>OZ021722.1:9055600-10255600 GCA_963978545.1 Linyphia triangularis | reverse complement strand
ATGTAAAGCGAACAGCCATATAAGCCCTTCTCATCTTAAAGTTTTATATTTCCTTTAGTTGCAAAAATTCTCTAAATAGATGGATTTTAATTATACCCAACCTGTACTTTAATATAAGTTTTGAGATTGGTTTAACATAACTGTATGTTTTCTTTTAAAAATACGATTTACAGAGAACTTAAATTAAGAAAATGTACTCAAAGCCCATCTTAAACCGTCAACACACAAATCCTCATATTAAAAATAAAGGGGGGAAAAAAAGACTAATACAGAATATAACTGCAAGATAATGCACCGAGACAACTTTAGATTCTGATTAATTTGCTTACCAAGCAGGGAACATATGCCAGATTGTCTTTCAAGGAAAAAATGGACTTCATTTGCATCTTAAATAACAGAAACCTCAGAAAATTATCAGGAAATAGCTCAACAATCGACGCCAGATTACTAGTCAAAATTTCTAAAGTGTTTACTCAATCTGAAAACAGACTACAGAGCACCAAATATTGCTCGATCCGGTGACATTTCGCATGGTAGGCGAGTATGAATCTTGAGAGAGAGATTGGAGCATAGCAATATTTAAAAACGTGTTTGGCTAGGATCCTCAATATTTGTTTTTTGAAAAAAAGTTACAAATTCTATGGAACCCACTTTAAACTGTTAAGGATAAATTACATTTTTATAATTTAAGAAAGTAATTTTATTTGACATTATCAAAAGACTTTTATGATTTTGCATATGAAAGGGTGCATATGCAATGAGTTAATCCAGTAAAATCACTTTACTTTTATAAGAATTGAATATTTTATTATAATCTATTCATATACTGGTGGTATTGAATTGAGAGTTACGTTGATGATTGCTCAAAATACCAAATATGAGTATGTGGGATAAATCACTACTTCTAATCATTCGGTCAAAAATTAAATATTCAAATATATTTAGAAAAAAAAAGCAAATGTCTAAACTAAAACAAAATGTTAATGATATTACATTTTGTAAAATAAATAGTATCACTAAAAATATCTTATCATGGTTATATATTACTGTCAATTATCTTGCACTGCCATACCAATCGAAGAAACAAACAATCTAGACATCACACGCACACTCCAACTCAAGCAAGAAAGACCATTCCATGATTCCATCACTTCCACCCCAGAGTGCCCAGAGTCGAGGCATTTTAGTAATTTTGCAACTCACATGTGATATGGGCCAATGTCACGTGCAAGGGAGGGGATAGTATGACCCCTCAAGTTTTATTGCTTTGTCTGTGTCCTTAGTTTCAAGGTCACCCAAAGAAGGGGTCATTTTTTCCCCCTTCCCTGAGCTGTTTTAAGATTTTTTGGAGAGAACAAAGTTAAACTTCCTAGTCCTAATTTAGTGATAGCGTCTTTATCCGAACTGTTAAGTTCTTACAATATTCTGTAGAATTGTAATAATGTTATATACCAATTTGATCAAAAATTTTTTCTTAATTATGAATTAGGCATTTTATTTTCCAATTATAATCACAGGTTTTTTAAAAAGTTATTTTAGTGCATGATTTTTTGTACATATAATGAAGTTTAGGGGGTGCGACTGCGATGGCACCCCGATATTAAACCTTTATAATTAATTGACCTCTGATCAAGAAGTAAACCTACAGAATGCTAATTGCAATCAAAAACCTGTCAGTCTTTGGTCCCATCTCATACTCTATACTCCCAAAATGTGAAAATCGTGCTGAAATTGAGAAATAAATTTTTTAATGGTATTGTGAGAAATTTTTTAATTTGAGAATCACAACAGGAGTAAAGATTCTTTGAGCGGTACATTGCAGGTCATTACAATCCCGATCTACTCGTCAAGTCTCAAGCCCATTCCTTCTACGGGTAATGAAATAAGGAGCTCGGTTAGGTGGCTTAAAAATCTGTATTAATGAGGCATGAAAAATATCAGAAAAAGCTTAGTTTTGTTTGCTGATTTCCATCGATATTGATATTAAGTAAAAAATATATCTTCCAAATATTAACGAAATTTCATTTTTTTTTTTACTTTGAACTCGGTGGAAACTGCCATTTAAAAATAATTTAGACGAGATACTTCATGGGGGGTGCGGTCACACCCCCTCACCCCCCCCCCCCTAAATCCGCGCCTGGCTAGCATGCTAACCACTATACCGTTTGGTCGGCCACCTTCAGTCTGAAGTAGTTTTTCAAATGATTGGTTGGTTGTTTTCAGATTTTCTGGCACCGTCAGCAACGCGAGGGCTATAATGCGCCGAAACGTTCGTCATTAGACAAGCCAACATACATTTACAAACACCCATGCCTAACACGGGACTCGAACCCGCAACCTCGCGGTCTAGAAGCTAGCACGCTAACCACTAAAACAGGAGATCATGAGTGAAAAGCAGGGGCATAGCCAGAAAATTATTTCGGGAGGGGATATGAAATTAAATGTTGCGATATGAAATTTAATTTTTAGATTCAATCTCGCGTTTACATTATTAATAATTATACGTGGGAATTTTTCTTTGCGCCCCTTAAAACAAGTAAAAATTTGCACAAATCCGTTAATTTATTACTTTTAAAAACTACGTTAGGTTCGCATTGGAAATCAAAAAGGAACACTTTTCGGAAACAACAAGGATTTTTAATTCGAAACATAGGCCAGAAAGTTTTCTTTTTTGAAGGACCCTATCATCACTTTCGTTCCTAGAAAGAAGGTATTGATGACATTCAGTCGCTTAGAAAGTTGAAACCAAAAAATTGTTTGATAACAACAAAAAGTTACACCTATTTACATATATTAGGGTATATCAGAAAAGACTTCCCACCTTTGAAATAATATAATTGTGAAACAGTGAGAGACAAAAGAGACAGGTGGCATGTTGGATAGACAGGTATGGAATTTTAACCCTTGGTCAGTCGTGCGGTTGACAAATGTCCCCACATTCAATTTCTCAAATAGATGGCAGTTTTACAGGGATTTTACCTCCACCCCCCCCCCCCAAGTTTTTACTGTATTCTGTTCAATAACGTTGTGTTTCAAATTAAAATACCCACTTGCTATGATACTTGGTCACGAATTTAATGGTATACACGAAGTTTTGAATTTGGGTGACACCCCCACGAGACTAACCTCGAAACAAAAGATCGCGCGCCTAACCAAGAGTTAAACACACCGGTTTGGCAAAATGGATTGACGGGAGTAAATTTAACGTCGGTTTGTATCTGGTTTACAGATGGCACCTATTTTCAAACAGACGGATTGGTCAATAGACAAAACTGGTAAATATGGGATGCTGAAAACGTGTCTGAGTGAACTGCATCCTGTAAAAGTGGCAGTTTTATCCCGTAATAGGATCATATGACCCTTTTTCGAGAGGGACACTTTCCACAGTTTTGCATAATTTGTTTGCACATTTTAAATCAATTAGGAACTTGCACAAGTGAGGAAATTGAATATTTTTTGTATTTTCTAGTGTTATCCAACGAATTTATTTGAGCAGTGAAATTATTTTTTATCTTTAAATATTTTTTTTTAACTATCTATCCGAGCTCAAATTTTTGAAAGTATGGTATTGTTTTTCTTGATTTTTTCTCTACTTTTATTTAAAAATAAAACCAAAAAAAGTTAAAGTTCCTCACTGAACAATATTGAAAGTCACCTTGAAGCAAAAACGACTGTGTTTTCGTTTTTACGAGACAAACTACAGACAAGTTTTACAACAGATGTCGATGCTTGCGTATTTTCCCGTCAACCATTGGCGAACTTTTTGTGGGCTTAAAAAATTTCTAGCCTTTTCGGACGTCCGGTTCGGTTCGGACCAACGTCGGGGCCTTCCAGGGGCATGCCTCAGTTGGGAGGCTGACCGTGCATCCGTACGGACCGACCGTTTCGATGGATTAAAATAATAACCTTCTTACTTTTGTTACGACAAAACGGTCATCGGGATAATACGTAAGTTCTCAGATTTAAAAAATTATCTGACTGGATGATCTTGTTACTTAAGCATTTGTGAATTATTTGGCGTGTGTGTCATTCACATTAACACACAAAATCGAAGTAATTATAAAAGGTTTAAAAATATAATTATTAATACAGGGTGGCCACAAAAATCAGGAAAAACAGTTCCCTGATAATTCCTTGATTTTCCTGACGGATTTTTTAAAAATTTCCTGCTTTTACGGCAAACTTTTTTTTCTTCAAATTTCTCAAATTTTTCAAGATGGTAGACATTCTGATTTAATAGAACATGTATGCTTTAGCATAATATGAAAATTGAAAAAAAAAAAAAATAGTTTTGGCGTTAAACAAAAGTTTAAATTATTCCGTAACATTAAACTTCTAACGATTACCACCACAATTCTTCGGCTAAATGGCGCCAAAATACGGATGATCGGGAAAACGCGCCTTAAATAATAGAAATTTCCCTGATTTTCGTGAAATTCTAGAAAGTTCCCTAACATTTCCCTGATTTTTTCCAGATTCAGAGAACTCCCTGACATTTCCCTGATTTCTAGGTTCTGTGGCCACTCTGTAATAACATACATGTATAAAAGTAGAAAAGTAACCACATATATTTTTGTATAGATGATGATGTTTTTCTTTATAGTTGTTGCAAGCATTATCTTAGATTTGAAATTCAGCGCCATACATGCAATTTTTATAAACACGTAAACCTCAAAATCAAAGTAGAAAAATCCTATATTTTTATCTGCTGTTGGTTGGTTGTTTTCAGATTATCTGGCGCCGTCAGCAACAAGAGGGATATAATGCGCCGAAACATTCGTCATTAGACAAGCCAACATACATTTACAAACACCCATGCCTAACACGGGACTCGCAACCTCGCGGTCTAGAAGCTAGCACACTAACCACTACACCGTTTGGTCGGCTATTTTTATCTGCAATACGTGATTTTGAGCTTAGATCGACTTTTCATTGTGTTTCACCACGACAAAGAAAACTATCAAATCCATGTCATAGACAAACTCTTTTTGGCCCTCAAAACTTCATTAGAAACGACAACAAATCTATTTGTAAAATTTTAGCTCGATTGTATGACGACATATGGATTAATTGGATGCCGGACATCTCATCCCTCGGACAAGTCGCCATCGGACAACTCGACCCCGGACATCTCATCCCCCGGACATCTCACCACCGGACATCTCGCCACCGGACAAGTCACCACCAAGAAAGCGCGGATCGAGGGTGTTGTTAGGGGGAAAACGATTTTCTTACGAGGAACTGTCGAAGCTGAATGGTGGGACTTGCGTACGTATTCAAGAAGGCACAGCATTGAAGTTATCTTTTAACCCCTCCTCCCTGCTGAACATTGTTGGTGTTATTCAAATATTAACGAAATATTTTATTACAGTCTTGATTAAATTAATGTTAGTTCAAGAAATTAATATTTTTAATAATATACGAGTTATTAAAATATGGAATTGTTATTTTTTTTTTTTTTTCTTCTTCTTGGCGTAGAGATGTTTCTTTTTGACCGAAAGAGATGTAGTAGTATCGAGAATATATAGACATTTCGTATATTTAATATGATGCAGGGTAAGACTGATGTGTCAGATGGTTGTCAGGCGCGGATCTAGAGATATATATTAGGAGAGACGGAGGTGCGTGTTACATAGGGAGAAAGTTTTTATTAATATCTTTAATAAGTTATAAGTTAATAAAGTATGGAATTTGTATATTCCGGATTTTTTTTTTCCCCCTTTTGTTTTCTTGACTGAGATGAAAGGAGATTTAATAGTATCGAGAATATATAGACACATCATCAGATAGGATAAAGTGTAAGATTGATGTCTCACAGGTGACTGTCAGGAGCGGATCTAGAGAGGCGGGGGTGCGTGTTGCGTACATATGGTGAAAGTTTTTATTAATATCTTTAATAAGTTATTAAAATATGGAATTGTTATATTTCGGAATTTTTCTTTTCTTTTTTGGCGTAGAGACATTTCTTGTTGACGAAAGAGATTTAATAGTATCGAGAATATATAGACATTTCAAATATAAGACATGATGCAAGGTAAGAGTGATGTGTCAGATAGTTGTCAGGCGCGGATCTAGAGATATATATTAGGAGAGGTGGGGGTGCGTGTTGCGTACAAATGGTGAACGTTTTTATTAATATCTTTAATAAGTTATTAAAATATGGAATTCTTACACTTCGGATTTTTTTTTTTTCTTTTTGCTGATGTTATTGTTTCAAAAAAATATTTGAAAATACTTCGGATGTGCGCATTGCCCACCAAGTTAAACTATTTTGTAGATAACATTTCAAATATTGTGATGTGCTAAAAACTTCAAAATGGGTTCCGAGAAAAAAAATTGCCTTCCGACCCCTCTTAACTTTTAATGTACGCTACATGTGATCAATTCGCATATTCCTTTTAATAAAACCTCCCTAGATTCTTGCCTGGTCATAGTGTGCACATAATCTTAAACATACATCAGTATTGTCTATATGAAATATTCGAAGTGGCATAACAAACTCATGTCCATATATTTTCGATACTATTAAATGTCTTTTCATCCACATAAAAAAAAGAAGGAAAAAACTCCGAAATACAAAAACTCCATATTTTAATAACTAATTACTTATAAAAGATATTAATAAAAAGTTTCCACACATGTACTCAACACGAACCCGCCTCTCCTAAAATATACCTCTAGATCCTCGCCTTACAATCATCTGACACATACATCAGTCTTATCTGGCATCATATCAAATATATACGAAGTGTTTATATATTCTCGATACTATTTTCTTTCATCTACGTCAAAAAGGGGAAAAAAATAAAATCGAAGTATAAAAACTCCATATTTTAATAACTCATTACTTATTAAAGATATTAATAAAAACTTTCCCCATATGTACACAACGCGCATCCCCGCGTCTCCTAATATATATCTCGAGATCCGCGCCTGACAATTATCTGACACATCAGTCTTACCCTGCATCATGTCTTATATTCGAAATGTCTATATATTCTCGATACTATTAAATCTCTTTCGTCAAAAAGAAATATCTCTACTCCAAAAAAGAAAAAAAAACAAAAAAACATCCGAAATATAAAAATTCCATATTTTAATAACTTATTACTTATTAAAGATATTAATAAAAAGTTTGACCATATGTACGCAATACGAACCCTCGCCTCTCTAGATCCACGCATGACAGTAATCTGACACATCACTCTTACCCTTTATCCTATCTAATATACGATGCGTCTATATATTCTCGATACTATAAAATGTCTTTTCATCTGCGTCAAAAAGGAAAATAAATTCGAAATATAAAAATTCCATAATTTAATTACTCATTAGTAATAAAAAATATTAATAAAAACTTACCCCATATGTACGCAATACGCACCCCTCACCTACTATATCTCTCTCTAGATCCGCGCCTGACAATCATCTTACACATACATCAACTTGCTTTGCATCATATCAGATTTACGAAATGTTATAACTCACTCATGTCTATATATTCTAGATTCTATAAAATGTCTTCATCTACGTCAAAAAAGAAAAAAAAAATCCCCGAAATATAATAATTCCATATTTATTAGACCATACTCCATTAGTTATTAAAAATATTAATAAAAACCTTCCTCACATATAAGCAATACGCCCCCCCCCCTTCTCCTCCCCAATATATATCTCTAGATCCGTGCCTGACATTCATCTTACACATGCATCAGTCTTCCCGTACCAAATGTACGAAGTGTCTATATATTTTCGACATCAACAGTGGTGGTGGGGAGTCGGGGCAAGGCATCTACTATGTTGTGGTTGTGCCTTCTTAAATATGTACGCAAGTTCCACTATTCAACTATGCACCTCCCTAACGTTCCCCCCCTTTCTTTGGGGGTGACTTGTCCGGTGGCGAAATGTCCTGTGGTGAGTTGTCCGGGGGATGAGATGTCCGGGGTCGAGATGACCGGGGTCGAGTTGTCCGGGGGATGAGTTGTCCGGATCCCGGATTAATTAGTCACCGAAAGCAGTAATGTAGTTTGTGCAATAGGCCATAAACGTTTTTATAATACACATTATAATCGACGTCAAAGAATTGAGGACTAAAAATGGAAAACGCCCTAAGTACCAAAAAAAAAAAAAAAAAAATCGAAAATCTTTTTTTATGTAAAAATGTCCTAAAGACCAAGCTAAACAAAGAGGAGACGCCCGAAGTTTTTTGGTTAGTCGGGGAGATAAGATATTCTAGGAAAAGTATGGGGTATTGTGGAGAAGCGGCCGATGACTGCTATTTAACGCCCGAGGTGAGGAAAGGACGACCAAGGAGATCTGAGACTACCCGCATGGTCCAGTCGTGGATGGGCTATTAACTCATTACTATAATGGCCCCCCAAGATCGTTGGCGACAGAGTATATATTGTTCGGACATCTTAAAAGCAGAAACTTTAAGTAAAGCTTCTCGGGTGGTCAATTTTTCGAGGCGGTAAAGACTCTAGCTCTAATTACATTACTAGTCGAACGGAATTGACAAATGATGGAACGCAAGTCACAACACCAAGAAAAGAGTGGTCGTTGTTTTGTTAGAGGCCATTTCCATTTCACAAATTGGTATGGTTCCATGCGAAGCTAAGCTGGTAGCAATTACATACTATAGTCAATACCAAACGAAAATGTTGCAACTGATTACATAAAACTTCAAATATACATTTCAAGTAAGTGTCTTTATTTAAAATTATTTATATATAATGGTTCTTAATTCTTAAAAACTTGAAATGAATTAATCTAATTCATAGGTAAAATTACGTTTACTAGAGAAAAGATTTTTATTTCAATTTTATCTCTCCATATACGTATAAAATTCAACGTTTATCTATGTTTATTTACGCCTATAACTCCACATTAACTGAATCAATTTGGATCATGTTTGTGTCGATTTATAACTTTTTAATACGAATGTAAACACATATTTAACATTGCATTGTGTTAGTGATCTGCCTGACATTGTGGGTTTAGAGTACAATTCAAAATCTAAGCTTTTTATACGTTTTGTTTTCGAAATCAGAAAAATTAAATTTTCTGTATTACACATTTTCCATTCATAGTTATTTTTTTAAGTCCGTATAATCTTTTTTTAAAAAAATGTAGTACCATTAATTAAGATATTATTGAGAGTGATTTAATTGTAAATGAAAATTATTAAACCATTTTTATAAATAATAAGAGATACATCTCTTATTATAATCATAAGTATACGATTTTATGTAGATAATTTGATTCACTCCATAGACAAGGGGTAATTATTTAATTTTGTGTTGTAATGCAATTTCATTTTGTCTAAAATTATTTAAATAGAATTGAATGACAATTGGGTATGTGCCAAACAATCTTCCATTATGAACTGTTTAAAAATAATTATTAAAAAAAGAAATTAAGTAGTGGTAAATTTAAAAAATAATAAAATCTTAATAGAAATTCACGAGTTTAACCGATAACACGTTAAAATATATTTCGTAGAAATCAAAGTTATCTGTTGAAGAAATTAGAAAGTTAAGATATGTTTGCTAAAAACCTAACTGAAATGTCAAAGCATTAAAACTTGATAAACCTATTTATATATGCAAGTTCCTCAATTTATGTATACGTTTAATTATAACAGTATTGTCACGAATTTGTGCATGTTATGATCCATCACATATTTTTCTATATCTGAACTCTGAACTTCTTCTTTCCCTCCCTGTTCTCCTCAATAATTTTGAATAATTTAAGCCTAACTTTACGCCATCACGTAATTTTTCAAAGTTCCAAGTTCCAAGTTTTCGATTAATTTTGCAACAAAATGAATTTTAAAGTTTTTTTTAACGACGACAGTTTTTATTTATTCAGATTTTTGTCTAATTTGGTAAAATGGACGGTAAAAAAAGAAAATGTCTTGCAAAGTAATGTTTATCTATAAAAGATATATTCTTTGGATCAACGGATCAAAATATTGTTACAAATCATAACGTAGCAATCGACACTACTGAGATTAATAATCATTTAAACAAAACTTTAGAAGTTTCATCTACGTGTGCAGATACAGAACCAAACAGCAATGATATTTGTTCAAATGACTAAGATCTCTAGTATTACAACTCTTTACTTATTTTATACCTTTTAAAGTTAAGTATATAGTATAATTTCGAAATTCATTTTCTTATAAAAATTTTTTATAAACCTAAGCATTCTTTATTTTACAATTTAGATATTGTTTTATTTTGTAACAAACTATCAATAGTTTATTAAACCAAGTTTACTCAAAGGGGATATAAGGATTAAAAACAGGGAAAAATTTAGTTAATTAAACTAATTATTAAAACAATTCAATTATAAAAATTTATAAATAAATTTATATAATCATCGCAATTAATTATTCATTATAAATATTTAAATAACAAAATTTATTAGTTATTCAAAATATTTCATTATTGAAATTAATTAGTGGAATTTTATTAACAAAAAAAGTTAAAATTTGATAAATAATTATAATTAAAATTTGGGCCGGCATAAATCTAAAATCACCGGGCCGGTTTTATGTCCCAGTACGCCCCTGGTCGTTGGGCATACAACATCCGCAAAAATTAAGGACCTTTAAGGACCTCTAAGCATTTTCAAGGACTTGAAAACAAGTTCAAAAATATTAAGCACTTTCAATGACCTTGATGGGAACCCTGTTCTATACTCAAGTTCACGCCAACTATCTCTTGTCACTCTATCTCCATTTTTAAAGAAAAAAATTATGGTCTGGCACTTACAGTTCTTTGAGCCCTTTCCTTGAACAATGTTTCCCCATCTCTTAATTTTAACAGAAACGCTAACCGATTTATCAACAAAAGTGATGTAACGTGTTTTTTTTTTTTTTTTTTTTTTTTTTTTTAATTTTTTTTTTTTTAAATAATTTTTATATCACCCTCTTAATAATTTATTTGTAAACCTCGTCCCGGACGTAGCAAATGAATTCGTTCAAGAGGAAAAACCAAATGAAGGTAAAAGATCTAGAATGTTGATACTTTGTATGATCTTTTAAGGTGTTTTAGACCACGGAATTATGCATTTATATTGGCTTGACAAGTATAAGGAAAATCAAATTGATACGTTGTTTGAATATGAGAAAAAATATTCAAAATAGTATTGATTTTTTAACTGTTGCTTTAATCCAATACGTAAAAATAATGGAATTGGGTGGCGCCTGGAAAGTGCATAGGAGGATGCTTGCGTTCCCCTAGTTGCTTAATGGGGGGGGGGGGGGAGAGGTTCTCTAAGTTTTGGTATATCCTGATTTCAAAAAAGGGATTTAGAGAAAATGTCTGTCTGTGTGTGTGTATGTGTGTCTGTGGTCAGCATAACTCCCGAACAAATTGATCAACAATGTTCAAATTTGATAAGCGGGTTGCTGGTGGCTATGGGACATACCATTAAGGTTTTCGTCAAAATCGCGCATGAGCATAAGGTAGCTGTCATTGAAAAAATCATGATTTTCAATGATTGCTAAAAAACTGCTCCAACGATTTTGATAAAAATCGCTGTGCTAATGCCTCTTAAGGTGTTCTAAACATCCATTACATGCTTTAATGGTGTAAAAAGTTGAAAAACGAATGACTTCAACACAGAGTTTTCTTTCCTTGAGTATACCCCATCAACAAACGTTTTTTCTTCTCTCCTCAGTTTCACTTATAATAACAGATAATGTAACGATTATCGAAAAGTATATAGCCAAAATCACCATTCCCCCCCCCCCCCCCCCAGGACCCATACAAGAATTATTGGGAAAAAAATCTAAAGAAATTTTAAATCGACTGATGGATTTTAACTTTCCAATTGATATTCTTCTAGTTGTTAATTTCATTTTAATTAATGGAGCAAATGTTGAAAAGGAAAGGAAGGGTCTATCAAGAAAGAACTTCTCTACATTTTCACCTCGAGAAGGAGCAGTGGTAGAAAAAAATTGAGGGGACGCCCAAAAGTTGGAGGCAAGTGCATCCCCCCCCCCCCCACCGTATTTGTTAATAAAAGTACTTCTATTTTTATACAAATTTCTATAATACATTTTTATAACAGTACACTGTACATACGCTATGAAGTTTTTTTTTTTTTTTACTCTTGGAAACTTTAAATAACTTTTTCTTAGTGTCACAACATTTTGCATTTTCATAATGCTTGATATATTTTTAAAAAGAAAAAAAATCTATGTTTATCTAATTTGAATACTATTTAATATTCCATGACCAGTATTGTTTAATATTTCAAGAAATTTAAAAACCGAATTTAATGATAAATACTGAAAAAATAGTAGGAAATAAAAAAAACTCAATTTTTTTTAAAAATATTATATGCATAGTGCAAGACAACGAAAGGATATTTTCCTTCTTGTGCTAAAAAAGTGCTAAATTTTTTTTATTTTTCTTTAGTAGTGTTTAAATCGATTGAATGTTTTTAAAAGTGGGGGATGGATTTCAATGATTTTACAAGTGGGGAGACGCCAATGGCGGATTCAGCCAGGGGGCGCGGGGGCGCGCGCCCCCTCCTCAGATTATTATTATTATTATTCTTTTTTTTTTTTTCTTTTTTTTTTTATAATTGGCACACAAAAAATTAAATTTTTTTTTTTTTAATAAGTTCACTTAACGAGTATATTTCGACCTTCGTCTAATTTCCGAAAAAAGCCCCCCCCCCCCCCTCCCCCCCCCAAAAAAAAGAGTTTATTTTTGGTTCAAGGTTCTTTTTATAGCCCTCTCCCTTCCCATTCAAACGGACGTTAGAAGACTGTACAAGTAATCAAACCTCCACCCCCTTGACTTTGAAGACATCTCCACAACACTTTACCATAGGAGTTGGAGTTGAGTTAGGTAAAAACTCTTTTACAAAATAATAATTGTTTACTTTTATTTTGTAACAATAAGAAGCCGAAACCAAAGCGAATTTTCCTCTCTGAACTTCTAACTTTTAGACGATCACAAGAGGGGGAAGGGAGGGGGAATACACCGGATGTCATCTTTCTCTCCTGATTTCGCACAAGGGATGGACGTGGGGAGGAATATCACTGGACACTGAATGAGATAACATCTCTACCCTTCTGGGTCTTTGTCCTTGAAGCCCTCTTTTAAATGGTTGTTGTGTGGTTTACTAGTTAGCACAAGGAGAAGAAATTTTTGAACGCGTGGTGAGAGTGTTGAGACTTATATTCGGTTTACAAACTGTACACTTCCGAAGTTAACCAAAGAGTAGGGTAGGTTGTAATACATAAATGCATCCAAGCGACAAAAAGGAAGTGGGAACACATTTTTTTAGCGTTTCTTTTTCTATTCTGAAATTATAAATACTATTTATTTGATTTAAAAATGAAAGCAATCGTTACGAGAAGTCAGAAAGAACGCCTTACTGGCGTGGAGGACTTTTTAAAAAGAATTGCTTTGTGTTTGGCACTCAAAACATAGTTTAAAAAAGTTATTCTATAGCGATTTTTGGAAATGCACCTGTCATTACCCATTTTTGTCATATGCTTGGGAATACTTTTCTTCGAGAAAAGTAAGTTAATCTTTGTTGTTAGTGGCTTAATTTTTAAACCCTTTTTTAAATTAACTTCGATTTTGTGTGTCTGTGAGGAATAAATCCGTGGAGGACTAATTAATCCTCTTGTTATCAAATCTAACTAAAATAACTTGTTGTCAATAACAATAACCATGTTTTCGGACAAAAAAAAATTAATAATAAAAAATAAAAAAAAAATAAAAAAAGAATTAGTCAAAGAGACGGAATTGATGATTTTCTTCGCAGTGGTCATCAAACACCATGAAAATTGAATCTCAGATCAAAATAGCTTAAGTAAATTGCAATTGTACATAAAAATTGGCAAGGAATATAAAGGATACCATAAAAACTTTGTATTTATGGATTCATTTTTTTAAAATGAACTATTTGACCTACCACACTGGATCCCACTGACTTGCATTCCTTTAACTTAAAAAATTAACATAAAATTTTGTTACTCCTGGTTTCTATCGTTTGCTTTTTACTTTATCCTTTATATCTACTTTTGATTTTGTTTATTTGTGGCGGGAAAATCTGTGGAAGGATAACTAACCCACTAGCTGCCATCCAATCAAGCTGAAACTTGGCAGATAGTCAACGAGAATTCATTCTATCAAGTTTCGGAGATTTTCACTAAAAGAAACTTTTACTCATGTTTCTATTAACACTATAAATCTTGGGTATGTATTAAATGATTTATATAAAAATTTTACTTTTATGAATAAATTATTTATACACGTAGGTGGCACATTTTTTTTTCACTGGACTACATAAGTGTAACATTGTATCTATGTAAAAAATGCTCTGATTGGCTGAAATAAAAGCCAGGAATTGGAAAAAAAGGATTTTGTATCAGAAAAGTTGAAAATAAAATAAAATTTTGAAGAACAAGAGTAGAAAATATGAAAATGAACTGTCAACAAGTGAGATTTATCAAGAAATATAAAACAATTTATATTCGATGCTATAGAGAACTTCTACCTATTAAAAAAATATTAGACTTTGACATATTTAAGCTAAATAATAAAGCAAGATTCGGCTCTTCTAATACACTAACATTTACATCGTGTAGTGTTTTTTCTTTCTTTATTAACTACTCTATTATAATTATCCATAGATGGATAAGTATAAGATAACTAAGTATAGTTTGCTAAATCAAAAAAAAAAGGAAGACTGGAATTTGTTTTGTGCTAATTATTCAATGTTTAAATTGTATTTTTTTTGCAATTGCCTTCTTAAAAATAATACTTATAATTATTAGTAAAACGTTCTCTTTGAAACACAATTTTTCCCCTGATTACTTTAGATTACTTGTGTAGCAATGGATTATCCAGTAAAACAAGGTATTTTTACTTACTAAGCTCACTGCATAAATATGTTATGAATATGTTAAATTTTGATGTACAATTACTGATTTCCCTGTTTGATGTAAGTATAGTATAGGATTTATACTTAGTCAGTTAGTCACAAATAATAGTAGCAAGTTCCCACTTTCATTGGAATTTCTTCTCTGGGGATGTAGCTTACAAAAATATTTAAAATGCACGATACATTTTTAATACAATTTGTTTTTAAAATAAAACAGATAATGAAAAAACAAAAGGGTAGTGTTAACGCGATAAGATACCTAACCGCTACCACGCTAACCTTACGCTAAAATAACAAGTCAGAAATGTGACGAAAGAGGTTGGGGGTCAATCAATGGCTATGGATTAACTTAAAGCATATTTTTTGAACATTGCCTAGCTTTTTTTTTTTTTTTTTTTTTTTTTTTTTTTTTTTTTTTTTTTTAATATTCAATACTGTCCTGGCTAAGGCACAATCTTGCGCCCCCCCCTCAGGAAAATCCTAGATCCGCCACTGGGAGACGCATGGGTGATTTTGGGAAAAATTGGGGGACGCGTCATCCCGCGTCTACCCACACTTCTAACACTCAGACGGAGTAAAATCATAAAACTCTCAATAGACATCTGCAACAATCGCAATCTTTAAATTTTGAAAAGAGATTTCGTGGAGCTACAGAATCTGGGAATTTATCCGAACCCATTGCTTGGAAGGCATCTCTGAAATTCTGGAAATCAGATGATTATGTTAAATCTAGGTTCCGAAAACACAGATCTGGTGAATGGCCCTATTAGGGTGCGTCAAATGTGTCTGAATCGAAACTCGATCTCTTATGGAAATATTTCTGAATAAAAATTATTAAAAAAAAATCGAGTAAATAAACTGTTTTAAAATGTGTTGTAGATAATCTGTTTAAAAATTGTCGTAAAAAATCTGTTTAAAAATGTGTGCCAGGAATATTTTTGAAAATGTCTTTATCCATTCATAAAGTGTCAAACAATCTGTTAAAATGGGTTATGCAAAGCAAATTGTTTAAAAATCCATATAACTTAATAGTTAAAAAAATTATTTAAATAAAAAAAGTCTAATTTTTTTTCCCTTTTAAATTTTCGAGATGCTTATAATTTGTTTTGAGATTATTAAAGTAGTATTAATAAAGTTATTTATTCTTAGTTGTCATTTTTACACTCTCTCTCTCTCTCCCCCCCCCCCCCTCCTCCCCTCACACACAGAAAAAAAAAAGTGTACGTTTGTAACCACGCGACATAGCGTTCCCACACCTTTTTATTTTACACTACACCACTGCTTCCTTCATATTTCCTCTGCTCGGTTTTTTATCTCAAAGGCAGCAATACGTAAAAGTCCCTTTCTAATAACCCTCGAGTCATTTGATATTGAAGAAGGAAAGACGGCAAGCCGGTCCCCTTCGCCCTTGCACATCGTAAAGATGCGAAAATGATCTCATAAACATCATCCGAAGCTGTTTGCTGGATCCGCCACCAAGCAACGAGAGACAAAGAAGTTTGAGATTTCGGCGTATTTGGAAGCTACGGCCATCTGTATTAAGAAACATGATCCATACGCGGTATCAATCCTTCGCCACCTCTTTAAAATTCTTGAGGGGTGATGGATGCGCGTGACTAATTTATGAGATGGCAAGCACCCGATCTCTGAAGTTTCTTGGATTCCGCCGGCGTTTGTTTGTTTTGTTTACTCGCTGCGAAGGTCCGGAATGTGGGGAAGAGACACACCCAAAAAGTTCCACGACCCCTCACTCCATAAAGATGTCAATTTGCGTAAGACAATCCCGCAGACATCTGTTTTTTGAGGACCCTCTTCTGAACCCCCACCTTTCAGACCTCCCTGAAGGACTGAAGGGCAGTCGGTGCTTTTGTCTCTCTCTCTCTCTTTTTCAATCTCACGAGTTCTAGAGCGTACACCTTCTCCCCAAGGTTGTAGTGCTATAAAAGTCTTTTACCGGTACGCAAACTTTCCGATCGTGATAATAACCCCAACTGTAGCTGGGATTTTTTAATTATAAAATACAAATTCACAATCATCCAGGCCGACCAAACGGTATAGTGGTTAGCGTGCTAGCTTCTAGACCGCGAGGTTGCGGGTTCCGAGTCCCGTGTTAGGCATGGGTGTTTGTAAATGTATGTTGGCTTGTCTAATGACGAATGTTTCGGCGCATTATAGCCCTCGCGTTGCTGACGGCGCCAGATGATCTGAATACAACCAACCACAATCATTGAGATTAATTACTATAAAAAAAAAATTTAAAAAAATTTATTAATTTATGTATTTATTTTCTCATTAATGGGTTATTAATAATTAGTTAAAAAAAAAGTAGGAGGACGCCGTACCCCCCGCGTATCTCGGCTCCCCCAACACCACTGCCCTCCCCATCAGTAGCTCGACAGCCCAGGGTAAGCCAAGACTTTCCTTCAAGGAGATTTCCATGCGTTCCTCTGGGTGACAATGGTCGCCCAGTATTTAACCTTTAGAACACACCAAAATCTCTTTCAACTGCTTCTATCCATCGCCACTTGGGTCGACCTCTTCTTATTTGTCCCTTCGCCAGCAAGAGCCTTTTTTAAAAGGGGTTGAATCATGCACTCCAAAAACATGAGCAGCCCAGTACAATCTAGATTGCTCTTATTCAGTTTTATAATATCAGCGTCCTTATAGCCTTTATTTAAATTTCAGAATTGGACGCCAACAATCATTTTCCTTTACACCCCCAAGAACACCAAGAACAGTCCTTAAAATGTTTCTCTCGAATATACACAATTATAAATAAACTATATTATCAATCTGAATAAATACATTCATTTGGATATCAATGCATGAATTCACATTTATATTTAAAGAAGAAAGTTTGAAAAGTAGTTTACCGCATATTTTGTTGTTGATAGAGATTTTTTAATATTTAAAATTAGATGCAAATTCCAGGTACACGTTGGCAACCGAAACGGCACTATGTTAATGACTACTAATAAATAATATTATCTTTCAATTACATAATGCTTTCTTTTTGGTTAGAGTGCCTGTCTTTCATCCAAGTCCAAACTTTAGTTTTGAAGCTTTTGAAAAGGGAATAAAGAAAATCGAAACAACACATGGAACTACAAAACGATCATCAATAAACTAAAAATGTTTGAAAATGTCGATATATCGGGGACTTGTAGCGATATATTAACTATCGATATTTTTTCAAAAATATCGATATATCGCCGACCTCTAATTCAAAGAGCTCACCCTGGGCTGTAGCACTGGAAAAGAATAAAAAAATTAAAAAAATAGAATAATATAAAACAAAATTGTGTTGATTTTTCCGTGATAGTGGCTGCGGCGCCACCGTGGAAATAGACTGATAAAACTGGACAAAACAAATTCAAAAAACGATTCGTTTTACAGCTGCTCCTCAAAAGGTTTGCCACATTTGTTCATCGTATAGTTTCAATTTCATGTTAGTCATCTTCAGCATTGCTCGTTTCTTAATTCGTTTTATTTCAATTCCTTTGAATTTGCGTTTTTTTTTCTATAGGGTTGGCAATTTTGAAATCCATTATATTAAAGTCTATTTTGTGGATGGTGTGTATGTCGATGACAATGCATTCTATCAAATTTTGGGGGCTGTTACTGTCACCAAAAGGTCGCTTTTCCGGAATACTATAATAAACCAACTTGCCGTCATCCAATCGCGATTTGGCTAGCATTTAACCGATCATTAAAGAAACTGTTTCCCGTTCCCAAAACTATTATAATAAATAATAAAATTGTGGTTTTTTTTCAGAATAAATAAAAAATTGTTTGGATGTGAGTGCATAAATTCATATTAATTGTTAATGAAAAAATTTCGAAAAGTAGTTTATCGCATATTTTGTTGATAAAGATGTTTTTAATATTTAAAATTAGAAGGCCAACACCAAGCACACGCTGACAACAGAAACGGCATATCGGTATAAAAATTGGCTCTCTTTTTTGAAGTTCAACCTATTCGTTATTATTTGAATGCAATATCTTACTTTGATAATGTTTGTTTTTATTTTATTTCCTTTTATTTATGGGGGGGGGGGGGTGCCGGGTTCGAATCCCGGATTAGGCGAGAATGTTTGTTGTGGTTCGGAATCCACGTTAAGCTGTAGGTCCCAGCCTGATTAGCCGTCATTGTACATAAAAATAGGTAGTTGAGCGTATTTTATTTATGGGGATGCAGTGACATTTAATTATATTCAATTGTAGAGTAATATAGAATTTACGTTGGAAGGTTACTAATACTTTTTTTCCCATTATTTACCAATTCACTTATACACTACTAATTTATTGCTTTTATTTACGTTTTAATTTTAAGTAATTTAGTTTTTTAATTTCAAATGGGTAAAAAAAAAATTTTTTTGTACAATCAGTAAAATTAAAATATATTAAAAAGTGTAAAAATATGACAGTAGGTAATGTGAACAAAAAAAATCTGTTGTCAACTTTAAGCGATTGTATTTAAGGAGTTCTTTATTTAAACCTTTAAAAATATAATTTTTACATATTTGGAAGTATTACTAAGTAAAAACTATATTTTATTAAAAAAAGTTCGCTTAGTGCTCTAAATTTTCAAAATTTTAAAATTTCTTAAAAATTTCATAAAATTTCAAATTCAATCTTCTTTTACATTTTTTAATATTTTTTCCTGATTTTTATAAAAAAAAAATTCTTAGTAATACACTAACTTTTTAGGCATCGGATTTAGAATAAGTAAAATAGTTTTAGAGGAAAACAATAGTTACTGTGCCCATAGGTAAAAAAAGCGTAAAAAACGGGTATTTTTCAACATTTAAATTTGTAAAAAAAAAAAAAAGTTCAAAGTTATTCAAAAATAAATGCCTATTTTTGTCAAATAGATATTAAGAATGACACAATAAAAAATTTCAAATAATTTCATTCATATTTGCTGAAGTTTTAGCATTTTGAGGAAGGTGGAAATTTCAAAAATCACGAACCGAGAAAAACGAGTTCCAAACATGGAAGGATCTATTGCAGCAATGCTAAATTCTCTATAAAAATATAGTTTTTCTGCAATTACTGTGATCGGATCAGCTCAAAAACTTGCCAGAATAAGTAGAGAGTTTCAGAGATTATAAAAACGCAAAAAATAGAAAATTTAAATTTTTATTACTTTTTTTTTTTTTACTATTTTTATTACGAGAGGTACCAAATCCCAGGGCCTGATTTAGAAATTTTTTTACTGCAGGCCCAACATTCAGAGAGGGGCCCCCAATAGCAAATATTTATTTCCTTACGTCACAATATTACCAGATCAAGCTACATTTGTTAAGACTAACTTTTTACAATTAAACTATATTACTTTTTACATAAAAAGACATTTATATTTAAAATTTTCAGAAAACTTTCAAAATTTGGGGGCCCCTAGGCCCGGGCCTACTGGGCCTAATGGTAAATCAGGCCCTGCCAAATCCCTTAACTTATTTGTATTTATTAATGCATCACGCATATATACTTGTGAGATTTCCAACACTATTATAGCTAGTATTAAAAATAATTTAGTAAACATTTCTAACAAATTGTCCGAATATATACTTTTCATTGGTCACTGTATGAATTTGCATTTTAATCAATTCCCACTGGTTTTTTTTTTCCTTCTTTTTTTTTTTCTTATCCAAGTATTATTTAATGTAATGGGAGAAATTATTAATTTAACATTCTTCACCATTATTGCTCTGTAAGATAACTGTTGGAATATCTAACATAAAATCATTAGCAAACTGATCATTAGCAAACCAGCTTTTAAAAGAAGAAAAACCGTTAAAACCTTAATTTCTCTCGCCAAACTTACTCAGAAATCGTCAAATTTGCAACTAATCACCAAACTTGGCAGCATTCTTTCAGTTTAGAAATACCACCTACGCCCTTTCTACAACAACGTGGGGAAAGGGGGGGGGGGAGGGGGGGGAATCATGGTCCGTTCTCTTTGCGTTTTTCCCTTTCACTCTCTGTATAGTCGTTGATTCGCGATACACGAAAGTGATTTCACAGCGGTTTTTTTTGTACCCGTTTGGCGGTTATATTGAATGTTCTGAAAGTGTGAAGGAGTAGTATTTTTGGATATTAGTTTTTTTGGATTATTATAAGTGAGTTTATATATTTTATCATTCATTTTTCAGTTTATTTTTATATTATATCTCATTAATAACTGTCTCTAATTAATTTTTTTTTTTTTTTTTTTTTTTTTTTTTTTTAAACTTATTACGTTGTTTCTTAATTCGTACGCAAATTCCTCGCTACATTTCTAAACGTTCTAGAGGTTGTTTCTTTTACAACGATTTCTAAGATACGTTATTTTATAAGAGTGTTACTAAACTTGCCTATGAATGAAATAATTTAATCGAAATAACGTTTGTAAGTAGTTTGATTCATTTTATAAAAAGCGTATGCGTTTGTATTAAGTTAGCGTTTGTTTCAAGCTGGTTCAAGAAAGTACGCAAATTACTTTTTCTGCAAACAATCACGCAAAATAAACTTTTAATTAAAATTCTCATAAATTTTTTAATTTCATAAAATTTCCCCCCAATTTTGAGGGCCCCCTAAATGTCTCATAAGTTCTGAATTGTTGTTTCAAAATCAGTATTCTATTTAGTGTATACTTGATGAATGCCATAAAATGTGATGATATATATCAATAACTCGTTAGTTATTAATATATTGATATTAATCAAAATGTTTATTAATATTTTAATACAGTAGAACCTCGATTAACCGACTTAATTCGGACGGAAGATAGGCCGGATAAGCGAAAATGCTGGATAATAGAGAGTTGTAAAAAATAATAAAAAGTAAATTATTTTCATTAATTGAATGCAGGGTTTTTAATCTTTTTTTTTATGACATAATTGTTGGAAATGAGTTTTTGTTGTCGTAATCTTGATAATCGTTGTTTCGCGGTTCTATTCCGAAGTCTTTTTTAAAGCAATAGTTCAGTTTGATCTGCATGTGATTATTGCTCTAACCATGTCAGTCCTTTTGAAAAACGGTCAAAAGCCTCACCATTACTTATGCAAATTTAGTGTAAAGGAAAATATCCCGCTTTTAAAAAGGGCAAATGATTTATTACACATTTGGGAGATTTTTGATGTCGGCTAAAGGATGGTCGGTTAACAGAGAGTTCCGGATGAAAGAGAGACGGTTAATCGAGGTGGAAACTTGATGTGGAAACTTTTCAGCATTTTGGCTCGACATTTCAGTACTTCGAATAGGGGCGCAGCCAGAAAATTATTTCTGGAGGGGATTATGAAATCAAATGTTGTGATATGAGATTTTAATTTTTAAATTAAATCTCGCATGCATATGATTAATAATTATAAAGGGGAATTTTCCTTTGCGCCCTTTAAAACAAGTAAAAATTTGCACGATTCCAATTATTTATTACGTATATAAACGTTATGTTTTCATTGGCAATCATTAAGGAACGCTTTCGGAAACAACAAAGATTTTTAATACGAAACATAGGCCAGAACGTTGTTGTTCGTTTGCTAACATTAGCGAATGATTGCAAGTACATCATTGGCCTGGTGAGAAAGCCTTTAAATATAGACATAAAAATGCATCTTATTCTTATAGCATGGAACATGGGGGCCCCCAGGAGGGTGCAAGGAGGTGCACTTGCACCCCCAGTCTCTTCAAAATTAAAAAGAGAGAAAATATTTAAATTACAAGATGAAAAAGCACATATGCCGTTTATACTTTTATGTTATAATAAGCATTTTTTTCTGCTATTAATTTAGTCTATTGTTCCTTTCCTATGTCGTTTTTTATTACTACTTGCGTGACGATTTTCTGGTGCTTGTTGTCTATGATTATTAGAGGCTGATGAGTAGAAGTATTTATTCCTTTCATTGTATAATCATTTCCTGTGTAGTTCTCAAAATTCTAGGAAAATGTTGTTGTTTTTTTAAGTCATCAGATATACTACCTTTAAATCTAGTTTTAGAATTTAATTGAACATATTCCAATACTGTCTTCGTGTTTAATTTTTTATTATTTTTTTATTTTTTTTCATTTTATCCGAAACTTGGAAGAAATAAACAAATTTTACTTTTGTGTATTTTTGCATCTTCGAGTTCCTCTATTCTAAACACTATCTCTTGAATGCCGTGAGATCTAGTTGGATACTAAAAAAATCGTAAAAAAAATATATTTTAATATTTTTACTATTTTGTATTTTTTTCTCTTGAACAGGGTTGCGCTTTCAAAAATAAATACCACGAATTTTAACTATTCTCAAAGAGTATAATTCATAATGCATAATTATTAATTAACATTTCTAAAAAAAAAATTAATGATTTTGATAAAAATCTAGTATTGCAACCCCTTGCAAATATTCCTGGGGGCGCCCATGGCATGGAATATATTAATTAAATGACTAAAAAATTGGGGCATTGCATAAATACGAGCCTGGAACCAAACCTATGTTTTGTATGCAAAAAAAATATTTACTTTAATTTAGTTAAATTTTTCCAAGTGGTCACTAATGTTGAAAAGGAATGTCTTAATATGGGATTTTTAATCTCCTTCATCAAATTACCATCGTCTCACTTGTAGTTTTAAATTTCATGCGTCTAGTTTATTAATAGAAAATATCAATGTGTTTTGGATCTATGACTGAATTATAGATCAACTTATAATTTCGGAAGGGGATATATCCCACCCCCTGGCTACGCGCCTGACTTGGAATGTAGCTTAAAAGATTGGATAATCAGAAATCTTATGCACCTGTTTGTCCATATAGTATTATTGCTTAAAAATATTAAAAAAGTGATGTTTTCTTATTGGTTTTCATCGATTTCGTTTGAAGTTGAAACTTTTTGCTCGAGTACCCTTTGTTTTGATACCTACAACTACAGTAACGCCATCTCTTAGCAATATTGAGAACTAAAAAAAGATACCAAAACAAACGATAAACTCACAATCATTTCAAACATGTAATTTTTTTGCTACATCCACCAAACTAAAACAAAGAAATCTAAATTGTAAAATAAAGAAGGTTCAGGTATATATCTAGTATGTTTGTTAAAAATGACACCCGACATATTAATATATGTTTAGCCGTAAAAATCGTAATAAGGTAATATACAAATCTTCATGCATCTATTTTCTAAATACATCATAACTTTGTAAAATTAAAGTAATATAAAATGTTAAATAATTATTTAACGTACGGTACGCAAAAAAAAAAAAAAAAAAAAAAAAAAAAAAAACAGAACGATGGCTATATCTTTTGTTCTAATTGTTGAAATAACAAACAAAAGGTACCGTTGTAAATCGTGGAAGGTTTTTAATAATTGCATGTGGTTTTTTTTTTGTTGTCTTTTTGTCATGAGGGGTCATCTACATATTAAAACAGAACCAAACTTTAAAGAGTTCAATGGCAACCTCATAATATTATCCCATTTATGGATTCAGCATCCAAAAAAATGTCTAAATACAAATTTTCCAATGAATGGTTTGTAATTTAAATGATAAAAAGAAAATGATAAATTAATGTTAAATAAAATAAGTTTTTTTTTTTTGTCATAAATACTTAAATAATTAATATATTTCAGCAATTTTTGTTTGAAAAGGTAGTTTGTAAATGGCCAAACATAAAAAGCAACCAACTTTTGCATAATTTTTTTTCAATAATTAATTATTAATTAATAAAACAATTTTGCATTTTTTTTTTTAATAGAAACTTGTATATATTTTTTTCTTTCATTACATTTACCATGGTCTAAAACACCCCACAATTTTGTTCTTTCCATTTTGACTTTTAGTTCTCGACTTTTTAGCGAAAATATAAAAAAACGCTCACTTTAAGGGACCGTATAGTAGATAACTCTTGAAAAACATCAAAGATTAAATCAAATTAAACTGGAGGTGTGAAAATCTCACAACTTTCAATTACACTATAATATTGGTCATTGTGTTAAAATTTGATAAAGTGTTATTTACCGATTTTGGCAACAAGTTTTACACAGGCAAAAAAAAGGTAAGGAATATATATATATGCCCGATGGTATTTACACATTACAATGTCCTTTCTTGGGCATGAAACAATAAAAAAAATTCAATCATTGTTGGGTGATGCTCAAGGACAGAGAGCTCTGTGTTAAACGCACTCGTTTTTCAACTTCATACGTTTGTATATCATTTCTACGGGAATTTCAGAGTTGGGAACGACTTTAAGAGGCATTAGCACGGGCATTTTAATAAAAATAGTTAGAGCCGTTTTTTTTTTTTTTTTTTTTTTAGCAATTGTTGAAAAACATGATTTTTTTCATGATTTCAGCCTTAGGCGCATGCCCGATTTTGACGAAAACCAGTCCCATGGCCACCACCACCCTGTACATCAAATTCAGTTTGATCGATTCAGTGCCCCGACGGATGCAAAGAGCTATCGATCTTTTTATGCCCTCTTCGAAAGACTACATCACCAAGCCAATTCTGTACTTAATACAATCGTTCACAAATGTTTTGCAGACAAATTGCAACTTTTCGACTAATGTTTTGAAACCAATTCGAACCCAAGGCACTGAAGCCCTTCCCTTTATTTTTGAAAATGATCAGACACCACGACGATTACGACAGATGGTCTCGATTTGATTGTTGGTCTAGAAACGGCATTTCTCCCTTTCAAAGGTCAAAGCTTCTGTATTCCAGTTCAAAGTGTTCCTCATTGAATTTCAAATTTCCAAATCCACTATTAATAAACATTGTGCAAAGAACATTGAGACTAAAATTCCTACGAATTATAATTTATTTTCGTATGTAAAAACATGAACGAGGATGAATATTAATGTTTAATTTTATATTATTTCAAAATTTGATTCTATATCCCCTCCCGAAATAAGTTCATGGTCACCCCCCTGATAACAGGTATTTATGACTCATGGCGCGCGCATATTAAAAAAAATATACCATTTTGGACTTATCTAGGAGTAGAACTGAGGTGAAATGAGCTGTCCCGATCTATTTAAGAAAGTTTCCATTTTTATAATTTTATTATTATTATTATTATTTTTTTATTTTTTATTTATTTTAACTAATCATTTTCTTTTTTTAGAATAAAGACTTATTATGGGAAAAAAGAGCAGAAGCAGAGATAGTAAGTCAGAAAAAAAATATTTTTAAAGCTATATTGAATATTTCTAAAATTAATCTTGAATGCTAAAAATAAAAAATATTATTTAACTTTATTTGCTAAGAACGACATTTAGACAGAAACTTTGCAATATCAGAATTTTTGTTATATGAGTATGAGCTATCAACCAAAAAAGATCACACTTGCTATTAGGTGTAAAAGTGATTATCTTATGTTGACTTTTTCGTATTTTTTTATTGCAGATTTTATCTGGGGATATATACAGGGATGACAGTTTTCCTCCTTTTAGAGGATTTCCTTCTTTTTGGTTTTTTATGTAACATTTTCCTTCTCTTTGTCCCTGTTTTAAGGATCTGCATTTTTTTTTATCTGAACCAGTTTTTCCTGCAAAAAGTATACTTTTCCTCATGTCTGAACAGAAAATTTTCCCTCTTAGCTCCCCTTTCCTCACAGATTACTTCACTAACTCCTAATATTTGAAATGTAATTATTATATAGTATGAGAAATTTCATTGTATATTTAAAATTATTGAATCATCCTTCCTGCATACTTATTTTATAGATTTTTTGTGTATTCCTTCCGCGAGCTTTTTTAACGAATTTTTGGATTTCCTCCTTTTTGCTCTCTGATCACTCATCCCTGTATATAGATTAACTATTAAAATGTACATGCATCTGGGGATCTGACTTCGCAGCACTTTATGGTTATTTTCTATGAATAACGGTGTCTTAAATTACCTGAAATAAATTACTAAACTCTAAAGCATTTACACAATTCGTTTCGATTTTAGAATCTGAAAAAAGAGCTAGTAAGAGATCTAGGATGCCGGAAGGCGGAGAAAACCACCTCCCAACCCAAGACTGCCACCAAACCGAACTGATGGATCAGGTGCCGAATACCAGCACCTCAGGTAAGATCAGGGTTTTTAATCAATATCTTCTCTGTTGCTAAGTTAGCCCCGAGTAAAGTAGTTAATCAATTGGTTTCTAAATGTTGTTTGAAGAACCGCTTTCAGTCGCTTTCTTGATTGTGTTCACAAAACATTTTATAGCAATTATGATCTGATTCCCTCCCATGGGCGTCGTCAGGGAGCAGGGGCGTAGACAAGAGGGGACCCCGTGACATCCCCTCGAAATTATGTGAAAACTTGTTTTACCTCTTACATTTTTTTTTTTTTTTTGAGTAACTATTTGTATTTAATCAAATCTTCAACCATACCCCCCCCCCCTCCCCACGAAAAAAAAATCCCTGGTTATGAGCGCTGTCAGGGAGATGCAAGGGTTGATCAGCAGTATTTTATGTGTGCATTAAACAACTTATTTTTAAACCTTTAAAAATATCATTTTGAACAAGTTATGACCATTACTGATGAATCTATAAGAGTAATATTCCATGTGTTATGAAGTTGAGATAATCAATTAGTATTGTATTATACTCTATATACTTTTAATTTTAAAAATAGTATAAATAAAAAAAAAAAATATAGGATTTGAATTTCGACATAAGTAGAAACAATTGTTTATTTACTTAATTTAAATTATTTTCAGAGGAAATATTAATTGTTATTTGAACG
The DNA here is from genome assembly GCA_963978545.1 of Linyphia triangularis. Taxonomy (NCBI): domain Eukaryota; kingdom Metazoa; phylum Arthropoda; class Arachnida; order Araneae; family Linyphiidae; genus Linyphia; species Linyphia triangularis. Next base: position 10,227,979 of record OZ021722.1, on the reverse strand, counting down.
TTAATTATTTTAGTTAATGACAAATTTTATTTATAAATATATATGCATGTAATTGGAAAAGAATTAAAGAAAGAAAAAAAAAAAAAAAACGGGTACGACCCCCCTCCTCTCCCCCCACCAAAAAAAACCTGTTTACTTTTTTTTTTTTGTCTTTAAATAATTTCCTAATTCAACCCTGATTTAACCACTTTGCATCCCTTAATTGCGAATTCTCCTCTTCCTTAAAATTAATCCTTCCGGCGTCTTCACAATTGTATCCGCCTCTTTCATGCATCTACTCTACCAATTCCACAATTATTCCATATCAAAGTATTTTATCTAATGTCTAAGTCCCTTTTTACTTCTAATTTCTTTTCCAGGTGGCTCTCCACCAGTAAGCTCTTCCGCTGAGGCATTTTGCTCCTCCCTACCTGCCAATCAGGAGGGCAAAAGGTAAATTGATTGTTTGCTCTCACCTGATTCGTTCATGCACAGCTGCGCCCTCTCTACAGAGGCGTTTCTGTTGTTATGTGATGTTACCATTATCATGTATTGCCTTATGGTTTATTACTGTTTTTTTTTTAAAGGGATATAGAACTCTAAAATTCGTAACATTTTTCCAATTTTTTATTATTTAATAAAATAAATAAATATATCTGTGTTGATGCGACATCAACAGTGGAAAACTATCTGAATTATAACCTTTTAATATGCAGTGATTGGCACCATGGTTGATGCTACCAGTGCTAGAAGTGTGGGTAGACGCGTCTGCCCACTTTTCAAGAAAATACCCATACTTCCAATATTACTGAAATCAATCCCCCCACTTCTGAAAACACTCCATCCTTCTAAAAACTAATTAAGAAAAATAACACTAACTTTTAAATGTATTGTCACCGAGAAAAAGTGATATAAAGTTTTCAAAAGTTTTTAAAAAAAGAAGTTATGATACATCAAAAATGCATTATATTACTTTGTCAAATAAAGATGTAAGTATTTTTATTTACAAATACTGTTACACTTGGTCAACTTTTAACTTTGGAGGAAGTTCCTTTTAAGTTAAATTTCTATTATTGTTTCATAAAAAGACAAGCTATTTTTTAAAAAAAATACACACCATTTTAGAGTTTTCTATTAATTTAATTTAATGAAATTATGCACATTTGATAGCACCATTTAAATCTAAATAAACAGTAATGAGTAATGTATATAATGTTGAAATATTACTTTACTTTATCTCCTACTTCCAAGTAAAAAAAAAAACTTAATCGTAGAATATTCGTCAAAATAAAAATACATTTTCGACTCTTGTTCAATACTAGTGTTAGGAAGTAAAAATTGTTCTCTTACTAATTAATATTTTATTATGAGGTACGAAATCATAAATTTATCGGTGAGGGAAGGGGGGGGGGGGTGCTTGCACTTGTCACCAACTTTTGGCACCCCCCCACTTTTTTGTTTACCACTGGATGCTACTGAACCATGCTCTTCTAAAACTTTAAGTCCATTTTTTCTTGGTGATGATATATTCCCTGTCAAACGAATCAAAACGTCATGAATTATTAAAAATAATTATTTTTACCAAAGTATATCAGACTATGTAAAAGCGTTATAATATTTGTTGAGTCAATTTTTTTTAACCAATGCTGTCAATTAGTTTCATTGAGAAAATGTGCATGCAACTAATATGGGATTTTTGTATGGGCAAAAAATGGGACTAATTTCCATTTCATTTTATTACTAAATATTGTAACGGTGTATCTAAAATAGCAGGAGATTCTGTGGAAAATAATAGTAATAACATAATTTTTTGAAAATTTTGTTTGAATTTAATATTAGTTGTGGAATAACGATTGGAATAAGACTAAAAAGAAAATAGCTCGATTTTTTTTTTCCTGTATGCAAAAGCTTTCAAACTCTGCTTTGAACCATTTTTTATCCAATTTTACTGGTTTAAGGTATAATTAATTATTTGTCATTTTTCTTTAATTAGTTTTTCTTTAAGTATAAATTACGTAATATAGGATTATATGAAAGTAATGAAGCTGGAAACAGCTCGTATAATCGAATTAGTTTTTTTAATGTTTTACTGGTTTAAGGTATAATTAATTATTTGTCATTTTTCTTTAATTAGTTTTTCTTTAAGTATAAATTACGTAATATAGGATTATATGAAAGTAATGAAGCTGGAAACAGCTCGTATAATCGAATTAGTTTTTTTAATGTTTTACTGGTTTAAGGTATAATTAATTATTTGTCATTTTTCTTTAATTAGTTTTTCTTTAAGTATAAATTACGTAATATAGGATTATATGAAAGTAATGAAGCTGGAAACAGCTCGTATAATCGAATTAGTTTTTTTAATGTCTTAAAAGGATAAATTTCTCGGAAAAGAATGAAAAAAGTGTAAACATATCCATTTTAAAAGCACTTGGGTTTCAAGTATTGTGGTTAAAAATTTAAATAGGTTTCTCTTGAATTTATAATAATTAAGAAGGTAGTCTTATTACACCCTTATGAACTTAACGAAACATTTTCAACACTCACAAAATATGGTAACAGAATACAATTTTTCTAATTTAGTTATTTTTAGAAAATTTATAAACAAAAGTATTTAGGGTGTGAGTGATAGATTTCTCGTAATTTTATTTAACGTGGTTTGTCATGAAAGTTAAGTTTGTTTTGAATAATAATGTTGTGCATAAAACGTCTATAAACTCCAACTTAACACTAAAAGGTAGATCTTCACCGTGCTCATAGGAAATTCATCCATTTTGGCGGCATGGAGGCATAATGCTCGCCAAACCTTATAGCCTATTCTTCACTACAGGCTTGCTGGACTGAGCTTCCCAGCGTGCCATCATGCGCCAAAATGGATGAATTTCCTATGAGCACGGTGAAGATCTACCGTCTAAGTGATGTTTAGTTAAAGTGGAGTTCAGATAGTTCCCTGTATTTTGTTCGATTACTCATTTGTACTGATTTGTGCAGGAAGAAAAAAGGAAGGAAATCGAGGCACCACTGCCACAAAAAGTGCCACAAAATTCTTTATTCAAAATACAAAAAAATGAAGAAAGAAGTTAGTATAATATTTAAATTCTTCATTCCTTTTAAGAGAGATCGAGTTCCTATTTAACGCATGTTTTACCAACAATTTCTCTTTAGCTTATTTCTATCACTCATTTTAGAATAAAGAATTGAAAAGAAAATTGGAAGTGGCGCAGCAGCAGCAAGAAGCTGCTGAAGAAAAACAAAGAAGCACAGAGGCTCAGTTGGAGCAGGTGCTAGCCGCTGGCATTGCCAGAATAAACGTCTCAAGGTGAGAATTTTAGTTTTAAGCTTTTATACATTTTTCATTATAATAATTAAATCTATCTTTTGCACCTGGTTTGATTTGCTTCAATGGTCATTAACTTAAACTCTCTGTATTAAGGTATACATATACATTAGGAATTGCAAAATTTGACTCGAAGTCTGCGTTTTTGTTTTAAAATATTCTCGAAATCATTACCTTTAAAATAATACAATTTTCTTTCTGAGAATCAATTTACTTTTTAATTTACAGTGGTTTTTGTGTCACGTTCATTAGTGTAGTAAACTTTAAACGCGTTTTCTGAAGAATGACATTTTGGTGTTATATGACTTTAGCCAACGGTCATAACTACATAATAAATTGTCCGATATACAAAATTCTAATTTTATTCTGAAGACACAAGTTGTGAGTGTGTTTCCTATGAAGAATATAACGTATATTGTTCTAAGCACATTTTTTATGAATATTTTAATCTTAATTTTTTGTTAAAAACTATGTATTTTTTTTAAAACTTTTTATTTAAAAATTTATAATTAAATAAATATTGCAGCCAAATTCAAAATTCTCTATAGAAACATGCGCCAATATAATATCTTTTATTTAAAAAAAAAAATCATACCTCTAAGTTAATTACAAGTTTATTTATGTATGTTCTAATAATGTCCTAATTAGTCACTTTAATTGCAATTAGCTGATTAAAAAAATTGACGGGAAAAAAAAGTTTATACATATAAATGCATCATTTTTATTTCTAATATACTGCCGAAAGTTTGAAATTATTACTTAAAAAATAAAGAAAATTATCTCAATTGTATATGTATACCTTAATGCAACTTCATAAATTTCTAGGTGCGTGGTTATCGTTATTTAAATACTGAAATACATATAATAATAGTCTCTTATTTTTAAATCCTTTATATTAACTTTGTGTGTGTGTGGGGGGGGGGGGGGGGGTTGGCTGGGTATGTCGATGGCAGGAAAATTTGTGGAGGCCTAATTAACCTCCTTGCCGCCATCCAATCGGGCTGAAACTTGGCAGATAGGTTCGATGACATGTGCCTGATTTTATTCAGGGCAATTGGGGCACATGTCCAGGGACACCGAATTTCGGGGGGCCACAAATAATTCAGGTCTGCAAACCGAAATTTTTGGTAATTCGAAAAAAAGAAAAGGGAAAAAAAAAAAAAAAAAATCCTTGTAAAAGAGACTTGTTGTACCCTATCATCCACAAGTGTATTATACAACAATATGTTTTATTTTAATGCATATAACTATTTTTTATGAATTTAAGTATGTTTATAGGATTGTAGAGGGAGATTCCCATTTAATTCAATTGTATACAGTAATTTTTACAATTTGACAGCTTTTAAAATTTTATGCTTGTTTGGACTTTTTTTAGAATATCCCTTTTACTGTAATAAATGTAATTTCCTATGCAATTCATTTGATGTAATTTTATGCCTTTTCTAAACTATTATTCAAACAATCTTTATTTTATTATAATTGAAAAAATAAGGCTTCTTTTATTGGTTATAATTTTCTTTCAAAAGTCGTTTATCACGAGAAGTGGACTCCCATCAGGGGTTTCTGTCCTCTACATTTGTAAGTCGGGTCCTACCTATAAGTGTTAAGCCGACTACCTTAAAAAGTCGAATTTTCATAAAATTTCACAATTGTTTTTTATATGATTTTGAGAAAGCTTGTCTCTTAAAACTTCTAAAAATAGCTGAATAGCTTTACTTTTCTTCTAAGGTAATTATGAAAAAAAGTTATGGTAAATTTAATACAATCATCTCAACAGGTTTCCGATGCAACTTTGTACTTTAAACTTATTTTCTGCAAAATGGAATTTTCACCATTTCGTTATTACCTGTAACATGATAACTTAAAAAGTAATAAAGATGTTGCTGTGAAATTTTCTGTAGAATTTCTTCGTAATGCTCATCATAAAATGACATTTGATCGAAGTGTCTGGTGCTATAGTTATTAATTTATAATCGCTTTGATGTAAAAAAAATATTTTTAAAAATGTTAATTTTTGGAATCTATATTATAAACAAGCATATCTCAGTAACTTCTAAAGATATCTCTTTGCTTGAAGCTCATTTTCAAGATAGCTAACTTATATGTAACTGGTTTCAAGAGAATTGCATTCTATCAATAATAATTGTGTTGCCAGTGTTAACCCTAAACGTTAAATTTAACTAAATTTTTTATTCAATTTAATATATATATATATATATATATATATAATTTAATATATATATAATATATATATATATATATAATTTAATATATATATAATATATATATATATATATATATATATATATATATATATATATATATATATATATATATATATATATATATATATATATATATATTAAATTTTACGAATTTTCACTCATTTCCCTCCTTATGTATACTGTAGCTATATTTACATAATTTTTCCCAGAAAGTAGTCGGATACCTTAAACATTCATATAAGTTCTGTTATGAAATTTTCACAAAGGAAATGATGACATAGTTTTTCAAAAGTGCTCTTCAAAATTCTCTCAAGACAACTGTAAACTCGCTATCAAGCCTCAACGAACGCTTCGTTGCATGTAACTTCGGATATACAGCGATAATTCAGACGCTTGAACTCCTTTCAAAAGCAACGTCCGAAATTCAACTGAACCGCGATTCCATGCATTGGCGCTTTTTATACCCTCGCGCCTGGAATCTCTCTAGAAATCCAGTCAATTGGTCATTTGTTGCCAACTTTTTTCTAGCCTTTACTATCGCATAAATTTAAAGAAATAAAACTTTAAAAATAGGGTCCCCTCAAAAGTAATACGTCACCATTTACAATTATACACAGAAAATTAACAGAAAACAGTATACTTAAGGGTAAAATCATTGAGAAATCATGGTAGAAGTATAGAAATCTATAGATGCAGCCTTGTACTGATTGTTTACAGTTGCCACAGACTGGTGCGTAGCCTGGGAAAGGGATTTGGGGATATATCCCCTCCCGAAATGTTTCAGTTTGCTATTAGAATGCAAGAAATCAAAGAATGTTTTTGTTTAAAGTGATAAATTTATTTAAAATGCTTTTAAATTTCTAAACGTGAGTATTACTTGTATGTATTCGGCAATAATTAAAAAAAATATTGTTAGAATTTGTTGAATTATAAATTTATATCCCCTCCCGAAAAAAATTTCTGACTTATTAATTAAAAATAAAATTAATTAAAAAAGAACAAAATAAAAAATAAAAATTATGTTTTTTAAAAGTCCGATTAAAAGGACAAAACTACTTGTGTCGAAAATTTCAGAGCTGTAGCCCTATTAGATATCATTTTGTAACATGTTTATTAATTAATTAAAAAATAACTAATTAAAATTTTAACATTCTATTTGTGAAAAATTTCAGAGCTCTACTCAAATTTTAAGTAGGTTTCTATAAATCCACAGGAGCCACAGATAGACAGACGGATAGACACACAGCTTGTTTTTTTATTATAGATGCAGTTACACTTGGTCAACTTTTAACTTTGGAGGAACTTTCTTTTAAGTTAAATTTTTATTCTAGTTTCTTATAAAGACAAACTATTTAAAAAAAAAAAAACTTTTTAGAATTCTCTACTACTTTAATTTCATGAAAGTATGCACATTTATAAGTATTACTTAAGTCTAACTAAACAATTATGTATATAGCATTGAATTATTACTTAACTTTATCTAATACTTCCAAATAAAAAAACTTAATTCTCACGAATATTCATCAAAATAACCATACATTTCGAACCCTCGTTTAATGTTAATGTTAGAAAGTGTAAATAATTTCTTTACTAGTTAATAATTTTATTACAAGTTACGAAATTATAAAATTTATTGTTGAAGATGGGAGATGTGGGGGAGGGGGGAACCGCCAAATTTTGGGCGTCCCCCCACTTTTTTTTCACCACTTCTACCACTGAGTTACCCTATTGTTACAATTTAACATGTTTACACAATACTTTTAGTTTGTGTAAAAAAACATTTGTGTTTTCGGTTTTTTTTTTTCGGACAAGAATACTCTATTTTTAAAATACCATTTATGGAGGCTCTTTTATTCTTATTACAGCGCCGAGCGGAGCCTTGAGGAGGAATCAAGGGGAGAAGCCGCCGTAGTCGCTCTTCCTGAGTAAGTAAAAATGTTTCAGACTGTCAGTTAATGGATTGAGAAGTATTCTAAAAACTTAGGTTCAAAAATTGCTTTGGTTATCGCCAGGGGCGCAACCAGAATTTTTTTGTGGCAGGGCCCAAAGGTCGCTTCAGTATTTCTTTTGATGTATAAAAACCAAACTTCATGCAAAACTTTCTCATCCCATATTTTCCATTTGTCACTAATATTTTTGCACTTTCTTAATCTGTCACCTACGTATGACAACATATTAAAATGATTTTTATCCGTTATTTCGGGATATACAGAACAACCCAACATGGGACAACATTTTATTTAAATCCCGTATTATGCATATTTTCTCGATTATAAATTATTATGAAATTTTTCTTGTTTGTTTAAATTCAATTACAGGAATTAATATTTTAAGTAAATGGACAAACACCAATATTCGTCTAATTTTACTATATGTTATGTAGTTTACTTTAAATACAATAATACAATGGCATGTATATAACACACTATAACAACGTTTGAAAAACGGTAACCCATATTTTTATATCTCTCAGGGCTGCCACAGGCGACTAAAAAGGCTACTAAAGCGACTATTTTAGTGGCCAGGCGACTATGGCAACTATTTCAATGAAAAAAGGGTCCAAAGCGACTATTTTGAACAAAACCTTCAACTATTTTTGGGCTCAGGCGACTATTTTTTTAAAAATTGGATACTGTCCGTTAAAAGACAGAAAAAAAAACGGCACTAAGGTACTAACAATTTTATCAAAATGGTAATTTTTTTAAATGGGGGCAGGAGAGCTCTATTGAAATAGTTGTTCATATTCGCTGGTAGAGTGATCACTTTGTTAGTCCGATGATAGTAACTTCACGCAAGATGTTATTTTTGACGGCAACCGCGGTCATTTTTTCCCTACCTGTTAGGTTTCAATGTTTTATCTTTCGCCGTGCAAGGCTACAGCATACACAATTATATTCTCAAATATCAAATTATTTCGCTTTATTTACTCTAAACAAAAATAAATTTATGGAATTCGCCCCGAACGCCGAAAGAAAGTGCCATAGTATGGACAGTATTGATGTTATTTGACGTTATTTCCAAGATTTGTGTCAGTGCGATGAACAATTTCGCCTTGTTGGTCAATGAATGCAGATTGATTAGAATATCAGTGTTGTAGCTAAAGTTATAAATAATAAAATAATTTAAATTTTTAAGCAATTTATTTAATTACTCTTAATGTAGCTTAAACAGGGTGGCGTCAGAACCGGGAATTCAGGGAAATGTCAAGGAATTTCACAAAATTACTCTTTAATCAGGGAATTTTGAAATGTTCGAGTTTCTCTTCTCGCATACCCCGTGTGGGTGCGGACATCTGTCCCGACTCGAGTCACACGATATATATATAAATTTTATAGTTGGCCGATCGATTTGGGTGTACGAAGTTTCCGAACTTTTTCTACTATCAGCAGCTAAGCCAAACCGGCCAATCTCCCCTCCTTGGCCCACAACCACATGTTCATGTTCCGCTTTTTTTTAAAATTTTTTTTTTTACTTTCTGAAATCATTGTTATGCTTGGAACAATGATTTACACATTATTTCTGATAGATTTTTGGTTATCCTATAACTTCGCGTCCGCCGGTGTCGTATTGTTAAAAAAAATCTTCAAACTTTAATCTGCCTGCATCCTTTATAGACATGATTTTTTTTCTTCTTGCCTTGCGTTTTATCTCAACAGAATACATTAGAACCCTAATTATTTACATATTATTTTTCTTAGATTTTTAGTAATTCTATTATTTAGAAACGCGACCGTAGATATATTGTTTAAAAAAATCCTCCAACTTAAATCAGACTGCATCCTTTACAGACATGATTATTTTTCTTCTTGTCTTGTGTTTTTTGTCAATAGAAGGAAGCTTAAATTCCTTAATATTTCAAATTGATTCCATCATATTTTTTCGTTTTTATTAACCTTTTACAGCATTGTGTTATAGATGTTCAACAAATCTATAGACATTCATAAGCAAAATGGGTTAGATCCTGTACTTGATTTTTTTTTACTTTAATTTTGACATTTTATTTAACGTAATTAACTGAAAATAATATGTGTTTTTGATTTATATGTTTAATATAAATCAAACAAAAAATTGAAATATCCTCCTCCCCCTCCAAAAAATAAAAAAAGAATCTGAATACTGCATACATTTAGACAAAGGGTTATGGAATTAAAAAAAAAGTCCTTACATTCCCCCCCCCCCCCCTACACCAAATGCTGCGCTTGTCATGTTTTATGAAAACGATTTTTTGCCTCATTTAATATGTACTTTTGTGGTTTAAAATAGTATTTTTGCTGTACAAAATTTTATTTCTGTATATCTATGAGTGATTAATTTTTTATAAGAAGATGTTAATTTCAAGACTTTCTTTAATGCATTATGTGTTATTTATCTTTTCTCCACTTCCAAATCTAAAACACATAATTTTTCATGAAATATATGTACCTAGTGAAATTTGTGATTGGGAGTAGCAAAATGCTGATTATTTAAGTTTCATGCTTATGCATGCCCAAGTTAGTGAATATTTAGGACACTGTTTAAAATTTATGTTATTAACAGGATACAGCCTATAACATATATTAAAGAAAATAAGTTGTTTTTTTTAATTAAGAAAAAAAATATTGTACTAGTTTTGCTTTTCCTTGAAGTTAGCAAGTATGAGTGTAGTTTGTAAATTGGTTTATGCGAATTTTGTATTTTTTTTTTCTTGATGTTTTCCGTTCTTTTTTATGCTCTAAAGGTGCTTGTTTTGATTTTTAGCCTAAACTTATATTTAGTTGCAATTATACGTTGATAAGTAAATGTAACTCTATATAGTCAAATGTATATATTTTTAAATTGGCCATTATTTTCTTTGTTTTTTAAAATGTTGTTTCGCAAATTCTGTAGCCATTTTGTTAAAAATTTAAAAACTGACCTTAATGAAATTCAATTGCCATTGCATAGTATAATTGTTTAAACATGATACTTGTTTTTCTGAAAAAAGTTGTTTGACTTTGGAAGTTGAAAAAAAGTTATCTTGTTTTGCCTATCGATTTTTATCCTCGCTTTTGCGTGAAGTTTAGCTTTTTTTTTTTTTTTTTTTTTGCTTTGGCGCTGCCTGGGAGTAAGGTTGAGTTGCCAACTTCCATTGCAGTATATAAATATGGTAGCATCTCCCCCAAGACACCTGTCTTTTACCGTATGGAATGTAATGTTTTAGACAATATTTTGAATTGAAAGAAGAGTGTTTATGGGTTTTCGTGTTTTATGTAAATCAACAGTTTTATTTCGATCTTATGAGAAGTAAGGCTACTATTTTCAACGTCTGAGACTACTATTTTTTATGTGTGAGACTACTATTTTCAGGGGTCGCAGACGTCCTATATATCCTATAAATCCTATATTTTTTTAAAAATCGTCAAAAACGTCCTATATTGTCCTATATTTTACAATTGTCCTATATATCCTATATTTCTATATTAATTCGATCTATATTTTCTTCGAATTCGTAATAACGGCGCCGTTCGTTGCCATTTTTTATATTTCGGATTCTTTGCCGCAATCGTAGGTAAAAACACGTGACAAAATCAATGCTTGTAACGTCGGCGTTTTATCTCTTGTGATGTCACGTGCTGTATAACCTGCAACTCAACTCCACTGGTACGGCGGGAGTTGTAAACATGTGAACTTTTCCATTGTACGCGGACTTGAATTTCTGATGTGATTAACTTGCAGGGCTACTAAAGGACATTTTGAGTGCTCAATCAATAATTGATGAAGGAAACAAAAGGGTTAAGATTTACTGTATGAAGTCGGATGACGATTCTTTTATTCCAAATCCGATACGGATTCTGCGCCACGAATTGTTCACATCAAACGGCACCTAATTAGGGCAACCATAGGAGTTCTCTTGCTCTTAAAAAAGTGACGGGCTGCCATTTTTTAGCGAAAATCACCTTGGCGCAGAATCCGAATCGGATTCGGAATATTAGCCCCGATTTTTTCATAAAAGTCGCCAAAATTGAAAATGACGTCAATACGTTGTGATGTCAAATCCAGACGGTCATTACGGTTTCCGGAAAACCAAGTCTCCGGTTCGCCACATTCGTCACTAAATCTCCCACTTTTCGCCGCCAATCCAACCGACATTGAACAGTAAATCTGAACCAACAAAAGACTGCAAACAGGGATAAAAAGAAAATACTTAAAGAAATTGGAGCAGTTCAAGCAGTTATAGATACTGGAAGCAAAAGACTCAAGATTGCAAATAATGTAATTAATAAAACTTGATTTAGGGATGGAATATTGAGGCTATAACGGATGACATATTCAGAATCAGGCTATTTCTTTTTTTTAAAGGTGTGTTTTCTATTCTCTTAAATACAGTATAACGAGTTTATAAATGTATAACTAGTTAATTTTTAAGTTCAGTAGCAACTGTGTGCAGTTATTTGATGTTTTAAATTGTCCTATATTTTTTTTTTAAAAATCCTATATATTCTTATTTTGTCACTTTGACCCCTGTATTTTGGCTACTATTTTTAACATCTGAGGCTACTAAAGCAACTATTTTCAAAGCTTATGGACAGTGGCAGCCCTGATCTCTTCGAAACAACACTTATTTTGTTTCGCACTGGAATTTCTAAAATTGTACTTGCATGTTTCGATAACACTCCCCCCCCCCCCCCTCCTCACCCCCAGAAAATTCCCCGATTTTCTTCTAAAACCCGCGATTTCTCCAGAGTAGAAATTATTTTCTGAAATTTTAATCATTAAAATTTTTAGTATTGACAAACAATTTTAAATATTGACAAACAATATTAAATATTGACAAACAGTTTTAAATATTGACAAACAATTTTAAATTGTAGCCAAACTCATGTTAGTTTAAGTTTTGAAGTTTAAGCAGTATTCTTTTTTTGAAGTACTTTGATTTCTGCTTAAGAACTAAATAGGTGGATTTAAATTTAAAAAAATAGTATATTGTTTGATTAATATAACTGTTGAAATGTGCTTTGAAGAGAATGCCTGTGTTACGTCGCCTCTATTCGCTTTAAAAGTAATGCTCCAAAATATTTTTTAAATTTATCCTAAAATTTTTAGGAATTATCTAGAAAATATTCCTGAAATTTTTGGAATTTTCCTTAAAATTCCTACCTAAATGTCTTTAGATAACTTACTGCTTTTCTCTGAAGACTCTTATCAGGCCAATAAAGTAATTATATTAAATTTAAATATAATTAGTTAATAAATATTACTTAGTAAAAAATTAAATTTAAAATTCTGAAATTTTTTTTGTGTGTGTACTTTGCCTAAAATTGATAACATAACTGAAATAAAAACAAATTATGATGCCAATAATTATAAAATGAACTCTTTCAAACAAAGGTTTTTTTTACAAATCCTGTATATGCATTGTCACCTTTTATGGGCAATTTGCAATTTATTTCAGCTTAGATCGATTCGGATTTGTTCCTCAGATCGAGTTTTTTCTAAATCGATTTTGACCTCAGATCGAGTTTTCTCTAGATCGAGTTTCATAGTGTAGGACCAGTACATTCCTTGCCATTGGATATTTTTTCTACGCCAATACTTGCTAGATTCACTGTCGTTGGCATTGTATTCTATCTACTGAGTTCGTTCTGGCTACTTTAGAAGCCTTTGCCGTGTCATATTCCGCATTTGAGATCCGGGAGTTGTATAATTTAACGTACGCTAGAGTTTCGGGCACAAAAAGTTAGGGGCAAGGGGGGGGGGGGGGAGATCCTAGTCCCGACGAGAACTACTGATGTGTGGAATAACGTGTAAAATTTTAACAGTAATTGGTCAGGTAGAAATTTTGTTTCCACTGTGCTGACCGAAAAAAGGTTGTTTCGAGAAAAACGCGTTTAAAGTTTCAAGAATGGATGCTCATCAACAACGAAACGTTCTCAAATATTCATTATAACTTCATTAATATTTCGTATTTCGGTCTTTACTTTTTTACAATGTACTCAATATATTTTACTTTCGAAATAAGTAAGGGAAAAAAAAATCGATTTTCCCAATCCAAGTTACCAGACTATACTACCTTAAACCATATGGCAGCCCTTTTAAAGTAATTTTTTTTTTTTTTTTTTTTTTTTTTTTTTTTTTTTTGGGTGTAGAGGAACTAAAGACATTTAAAAATTTTTTTTTCTTAAAAATCATTTACTCACTTGTGGTATACTTTCTTTAATGTAGCTTTGACGAAAGGGAGCTGGAACCTCCAATGGAGCTCGAAGTCCAGTAAGTAAAAAAAATTATAATTGTCTTTTTTTTTTAAAAATTATTATTTGTGACAGGATTTTACAAAATGTGGCCGATTGGGTATTTAAACATTATCATAAAATTTTCCTTCATCTTTCGACTACATTGGACGAGAAGTATTATTTAATGAAATTGGGTGTTGTCTCTAGGATACTTTCCCTACCAGCAAGAAAAATATTGCATAGAGTTGCATATTTATCTATGTCGTGAATCAATGTAATTCCCTTTTATGGTGTATTTTTTTTTTTTTTTTATTTTTTTTTTTTAATATCGACTAAAAATTGGTAACTGTTAAAATACTAAAAATGTAAAGCATCCTTGATTTTTAATAAAATACAACACCAATTGTAAGACCGCTGCATTTTTTATTCCCACTTAACTTTTGTGTTGAGTAAGGATTTTTTGAAAATTCTCTTTCATGTTTATTATTCGGGTTTAAAATCGTTGAGAGATGAAAGACTGCATTAGAAACAAATGTAGGGACAACCTTTAAATTACTGTTGTACACCAGGGGTAGCATTCTTGCCTTAAATTCCTAATATTCCTTAGATTTTTGTTTCTTGAAATTTGGCAGTTTTTGGCCGATATTGAAGCAAGCTTTCTAACGAATATAACTGTGTTAGAAGCCTATGCTAGCTTCAAAAGAAATTCTCAGAAATGTTTTTGATTTATCCCTAAAATTAAAAAAATTATCCCTGAAATTTAAAAAATTATCCCTAAAATTAAAAAAATTATCCCTAATATTAAAAAAAATATCCCTAAAATTTTAAAAAACATCAATAAAATTAAAAAATAAAATTCCTAAAATTTTGGAAGATATCCCTGTTTTTTTTTTCTGTTTTTTTTTCTTCAGGAAACTCGTAGCGCGTCTTACAACGCACAATCATCTGGTTTGGGTAACTTCCTTGTTAACGTCAGTGGTAGAAGAGGGTTTAAAAGGAGGATAAATGGCCAAAAGTTGGTGACAAGTGCAACCCCCCCCCTCTCCCCAACGATAAATTTTATAATTTCGCATCTTATAATAAAAATATGAACTAGTAAAGAAATAATTTATACATCCTAATACTAACATTGAACAAGGATTCAAAATTTATTCTTTTTTTAATGAATTTTCTGCGGAGGACTTAGTTTTTTAACTTGGAAGTAAGAGAAAAAGTGAAATAATAATTCAACATTATGTATAAAAATGTTTATTTAGAATTAAATTGTACTTCTAAATGTGAATATTTTCATTAATTTAAATTAAAAGAGAACTCTAAAATGTTTTTTTTTTTTTTTT
Organism: Linyphia triangularis; assembly: GCA_963978545.1. Lineage (NCBI taxonomy): Eukaryota > Metazoa > Arthropoda > Arachnida > Araneae > Linyphiidae > Linyphia > Linyphia triangularis. The sequence continues at coordinate 10,212,912 of OZ021722.1, read as the reverse complement.
TTTTTTTTTTTTTTTTTTTTAAATAGCTTGTCTTTTTATGAAACAAGAATAGAAATTTAACCTATAAGGAAGTACCCCCAAAGTTAAAAGTAGACCTGGTATAACTGTATTTGTTAATAAAATAAGTTCTTTACACAAAGTAGTATAATTCATTTTTATTATAATAAATTGATATGTATATATATATACCATAGATAGTTGTATTTTTTTTACATTTGAAAACTTTCAATCACTTTTTCTCAGTATCGCTGCATTTAAAGGTTAACGTTATTTTTTTGTTAGTTGTTTTCAGACAGATTGATTGTTTTTAAAAGCGGGGAGAGGGATTTCAGAGGTTTTAGAAGTGAAAGGGTGAAGGGGGGGGGGGCGAATTAGTATTTACTTGACAAGTGGGAGGACGAGTCATCGCGCGTCTACCCACACTTCTAGCACGTAAGTTAACGTATTTTAAAAATGAGCATGCCATTTACTCTAGTCTCTTCATTACAGGGAGGAGCAGCAGGAAGTGGAGGAGCAGCCAGCAGCTGCAGAGATCCCCCAGTAAGTAAATTATTTCTAAATGTGTCCCATCGTCAATGATTTGATGTTTTGATTCTACAAATAAATATTACCTATTCAAATTTCATTTGTCAGCTTCGCGTTCATGTAGTTTACAAAATGCCTTAAACTTTGAAATAGTATTTTGGCTCGGCAGTTTTATAGTTTTTACAGGAAGTGTTCTGATTCGGAAGGTAAACAGAACAAATAGGCGAAGATTCGACGACAATCAGGAAGATTGCATTGCACTTGAGATATTTAGAATCATTTTAATATTTCTGTAAGTGCTCCACCGAAGGAAAGGGTGTGTGTAATGCATTTGATGTTAAGAGAGGGTACAGAAACACCAAAACTAAAGCAACGTAAATTGGAAAGTGATTGTTATGTGCCCTTTCTATTGAACAGCACATGTGCATTTTTGGTATATAATTTTTTAATTTAGACTGACATTCCTTGTGTTATGATTTGTTTTGTACTACTATTTACTCAAGAAGTGGTGTTATTCATTTTGACCGAACTTTGAGGGGATTCAAAATTTGAAATTTACCTGAAAAGTTTTAATATTTTTTATTTTACTATAAAGGACATTGTGGCGTTTCTGCATCTCGATATGCACTCCTTATTTTGTGCTCTTTACGTAGCTGTCTCTGAAACCAATGCATCCATGCATTATTTATTATATAAGGAACAGAGACTTTTCCACCTTTTTGCATTTTTCCTGATCTTTTTTTTTTTTAAATGAAATTTGGAGATTACTAGAGCTTGTTTGTTTTGAGAACAATATTTGTTACATATTAATTTTGTTTTGTTTTGAAACCACCGACTGTCTATTTCTGCCACTTATAAAGTGCTTAACACAGCCAAATACGTCTCGTAATTTTGAGCATCTAGAAGAATACGAGATCGAAATCATCTAGTGTAAACCCCTCTCTCCGACCCCACCACACCAACGAGAGGACATTGAGGCCACGACAGATTTAATGTGCACCAATTAGGTACACACCGATATATGGAGGACCGAGGACAGAACCCACAACCCTCCGGTTATGAGCTCGATACTCTACCGCCTAGGCTATCGGGAGCCCCTACATATTAATTTCTCTCCAAATATTTGAAATGTAATTATTATATAGTGTGATAAATTTCATTGTATCTTTTAAATTGGTAAATCGCGTGCTTTTTTTTGTCGGATGATTTTTTTTTTATATAGTCCCTTCCGCGAGCTTTTTTTGGGTATCGTCCCTTCCACATGCTTTTCGCGTAGGATTTCAGTATTTTTGCTCTTTTTGTAAATTTCATATTTGATATATACATAACATCAGTTCAATCTTTTCGTCCAACAGGATCCCGCAGAAGAGGGGCAGAGGGCGCCCCTTAAAAAGAAAAAGAGGGGGCAGTAAGCCAAGAAAGGTTGCCGCCACTGCCTCTACCAGCACAGCCACCACCAGCACAGCCACCACCATCTCCACCAGCACAGCCAGCACAGCCACCAGCACAGCCAGCACAGCCACCAGCACAGCCACCAGCACAGCCACCACCAGCACAGCCACCAGCACAGCCACCACCACGACCACTGGATTAGAGCCACCCTCTAAAAAACAGTGCAGGGACTCTATTGAGGAAGAGTGGTCTGTGGAAGTAGAGTTGAACCTCATCAAGCTCGTGCCCCATCCACCAGTAAGAGAGTTTATTTCTATTCTTTACTGTCAGTAGAAGCACTTATTTCATTTTCCCAGGGTTCCCACGGTCATTGAAAGTGAATAAAAGTGCTTGAATTTTTTAAAATTTGTTTCAAAGCTCTTAAAAGTACTTGAATGTGCTTAAGAGTGCCCTAAATGTCCTTAATTTTTGTTGATGTTGTCTGCTCGACGGCAATATTTATAAACATTCAACTCGTATTTGCCTATTCCCTCGTGACCGCCTCTTATCAGAATTGGTATATTTGTATTTCGCATACGTCAACTTTTACGTCATTTGGTTTTATAGCAGAAGCATTTACGAGTACTGTGCCCTGAAAAAATCTCCAAAATATGAACTTAAATGCGTCCAAGTCGCTACATGTAACTTCTTGAATTAAAATTTATTCAAGATACTACTAAAAAAAAAAAAGCATGGCAAGTTTCGACCCACTTCCCATTTGTGGTTGTTATGAATTTCGTTTTTAAGAATTTCCTAAACATGAGCTTCAATCTGGCCAAACCGCAGTATCGTGCTCCTGTAAGTTTTTGAACTAAAATTTATGCAATGTACGCATTTAATGTGCTATGACAAAGTACTGAGCATATGAAAAATGGATTGCAACGTCATCAAAGTCTGTTCATAAAGCAAAATGCAAATTGTGCATGTGATTGTGTGTGTGATTTTGATATTAGCGTTAGTTTGCGAAGCGGCTGTAAAATCGCCACGTTAAAGACATGCCTGAAAACAAATTTTTGAAGGTCTTTAAAAATATGACTTAGGTCCTTAAAAGTCATGGAAAAGTCATTGATTTTCATTCTGTTTATTCAATGGGAACCCTGTTTTCCCGAAATTTATAGGAGAGTTGATCTAAGTAAAAAAAAAGTACTTAACAAATAAAAACTAACTTCTAAGTATTTACAATAAATCATTTATATGTATTGTGTGCAATCGAACCTTATTTGAGCTCAAATCAAATTTTCATAGTGTTTGACCACTAAAGAAATTTTTCTGTAGAAATTCACTAAAACATTAAAAATTTTCTTTCTGGCTCCAACTAGAAAATTTGATTGAGTTATGGAAGGGGGAGAGGGGGAGGATTTCAATAAAATTCTGCTTCCTCCAACATTTCTCTGCATGACAAAATGTCTGATGGGAAAACTATCTTTTCCCATAAGTCATGAATATCTTCCAAGTGGCCGCAGATTCTGGAAATCAGGGAAATGTCAGGGAACTCGTTGAAATTTCTTGAAAATCGGGGAAATTTATCATTCTTTTGAAAGTACATTTTCCCGTTCGTCCTTATTTCGGCGCCATTTGCCTTGAGTAGTAATCGTTAGAAGTTTAACGTTGCAAACTAATTTAAAATTTTCATTACTGCCAAAATTACTTTAGAAAAATTGGCATAGTATCTGTTTAAATCAGGGTGCCTACATAACTGTAAAATTTGGAGGGAAAAAAAAAAGGAAAAAAAAAAGTTTGCCCTAAAATCGGAGGGATTTTTTAAAAATCTATCGGGAAATACCTGGAAATTTTTTTCCTGAATTTTGTGGCCACCCTGAGTTCCTTAACCTATGACCAGGGACGTAGTGGCCATTGTATAGTCAGGTACAACAGTCGGTCAGTGTCTGTAAAAAAGGGGTTGGTCCGGTACATTTTTTTTAAAGATTTATTTATTTATTTATTTATTTATTTATTTATTTATTTTCCATATAAAAGTAGTGGCCTTGCTTAATGTTTTTTTTTTTTTTTTTTTTTTTTTTTTTTTTTTTTTAAGTCCACTGCATTCAAAATTTGATTTCTCCCACCAGAACTATTAGCTATTATTAAACTATTACTTTAGTTTTAGAAATATAAATATATATTAAAAAATTGCTTAACATTTCACATTACTTCTATTTTATTGATTGTGTTGTATTTAGATAATAGATGCCATAAGATTTATATATTTTAATTTCGGATGTCATTTTCCAATTAATATACTAGTTATATACCTGAACATTCTTTATTTTGCAATTTAGAATTCATTGTTATAGTTTTTGCTACAATCAGTGGTTTATGGAAAGAAAGTTAGCTCAAAGGAGGTATACATAGTAGAAACAGTATCTTTAATTTTATGAACAAATTATTAAAAGAAATAAATTGTTAATATTAATCATTAAATCTAATTATTTAAATTAGTTTATAACTATTTAAGTATTGAAAATAATTTTTGGCATTTGTATTTTATTATGAAAAATAAACAAAATTTAATAACGTTGAAAATTTGGGCAGGCATAAATCTAAAACCAGACGACCGATTTTATGCCCCAGTATGCCCTTGCCTAACCTATGTTTGCCAAAAATATTTTAATATTTTTGACCAGTTTTCTTGTTATACAAAATGCACCAACAAGGGCTCAATAGTGTGTGGAAAGCTTCATTTTAGATTTTAGATTAATTTGAAATTATTTTACTTCATTTAATCTGAAATTTTTGTCACTGGTTTAAATTTAGTGAATAGTATTTTAAGACGGATTGAGAAACATCAGACCGATTTTATGTGATATTTTTTATGCAATTTTGAAAAGCGGAAACATCCATACTCTAATTTTTTTTTAAACTCTCAGTTCATTTAGGCCAAAAATAATACTGAATATTATTTCTTAATACCCTGTGTCTCTCTTTAAAAAAAAATTTAATACTTACGTATTATCTCGTCGACCGTTGTCGAGACCAAAAGTTTGCCAAACGGATTCCCCTTTGTTCATCGAAACGGACGGTCTTAACGAAGTCCCTGGTGCTGGTCCGAGACAAATCAAACATCCGAGGAGGCCAGGGGGCTCGAACTTTACTTTTTCTCTAACAAAAAGTTAGCCAACGGTTGACGGGATAATTAAAAAAAAAAAAGTACAAAAATTTGTCTAATAGGACAATACTCTTTTGGAGGAGCTCATTTTTGTTAATAAATCCCATTTGAAGATTTATTTGTAAGGAAAATAAAAATATTCTTTCTTCCAGGTCAAAAAAATGCCGTATATGTATAAACGACTGGGCAAAAAGGAGCTGCCGATGGTCCCCATTAATATCGCCGGACGGATGCCCACAAGGAGCTCCGTGAAAAAAAATGTGAATAAATAACTAAAATACCAAAAATCTTAAGATGGGACACAGGGACGAAGAGCTAAGGACAGAAGCTCATACAGCAAACCTGCTGTACTGGACTGGGACTACCCACATAAAATACTTCTGTGTCCGAGTTTAATGAACTCGCCAAAAAAAAAAGATATCCTTGGTGAGTGTTACCAGTTGCAATACCTGAAGAAGAATCACGAAGTGCCTAAGAAATAGTATTTCTAAAGACGAGTCCCTTTATAGAGAAAAAGTAAGAGGGATTTTAACTCTTCCTGATTGAAAGATAAATCGGATTATATGTGAATTACAATCAATCAGATTTTTTGAGGGGACCTAAAGACACTGATGAAATTACTCCTAAGAACAAATCAAGTTCTATAATCCCAGAATCGGGGACGCTGATTCGGAAAAGAGGAATTGCTGTCCAAATGATGAAAAGAAAAAAACAATCCCTCAAAAGAGGCTATCCGAGAAGGCACTAAAGGCCGAATTGCTAAACCTGTGGCAATGAAACAAAAGTAGATGGTAGATAATTCTGAAGACTCGCTCAGTTTTAGCAGGAGGAAAAGTCAGAGCAGAAAGAAGATGGCAATGATCTGTAGGGCAGCTTCTAATTCCGAGGCAAAGGATATGATGAGTGTCCTTTGGAAGGATGCATCCAAACTGATGATTAAGAGTAAAGACAAATATGGGTTGTTTGTTAAGAGAATAGAAGACTAGTTGATAAAAAAAGAACCAAGAAGTAAAGGTAAGTTGTTGGTCTCATATTTGTCTGAATCCTTGAAACTTTTTTATTGTTTGGCAACACTCAAATTTTGTAAACCAGTATTAAAACAAGAGAGGCTACAGAACTTGGAAATGACAGAGAGCTTTCTAATTCTGGAAAAAATCGTAGAATTTTTTTTTTTTTTTTTTTTTTTTTTTTAATTTGACGAAAATCAGGGAATTTTTCTATCGTATCGAAGGTATGTTTCCCCATTATGTTTGGCGAAGGTATGTTTGGCGCCATTTATTCGGAAAATTGGGGTGGTAATCATTAGACAGAGTGACCACAGAAACTGGAAAATCTGGAAATTAGGGAAATGTCAGGGAGCTTTCTGATTCTGGAAAAAATCGGAAAGTTTTTTAAATTTCACCAAAGTCAGAGAAATTTTCTTTGTTCTGAAGGCACTTTTCTCCCTTCATCCATATTTTGCGCCATATTCCCTAAAAATTGTGGCGGTGATCGTTAAAAGTGTAATGTCACGGAATAATTTAAACTTTTCCTTACCGCCAAAACTATTTAAAAAAAAAAAAAATAGGCATATTATCTCTTCATCATACATGTTCTATTGGATCAGAGTACCTACGCATCTGGAAAAATTGGAAAAAAAGTGTCGTAAAATCATTTAATTTCTTATAAATTTATCAGGGAGTTTTTTTCTACTTGAATTTTGTGGACATACTGTTAAATGTCAACCGAGCAACAGATTGATGAGTTGTCTGCAGTTGTTGTGGAGGAAGTTCTGATCAAAAGAATTGCAATGAAAACAAACTGTTAAGTGAACCTTTCGTGCTGCCTCATACTATGGAAATGAGATCATTTTGGCCTTCAGTATTTTAACTTTAGGTATCAACTTAAATACCATCAGCAATTTATACTTTTAGCTATTAGCTATGTTGTCCACTAGTTGTAAAATAAATCAGCCAAAATGAACAACTAAGAATTTTCCTCCTTTTATTTACAATGTTATGGCACAATATAGTCCTTGCATAGAGAACTTTTAACATGTTTTTGATAGATCCTTAGTGACTCTTTTAGTGTGGGGAAAAAGAGTGGGAATTGTAGGAACATTTTGGCATATTCTTATTTATCATGTTTCCAAATACAGGAGGTTGGCTTACATGCCTTTTATATTTACATAGGAGTTAGTACCCTCTATACCGGTAATGTTAATTTGACATATTTCATGTACATTTTTCTCAGAAAGCAATTGCCATAGAAGCCTAATTTTTTTTTTCAGTCTATTTAACAGACACTTATTATTCTACTGAAGTTAGCTTTTTATTGTAGTTTATTTACTTTTTTTTTAAATGAAATTTTCGTGAAAGTCACTTTTTTTCTTTTCTTTTGTGTGTGTGTGAAGTAAGCTAAAACAAAAAATATTTTTAAAGTAACAAAAAAATCTCACTTTAGTATATACAGATACATTAAAGGAGTATGTGGTACAAATTTTAGGAAGATAGCTTATGAGATTTCTGAAAAAAAGGTACATGAATAATGAAAAATTTAATTGTAAGAAAAACGTATTGTAAAGAAAAATAAAGACAACTAGTTACCAATTTGGTCTTCAAAAAGTTATTAAAAATACTTCTAGTTGAGGAACTATTGCAAATGAGGTATCTTTTTAAAGGGGAAAAGTATTAAATATTGATAAACAATATTAAAATCAAAATCTATTATTTGTAAATTTTAGGGTACAAATTCCCCTTAAGACAATTACTGCTCGTGTTGAAGTAGTCATACAAGTCTTTCTGTTTAATTTATGAACTCAGACCATAATTGAAATGCCGAACAAATAATTAGTTCAGCCAAAAAGGGTTAGAATACAATTACTTCTTAAACTATCTGATTCAGTTGACTTATTGTGAGAAGCCGTAAAACAAACTGATCTGAATAACAGCTTTCTGTAAAATTTACAAATTATTTTTTAAATAACTTGTGCTGTTTTTTCTAGCAAATTTTTTTCCAAAAGCATCTTAAGTCGTGCTCTGCAAACTTTATAAATGAAACCAGACTGGTTTTTTTTTTTTTGCATTGTCAACAAAATATTTGTTGCTCAATTTTAAAAGAAGGATAATAAATACAATAGCCATTCGTTCGAAGAAATGCAGACGTCATTAAAACTGAGTGCTTTTTTTTTTTTTAATTGCTTATTTTATTTGTTTGACATTAAATTGTAACATTTTAAAACACAGATTTAATATGAAGAAACAGCTCAAAAAGAGAAGGTATACATATACGTTGGGAATCGCAAAAATTGACCCAAACAGACATTTTTGTTTTTTCATTCTACAATGTTCTGCAATTCATTATCTTTAAAATGATACCAATAACTTTCTTATAGTTAAAATACTTTTTTAATTACATGCAATTTCGTAAAGGTCGACGTTTAAAACATGTTGGAAAAAAGAAAATGTCGAAAACTTTGAACTCAATTTCTGGAGAACTGCTTTTCATTGTTGAGTGAACTGATTTTTAAAATTTAAACTGAATAATTTAGATAACATTTCAGAGCACGGGCTCCTCGTGTTTACAAAAATTTTGGTAAAAAATAGATTTTTTTATGTATTTTAGAATATTTTTATTTTTGGAATTTTTTTATTTTTTCTAGTATTTTTCTTGTTAAATGTTAAAATTTAAAAAAATATTTAAGTTATGCATTATATTTTGCTTGGACCCGTGTATAAATACCTTGTCTTTAATTTCCAGTACGAAATTTGTTTCAAAATTAATTAGGTATTATTTTATCATCGTTGCAATTAGGCCTTAATTAGTGAATTAAAATTCAATTAATTAAATAAATATTTTATTTTTTTACTTTTTGTTACTGCAAATACATTACATTTTTTGCTCTTGTAATTCTCACAAAAATTTGACACGCTGGCATAAAAAATAAAAAAAAAAAAAAAAAAAAAAAATGTCCAACGTATATGTATACCTTATACCTCAAGTTTCTTTTCGAAAAATTTGTACAATCAATGAAAAATATAAACGTTATCAAAAGAGAAATAAATACTTTAGTAACAAACTTCAGAATAGCACTTAATGTTTCAATTTAAAGTCTTTAAGTTGAGTAGTTTACCCTCTACTTTTCTGTCATTTGTAAAAGTTCATCTATAGTGCACACTCCGCTAAGTGCGAAATGTTAATTTTACTAAATGCAGCAACTCCAAGTGGTGATTTTATTTATGTACTGCATTTGATTTATGCACAGCTTTTACCTACCGTGTTACTTACACTATCTTACTCATGTAATTTTTTTTATTGTTTGTAGGTTGGAGTGAAATATGAATTGAAAGCTGTGGTGTGCTGTGTGCAAGAAGAAAAAAAAAGCATCTTGTTTGATCTGATAATAGGCAATAATCAATCATTTTAATTCTTAATCGCACTTTTTCTAAACTCTTGAATATTCGAAAACATCTGAACTTTTATTTCGTCTCTATACTTTTATCTAAATTTTTGGAATTTTTCTTTCGTAACTTGAATCAGAAGGCGATTGGAGTGCTAGCCTCCAATTGTGAGCTCAGTATCAATGCATGGGTACTGGACTCTTCTTCCTGAGGAGAGTTTGGAAGAAAAATTCACTTTTCCGAAAAAATAAGTTAAAAAAAAGTATACAAATTAAAAAAAAAAAAAATGTATTTTGAGACTAAAAAGTTTCATATAGTAAAAATTGCATATTCCTTTTTCAAAAAAAAAAAAAAAAAAAAAAAAAAAAAAAAAAAAGTAAGTAATTATCGGCTGTTAGGTCAAAATTTAACCAATTTAAAGCACTTAAAATCCAGGTCAGTTTAAGATGCAGCACACCCCCCCCCGATACTGATCCTGAATTTGAAATCAGTCAGGTGGGTTTCCTTCTACTTTTTGTTATTACACTTTATTTTGAACTGTTGAAATGAAATAAACTAATTAAATATTAAACTAATTCATATTTTTTCCTTGCATTTTCAGACCATCAGTGTTGAATTAAATGTCCACCTATACAATGCATACTTTTGACTCATTACAAAGACACGACAGAGCTCGTTGATTGACCCTTGCTGTAGGGCTTCCTGATGAAAGTTGCTCAAATATACTCTAACTCAAGGTAGTTAGTAATAAGACATTTCTAAAAGAAAGTTCTTTAGAGACATGATTCTTAATTTTAAATGAAGATAGAAGATTGCAGGTCTAATCCACTGAAAGACTGTCCGAGGGAAATAGGATTGAGGAACTTTGATAATACCTGTGTTTAATGACTGTCCAAACAATATATCTGCACAAACACCTCCTATTAAATATTATTAAAAAATTTTAAGTTTGTCATTAACACAAGGCGGATGTTTCTGAAGATGGAACTCCAGCAGGGAATACAGTCCGTGAAGAAAGGAGAAGATAGTGATGATCCATCTTTCAATTATGAAGCACTTGTAGAGGCGCCTTGATGACCTTCACCAAAACAGAGAATTCAGATAAAAATTTGATTTGTGGTCACGAAGATGTAAAAGTTTGCTGGAAAAAAGAACTAAAGGTAAGTTGTTAGTTTCAAAACCGTAGACAGGGGAAGGGTACCGACGGGACCCCCCCTCGAAATTGTGTGAATTCTTGTTTCATCACTTCCTCTTCTTTTTTTGTTTAACTTGTTATATGCATTTAACCAAATGTTCGACCATAACCCCCCCCCCCCCCCCCCGAAAAAAAACCTGACTTCGGACTTGGTTGGTTTGACATTTGAGTGAGCTCTTAAAACTTTTTGATTAAGTTTGTCAGTAGTTGTAAATATTTCATAGTGTTAATTTTGTAAATAGGAAAATTTATGTACATTTCGCATAAGGCAGTGAAATAGTTCGTCTTAACTTGTCTTCCCTGCAGTGTGTCTATTAATGCTTGATAACGAGTTTTACAGAGATAACGCTGGGAAGCGAGTTTTACAAAGAGCAGGGCATTTAACATTATGGTAATGTCAATCTCGCCTAATTGGCGGGATAGAGCCAAGTTGGCGACGGTTTTGGCGACTAATTTTTGTCGCCAAATTTGGCGAGAAATCACCAAATGTCGCCAAACTTGGCGACCATTTGGCGACATTTTCTTTTCCCATGTACATGTATAGGACTTTTCGACTACGATCTGGAAAGTTCTCCAAATATCTGCCTCTAGAAGTTTCAAGAATGTTCGCCTCCCCTATATAAGACCGGCCAAGTGAGCGCGGAGTTAGTTAGTTGAGTCAGTTAGCTGACTGGAATTACTGAGTTGAGATGCTGAGTCTCAGTGAGCATTCAGAGTACTATCGACCGAGTGATTGATAAGTTGTCTGAAGTTGCAATGGCTGAAGTGACGATCGTAATTATCGAAAAGTAAATTAAACTTAAGCTAATTTTTCTAGCTCTGCCATATTTTGTGGAAGTGAAATCATTTTACTTCTGTTATTTAACTTCAGGTATCAAGCCTTTTCATTGAAATCTTAAACTACTGTGCCTCTTGACAGAATAATCCAAAGATATCATCATTTTGCTTTAAAAGAAACCATTTTATAAAATTTCAATATTACCTGCAAACATTTGTTTAGTCAATTACAAACCTATTTTTTTCTTTCTGAAACTCGTTTTGTTTAATTTAGAAGCCTTTTAAGTTTATTAAATATTAACCTAACACTTTTGTTTTCAGGTATCCTTTTTCTAAATCCATAATCTTAACTTGGTAAATTGAACTTTGGAATTAAATCACACAACATGCTTTTGGAAGATTCTTTGGAAATAAGATATCTCTATATATATAAGGCAAAGCCCTCACTCACTCACTCACTCACTCACTCACTCACTCACTCACTCACTCACTCACTCACTGACTCACTCATCACTAATTCTCCCACTTCCCACATAGTCACAACTCTGAAAATCGGCACAAATATCAACAAGGGTAAAAATAGAAAAAGTAAACTATTCCGATCTCGATTAACACACTTTAAGGGGTCGAAAAGGGGTTAAACGTTCCAAACGGGGGACATTCGAAAATCCTACTTCCCACATAGTCACAACTCTGAAAATTGGCACAAATATCAACAATGGTAAAAATAGAAAAAGTAAACTATTCCGATCTCGATTAACCCACTTTAAGGGGTCGAAAAGGGGTTAAACGTTCCAAACGGGGGACATTCGAAAATCCTACTTCCCACATAGTCACAACTCTGAAAATCGGCACAAATATCAACAATGGTAAAAATAGAAAAAGTAAACTATTCCGATCTCGATTAACCCACTTTAAGGGGTCGAAAAGGGGTTAAACGTTCCAAACGGGGGACATTCGAAAATCCTACTTCCCACATAGTCACAACTCTGAAAATCGGCACAAATATCAACAATGGTAAAAATAGAAATAGTAAACTATTCCGATCTCGATTAACCCACTTTAAGGGGTCGAAAAGGGGTTAAACGTTCCAAACGAGGGACATTTGAATATCCTACTTCCCATTTGGTCACAACTCTAAAAATTGGTACAAATATTAACAATAGTAAACATAGAAAAAGTAAGCTATTCCAATCTCGATTAACCCACTTTAAGGGCTCGAAAAGGGGTTAAACGTTCCAAACGAGGAATATTCGAATGTCCTACTTCTCATTTCGTCACAACTCTAAAAATTGGTGAGAATATCAATAAAGACAAACGAAGAAAAAGTAAGTTATTCCGATCTCGATTAACCCACTTTAAGGGGTGGAACAGGGGTTAAACGTTCCAAACGAGGGATATTCGAATGTCCTACTTCCCCTTTCGTCACAACTCTGAAATCTGGTGCAAGTATCAACAAAAACAAACGTATAAAAAGTAAGCTATTCCGATCTCTATTTACCCACTCTAAGAGGTCAAAAAGGGGTTAAATGTTCCAAACGAGGGATATCCGAATGTTGTTCCTCTTCCAATGTAGTCATTTTTCTGATATTTTTTTGCAAATGTTAAAAAAATAAGTCATTCCAATATCGATTAACGAATTTTTAAGGGATGAAAAGACGACGCAACATTGAAACTATACGAGGATTAACTTAATGTCTCAATTCCAATACAGCTACTACTTTGAAATTTAGAACTAAGAGCAAACATAAACACAATAAACTATTCCAGTTTACTATTCACAATTATAAATTTCGTTTAAAATGTCAACAAAGGAAAGTTCCTATTTTGATAAATCAATTTGTCGGGATCGAAATGGGAGCAAACGTCTGAAGTGTAGAATACATGAATGTCTTTTGATCTCTAAAATGCTAATGGTAAAATTTCGTAGCGCAGCACGGGTATTCAGCTAGTGTATCTTATACAGGATGGATGCTGTAATCATTTCTTTTCTATCCTATAGCTAGGATTGCAAGGGTAGCATTCGCCCTAAAATTCCTAATATTCCTTAAATTTTTGTTTCTCCCTAATATTGTATTTAAACTTTTCGATAATTTCTAAAAAAGAAATTAAAAACTTCGAAATTTCCTCGGTTTTTCCAAAACCAGCGAAAAAAATCCAGATATTTCTCCTAAGAAGAAAATCTTTTCTAAAATTTTATTATTCAATTTGTTAAAAATTGGCAGTTTTTTGCCAATATTGAAACGAATGTTTGTGTAAGTAGACTGTGCCAGCTTTAAAAGAAATATCCCTAAATTTTTATAACTGTCCATAAAATTTTGAAATTTTCCCTAAACTTTTTGGAATTGCCTCTAACATTTTAAAGAATTATCCCTAAAATTTTCCCAAAATGTTTGGAATCATCCCTAAAATTCCTACCTAATTTTTGTTAGTAAAAACTCACTGCCTGTGATAACCATATTACGTGTGCTTTCTATTTATTAAATTCATGGTATTTTCATGGGTGTTTTTCTTTCTTCTCTAAAGATCATAGAAGGACTGGGAGAAGGAAAAAAAAAAAAAAAAACTGACAAATTCACTGGCAAGAGCAGAGTAGGCAGAGGAACTTTGTTTTTTCACACAGTAAAGCCAAGCCGGCGTCAGGATCTCAATAATTTTTTTTGTGAGTATTGTTTTTCATTAGAAAGTCATTGAACTAGATTGTATGAACTTTAATGTACGTATTAAGCGTTTTGTTTCTGAATTAGCTTTTTCGAAACTGTAAACATTATCCATATAACATGAAAAATATGGAAAACAGGAAATTTTGAAAATATGAGGGAAGAAATTAACTTCCTTCCTTCTTCAGTTGGAAAAGTTATTAAAAATGTTCCTGAAGACCGAAAACTCGCATATGCTATCAATAACTTTAATATATATATATATATTTTCTTTGGCACTGTTTTGAAAAAAAATTCTTAAATTAATTTTAGAATTGTTTACATTATCGTAAAATTACGGGTGGCGTGAAGTGAAAAACGAGAGACCTTGGGAGAAAAAAAAAATCAGATTTTTTCTTCTTTTTCTGACAACCTGTATTATCTGGTTTATCACAAAAATAGCTCCCTTCAGATTGTCTATTATGTTACCATAGAAGTAAGAATTCCCCTATTTTCTTTGGGGGATTCCAGAAGGAAGTCAAAACTCATCTATGTATTTACTGTATTGTAACCTAATCAGTTGCCAATTTGCTACATGCATCACCCCATATTAATGAGTCTTTGTTTCCATAGCAACTGCCATCACCCAAACTATTTGGCATGCTCCTGATAGACAGTACAAATACTACAGAGTGGCCGCAGAATATGGTAATCATGAGAAATGTCAGAGAGCTTTTTGATTCTTATCTGTATTTTGGCGCCATTTAAACTTGGAGGTAATTGTTAGAAATTGCGTTTAACAGAATAATTTAAACTTTTCACTACAACTAAATTTTTTTTTTACCAAAACTTGGCATATTTTCTCTTTAGCATATATATGTTCTATTTTATCAAGGTGTTTTGCAGTAAAATAAGGGAATTTTTTAAAAATCTATTAGGGAACTTTTTTTTTTCAGAACATTGTGGTCACCCAGTATAAATTTACAAATTTATGTACTGTGCACTAAAGGAATTAAGGTGTTCAGAAACTCAACAAAAACATAAAAACATTGCAACTACCATCTATAATTTACAAAAATGTCGAAAAGGAATCTTCAGGTATTACATTGTATCATAAGGAAAATCCAAAAACCCAACAGATAGCTTTAAGGAAGAAGTAAAAAATACACTTTTGATCAAACGTTATTTTACTTTCAATTACCCATATGTATACATAGGGTGATTAAAGTATAGCATTCGGTCCAAAAAAAAATAAAAAAAAATGGCATTTTTCCATGTTTTGAACATCCTGATTTAAAAAAAAATGACCTAGAAAAATTGTGTGTCTGTGGTCGGCATAACTCCCGAACAAATTGACCTATGATGTTCAAATTTGGTATGCAGGTTGCAGGTGGTCGTGGGACCTACCATTAAGGTTTTCGTCAAAATCGCACATGCGCATTTGAAAAAGTCATGCTTTTCAATGATTGCTAAAAAATGCTACTTTTGATACAAATCGCTGTGCTAATCCTCTTAAAGTGTTCTAAACTTCTCCACCTCCGAAATTCTCGATAAAATGCCGTAATGGCGTAAAAAGTTGAAAAACGAATGCATTCAACACAGATTTCTCTATACTTGAGCATACCTCATCAACGATCGTGTTTTCTTCTTCCTTCAGTTTCACTTATAATAAAGGATTATCGAAAAGTATATCCGCAAAATCACCAATTTTTTTTTTTTTTGACTCACATAAGAATTATTGCAAAAAAATATCGTCAAACTGGCCATTTTTTTCTTCTTAATGAATGATAGAAACATAATAGACACAAATCCACGTCAGTATTATAGTGCAATTGAAAGTTGTGCGATGTTCCACGCCCCTAAGAATCAGGATGCTCCTAAACGCGAAGAAATGCAAAAAAAAAAAAAAAAAAAAAAAAAAAATCGATTTCGAAATTTTTACCGAATACTATACTTTTATTACCCTATGTATACACATGGGTAATTGAAAGTAAAAAATAAAGACATTTAAAATTTGCTATGTATATTTTTTCCATTTCCATTGAAGACAAAATGTTCTCGTTGGCATTTTTAACAATTTTTTTCTTCTTTTGCTATAATTAAGAACAGTGCATAGTTAATCCAATGAGTGATAAAATAATTTATAATTCCTGTAATGTGTCAATATCTTTTTATTCATCCTAATCCTTTTTTCATTGCTCCCTAGATTATTGATTTCGTTATTTAGAAAAGATTACATTCATTCATTGTTTTTTCTTTAATTTTCAAATGTGTTAAAATAATTATAGGAAGTCTTAAATATCTTGTTTATTTCCTTTTAAGTCTGATTTATATATATTATATTAGATTTTATAGTAATTATTAGATGATTCACTTAATGAAAATTTTTACTCTAAGGCAGATTGTTTCCTGTCCTTGCATTTGTTCTGAAAAATGTGTCGCAGGATACTTTTTTCTCAATTTTAAAAGAAGGTTGATTTACTGTGTAGGTAAAATCGCTATATTTGTGGGCAGAAATGTGAACGTCGTTCAGGAAAAAAAAAAAAAAAAAAAAAAACTTCGAAATTTCATCGATTTTTCTCCAAAACCCACGAAGAAGCCAAAATAATGCTTCGGAGAAGAATTTCTTTTCTGAGATTTTAATTGTTAATTCAATTTTTTTGAAAATTTGCAGTGATTTTCATCTATTGAAACCTGCTTTGAAAAGAATGCCTGTGTTAGGAGCCTATCTCAGCTTTAAAAGAAATATCCCTAAATTCTTTTTAGAATTACCCCTAAAATGTCTGAAGTTGTTCCTAAAATTTTTAAATTAAAACTTACTGCGCCCCCTGATGCCATACACTTAATGTTAATCTCAAAAGAGTTTAAATATCTCAATTTTTTTTTTTTTTTTTTTTTTAAAGTGTAAAATTTAGAAAAAATTTAATAATTATTAACAAAGATAACTTTTATTACAGGTGAACCGGACTATCCACTGGAAGGCCAATCCACTGGACAATCCACTGTCAATGACTCTTCAGAGAAGCAATTCCTAATGTGTTCGAGGACCAAAATATATCAATGAATACACATTAAGTTTGCCTTTAGCCTTAATTTACTTAAAAAAGAAACTTGTATTGCTATTGCATATTTATGCAATTTAAAAATTATGAAATTGTTTTGAAAGTTACGTGCATCAGCGTGACTTTTTATTAGCATGAATGTATAAAAGATTTAAATATATATACATATATATAAAAAATAAAAAAAAAATATTAAAAAATAAAAAATTAAATTAAAATAAATGAACAAACAAATCAAATTAAATGAAAAATTAAATATAATAAAAATTATAGCTAATAAAAATTAAAGATAATAAAAAATTAAAGGTATTTAAAAAAATTAAAGATAATAAAAAATTAAAGGTATTTAAAAAAATTAAAGATAATAAAAAATTAAAGGTATTTAAAAAAATTAAAGATAATAAAAAATTAAATTAAAATAATTAAATAAAACAAATTGCATGGGATTAGAACTAGATAACAGTCCCAAAATTGATATCTACTAGATATTGTTTGTAACTCTTTTGTAACCATATTGCAGTGACTCAGCTGTGGAGCTTTAGTTTAATTAAAACGAACTATGGAAAGTTTGCATTTTTATGGAATGCACCTATATTTGGTTGTCTTGTAAGAAAACGGGATTTGTATAGGACAATATTATCAGGGAAGGAAAATTGAAATTGATGTCATCATAAATTTAAACTCAATATTTTTATTGAAACCGTAAGACTTATTATATTGGGTACATATTTCACTTTCTAACGGGACTAATAATTCTGATAATTAATCTATTTAAAAAAAAAAGGAAAGAAACGTTCAAAAATCCTGATAAAAATTTAGTTTCTTAAACGCTAAAGAACATTTTGCTGGGCCAAATTTACTCTTTATGCATTGTTAAGAAAAGTTATATGTTTTAGTCACCAATTCCAAATATTTATTCACCTACCTCATACATAACTTCTTGTGACTTCTCTTTCTCCTAATTCTTAGGAGCATGACAGTTTTATTTTATTTAGCTGAATAACAATCCCACCACATTTTAGCCATATGTGATGCATGGAGTAAAGCTCCTTAAACCCATTCAAAATTATAAACCCCCCCCGGATATTTGAAGGAAGCTTGCTGTCAGTAAGTTATATTTGTGAACAAACCCCTTTCGTTTCCAGTAAGTTCTGAAATATATTTGTGAACAAACCCCTTCAACTAACAATACTAAAATAGTCATCATTTTAAAATCGTGTTCTCAAATTGTACGAATTTCAGTTTTCACGAGGGTGACAGATTTTTGTAGCCTTCGAAAAGTAAATTGAATTCCATCCAATTAGTTTGATTTTCTCTCGATTTTGATTGTCTGAAGAGTTGAGCACGAGCTTAAAAGTAGCACTGAAAGGTTGCTGCAATTTCACAAATCAAATGAATGCAAATAGCTCCGATTGATATTGAAAGGAATCGATCATTGACTTCAATTGACTTCGAAACGAAGCAACTATAAATTAACTAATTTGTACATTATTTACTATGAAATGCAGTGGTGTAGTGTTAAATTGATATATATCCCTTTTCAGCTTAATATTGTGAAAGAGGAACTAAATATTTTTGAAACCATTTTTCATTAATCTTTAGAACTTTAAATTCTATTTTTAGATACTCTTTACAAACACAAATGATAATTATGTATGTGACCAATTTTTTTTGAAGAATGGAGACATAAATTCCCTTTTTAAATTCAAGCGATTTAAGTTAGAGTATGTGTGTTAAAGTTATGTATTAAAATATTATATTATTCATTAAAATTTAATGACAGGGTGGCAAAATCTTATTTAAATAGAATTTTTTACATTAATAGAAAATCTAAGATTGACAATACATGATGACAGAATTAGACTTAGTGTGTTGAAAACTGAACTGTAGGAATATCTTGGGAATTTGGAATTCTAATAACTTCAGATTTTAAATTCCACAATAATACAGGCCTATTCTGCAATCGTATTTTTGTATGATACTACTATAAAAACAAAGATATAAGGACTTTGGCTTTTGCCTGCCTATGCTGTTGTTGACTATTGACACACCGCGTCCTTAAATGATACTAAAGTAGCCTACAACAATGATATTGAAATTGCCTAATCTAGAAGAACAAATAGGGTGCTGTATTACCCAAATACAAATTTGAAAGAGCACATAGGAAATAAATATCAAGGGAAAGTGGAATAAAATTTCCACAATTGGCTTGATCCGATTAAGGGTTTGTCCATGATCTGGCCAATTATTTCTTCCCCAGTCAGGCTCATTACCTAGAGCTGGACTTGCTTCTCAGATCAGAGGGGAAGGATTTGATCCACTGCCTGGCTCATTAATTTGAGTTGGACTTGCCAAAGTCAGTCTAGTTATAATCTATTTACCAAATCTTGCTCACCAAATATAAACCAAATTATCTATCAGGCGCATTAACTTGAGCTTGGTTGTCTTAGTTGGTCTTCATCAGGTTAATTAACTCTAGTCTCCCCAAGATTTATTAAAGACTATTCTCTTTTAGTGTCCAGCTAAGTATCTTTTGTCCCAAGCCAGGATCTTTTATTTGAGCAGTGGACCAGGTCTGCATAGAGCTTGAGAAGTTAGCCCATAACCTTCCTTACCTTATTTCAGACCTGGTTCATTGTTTTGCTAATTACTTTTTGCCTGACTCCTCAATTTGAGTTCAGCTTGTAATTGTCAGGCTAATTATACAGGGTACCAAACCAGGCTCATTAATTTGAGCTTGGCTAACTTTGGAGCTATCTGGTAAATTACTCTTGGTCTTCCCAAGGATACGTTCTAAATTATCAAACTAATCCAGTTCACAGTCCAGCAAAATCACTCTTGTCCCAAACCGTCTCGTTACCTTGAGCTTGGTTAGCTAATCTAAAACCTTAAACTAATTTCCACAGCTGTCTAGCCAAATACCTTTGCCCCAGCCCTCTTTCAGCCAGGCTCATTAACTTGAGTTTGGCTTCTTTCAAAGGATAATGCGAATCTCGTCCATTGTCCGGCTAATTATTTCATGCCCCAGCTGGGTTAATTAATCTAAGCACATCTTGCCATTGTGGCCTAATCCCCATTTTCCAGCCAGGCTCATTAACTTGGGCTTGGTTTATTTCTAAGAATAATATGAATTTTCTCCACTGTCCGGCTAATTATTTCATGCCCCAACTGGGCTAATTAATTTAAGCTCCACATGCCATTGCAGGCCTAATCACCCCTTTTTCAAGCCAGGCTCATTAACTTGAGCTTGGCTTATTTTAAAGGATAATGTGAATCTCGTCCATTGTCCAGGTAATTATTTTATGCCCCATCTGGGCTAATTAATTTAAGCTCCACATCCATTGCAGGCTTAATAACCTCTTGTTCAAGCCAGGCTCATTAATTTGAGCTTGGCTTATTTCGAAGAATAATGGGAATTTCCTCCACTGTACTGCTAATTATTTCATGCCCCAACTGGGCTAATTAATTTAAGTTCCACATGCCATTGCAGGCCTAATCACCCCTTGCTCAAGCCAGC
Source organism: Linyphia triangularis (assembly GCA_963978545.1). NCBI lineage: Eukaryota > Metazoa > Arthropoda > Arachnida > Araneae > Linyphiidae > Linyphia > Linyphia triangularis. The sequence goes on along the minus strand of OZ021722.1, from coordinate 10,192,281 downwards.
CTCATTAAGTTGAGCTTGGCTTATTTCTAAGAATAATGTGAATTTCCTCCACTGTCCGGCTAATTATTTCATGCCTCAACTAGGCTAATTAATTTAAGCTCAACATGGCATTGCAGACCTAATCACCCCTTGTTCAAGCCAGGCTCATTAAGTTGAGTTTGGCTTATTTTAAAGGATAATGTGAATCTCGTCCATTGTTCAGATAATTATTTCATGCCCCAGCTGGGATAATTAATTTAAGCTCCACTTGCCATTGTGGCCAAATCCCGCTTTTCCAGCCAGGCTCATTAACTTGAGCTTGGTTTATTTCTAAGAACAATGTGAATTTCCTCCCCTGTCCTGCTAATTATACCATGCTGCAGCTGGGCTAATTAATTTAATCTGAACTTGCCATCACCGGCCTGATTATACCTTGTACCAATTGGTTAATTTTATCGGACTCGCTAATTAAAATTTTTTTTTACTAGGCAAATTTTAAACGAATCTAGTCCACGGCTCGGATAATCTCTTGTCCCAGCCGGGCTCATTGATTAGAGCTTGGCTTGCCCTTGGTCTTCGTAATTATACGAATTGGGTTCAGTAATTTGAGTTTAATTATCTTCACAAACCATTACATTGTTAAACTAATGTTGATGAACCAGTTCAGGTAGTCCCACTTGAAGTAAGACCTGGAGACAATTAAGTTAAATGTAGGGCTCATTAACTTAAGCTCAGCTAATTTTGAAATCTTTAAGCTAATTCTATTGACTCTCCTGCCATTTACTTCTGTCCCAGCTGAGCTCGTTAACTCGAGCTTGGTTATTTTACCGAGCCTTAAATTGAATTTCGTCCTTTATTTACTTATCAGGAAGAAGTGAATTTTAGTTTCGAATGTAAGCTTGATCTTGTCTGTTCAACTGGAACACTTTTTCAGTAGGGAAGTCAGTATAAGCCATTCTGCGAACTCAACCTTTTGAATAGGTTGCTAAATGATTTTCAGTTGATGAAGCAAAGTGTTTGTTGTGTCAGATTGATAAAATTTCCAAAACCGCGGTCATCTTCAGTTCAGCATTTCTAAGGGAAGAGTTGGTCGCATTATTTTTCTGGACGGAGAATCTTTGGGATTGTTTTGTTGTTGGTTGTTTGTGTTGTTTTGTGGTATGTCCAACTCAGCCTAATCGACCTCTGTGAGGGTACCCGGGTCCCGTCTTAACAGATGCCGAATAAGCTGAGTTGGATTTGTGTGCGGGTCTATTGTTGGTTTTGGTATGAGATGGTGTGTTGTGTGTGTGTGGAGGTGTGTGCGTGTGTGTGAGAGAGTTGTTGGTTTAATATGTGAGGGGAATGTGTGAACTGCTAGTTTGGTGTGTTAGGGATATGTGGAGGGTAAAAAGAGGCATTTTCGTGACCGCGATTTCGGAAATTCTTCAATCTGACATACACTACACTTACGCCTTGAGAATTTCAATTCCAAAATTACTTAAATTCTATAGCAAAAGTTTCTATCATATCTCCGCATTTGAGACAGGAGATAATTCTAATTAATGAACTTTTTTTTTACCAAAACTGAGCTCGGATAATAAAAACATATATAACCGAATCTGTGAAATCTAACTAAAACAAAGCATGTCGAAACCAGAGATTTCCCCCCCCCCCCCCACACCAGTTCATATTTTTGCAGCACAGTATTTCAGAATTCGTTCCGAAATAAGTTATTAAATGCAGTTCTAATGTTCTTAAACGTTACTTTAGATTCCATTGTAGTACTCATTGAATAATTCGAAGCATAGTCTCCAGGCCGTAGCCAGGATGAATAGGGCTATCGATTCTAAACTACGGCAGATGACTTTTCCTGTTATGTGACAGGACGTCATGTCGCATGACCGGAAGGGTCAAGTTGAGTTAATTTTGGGTATTCGCAAACCCTGAAGTACCCAGGGTAGGCATCATAAAAATTCACTGTCGGTAACCCTTCCATCCTTGGCTTCGCCGCTGATACTATATAATGGAAGCATGCAAGAAAGATGATTTATTTAAATTTTTCACATATCAGGAAAGATTCAATCTCTGCTATTTTTGCAATGAATTTGATTCGGCATAAAATGTATTCCCCCCCTCCCCACCTGGTGACTTATAATTATCATTCAGAATAATTACGAATTTTTTTTTTAAAGAAATGTATTTTCCTCTTACTGACTTAATATGATCAGCACGTGGACGAGATTCCAATATATGATTACAAATTTTTTGAATTTCCCTTAATTAATCCTTTAAGAAATTTATTTTCCCTTCACTTACATTATTGTTCTACGAAATTCCAATGTATAATCACAGCAGGCCCACATTTCTGTTAAGAAGTGAACTTTTCCCCTTTCTGACATTCTTAATATAATTAGCACGTGGACGAGATTCCAATGTCTTATACAGGGGTCGCATTTGTCCTAATATTTCTTACATTTTTGTTTCTCCCTAAATTCGTGAAATTGTACTTAATTTCTAAAATTTTTTTAAAAACCTCGAAAATTCCCCGATTTTCCTTCAAAACCCTCGAAAAATCCCCAATATTCCCTTAAAGGATAAAAGTGGATATAATTATATTCGCATGTTTGGTCTAAATAGTATAATTGTTTTATTCATTATATAACTTATTTTTGCTAAAAAGTTGTTAAAAGTTGCTTTTTTTTTTAAATTGTCAGTATTTTCCCCGGTATAGAAACAGGTTTTGGAAAGAATAGGTATGTGTTGGGAGCCTATGTCAGCTTTAAAAGAAATATCCTTAAAATGTTTCTGAAATTTTAGGAATTATCTCTAAAATTCCTACTAAATTTTTTAGAAAACTCACTGCATTCCCTCATGATCACAAAAACCACTAATGTCCCTTAAGAAATCTCTCTCTCTCTCTCCCCCCCCCCCTCCTGACTTAATGACATGTGGACGAGATTCCAATTCACACAAACCACTAATGTCCCCCGCGGCATTTTACCCTTTTGATAGAGGCGGCGAAACTGCTGGCGCCAGCCCTGACTTTAGCAAAATCACTTTAAATTTAAATGTCTGTAATTTTTAGTTCGAATGTGAATTTTTTTTTCTGTGTGCTTTGAGAGAGAAAACATCTCTGCAATTCTTTTCCTCTTCTACTGTGAAGTGCAAAAAAAAAAAAAAAAAAAAAAAAAAAAAAAAAAAAACCCTATGTTGACTTCCGATACAGTATAAATTTGATACTTCCTCTTTATTTCCCAATTAAAATATTGAAATATCGAGAGGGAAAAATCATTACTAATTCCCTTGATATGGATATTTTTTCCCTATGTGCTCAATGGTAAGCTAACCTTATTCTCATCGAGTCTAGTTATTCGATATTTAATGACTTTTGCATTTGTTATACTAAAAGAAATAGCCGAACGATGTGTTAGACAGAATGGAAATGGTTAGTTGATGGTTCAGCTGATTTCTGTATTGGGTGCAACATCACATAAGTCGCACTGTCCAAAGAAAGCTGTCCTGAGAATCGGAAGTCGTGGTCTTCGTAACTCTTTCGAATTTTTTCAACCAATAAAAAAATTTATACATCCACCAAAGACAATTTGCACCATTAACGTAAAAAATTTTTCATTAACATTTTCCAGTTAAAATCGTTGCATACTAATTGTTTTGGTAAGTGCAGTCTTGGGAAAATAGTTTTTCTTTTCCCCAAAAGTTCCCAATGTTCTGGGACATCATTAATTTAGGAGTGTATCACTGTCCAATAAAGTTAATGGAACTCCATATCTGGAAGATATTAATGTTGTAATTGCAAAATTATTCCAATACCTTTACTACACCACTGCATGGCACACAAAACATTCTTTCGAATTCTTTAAAGGGTTCTGCAACTTACCTTCTCGAAGGCACACAGACGAAGATGTCATCTGTGGTCACTGTAGGAATTCATCTCGTGTACCGCGTCCAGATCCATGGTCGATTCAAGTCAAGTACACGTACTGCATCCGGAAAAGCCGTTGCATGGGATGCTTGACGTCCTGTGCGTATCCAGTTTTCTGTGGTGTTTTTGCACCGCAGATTCCTTTAAAGTAAATCAGAGACAAATACGAAAATCGATCTTCTGGGTGAGGGTGCAGAATCGGATGTTGTTATTATTATTCGTAGGCGCAAAGAGAATGTTTTATTGGCGAAAGAGAAACTTTTATCTACTTTAATTTAGAGACTTTAAGTTATAGTAATGTAATTTTGTTGCTGTTCAAACCAATCCTAGGAAAGCTGATGATAACTACCCCAAAATTCATCGCAAATTTTGTTTTCCTAAAAATTTATTTGAAGTTAATTTTTTTTTTTTTTTTTAAATTGGTAGTTTTTTTTCCGGTACTGAAACAAGCTTTGCAGAGAATATGTTAGTGTTTGGAGCTTCTGCCAGTCTTTAAATAAATATCTCGGTTCCTAAAATGTTTGGAATTATCCCTAAAATTCCCTACCAAAATATTCAAGAGTTCAGTTCCCCATGAATGAAAGGAAAAAATAATTAGTAGAAGAAATCACCATTATAATACTTAATGATACGTGTGTAGGCATAAGTTGTCGAAACTTTTGGGTACTTGGCGTTTTCAGTTCTTTGGGATGCTCCGCTTTTATACACATGCAATTGTTCCTTTTCGCTGCAGTTCTTCTGCCCGTCCAACTAACAGAAAAAATTCCAAGTTTCATTGTTCACTGTTGCTCCAAAGCAGAAAGTGCCTCGATTGGCAGCAAAAATCCCCCGAACTTAGTATTTTCAGCAAATATCCAGTATAGGGTCTTCGTCTGCTTGCACTTGTGTTAAAAAAGTAACAGCTTGACTTAAACTTAGTGTCAGAAGCATCGTAATTATCAAAGAAAAAAAAAATTAATCTAAATTATCATTCGATTGGAGATTGAATCGGTCACTCTTTGGCAATCATAAAAAGTAATTAGTCGAGCAGTACGACTTTATTTATGAGTTCATTTCAATCATTTTTTAAATTCTTATCAAATTCTTAATGTATAGTGAATTAAATCAGTAAAATAAATGAAATAAGAAATAGTCTAGCTAAACTGGGAGGTTTAAAATGGTAGCCAAATTATTTAATAAATCCTAATGTTCTACCATCATTCAAATTAAAAAAAAAAAAATCTCTATGTTGAATTATTGCTAAAATTTCGTCATAGCTGAGTCACTCGAGTTTCAAAAAACATTGTCATCATTAAAAATATAAAATTAAGTTCTTATGTCTTTGCACATATCAATGAAATTGTACTAATCTCATGCAATAACTGGAGAAAAAAAGAAGAAAAAAAAAGATTTTAAATATTTTGCTCAAAATATTTTCTTAGCTATGATTAAACACGAATTTCTTTTTAAAATTACTTTTTGAAAACTTTACATATATATATTTAAAAATTTAAAAAAAAAACAACCCTGTATTTAGTAACTAGGAGTAAAAATTTTATTTTCAAAAACTTTGTATACATTATTTATGAATAAAAATAGGATTATAGGAATTTAATTTTTAAAAACTTATCCTACTACATAATTGCCCTTCTTACATGTGAATTTCATTTTGAATAGTCACATCTTTTTTGAGTTTTATTTCCTGTGCATATTTTATATTTATTGTAATGTATATATTAAGTCTGCCTGGAGACTTGCAATGAACTTGTGGCTGTGCACTAAAGTGCAAATAGGCATTGAAGATATCTAATTAATTACCAAGTCAAAGTGAATATATATAAGGGTTATTAAGGGTTAATGATTGGCATTCACCTCCTCTCACCAACTTGTATAATGACACTTTTTATTTTGCATTGTAACTTCTCTATGGCATGGACAAATTCATCAATACACATTTGTGATTGTCTAATATTTTTATATATATTTTTGAATTTTACTTCTTGTGCATATTTTATATTTATTGTAATGTATATATTAAGTCTGGCTGGAGACTTGCAATGAACTGGTGGCTGTGCACTAAAGTGCAAATAGGTATTGAAGATATCTAATTAATTAACAAGTCAAAGTGAATATTCCCTTATTAAGGGTTAATGATTGGCATTCACCTCCTCTCACCAACTTGTATAATGACACTTTTTATTTTGCATTGTAACTTCTCTATGGCATGGACAAATTCATCAATACACATTTGTGATTGCCTAATATTTTTATATATATTTTTGAATTTTACTTCTTGTGCATATTTTATATTTATTGTAATGTATATATGAAGTCTGGCTGGAGACTTGCAATGAACTGGTGGCTGTGCACTAAAGTGCAAATAGGTATCGAAGATATCTAATTAATTACCAAGTCAAAGTGAATATTCCCTTATTAAGGGTTAATGATTGGCATTCACCTCCTCTCACCAACTTGTATAAAGACACTTTTTATTTTGCATTGTAACTTCTCTATGGCATGGACAAATTCATCAATACACATTTGTGATTGCCTTATATTTTTATATATATTTTTGAATTTTACTTCTTGTGCATATTTTATATTTATTGTAATGTATATATTAAGTCTGGCTGGAGACTTGCAATGAACTGGTGGCTGTGCACTAAAGTGCAAATAGGTATCGAAGATATCTAATTAATTACCAAGTCAAAGTGAATATTCCCTTATTAAGGGTTAATGATTGGCATTCACCTCCTCTCACCAACTTGTATAATGACACTTTTTATTTTGCATTGTAACTTCTCTATGGCATGGACAAATTCATCAATACACATTTGTGATTGCCTAATATTTTTATATATATTTTTGAATTTTACTTCTTGTGCATATTTTATATTTATTGTAATGTATATATTAAGTCTGGCTGGAGACTTCAATGAACTGGTGGCTGTGCACTAAAGTGCAAATAGGTATTGAAGATATCTAATTAATTACCAAGTCAAAGTGAATATTCCCTTATTAAGGGTTAATGATTGGCATTCACCTCCTCTCACCAACTTGTATAATGACACTTTTTATTTTGCATTGTAACTTCTCTATGGCATGGACAAATTCATCAATACACATTTGTGATTGCCTAATATTTTTATATATATTTTTGAATTTTACTTCTTGTGCATATTTTATATTTATTGTAATGTATATATTAAGTCTGGCTGGAGACTTGCAATGAACTGGTGGCTGTGCACTAAAGTGCAAATAGGTATTGAAGATATCTAATTAATTACCAAGTCAAAGTGAATATTCCCTTATTAAGGGTTAATGATTGGCATTCACCTCCTCGCACCAACTTGTATAATGACACTTTTTATTTTGCATTGTAACTTCTCTATGGCATGGACAAATTCATCAATACACATTTGTGATTGCCTAATATTTTTATATATATTTTTGAATTTTACTTCTTGTGCATATTTTATATTTATTGTAATGTATATATTAAGTCTTCCTGGAGACTTGCAATGAACTGGTGGCTGTGCACTAAAGTGCAAATATGTATTGAAGATATCTAATTAATTACCAAGTCAAAGTGAATATTCCCTTATTAAGGGTTAATGATTGGCATTCACCTCCTCTCACCAACTTGTATAATGACACTTTTTATTTTGCATTGTAACTTCTCTATGGCATGGACAAATTCATCAATACACATTTGTGATTGCCTAATATTTTTATATATATTTTTGAATTTTACTTCTTGTGCATATTTTATATTTATTGTAATGTATATATTAAGTCTTCCTGGAGACTTGCAATGAACTGGTGGCTGTGCACTAAAGTGCAAATAGGTATTGAAGATATCTAATTAATTACCAAGTCAAAGTGAATATTGCATTATTAAGGGTTAATGATTGGCATTCACCTCCTCCAACTTGTACAATGACACTTTTTATTTTTATTATTTTGCATTGTAACTTCTCTATGGCATGGCCAAATTCATCAATACACATTTGTGATTGGCTAATTTTTTTCATATATATATATTTTTGAATTTTATTTCCTGTGCATATTTTATATTTATTGTAATGTATATATTAAGTCTGGCTGGAGACTTGCAATGAACTGGTGGCTGTGCACTAAAGTGCAAATAGGTATCGAAGATATCTAATTAATTACCAAGTCAAAGTGAATATTCCCTTATTAAGGGTTAATGATTGGCATTCACCTCCTCTCACCAACTTGTATAATGACACTTTTTATTCTGCATTGTAACTTCTCTATGGCAAGGACAAATTCATCAATACACATTTGTGATTGCCTAATATTTTTATATATATTTTTGAATTTTACTTCTTGTGCATATTTTATATTTATTGTAATGTATATATTAAGTCTGGCTGGAGACTTCAATGAACTGGTGGCTGTGCACTAAAGTGCAAATAGGTATTGAAGATATCTAATTAATTACCAAGTCAAAGTGAATATTCCCTTATTAAGGGTTAATGATTGGCATTCACCTCCTCTCACCAACTTGTATAATGACACTTTTTATTTTGCATTGTAACTTCTCTATGGCATGGACAAATTCATCAATACACATTTGTGATTGCCTAATATTTTTATATATATTTTTGAATTTTACTTCTTGTGCATATTTTATATTTATTGTAATGTATATATTAAGTCTTCCTGGAGACTTGCAATGAACTGGTGGCTGTGCACTAAAGTGCAAATAGGTATTGAAGATATCTAATTAATTACCAAGTCAAAGTGAATATTGCATTATTAAGGGTTAATGATTGGCATTCACCTCCTCCAACTTGTACAATGACACTTTTTATTTTTATTATTTTGCATTGTAACTTCTCTATGGCATGGCCAAATTCATCAATACACATTTGTGATTGGCTAATTTTTTTCATATATATATATTTTTGAATTTTATTTCCTGTGCATATTTTATATTTATTGTAATGTATATATTAAGTCTGGCTGGAGACTTGCAATGAACTGGTGGCTGTGCACTAAAGTGCAAATAGGTATCGAAGATATCTAATTAATTACCAAGTCAAAGTGAATATTCCCTTATTAAGGGTTAATGATTGGCATTCACCTCCTCTCACCAACTTGTATAATGACACTTTTTATTTTGCATTGTAACTTCTCTATGGCATGGACAAATTCATCAATACACATTTGTGATTGCCTAATATTTTTATATATATTTTTGAATTTTACTTCTTGTGCATATTTTATATTTATTGTAATGTATATATTAAGTCTGGCTGGAGACTTCAATGAACTGGTGGCTGTGCACTAAAGTGCAAATAGGTATTGAAGATATCTAATTAATTACCAAGTCAAAGTGAATATTCCCTTATTAAGGGTTAATGATTGGCATTCACCTCCTCTCACCAACTTGTATAATGACACTTTTTATTTTGCATTGTAACTTCTCTATGGCATGGACAAATTCATCAATACACATTTGTGATTGCCTAATATTTTTATATATATTTTTGAATTTTACTTCTTGTGCATATTTTATATTTATTGTAATGTATATATTAAGTCTGGCTGGAGACTTGCAATGAACTGGTGGCTGTGCACTAAAGTGCAAATAGGTATTGAAGATATCTAATTAATTACCAAGTCAAAGTGAATATTGCATTATTAAGGGTTAATGATTGGCATTCACCTCCTCTCACCAACTTGTACAATGACACTTTTTATTTTTATTATTTTGCATTGTAACTTCTCTATGGCATGGCCAAATTCATCAATACACATTTGTGATTGGCTAATTTTTTTCATATATATATATATTTTTGAATTTTATTTCCTGTGCATATTTTATATTTATTGTAATGTATATATTAAGTCTGGCTGGAGACTTGCAATGAACTGGTGGCTGTGCACTAAAGTGCAAATAGGTATCGAAGATATCTAATTAATTACCAAGTCAAAGTGAATATTCCCTTATTAAGGGTTAATGATTGGCATTCACCTCCTCTCACCAACTTGTATAATGACACTTTTTATTTTGCATTGTAACTTCTCTATGGCATGGACAAATTCATCAATACACATTTGTGATTGCCTAATATTTTTATATATATTTTTGAATTTTACTTCTTGTGCATATTTTATATTTATTGTAATGTATATATTAAGTCTGGCTGGAGACTTACAATGAACTGGTGGCTGTGCACTAAAGTGCAAATAGGTATTGAAGATATCTAATTAATTACCAAGTCAAAGTGAATATTGCATTATTAAGGGTTAATGATTGGCATTCACCTCCTCTCACCAACTTGTACAATGACACTTTTTATTTTTATTATTTTGCATTGTAACTTCTCTATGGCATGGCCAAATTCATCAATACACATTTGTGATTGGCTAATTTTTTTCATATATATATATTTTTGAATTTTATTTCCTGTGCATATTTTATATTTATTGTAATGTATATATTAAGTCTGGCTGGAGACTTGCAATGAACTGGTGGCTGTGCACTAAAGTGCAAATAGGTATCGAAGATATCTAATTAATTACCAAGTCAAAGTGAATATTCCCTTATTAAGGGTTAATGATTGGCATTCACCTCCTCTCACCAACTTGTATAATGACACTTTTTATTTTGCATTGTAACTTCTCTATGGCATGGACAAATTCATCAATACACATTTGTGATTGCCTAATATTTTTATATATATTTTTGAATTTTACTTCTTGTGCATATTTTATATTTATTGTAATGTATATATTAAGTCTGGCTGGAGACTTCAATGAACTGGTGGCTGTGCACTAAAGTGCATATAGGTATTGAAGATATCTAATTAATTACCAAGTCAAAGTGAATATTCCCTTATTAAGGGTTAATGATTGGCATTCACCTCCTCTCACCAACTTGTATAATGACACTTTTTATTTTGCATTGTAACTTCTCTATGGCATGGACAAATTCATCAATACACATTTGTGATTGCCTAATATTTTTATATATATTTTTGAATTTTACTTCTTGTGCATATTTTATATTTATTGTAATGTATATATTAAGTCTGGCTGGAGACTTACAATGAACTGGTGGCTGTGCACTAAAGTGCAAATAGGTATTGAAGATATCTAATTAATTACCAAGTCAAAGTGAATATTGCATTATTAAGGGTTAATGATTGGCATTCACCTCCTCTCACCAACTTGTACAATGACACTTTTTATTTTTATTATTTTGCATTGTAACTTCTCTATGGCATGGCCAAATTCATCAATACACATTTGTGATTGGCTAATTTTTTTCATATATATATATTTTTGAATTTTATTTCCTGTGCATATTTTATATTTATTGTAATGTATATATTAAGTCTGGCTGGAGACTTGCAATGAACTGGTGGCTGTGCACTAAAGTGCAAATAGGTATCGAAGATATCTAATTAATTACCAATTCAAAGTGAATATTCCCTTATTAAGGGTTAATGATTGGCATTCACCACGTCTCTCTTATCTGTAATGTGACATTGTATTATTCTGCTTTGTAACTTCTGTATACCATGGACACATCCATCTGTATTTAATGGACATTCCTCAATATTCATTTGTGATTGGATATTTATAAATGTTTGTGTTTATATTTCTTGTGCGTATATTTTCCTATTTATTGTATAGCATATACTAAGCTCGGTACGAGTCATTTTATGAACATATGAATAATGCCACAGTCTTTTAATGTTACAAAAGGAATAATGCCTTATTAACGGTTTGTGGTGTGCATTCACTACCTCGCGCCAAACTCCAAATTCAATCTGCTGGTGTTGGCGATAATTTTATTAAAGAAACAATACTGTTACCACATTTAACTTTCTTTGATGTTCATACAGTTTTAGTAAAAAGCATTTTTTTTCATTGAACATTTGTTCTTATTTTAAAAATAGGTTTTGTACAATTTATTCAAGGTTTCAATCACAATTAGATGACAATTTTATCTTGTAAGACTTTATTTTTATAAAATATAAAAGGCAGATTTTATACAATAAAAAATATTAAAGGTAAATGAATATTTAGTTTAATTAGGTAACCTTTCGCAAAACTTTAGTTTTATATTCATTAGCATAGAGCCCATATCAAAAACATTTCTATCAGCAAAATGTGCTACAAGCTACTTTTAAAAATTTATTTATTCTAATTAAAGTAATTTTATCATTTATTTATTAAAACAAATTTGGTCAACAAGAAAGAGTTCCAAACGTGGGCGGTTCATGATTTTAACATGATTGGTTGGTTGTTTTCAGATTATCTGGCGCCGACAGCAACACGAGGGCTATAATGCGCCGAAACATTCGTTATTTGACAAGCCAACATACATTTACAAACACCCATGCCTTACACGGGATTCGAACCCGCAACCTTACGGTCTAGAAGCTAGCACTCTAACCACTATACCTTTAACGTGATTGGATGACGGCAAGTTGATTTATTAGTATTCCGTAAAACTGCCCTTTCAGTGATAGTAATAGCCCCAAAATTTGATAGAATGCATTGTCATTGAACCGATCTACCTAGTTTCAGCCCGATTGGATGACGACAAGGGGTTAATTAGGCCTTCGCTGATTCCGTCTCCATCGACAAACACACAAAATCGAAGTTAGTAAAAAGGATTTAAAAAAAGTCTTATTTTTTTTCTTTTAAAAGTTCATATTATTATCTGAAAAAGTCATTGACACATAAGCACAGGCTCACTTAACTCATTGAAAGGTTCATTGCTATGCAAACATGAGCTCGCTTTGCTCGATGAAATGTTCATTGATGCGTAAGCGTAAGGTCGCCTCACATACTAAAAATTAATTGCTAAGCCCCTCCCTTGTCAAGAAACAATAAAAAAATTCTCCTTTAATAACTATAATACAACACCCCTTTAAGAATATTTAAACACGTGATGTTTGTAAAAAGAGAAAATAGAAAGTCAAAACTACTTATGTTGAAACTTTCAGCGCTCTAAGCCTATTAGAAGTCGCTTTTTGTGGAAATATTAATTAAAAATTCATTAAAATAACAAATTAAAATTTTAACGTTCTTTTTGTCCAAAGTCCAATTAGAAGGCTAAAACTATTTGTGTTGAAAATTTCTGAAATGTAGCCCTATTAGAAATCATTTTGTAAAATATTTGTTAATTAAAAAACAACTAAATAAAAATTTAAAATTCTGTGTTTCAAAAGTCCAATTAGAAGGCTAAAACAACTTATGATGAAAATTTCAGAGCTGTAGCCCTATTAGAAATCGTTTTGTAAATTATTTATTAATTAATTAAAAAAAATTAATTAAAAAAGAACTAAATAGAAATTTAAAATTCTCTTTTTCAAAAGTCCAATTAGAAGGCTAAAACTACTTATGTTGAAAATTTCAGAGTTGTATCTCTATTTGAAGTCATTTTGTAAAAAATAAATTAATTAAAAAAGAACTAATTAAAATTTTAACATTCTGTTTGACTTACATAAAATTAGAAAGCCAAAACTTCTTATATTAAAAACTTCAGAGCTCTACTCCAATTTTAAGTAGATTTCTATAGATCCACAGAGCCACAGACAGACACACAGCTTGTTTTATTATTATTCTTTATCATCATATTCTTTCAACCTTTGAAAAAGTAAAACATCAGTAGGAGGAGCATCAACAGCAGATAGGTAAGTAAATCAAGACTGAAAATATACACACACAAAAAAACAATTAAATCTTTTCATATCTTGAAACTATATCCAACAGTTAATGCCATTACATCTCCATTGCCATTAAACAATAACTATTTTCATGGAGTAAGTGGCTTTTACCGCCCAGCGAGCTCGGTGAAGAGCACTTGGTTTCCGAATGTAAGATTGAATGTCTAATCCAATCATAAAATACACAAGATTTAAAAACTCTCTACAATCATCCTCAGTAAGTTTTTTTTAGCAATCTTTAATTGATCAGAAATAAAAGTTTTTAAAACTACTATATATTACACTACGGCGTTTTTTCGGGATATCGTATATCGTTAAGTTTTACTTCTCCGTCATTGGCACATAGTTTTCAAAGTGTTGCCGGCATTTTCTCGATAGTTTTCGAGGTGTCGCCAGCATGTGCCCGAGAGTTTCGCGGGACACCAACGTGGTGTGACCGTAGTGTAAAGAGTTAGTTTAAGGTTTATAACCATCAAGCATCAAGTTTTTTAGTAAGCGTTTAAAAAGCATATTTTCGCTCTGATACTCGAAATCGCGATCGTTCATCACTGTTATTGTTGTAGTTATAAGTTTTGTCAAAAAACTTATTTTGCTTTAATTTTTTTAAGTTTCAACTTAAAAAATATCCCTAAAAATTTAGAGAGGGGGTAAAAATGCTTTTTGGAAATATTTGACTGGCGAACACTGATTATGGACAAGAATCACATTAATAAAAGCTAAACCGCAATGAGTTGGACTTTATTTTATCTGACTGCATTTAAAAACTACACTGAATATGCATTGTTTTAAATTTTAGAAACTACGACTTTCTAGAAAAGGGAGGGGGGGGGGGATCAAACTTTACATAGCATGACATATGGAATGTGGGGTGAGGGGGGGAGGTGACAAAAATGTCAACACTCAACATTCTATGGGACCTAATTTATGTACGTTTAAAGAAGGATAGAAATATTTTATCAACCCTCCCCAAGCCTTGAAATGAATGTCTAGTACGGATTTGCCCGTAGTCACGACATCATTTTCCTACCGGGACCTATCTGGTACGTCACTGCATATTATAAATACTATGTTCAAAAGCTTGAAATTGGTTTGATTATAGTTAAAATTTGTCATGCCTGGTGATTGTCTGCAGAAAAGTTGAAAATCATCCTTTCATGACGTCACAATTTTACCACCTATACAGCAAATACATAAATTTATTTAAATTATTTTTGGCAATACGTAATAGTGAAAAAGAAAATACTGTTTATCTACTGTGAGTTGTGACTGCTTTGACAGAAATTTCTTCTTGGAACAATTAGCTGTCATTAGTTTCATTTCGTAACATATGCAACGAAAAGACTTGAACTAAGAACTGGAATATTATGTGTCGTGTGATGTACAAGTAATTTTTTTTCTTTTCTGTCTGCTTTTTATGCTTAGTTAGTAGTAATCGCTGGTACAGTCTAACAGTTATGCCTGTAGTTGGTCGACTTCTTTTGTATATTTTTCTAACCGTCTTTAAAGTTTCACTCATTATTAAGGGACTTAAAAAATGTTTTAAAAGATAATCGCAATATACTAAATCACAGTCTATATTTTGGTTTTTTTAAATTGTTATTTTAAATGTATGAACATACAAAGGACTCGCGTAAGAATGTTTCAAAATTATTAGTTCCACTAAGTTTTTATTGTATAATTGATGTGTTATTTTTAATTAATCGTTAGCTTTCAAGGAAACTGGCGCTTTTTAATAACTGTTTGAAGATAAAATAAAACAACAAGAAATATTATTTATAGATACTATCTGTTGACGGAAGGAGTTCCGAATGAGGGCGATCCACTGCTACGGAAAAGGCGCGCCAAGGGCGGGAGCGATAAATAGTCCAAAATGGTATTGTTGTGTAACTTGGCGTAGAAATGTAGGGAATACTATTGTTGACTATTAGGGAAATTCCCTATTTAGAGAGAAACGGTATAGTGGTTAGCTTCTAGATCGCGAAATTGCGAGTTCGAGTCCCGTGTAAGGCATGGGTGTTTGTAAATGTATGTTGGCTTGTTAAATGACGAATGTTTCGGCGCATTATAGCCCTCGTGTTGCTGACGGCGCCAGATAATCTGAAAACAACCAACCAACCCAATTTAGAGACAGATAGAACATTACTTGTTAGAAAATTCATTCGAAACATTTTTTTAAATGAGGCACTAAACTATAGCAGTGAAATTGATGTGAAACTTTTTTAATAATGCCCCTTTGTTTGAATATTTTTTAATGCCATTCAAACTGTCCAACCAATTTTTAGTGTTTATTTTATTCAAGTTTTGATTTAACTAGTTTCTAAAAATAGAATATGTTTTCCTCTTTTTTAGGTTATTATCAAACTTACATTATAAATTCCAACTATTTGTTCTGAATGGACAATTCCCACATTTTTTAAAAGCGAGTGAAATTAGTTTATATTTATAAAGAATTTCTTTCCAATTCCAAATATATAAACAAAAGTTCTTTAAAAAAAAATTAAGGTTATTAACAGGGTTCCTGTGGTGACTAAAAGTGCTTAATATTTTTTAACTTGTTTTCAAAGCCTTGAAAATGTTTAGAGGTTCTTAAAAGTCTTTGAAAATGCTTATGGGTCCTTAAAAGTCCTTAATTTTATCGGATGTTGTGTGCCTAACTGCAAAATTTATAAAAATACAATTCAGTCTTGTTATTCCTACGTGGTCACCACTTATCCGTATCAGAATTCTCTGCATTTGTATTACACATGTGCCAACTTGTAACTTTTTTGATAGAATATACTTTATTAAAAATTTATGTATAGACATGATGCCTGAAAACAAATTTCAAATGTCCTTTAAAACATTAATTAGGTCCTTAAAAGTCATTCATTTTCATTCTGCGATTTGAGTAGGAACCCTGATTAAGAAAAGAAAATGCTTGAAAATGGAGCCAAAACCAGTCCGATCAAAACTCTCAACAAAATCTGTGATGTCAAAACTGCCTTTTATTTTTATGGTTATCGTGAGGTTTCTGTCAAATAAGTAGACCATTGCCATATCTCGTACAGATTGGCGCAATTTGCAATAAGCTTGCAAAACTGGTTTCCGCTGCTGCATTTCAAGCCAAGAAGTGAGATCTTATGATGTCGCATTCAATTCGAGCCGAATGAATCGTTTGCTCCCCAAAGTCTAACAGGGGAACTTTGATTGCAAATTAGAAAAAGAAAAAGTGCATGAAGCAAAAAATTTTGTGTTTATGGCCTTTTCAAAAAATTTAGAGTTGAATAAAAAAAAAAAGCAGGAATTGCTACAGTAAACATTGTTTATCTTGATAGTATTCACTGTCCATTCTGAATTAAGGATGACTATCATTCAAATAAGTTTTTCTCCTAACACACATTTGTTATGTTTGTAAATAGTCAGTAAGTTCAGAAAATTAAATGTGCACCTAAAATTGCCAATTTTTGGGTTATATTTAATTTTCTTAACTTACTGACCATATTTACCAATTTTTATCTTCACTTTTATTGTCGCATAAATACAACATTTGCCAACCCCTAAAACTGGTTAATACATAGTATAGTCAAGGGCATGCTTACCTATAAACCAGCTGAGGGGGGATAAAAACCAGTTCCTAGACATTCCGGGTGGGCAGAAAGCTGGCTTGTGAAGCATAGGAGTCAGTGGGAATCTGCAACTTCATTGCAATTAAACTGTAAATAATCATCTTTCAATAAACTAATTCACTAAACAGACTTAAAATGTTTACAAGATATTCAGTATATTATACCAAATTATTTAAGTTCATACCTATTGATTATAATCAGAATATTTTTTTAAACACCTTTTTATGTAATTTTCATTATAATTTTAGCTAATCCACGTCATTCACCTTCTCCAAGATGAAGTCTTCTGAAACACCTGTATCTGCCAATTCACCGAGTGGATATGGTATGTTTGCCTTGTAAAAAAAAGTTTTAATTGGTTGAATACTTGTTAAAATTATATATATATTTTTTAAATTGGCTACTAACAAATCTTTGGTGCCAACAAACACACTTTATTTGATGTAACCTAACATGCCATGTACAGTCAAACCCCTTTAACGCAAAATTGCTTCACATGAAATCCTGTTTAACGCAAAGTAAAAGCTGTGTCCCGTTCTTAAAACTTAACATTAATGCACTCTTTTAACATGAAATTCGTTGAACACGAACAATTTCGGCTGCCCCATCAACTTCACGTTAATGGGGATTGACTGTTCATTATTTTGACTGCCTTGAACTAGAATGAAATTTGAAATAAAAATTGTTTACTTAATTATACAAGATTTTTTTTTTTTTTTTTTTTTTAAAGTAAAAGGGTAAAGAACTTTTTTTAAAATTCAAAAATGTGCCTTAGCCTTTTTTGCTAAAGGGTAATTTCATGTGTGACTTACATTACTACTGAGAGTTTTTCTTAACTTTCAAATGTGGATTAAAAAAATGTACCTATTTCAATAAATAAAAAAATTGCATACAGATGAACGATGAAACACTATACATATGCTATATTAATTGTAGCCATTTTAACAATTTATTTTACTTTAATGTTTGTATATGAAATTGTTTGATGTGACTTCCACTATGTCAATAGGAACTCATTTCTTACTATGATTTTAATTCAAGTTTTCTTCTCCATGTATTATCAATGAATTTTTTAATTGTTGCTGTTTTATAGTATATGGTTGAAATTTTAAAAGCATAGATCCCAAAAGATTCTGCATAAATTAATTTTTAAATATTTTTTTTTTTCAATTCTGGCAACTTCTTTTACGTGACTTACACTATGAGACCTACTCTACATGTAGCTTACTCACAAACCAATAGGAAACAAATTAAAATGAACCCTTAATATATCTACATAAATTAAAATTAGAAAAATCAAACTTGAATCGCTGATCAAAGTTAGGCTCATGCCATATTTGAATGTTTCTATCTGTATTGATATTTGAAATGTCTTCTCTAAAATTGTCCAAACAAAACATTCTTCTGCTAAAACTTGACCCTCATTGTATTCTTTTCTTTGTTAATGATTTGGCCTTTAAAATGTTTAATATTTTTATTTTCGTCTAAGGAGACTCATACCCAATTGTCTATTTTGTAATCTTATAGTATAATCTGGTTTACTATTAATTTCATCCATAGAAGACTCTTTTGGATTCATTGATGTAGTAGCTTCCTACTTGAATAAAACAATATTTTCTGATATTGGGATTTAGTTCTGGTAAATTATTTTCCTGATGCAGAGTATATAATATATAGATTGTATATTTTTCGTTGACAACTGAACTCTCAGTAACATAGAGCTCAGTTAAGTTAGCACATATATTTTTGGCTGATTCTGCATATTGTTCAGCGGAGCGAGGATCAGTTTTCCTTGATAGTGTGGCTTCTCATACTCTTTGTTTCAGTGTTCCTCCCAAACCATCAATCGGTCCTTTATCAAGTCCTGTTGCAGAAAAATTTCATTCTATGTATTCAGGTTGCAACTTTGCGACACAAATAGAATATTTTTGTTTAAAATGTTGACCGGTTCCATCTAACTTTGTCACTTATATTTTTACCATTTGATATTTGAGTTGGTGATTTTACAACATCTGGTATCAATTGACATGCTAACTCCTTGACCAATGCCTTGGTTTTATAAGGTGGCTAGTTTTTCTTGATTTTGCAAGGTCTTTTTGAAAGTGCTTTTTTAGAGGATACAAAATTTTATTAGAGGAAGTAATTAGCCCATCTGTAACAGCATTTAAAGCTCCCCCCTTCTCCTCTATATTTCTTCAATACTTCTTAATTTTTAAAGCCTTTTCCTTTTTAACACATACTAATCTTCTTTTTATTGCATCATTCTCTTTCTTTTTTAGATTCATTATTTTAAAAAGATTTAAAATTTCCACTAACCATTATTATTTCTCTTTTTCCTTTCGTTGCAGTTTTTCCCATCTAGAGTTGAATTATTGGAAGCAATGTAAATCATAGAAAGTAAAATTTGTATTTGTTTAAAAACAAATCCTTCAAAACCTTTCTTAATAATAGGTCATTATGTATCCATGTGAATGCGACTTACTCTACAGAAACAAAATGTCTTATATTGTCATTGAAAATGCTTATTTTTATAGAATTAAAGGGTAACTTAAAATAAATTACGTAAGGAAAAAAAATTACTAAATATTTTGAATTTCTTGTAAAATTTAGAATAATTATAAGAAATTGTGGCTCTATTTTGTGACATACTCTACCAGCAAATCTATTTAGTTTCATTAGCTTTAATAAAAATATATACAGACAGTTGGTATTAAAAAAAAAATATTCTTAGAATACAATAAATCCCATTTATAATAATTAAATTATATTTTTTTTTATAAAAAAGACAAAGAGCAAATGAAAATTGCACAAACCACAGAAACAACCCAGACAACAGCAATAACTTTGAAAGTGCACTGTTGCCCCCAAAAATACCTACAATTTTCTGTTTATTAAAAATTCTATAATTTTAGATATTCTTAGAAGTAATAAAAACGTTTAACTCTAATTTTTTTTTAACCACTTGTGGCGTGTGTTGACATGGAATTACCCTAAAACATTTTGCCAGAAATTTTGAATAATCAAAATTTTATCTTAAGATTAGTCGTTGACTTAGGAAGACCAAATAATGAAGGTGAAAATGTACTTGTTTTGTTATTTTATTAAACGTTAAAATGATTTTATTATAAAAAGTATTATCAATTATTCAAGAGTGATGCAGCATACAACCATTTTAACACTTTGCTTAAGAATAATTTTGATTTTTGGCTAAAAGAATTTCTTACTCCAGTTTAAACAATGACAATGTATGACCTATATCCAATTTTGCTTCATTATTTTCTCTTCATTACAGTTTTGATGTAGTTAAGTATTCAAGCAATCACTGGCAACCCTATTTGATAATGATTTTTAAATAATACATTCATAAATTCAATGCAGATTATCTTTGTTTAACTTGTGTCAAACCAAAATATTCATTTCAGAAATCGAATCAATATTCACTTTGCAGCTCATGAAGATGTAAAACCCCACTTTTGAAAAGTTATCCAATCTAATTTAGTGTTGTTTTATGTTTAGGGGAACAACTTAAGTTTGATCCTGAGTTTCAAGGTCCATTTAAGTCCAGGTAAGCTTTCGCATTTGGGTCCATTCTACAGAAAGTCAAGAATTAGATCATAATTTAAAAATAAATCAAACAAAAAAACCTTCAAAATTCTTGATATTTACTATAAGGAGAGATAAAATCAGAAGTAATACAGTCAAATCTTGTTAATACGAAATCCTGTTTAACACAAAGTAAAAGCAATTCTCCTTAAGATGAAGCTTAAACTTCATGTTAATTTATTTGCTTAACACGAAATCTCATGTAATAAAATCCTGCTCACAATGAAAAAAATTGCTCTTTAAATCACTTTTCTTTTAAATGAAACCTTGCAACATTTCCTAATGCAGCAGGATAAATAATAAGTTCATTTTTTTTTGTTCCCAATATGTATCTTGTTAATTTTTTTAAAAAATATAACCATTGCAATGTAAATGTTCTAAAAAGCAGCTATATGAAATGCACATATAGCTAGTAGTTTAAATCTGCATTAATTAGATGAAAAAGTTTTTAGATAGTTAACACAAAATTCAATTAACACACAAAATTTTGGTCTCCCCATCAAATTTGCTTTATGAGGTTTGACTGTACTAATACTATTATAGTGGTTGAATAAAAAAAATATCCACTTTTTATTTTGTATATATATTATAAAAAGTCTATGAATGTGGCCAAATGCCACATATCTTATGCCACCAATGTGGCATAAGATATAAAAGGCCGAAGAGAATTTTTTAAGGAAGTTAAAATAAAAAGTTATAAACTATAAATAACATTATTTAAACAAGTGAATATTATATAATTTAAAAAGCAACGAAATATAATAATTTTTGACATATTTTGTAATTTCAATCGTATTCTAACTTTTACATTAATTTCAGAAACAATATTCTGACTAAGTTTATTTCTGTTTTGCCCTACACAGACGAAAATATATATTATAACTGTGTGGCCTGTTTCAGAGCAAATTGTCTTATTTGTTTTAGTCCTATTATGACTTAATTTTAAGTTTCGACTCGAGAAATGGTAGATGTATTGTTTGATCTTACTTCACCTCTTAATTGACTTCAATAAAAACTAATAATAACCAAGAAAACTAGTTGAACACCAGTGACTGTAAAGAAATATTTAGAAAATACTGTTTTGAAACATTTACATAGAATCCTATATATTTAAAAATTCAAATTTTTTTAATTTCAAGTTTAAATCATTTTAAATCAAATATACAAAAATAAAAATAATTTCTATAACTTCTGCAATTTGTTATTTCAAGATGCTTTTGCAATATATAAGATTGTTTATAGTTATACATATTGTAACGAAACTCATCTTATCAAGGCTTGGATGGTAGAGCATCGGAAGACAATGCAGGAGATTGCGAGATCGAAACCCACTGACACAAAAATCCTATATTTATATCTTATTCCTAATATGGCATCTAGAACTTTCTAGAAAGAATTTAGAAAGCTCTTTAATTGTAAGTATGCAAATTCTATTGTTCTGATTCCCATACTTCCTGTTTGGATAAGTTGATGCTCCCCGAGGAATAAAGTCTCGAGTTCACTTGCGAGTTGTTCATTCATTTCCTTCGATAACATATTCTACCCGACAATATCAACAAAAGTAACATACCATTCTCTTTCACGGATCTGTGGGCAAGACATGGTTGTCTCTGATAGCACTCTTTTTAGATTTTATTTAATAATTTACTTGCATATTTTTTGACTTTTTAAACCCATTTGTGCACAAGTGGGACTTGATCTAAAACAAAATGTCTGTTTCAGGAGCTGCACTGACATCTTGTGTCTGTTCCTGTTCGTAGCTTTCCTGGCCGGATGGGGCGTGGTGGCCTTCTTTGGTGAGTTGCTCATTTAAGAAACTTGGAAATACATTCTCCTCGATACCGTGTGAATGAGAGATTATTAAAACATTTTTGGTGCACTTTCCCAAAACACAAAAAGTTCAATTTACTGGACCACAGTCCACCATGTGTTTATGTATTCAATGAGCTATATCTTTGTTTTATTTTCAATAGTTTATTTAGATTTGTAAAAATCGTTGACAACAAGAAAAAAAGTCGGCAATTGTTGTCGCTAACAAAACTTTTGACGGGATAATATGTATCGCCTTTTTAGAGACACTGCTGTATTCAATATTTTTGGTTTACAATATTTGATGTACATACTGTTAGGGGGTGAAAAAATCATGTTATTTTTTTTAAATCTTATAACTTATTTTTTAAAAACACGAATTGATCTTTTTAAAATTATTTAATTTTTTTTTTTTTTTTAAATTTTTTCAGTAATATAGTGTGGAGTGCATAGGGAAGGCAGCAAATAAATGCAATTTGACCTTCTAAATTGGTTTTTCTTGAGTATGCTACATATTCTGTATGGATATTTTGCAAAGACAGGCTTTTCTCGTCTCTAAATATGTGTATTTCAACCATCTTGGCCAGATTTTGGAATTCACTTTCATGAATATTAATTAAATAATTTAAATGCAAAAAACAGAGTTGGTGCCATATTCCTGTGCTTTACTCCAAAATATGTATGCACTGATTGTATCTTGACAAAAAAGGTTTTTTTCAAATACTAGTGGAGAGTAGGGAGGAAAGGGACATTTTTTACAAAAGTATTTCTTGCACATTATTTTCTACTGTTACAACATTGAGAATTGAAACATTTTAATGCACTTGAAAAATATAAATATGGCGGAAATTACTAATAGATTATTTTATAATTGAATTTAAATAGTAAGAAAAATGTCCCTTTCCTTCTTTATGTGAGGGAGAGATGGGACATGTTTTATAAAGGTAAATTCATGCATAATTTTCATAAATATGTTATGAAAAATGGTAAAAGACCTTGTACCCAATGTCACTTGTCACTCTTGTACCCAAGGTTTAATCTGTATTATAACATGTATTTTATCTAACATATTTTGACCTGAGGTTATATTTTGCCTAGCATATTACTTAACTTTAAATTTGATTTAATAATTCAATTTAAAAATATGCCTGGTCATGACTAGTTCCATCTTTTGTACATGCAATTTAGCAATATTGTGTTCTTTGTCCATGATGGAACAATCACTTTCTTGAAGGATGATTAATTTTTCCTCATAAGGAGTGTTTTGGATATCTCTATATCATTTTGTTTCTATTAACGTAATATACAACAAATTGTTTCTTTGAAAATTTAACAACCAAGTTATTTAAACCTAGATCTTGAGGCACCTTTCTTCTAATCCATCTCTTGTATATTTTTAGGCACACTTATTTACTTCAATATTATCATTGGTGGTGTCATGGACAGATTTAAATTATCTTTCATGTTGAGTTATTAATCTGACACTTTTTTTCTGTGTTTTCTGCATTCTTATAATTATTTGCTTTACTTACTTGTCCTGAATACTTTACTTGATTTGTTACACAATTCAATTCCAAAAAAAATTCTCTTACATAAATAAAATAATATAAAATTTGTTGAGGCAGCATAATTATAAGGCTAGAGGTATGATAGGAAAACGTTAACCCTTCTTTCTCTTTACATAACATTTCAATAAAGTAGCCTACTAATAGGAACATGCTGATTTTCGGCCCCATTAGCACCTAATTCATTAAAGTTATATTTTTGGGCCTACAAAATTTTAATAATAATTATGTTAGTAACAATGAATGAGACTTGAAAGTTATTGAAAATGTAATTATTTACTTCTGATGTTTCAAAATTGCCTTTTAGAGTCACTAAGTCAAATAAACCTGCAACTAAAATGATTTATTTGTAATAAATATGATATTGTATCTTCTTTACACAGTAAAAGAGATAGATGTGATAAGCAATGTTTCTTGTAGACATAATTTCAGCTGTCCCATTTCTCTCTATTCTCTCCAATATTTATTAATATATGTTTTTTTTTTTTAATTGTCTGTGCAATTTTTTTTTTTTTTTGGTATGGGTGAATCAGTTACTTTTGTAAAATTCAATTTGTGCTTCATTTGTTGATTAGAATATGAAAAGTCAATTGCATGTTTTCAATTTTTGTTCTGTAACACAGCGTAAATTCCACAGGTCTACATAGTTTTAACAGCACAATCCTGTCTTATAAACTCTTTAATCTCGATATTGAAACTTTCTCAGGGTTACAGATGTTGAATCAAGTGTTGAGAAACTTTTATACTTTATATGCTCTGAACTACAAAGGGGGTGAAGATTGAATTTGGGTAAAATAATAGATATCGTCAATAGCATAAGTCTTTCAACTACTTTTTCCAAAAAGCGACGTAGAGAATTCTTTGATGACACATAGCACTTTTCTCATTTTTCTATATAACCTCGCCACCAACTAATTATTATCTTGTTCACTGACTCCCTACTTCATTCTGTAACATTGTAAGTTAAATCTTGACTGATCCTTCTTAAAACTCTTTCCTTTTGCCAAAACTATTCTTATCAGAATAAATAAAAAATAATTGCACGTGAATACATAAATCCATTATGGAGTGTGGTCTAGTCAATTCAGTACTAATGCTGCAAGTAAAAGAATTTTAACCAATCATTATTGAAACTCTTTCCTGTTGCCAAAATTGTTATTTTTTAATGCATAAGTCTTTAAACATACATTACTGCAAATTTTGCTGTTAAGGATATTTTTGTTATTTTTTGAAATTAGATGCAAGCATACACTGAATCAATGTCATGTTATTAAACAGGTAACTCTCAAATATATTACAGCGACGATTCTTGAAGATCCAAATGGTGCACTCAATTTCTGAGTTTTTAATATATATATTTCGCTTATATTAAAGTGTTTGCTTTATTTTTCAGCTAGCAGCAAGATGTCTTATAACTTTCTAGTATTTTATATAAACAAAAACATTAGATTCATCATAATTTTGCAATTCTAATCAGTTTATAAGCTCTAGAGAATTGCCTATATTTCAATGAGTATAGAAGTTTTTGTTTAGCAGTTGTATTCTGGTGTGAGTTTTGGTTCACCTTATGCATCTTCTCTATTCTGTCTGATAGATGTTAGTTTTTTTATGAATAATTTGCTCTACTGTTTCTTGATGGTACTTTGTTTGTTTCAGCTTTCAGAGAAGGAGACCCACGAGTTTTGGTGTATCCAACAGATTCTGCAGGAAATATCTGTGGTATTGGAGATTTAGAGTAAGTAAGGAAGATGACACTTGGTTTTAAAGTACAATTGCAAAACTTTCTGAACTGGCTTTGTGTTTCCTGGCACACTTTGCAGTGTCAATAACTTAGTCATACATAAAATGAGTGTGGTATTACACCAAAATTAGGCCGACCAAACGGTATAGTGGTTAGCGTGCTAGCTTCTAGACCGCGAGTCCCGTGTTAGGCATGGGTGTTTGTAAATGTATGTTGGCTTGTCTAATGACGAAATGTTTCGGCGCATTATAGCCCTCGTGTTGCTGATGGCGCCAGATAATCTGAATACAACCAACCAACTACACCAAAATTAGATTGCTATAGATAGCAATGTTTCCTATTTTATTTTAAATAAGGTAGTTATATCAGGGAATTCATTAATTCTGAAAGTTTCTGAGTATTTTTTAAGAAATTTTGCTACATCAGGGAATTTCTGTATAAAGTTCAACACTAGGTTTATCATGAGTTGTGACCTAGGGGGCTACCTGTTTCTACCACAGAGGTCAAACTGACCCCTTTTGGTTTAATAATTATGATAATAATAAATACTTCTATTTTAAACATTTGCTATTCCATTAGCACATCTCCCATGATAGCCGGCTTTCAATTTTTTTTTATCAGGTTGCTCTATAATCAGACATGGCACTACTGTTCAGTGGAAATATTGATTTCATTATTTTTGACCGAAATTTCAGTTCTTAATGCAGCTTAAAAAATTATAATATAAAATTATAATAAATACATGTATTATGAATTAAAAATTATAAAACTGGGTTTAATTGGATTCAGCTGTTTGCCAACATTGTATAATTGATACAGATGTATTTTATCACACGTATGTAATTGAAACTTCAATAGATGGAGCCATTACAGGTTTCTTAGTGTACTGTTGTATTTTCTGTTTTTGCTAATAGCAGTTCCATCAGCCATTGCAAGAATGAGTTTAAACAAGCAATTGAGTTCGGAGAATGTGTTATAACCTAAAAAATTCTGACCCAGTGCCATTGAGTTTTTTCCAATAAATAGGGCCACTATTTTCTAGCATATGAATAAATTCATATGTAACTTTTTCTATGAGTCATCTCTACAATTTGAACCTACGTACAGGGGGGGAGGGGGGGGAATTGTGTGTAAATTATCGATTCCTAGGACAAGGGTTTGCTTGGTCCTTAAAAGTTCTTAGGAACTAGTTATTTTTGTTAGGTCCTTATAAAAAGGCCTTTATAATTCTTATTTTTCATCTTGGGTCCCTAATTTTTGTTTTTGTTTTCGAGTAGCTTATAGTAGTCTTATTTCCAAGAAGACTTTGCTTTTTTTTACTTCAAGTCTGTATGGACTTATGTTAGCCCCAGAGTTACGCCATAAGCTTAGATTTTCGTCCAAAATAGGGTTTACGACAGAAAACACGAATCCGTAAGTAAACCGGTTTCGGCAGTCGATCGTTCCTTTGGCTCAGCGGAACAAAAGCAAGTAGAAAATGTAAACCTATTGGCACGGCGATACATTGTAGATTATCGTTTTTAAGAAGAGCATAACACATAAAAATCGGTTCAAAGCTTATTCAATAAAAATCCAAAAGTAATCCTCAAGATTTTTGTTTGCATTTCGTTGTAAGCCTGCCAAGGAACTAACGTCAAAGGAATGGAAAGCTCGCCAATAAGATTTTGTTAAAAAAACTCTTAAATGCACTGTCAAAAAATTATTTTTTTACAATTAAAAACATTCTGTTGCAATAGAAAAAGACCTATTATGATTCTAATCATACAAACATGAAAAAAATGCGGTGGGAAAAAGAAATTGTATGCTTATACGACATACTAAAACATGTATACATTCTTAAAATGAGGATTACAGGGGTAAACATTGATCAATTTGAAAAATAATACTTGGAAAAGATAGATAATAATACTTGGAAAAGATAGATAATAATACTTGGAAAAGATAGATAATAATACTTGGAAAAGATAGATTGAACTTTGAATAATTGATAATTAAAGAAATAAATGTGTACATTCCTTTATTTAAGAAGATTACATGGGCTTATGGATGGTAGGTAAAAACCTTATGTTAATGTCCATAGACGTCTTCGAATTTCGCCTGCAGCGGTTGCTTTTCGCTCTCAGCCAATGGGAGCGACATCTGGCTATGACTTATCTCTTACTTCACAGAAGTAAAGAAAAACATCTTCTCTAGTTAGACCTAAAAAAAGTTGTCCAAGTTAATAAAAAAAATTCTATTAAAATATTATTTGATTCTTATAATTTAACGTTTGAAATTTATGTGCAAGAAAACAATTTTTGTCGCTACAAATTAGAAAGTGATCCTTGGAAAAAATTGAAGAAGTTATTAAAAACTACTTATTTCCTACTTTTCAAAAGCTGTGTGAACCCTGTAGGAGGTAAAATACTTGTTTAAATTTGTTTGACTTTTGAAATGTTTTGAAAATTTGTACAATAGATAACTTATGTTTCTGTGTGTGTTGCAGGAAGAAACCCTTCCTCTTCTTCTTTGACTTGATGAAGTGTGCCAACCCCAGCGTCGTATTCAACGGATGCCCCACTCCACAGGTCTCTCTTTTCATATTATTCTTTCAGAAAGGACCCTCTTAACAGTTAGAGACAGAAAGAAGAGACAAGTGGTGCATTGAATAGACAGGCGCGGAATTCTAAATACACAGCTTTGCAAAATTAATTGTAATAACTGAAATGCAACAAATTGTAAAGTCGAAATGCTGTAAAATGAAAAAGAGCACTATGATCCTTTACTGGATAGCGCAGTCCAAACGATCACTTTCATGGAGAATGCTGTGATTTTGCAAGGTTTCCAGATGGGTTTTTAGTAAACCATAACCCCAGTTTTATTTATTAACAGATCCCTGTCTCCAACAAACCACTTTTCTTTCCTATATCTGTGTGTTTCTTTTATCGTAATATTACTTATTTTAAGAAGTGCATAGACAGTTTGTTGTTTTTTCATTATACCATGCATTTTTAACACCAACAGTAATTTGATAATGAAAAATAGTTGTCCATAAGACAACAGAAGCAAGTGTGTAAACTGTTGTACAGCTGTGCTGAGCGCAGCAATGATATCTACAACTTCTCAATCTACTATCTACTCAAAAGGAGAAATTGCAGTTTAAAGTTTAGCAACTTCATGTTGTTGTTGATGATAAATTATTGACTAGTTGTTTACTATTTTACTGTTAACAACTTATAGAAAACCACTTGGTAACAATAACTCAGTTCAGCTAAAAAAAAAAAAAAAATGTAGATTTCTTCTCTGTGCTTAGCAGGGTTTAAATATCACCACTGCATGCAATTTCTTCAGCAAAGTAAACACAATTCCTTTCAAAGTACAAATTTTTTTTTTACAAAAGAGTACACAGTTTGTGTGGGACAATTCTTTTCAAAGTATGCAATTTCTTTACAGAAGAGTTCCTAACTTCTTTGGCGAGAAAGCTAATATCAAAACTTACTCTTTAGCAAAATGTTTAAATGGTTGTTACCTACATCATTCTTGATGCCTATTATAAAAAGTTTTTTGTTTTTTTTAATAATTAAGAAACTTTTGGTAACAAAATATAAACTTAAATAAATGGCTATTTTGACCTGTGTTAGAAGACCAAGAAATAAAAGACACAGAAGTTTTAATTTTTCTTATTTTAAAGGGACCGTTAATTTCTTTTTATGAAACTCTGGTATTTACTGTAATAAACTGCTTACAATAGTTGTTCAATGCTCATTATTTAAGATTCTACATTGTTGGTTATAGACTGAGAGGCGACTGCAATTTTTGGACCCCATCGAACATCATTCTGAATTTTTTATAGAACTTAGAGAAAAGTGAGTAGATTACGAATCCACTGGTCTGCCGTGGCAAAAATGTCCGAAACTGATCAAAAATCGACTTTTAATAAGTTGAACTAAATCCAATTGCCAAATGCGCCATAACTTGCCAAATAATGAGCATTTTTTTTTATTTGGTAACCCTCACTCTTTAATTTTCCATTAAGAAGGTTGCAGACGATTCAGATATTTAGCGACGGTCTACTTGCATCTATTAAAAGGGAGCTAAGTTGGTAATACACATTGCGTCACTGATGACGTAACTAATGTCGGTAATTTGGCTTACTTTTAAAAGGTACTAGTTTTTTGAGCCAGAGATCAGAAATCGTTTGCCCTTTTTCTCATTGAAAATCAAAATGCAGTGGTTTGTCAGACGAAAAAGTTTGTTCTCTTTTTGGCAAGTTATGATATATTTGGCAATAGGATTTTAGTTCAACTCATTCCAAGTCGATTATTGATCAGTTTCGGCCATTTTTGCCACGGCAGACCAGTGGTTTCCTAATCTACTCACTTTTCTCCAATTTCTATAAAAAATTCAGAATGATGTTCGATGGGGTCCAAAAATTGCCGTCGCCTCTCGGACTATTAGTATTATCGATAAAATTTTGCAGCTGTTTTTATTAAGAAAAGGTGCATCCTTTTTCATATAAGTATATATTTGCAAACATAATAAGTTGTTTTCATTATTATTTTTTATTAATTTCTTAAACATTTAACTCTTTTAATAATTATACTTATATATTACCTTAAACTGACTTCTGTATGTAACATACATTTATATTCTTAATTTTACAGTTGCACTCAATTTAGGTTGTCAGTACTCGAGACAAAAAGTCAAAACAAATAGGAAACCTTGTCAATTAGTAAAATGTTTTACAATTTTGTTAATAAAAGTTTTTGATCAAAATAATTTTTCAGAAATAGCCTATGAAAAAATTCGTTAGCTAAATAACATGTGATGCCTATGGTTCGAAATTCCACTGTACTTAGGAATTGGTATTGAATTTTATAGTTCTCGAAAACAATCTTTGGAGATTGCTTGAATAAAAAAAAAGAAATGGATATAAACTTTGCTGATGCAAGAGTTACACTAGAGTAAAATATTGTTGAAACTGCATGCTCTGCGCCAAAACATTGTTAAAACTACAGGATATCTTGATGTAACTGTAATTGCCCCCTATTTGTATCTTAAATGCGAGATAGAAGTGAAAATTCCTACCCTGCAATTTTTGTAAACAAGCCATTTCTAATTAATTGGGAGACAATTTTTGTCACAGTTGGTGTAGGGTTTATTCATTTTCTTAAAATTATGCTCGACTCCAAACAGGAGTCGATCCTAGGACCATTTACTTACTAAGGAATTATTTGTGCCATGAGTTTGCATTATGTCAGAAGATCTTGGTAGTCTTGAGGTCTACACTAACCTATCCAAATGTTTAGAATCATTCTTCTTAAGTCCTTTTTATTATTTTCGATTTTGAATTCGATCTGCAAAACTATCCACCGAAACCACCACTGATCAGATTGAAACTTGGCACATAAATTGGATGTCGATGACAATACATTCTATCAAGTTTTGTGGTCTGTCACTTTCACTAAAAGGTCGCTTTTACACATGTTTTTATGATCATTTTGGAATACTAATCAAGCCAATGTAAACAATCATTGTTGAAACTCTTTTTTGTATCAAAATTATTTTAATCGGAATAAATAAAAGATAAATGGACGTGACTTCATACATTTTTTTATATATAAAGTGTGGTACAATCAATTCAATTTCGTATTGCGTAGTAACGCTGTATGTCAAAGAATTTTAACTGAATATTGTTGAAACTCTTTTCCTGTTGCTAAAATTGTTTTAATCCGAATAAAAGAAATTGTAATTGGATGTGAACATATAAATTTACTACGGAGTATGGGGCAATCAATTCAACAACGTTGCTTTGTTTAGTAGTGCAGTAAGTGAAAGAATTTTAATCCGAATAAAATGATAATTGGATGTGAACACATAAATTTATTATGGAGTATGGTGCAATCAATTAAATGACGTTGCTTTGTTTAGTAATGCTGTAAGTGAAAGAATTTTAACCAATCATTTTTTTAATCTCTTTCCTGTTACTAAAATTGTTTCAGAATAAATAAAATATATTTTGACATGAATGCATAAATTCACGTTAATTTTTAATAATTAAATTTTGAAACCTAGTTCTTTGCTAATAGAGATGCTTTTGATGTTTAAAATTAGAAGCCACCACGAAGCACATGCTGACAACAGAATGAGCGCTATGTTAATGAATATAAAAACTGCAATGTATATAAAGGATTGATCTTAAAAACTTTGTTTTTATGTGTTATATTACTAATCACGTTGTGTGACACAGAACATGCTCTTTTTCTCAGGTGTGTGTGGAAAAGTGTCCGAATGAGACGTTCTATGCTTCCCCCTACCTCTCGGAAGACGTCAAAGAAAAACTGATTTGCGAGTACGACATCAAAAAGAAAGAGAAAGTAAGTGCCTTGTACTGGGGATGAAAAAGCAAATAACAAAATAGGTTTATTTGACCCATTAACCGCCAAAACTCGAAATCCTTAAAAATCATGGTCAGTATTTATAACATTTGTGATTTTAGGGTCATATATAACATATTTAAAGAAAAAGTTGGAATATTTTATTTACCTTTAGAGAAAATAACTGTTGCGTTGGCGCAACGTCAGCGTAAAACCGAGTAAAAATCGGCGGTTTTCAAGAAATTCAGATTTCGTTAATGTTGAATACTCAACGACTGTAATTAACTGTAGGCGATATTTTAAAGCTTTTTTTCAAAAATATAAACTTTTGGTACTATGTAAGTACATACATTTATTTAATGTCTTATTTTGTATGAAAATATTGACTACGTTCTTGGTGTAAAGCCACTTCACAACCATTACAACGATATATAGTTCATTGTGACAATGTTTACTGCGAAGTCTTTTACTGTCAATTGATCGCATAAGAAAATGTGCTTTTTTATTTTGTACTGCCAAAGAAAGACTTAACTGTTAGATGTTTTAACTATGAAATGTTGTGACCCTCAGATTGGAAAATAAAATAAAATTTGCCAGATTTTTAAAGACAAAATGTTTTAGAAAAATTGTAATTTTTATTACTTTCAAAACTGAAAAAATTCTATTAAAAAAAAGGATATTTTAGAAACTTAAATATGAAAGATCAAAATATTAAGAATAATATTACTAACCATTTCCGACCACAGTTTTATTTCTTGGGCTGATTAAATTTGAGCAATCACTGTTCAAAAATTTGTTAATTAATGATTTAAATTTTAATTAGCTTTTTAGTTTTTGTGTAAAACTAAACTTTTTTCAATGTAAACATAATTACAGGGTTTCCCTGCTTATGAAAAGTCGGGAAATGTCATGGAAAGTCAGGAATTTGGACATTGGGTAATTTTTGTCCTGGAAAGTCATAATTTTGAGCAAAAAATTGACCATAAGTCATGGTATAACAGTGAATGTCATGGACTGCTAAACATTTTAATTAAAATCATGTCACTATGACGTGATAAATGGCAAGATCGCTTTTCATCTCATCGATGATCTAAGTTTTTATTTACATTTCGACAACAATTGTCGACTAATGTAAACATTTCTGAACTCCAAACTTGTGACATCACAGGAGTAAGATCTCATAGGTGAAAAAAATTCATAATATAAGAACTAAATTGAACTGATTTGATCAGCTTGCATTTACAATTTATATATTTTTTCTTTTGCCTTCTTTCTCAAGTTCACAAGTGCTCAAATGCTCTACTGTTTTGCATTGTTGGTATCTTTGTTACTGAAACAAGGATTTTTTACTTGTTATGAAATAAAACTTTACCGAAATTATTTTATGGTATGATTAGTTATTGTAAAATTCATAAGTTTTTTTTTCTTTTCTTTGTTTTTTGTGATAACAAAATGCAATTTGCAATGCAATTTCTTGCGTCATTTAAAATTATTTGTTTTGTTCTTGGAAAGTCATGGATTCACTACATTTTATTTTGTCCGAAACCCTGTAATTACTAATTATGCACTTTTAGGTGTAAAAAAATCAGATTTTTAAAATGATGATTAAAAAAAAAAATTCAAGTGTGTAGGTGTGCCTTAAGAAATGGGGTGTGACTAATATTTGAAAATATCACACCTATGTGATTTAAGTCACTAGATCCATGAAAATAAGAAGCTAACACATTTTAAGTTAGAAGGAATCATTTTTATCTTTGCTGTGCAGTTTGATTTGCAACATGAATCTCAATAAGACTCTTATGTTCTTTTTTTTCTTCTTTCAGAGTTTGAAAGAACTAGTGGAAGGGGGACACTGTGCTACACTCTACCTCCAGAGCTCACATAGTAAGTATTTGATTTAAGTGAATACAATTCTACAGACCCAACTTTCCTGTTTTTTAAGAGAAAGTTGAATCATTCCCTTAAATGGCTATGGCTGAATCCTTTAGCCCAGTGCATTTACAAACTGTGTAAAACCTTGAAATTTGGTGAGTAGGTACGAAAATGATCGCTTAATGAAACGACATAAAATAAATACTCTGAAATAGCTTCGAATATTTATATTTGAAATCCTTGCTTCAATGCCTATGCAGTGGCTCCACGTGCAATAATCTTTTTTTTTTTTTTTTTTTTTTTTTAATTTCATTTATAAAATAAAATATATTAGACACTATTTTCTAGTTTTTTAATTTATGTCATTTCATGAAGTGGTCATTTTTGTGCCTATTCACCAAATGTCAAGGTGGTTATAGAAAGTAGTTCCTAAATGCACTGGGCTAGAAGAGTGTAACATAGCGAGTTTAAGGACTAGCGAGTTTTTCACTAGGACTTCCTTTTAATCTATGGATACAGGTTTCTCAGAATGAGAACTGTAACCCACCATGCAATTTAGAATCATTTAATTGCAAATTTCGTCTTCTACAACCTTGCTTTAAAAGGTATTTGTGTTAAAGAAATTTTTGCTCTAAATTCTTAAAAGTGACTAAGACTTAAAAGTGGTGAATTGTTGAATCAAATACTTCCACTAACTACAAACACACACCAGTGCAATTTACAAAGTGGTCTGGCAGATTGTTCAATATCATTGTAAAAGTATTTTTTTTTTAATTGTCTGTTGTAAAAGTTATGTTTCCTGTTTTCCAAGTTAAAATTCAATTCAAATAACTATGCATGACCTCTTGTCCTGTTCTCTGTATTGTACTGCAATTGTCCTGTTGAACAACCTGAATTAAATCTCCTCTGGATCTTCCATACATATTTAAGTGCCTCAGTATGACAGCATAATCCAAACTCCAGTCCCCTGGTATAGTTTTTCTTTCTATATCATGGTTTGCACGGTCCTTAAAATGTCCTTAAGAACTACTTATTTTTGGTAGGTCCTTATAAGAGTCCTTAATTTTCGATGTTGGTTTTCTTTTAACTTTTTTTAATCATTCGAAATTTGATTTCTGTTTACTCCTTCTACAAGTTTGCACACCCTCTTTTATTGGTGGAGCAGTTTTATCTTCCAAGTTGTTTGGAGTAGCCTTATCTCCAGGAAGATTTAATTTTTTTTTACTTCAAGTGTGGATGGACTTTCCTCACTCATAAGAATAAAAGTTGCCCAAGTTATAAATAAAATTCTATTATTGTATTTGATTCCTGTAATGCTAAGTTTGGAATTTACAACGAATTTTTGTCACTACAAATTTATGAAACGTCCTTATAAAACTTCAAACTACCTATCCTGAAAACTACTTATTTTTTTTACTTTTTAAAAGTTATATGATCCCTGTATATGCTGAAACTTTTTTCAAGCTAATCAATATTCTTCCTAAGATTATGTTGACCAGAATTGCACTGCAATATATGCTCAATAAAGTGGCAAAATAACGACCAATTCTCTGGTACACAGACTGGACATTTTGCCTCTTTTAACTTTGTTTTAAATAAATAAGAATTATAAAATTAAGATGAATCTAATAGTTATGTTTCTGTTTTACATAAAATTACTTGTTTGCAAAGTTATATGACAAAATAATTAATTTAACTTGGTCAAATATACATTTAAAGCCACCAACACGTAGGAATTTTACCATAGGAAAAAAATGCTGCGCAATTTTCTGTAAAAGGGAGCGTATTTCCTTTCTATGTGGTACTTTTTTTTTTTATCTAGCTCTGTCAGGGTTCCCACGGTCATTAAAAGTGCTTAATATTTTTTAACTTGTTTCCAAGGCCTTGAAAGTGCTTGAAAATGCTTAGAGGTCCTTAAAAGTCCTTAATTTTTGAGGATGTTGTGTGCCCAACTGCAGAACTTATTAAATACAAAAATACAACTCAGACTTGCTATCCCCGCTTGACCGACACTTATCTGCTCTGTATCGAAATTATCTGACGTATTTGTATTATGCATCCACCAACTTATAACTTTTTTTTTAGAATATACTTTATTAAAAATTTAAATACAGACATGATGCCTGAAAACAAATTTTCATAGGTCCTTAAAAACATTAATTGGGTCCTTAAAAGTCATTGATTTTCATTCTGTGATTTGGGTGGGAACTCTGAAGGAGCTATTTTGAGCTGTTACCCAAAGTGTATTGTATGTCACTGTGCAATGTAGTGAATTTATTTAAATGATTTAGTAGTGTTTGATAGCTTGAGTTGGTTGAATACATTTGCCCTAATATGTATGTATTTTTCAACTATCTTTCTCTTTTGCCATCAGCCATCGCATCTGAAGTAGTTGGTGGTTTTCCGTACGGTTCACAGGTTAAGAACATGCGTGAGTAATGAAATACAGTGAAGCATGTTGCATGGTTCTTTGAACATCAGTGTGATCGCTCAGCCCGTTCCTAATTTTGTTTTTACGTTTGGTTTCGGAAAGTTTTATCTGTGGCTTGCATATTATTGTATGTTTTTAACCAAGCACTGTGCAAGTTTGAAATCTAGACACACACTCATATTTTTTGTTTCAATTGTTTTTTAATTTCTTTGAATATTGGTTGTTACGGAAGCATGCTTGAAAAAAAAATATTAGTTTTTCCTGATTTTTAGAATAAGATTATCAGTATACTAAAAAAATTTCAATCATTGATTTGAAAGATTTGATTTATTAATATTTATAACTAATTAAAATATTGCCTGTATGAAAAATCTTGCACTTTTTAGATTAAAGTTTTCATTTTATTTGACCTTTACATAAAAGGATTTAAAAAAAAATTTTGTTGGAGATAACCGCTTATTTTGAGTTTTGTTGTTTTGAAAAATTAAGAATGTAGAAATTTTTTAAATATAGTTTTTTTGAGTTTTGTTGAAGATTTTTAAATGTTAATTGCATGATAAATTTTAAATGCTTTAATAACTTTTATATCATTTGTAAAATTGGTAAAATTAAAGTTGTCTTTGCCATTTTATCAATTAAGTCAATTTACTATTTATAGCTAATAATAATTAAGTAAATACTACTTTTTTTTATATTTTATTTTTATTTAAAAATTTTTTGTGTTTGTATATTTAATATTTGCATGATCCTCTTCTATGTTTACATTTATTTTGGCATAAAATATTGTTTCAAACTTCTTTTCAAATATTTTGTATTTCTAGAAATAGTAGCATAAATAGTGTATTTTACTTAGTATTTCTAAT
The DNA here is from genome assembly GCA_963978545.1 of Linyphia triangularis. Taxonomy (NCBI): domain Eukaryota; kingdom Metazoa; phylum Arthropoda; class Arachnida; order Araneae; family Linyphiidae; genus Linyphia; species Linyphia triangularis. The sequence goes on along the minus strand of OZ021722.1, from coordinate 10,154,837 downwards.
GTGTATTTTATATAAACTGAATAGCACAAAAAGTGAATTAATGTATTGAGTTTAAATTGTATGCCTACTGTGCAAACTTGATTTACTTTTAACTCTATTACATTTGCTTGTGGAGGTTTATGTGTGACCTCTTACTTACAGACTAAAAGGACTTTTGTAAGTAATGCAAGATACTGAATTAATATCAATCGTTTGTTGTTGGATGTCCTTTTTCTTTTTGTTCAAAGTTTGAGGTTCTATATTTGCACAAAAATGTAAGGGAAAAATTCTAAATTACCCAAAAAAATTTGAGGTCTTTATTATTTTCTATGAAAGAACTAATTTGACATTTTTTTTTTATTTCTTTTGTTTAGCTCAAATGCAAAGAAGCTCCCCACAATATGAAAGAAGTTGCTTGAATAACAAACTGCTATAAATTAAGTTTTGCCGTCATTTAATATTATGCCGTCCGCACATCTAATCGGGATTCTTATGTTTTTCACCGATATGATTGGTTCAGATCATTTTGCCTGTTTGCAGTTTTTCTGTGTTCATAAATCTTCAAGTTTTACTTTGGTAGTATTTGCCCGATAGTTTTCCCTGGACACCAACATGGTGCCACCTGACAGCATAGTGTTAATATTTTAAAATGGTAAAAGAAAATTCCACGATCAAGAAATCATGTTTTCCAGTGTGTTCTATTTTATCATTTTGTTCAAGTCCAGGAATCCCTATTTTGTGGAGGGATAAAGAATTGTTTATTTTGATTTTTTAATCTTTTTCTTTTCCAAAAAAATATTATATTTTTGGAAAACCAATCAAAATTCACTTTTTGTGTGATAGTTTATTTTTTTTTATAATAGTTTTCAATCTTTTATAATTCAATTATTGTAAAATTATTAAATTGTGACTGAAATTATCAGGCAAATTAAATTGCTTGAAACACACAATCAAGTAATTAAAAATAAACTTCTAGTTTGTGATAAATAGACAATGTACTGTTCAGCAGAAACCCTGAATTTTGCTTTTTTTTTAACAAAATTTCAGTTCTTTGAATATAATATAAAAGGTCAGAAGACTGGATTTATTTAGATTCACCAGTTTGTCTATATAATTTATATTGTTGTTTAATTTCTAAATTTTTTTTTTTTTGCTATCCATTGCTTTTTTTATGAAGTTCAGAATTTTGTAGGATATTTTGCAAGTGATAGTTTGCCATTAATCAGTTCAATAGTAAGGGATTCAATTGAAAATAATTTGTAAAAGTATTACCCAATTTTGTAGGGTTGCTATCGGTTCTGAAATGTAATGTGGTACAAAATTTCTTTAATAAAAGAACTAAAGTGACAAGTTACCTTTTTAGCAAAATGTTGAAATGATTGTGAGTTCTGTTAATTTTGATGTTTAATTTAAAATAATTCACTTTTGATTTTTGAATCTTTATTAATATTAAATATAAAGCTATTTTATACCAAATATCAGCTTAAAAAATACTTTTCGCCCTTCAGCTTGCTTGATCTTTTAAGTCAATGACTAATCTGTGGACAACAAAAAATGTAAATTTTTTGGCATGTAAATGTTTTAGCAAAAAACTAAACCACATTTTCTAATTTTAGACTTTGAGAACATTCCTAAACATTTTCTTAAAAAAGCTCCTAAAGTTTAGTTCCTGGTGCAAAGTATAAGGCATGCCAAATTTAGTGTTGGAAAGGATGTGGGTAAATAGTTATTATTGCTGTTAAATGTTTTAACAAAATAGCTAAACCACATTTTCTAATTTGAGAACGTTCTTAAGCATTTTGCTAAAATAAAGTTCCTACAGCTTAATTCCTGGTGCAAAGTACGCGAGGTTGCAGGTTCGAGTCCCGTGTTGGCCTGGGTGTTTGTAAATGTATGTTGGCTTGTCTAATGACGAATGTTTCGGCGCATTATAGCCCTCGTGTTGCTGACGGCGCCAGATAATCTGAATACAACCAACCAACCAGCCTGGTGCAAAGTATGAGATAGGCCAAATTTAGGATTGGAAATCTACTTTTTAGACTTTAAAATGCTCATGTTTTCCCGCCTGTAGTTCTTTTGTGTGTATTCCAGTGTTGGGTCGGTGCATTCCTGATTTATTCTTCAAGGGCTCCTCCCAAGAGTACGTCAAGGATTCAAAGCCTGAAAGATCACAATGACGACGGACTGACAGTGGAGGCCGTCAAGAACGCCACAGAGTAATAGCATTATTCCCACTAATAATGTCTTTGCGGTGGTTCTTAAAAGTCCTTACCAACTACTTTTTTTTTTTTGTAATTCCCTGTAAAACAGAGTTCCCACAGTCATTGAAAGTCATTAAAATTGCTTAATATCTTTTTAAACTTGTTTTCAAGGCCTTAAAAGTACTTGAAAATGCTTTGAGTTTCCCCAAAAGACCTTAATTTTTATTGATGTTGTGTGTCCGACGGCAATATTTGTAGAGCAACTCTCATTTGCTTATTTGCTCGAGACCACCACTTATCTGCGTTGCTCCGGATTTGCCTTGATATATTTGTATTTTGCATGTGTCAACTTGTACGTCGTTTAGTTTTTTAACAGAAGCATTTTGCTGGCACATTCATCCCCATTACTTTTCATTGTATCGCACACCTCCCTAATAATGAAAACAGTGGCAATTGAAAATCAGCATACGAAAACTCTCCCATACAGATAAACCTAAAAGCTATCAAAAGTGTTAGTGAATTTATAGAATAGCAAGAAGCTACGCCAGCAATCCTGTTATCCTTAAATAAAAATGGTGAAACTTTGCTTTAGAAAAATGACAAAACAGCGTAAAACAAAAAACAGGACGTTTTTAAGTAAAATAACTCTTGAAATATAACAATATGGATTGCATGTGGTGTATTTGTATAACATTTATATTTGTAAAAATATATATTTAAATTATTTTATTTCCAATTTTCACTTTAAACAAGTTAGTTTTGGTTCACATTAACTCGAATGATTGGGACTCTATTGTAGTTGTTTTTTAAACTATTCAAAAAATGTTTTATTTATATAGTTCAATTTCTTTTTTATTCTTATCACAACAAACTATTATTTAATGTGATATCTTTTATGCGCAGTCACCTTGCCCAGTTCTTGAGTCTTGGAGAAGTAGGAGAGAAAGTGTTTTCTGACTTCAAGACTTCCTGGAAGTTTCTGATTGCGTAAGTAGAAGCATTGATTCTGTTCTCAGCCAATTATTGTTTGCCTCTTAATATAATTCATTTATAGGATATCATAAAAGCAGGGATGACAGTTTTCCTCCTTTTGGAGGATTTCCTCCTTTTTGGTTTTTTATGTAAAATTTTCCTCCTCTTTGTCTCTGTTTTAAGGATCTGCATTTTTTTTTTATCTGAACCAGTTTTTCCTGCAAAAAGTATACTTTTCCTCATGTCTAAACAAAAGATTTTCCCTCTTAGCTCCCCTTTCCTCACAGATTACTTCACTAACTCCTAATATTTGAAATGTAATTATTATATAGTATGAGAAATTTCACTGTATCTTTAAAATTATTGAATCATCTTTCCTGCATACTTATTTTGTAGATTTTTTGTGTATTCCTTCCGCGAGCTTTTTTAACGAATTTTTGGATTTCCTTCTTTTTGCTCTCTGATCACTCTCATCCCTGTAAAAGGAACCACTAGGATAAAAATGAACTTAGAAGACATTCTTAGTTTTATATTTAGCAAAATCTGAGAAATTTTATGTTTTAGAGGAACTCCTGATAAGGATTATTCACTATGTTATAATCTTCTAGCCCAGTTCATTTAGAAACTACTTTGTATAAAACCTTAGTTAACCAAGTAGGTGCGATATCAATGCCTATGCAGTGGCTCTAATGCAATAGTCTTTTGCCTTTTTAATATTCATTTTTAATAGATATACATTAAATGAAAACAATTTATATAATTTCATTAAGTTATCATATTCATACCTACTCACCAAATGTGAAGATTTTCTACAAAGTAGTTTCTAAATGAACTGGACTAGAAGATTGTAGCATAGTGAGTATAGGGAATGATCCTTACTAGGAGTTCTTCTTAAGACAGTATTGTATAACAAAAAATTTTGGTGTTATTTAAAACCCTTTAAAAATACATATATTTTTACTAATTTTCTTTGGGGATGTTTGCTGTAATTGTTTTCTCAAAACCCTTTTTTGGTTTAAAAAAAAAAAAGTTTCCCATATTCTTCTTTGGAATACACCCCTTAGGTTTGCTACCACTCGCAGATTGCTGCAAATTCTGTATTGTGTTGTTGTGGCAGAATATACAGATACAATACTCCTTGCTTAAAATTCAATCTAATGTTTCTGATTGAAATAAGTTCCAAAAAAGAAATAATGAATTGTTTTTTCATATACACTAGATGGATGTATCATTGCTGTGATAAATTCATAACATTTATCCTCGATAATAACCTTCAGACGAGTTTTCCAAGATAAATAGTCCTTCTGTTCTAGTAATGCAAAAGCATCCTTGGAATGCTCGGCCATTCTAAATTTCAAAATCAAAGATTTTATTTGAAGACTTTTAAGTCACTTAATTTTTAGATATAATGTTTTCTTCGAGTTGGGCTCGGCCTTTGACCATATATTTGTGACCAGGCTATATAGATAATAAATAGGTTCATCTTCGTTAACTTAATAAAAAATTTATTAATGACTTAGTTTTTAAATAACACAAAGCCGAAAATGCCTGCGTTTATTTTATCCAACAATAATATTATGTAAAATAAAATGTATAATATAGAGAATTCAATAATAAACAAAGAAAACTTACGTGGCAAATGACAGACATGTAGCTCCCTTCAAATGCCACCAGGTGGCATGAGAACATTAGTTTTGAACATAAAGTTTCGTCTTAATCCCTTTCGTATATGTAAAAGTGTGGGAGTGTTATCGGAGAACTTAAAAATACTTCTCCTTTGAATTCAAAACAAGGAAACTGTAAATTACATATTTTTGGATGAATGAAGTGTGTTTTAGATTCCATCCATTTGTATGCTCACAAAAAGAAATTGTTTGATTGAGTTCAATCAATTGTCTTCAGAAAATTCACCTTTTAAAATTAAATTGACTACAAATTATCAGGAAAAATGTAATCTGTTTCAATTTGAAAATTTTCAGAATTTATTTCTGTCGAGCTTATAATTTAGAACTGTAATCTGCACAACATTAGAAACAGTGTCAATGTTAATAACAGTGTATTAAAAACAGTTTCTCAATTCAGATTTTATATTATGACTCCAAAAAATTTCCACTATTCTTATTATAAAAAAATAATTTAAAATTGTTGTTGAAGATTGCATAATGACCTTTACCATTGCTAAACTGATTTATTGTAAATTGAGTATTGACCAATAAGTATCTGTTATGTTTTTCCCTTGTTTAAACCTCGAAATATGTATGAAGCATTGTTGGCAAACTCAATATCAGGCTAAAGAGTAATTTTTTACGCCATCTAAATATAGACCCATTACAGATTATAAAGGTATATTGTTGATTTCACCCCTCTTTCCCCCTCAAATACCAAGCATGGGAAAACCAATGCATGCAAAACTTTTCTAACAACCACCTTTTGTGGAGTTCCCCCTTCCAAGGCCTCATATTTAAACCGTTAGTTAACTGTAACAAATTATCTATTGTAATGATTTAAAAAAGTAATTAAATAAAAGGGTAATCAATAAGTCAGTCAGAGGATGATTATAGAAAGACGAATAATACCCAAACCAATTAAGCACCTTTTAAATTTTAAGTTAGTCATTCTATAACTTCAGCTGAAAAGTTAGCAGAATTAACAAGCACTTAAAAGGAAGTCCTAGTAAGAAAAATTCCCTATACTCGCTTTGTTACAATCATCTAGCATTTACAAACTACTTTGTAGAAAACCTTGAAATTTGGTGAGTAGGTACTACAAAAATGATCACTTAATTAAATGACATAAATTAAAATCTCAAAAATAGCATCTTATATATTTATTTTTCAGGGCTCCCACTGTCATTGAAAGTCATTAAAAGTGCTTCATATTTTTGAACTTGTTTTCAAGGCCTTAATAGTGCTTGAAATTGCTTAAAAGTCATTGAAAATGCTTAGAGGTCCTTAAAAGTCCTCAATTTTTGCAAATGTTGTGTGTTCAACTGCAAAAGTTACAAAAATACAACTCGGACTTGCTATCCCTGCTTGACCACATCTTATTTGTATTGTATCGGAATTCTCTGACATATTTGTACTATGCATCCACCAACTTGTAACTTTTTTGGTAGAATATACTTTATTAACAATTTATATATAGACATGATGCCTGAAAACAAATTTTCAAAGGTCCTTAAAAACATTATTTAGGTTCTTAAAAGTCATTGATTTTCATTCTTTAATTTGAGTGGGAGCCCTTTTTTTGAAATCCTTACATCAGTGCCTATGCTGTGGTTCCAACTGCAATAACTCTTTTGCTTTTTTTAATTTTCATTTATAAAATAAAATATTTTAGGCATTATTTTTGAGTTTTTAATTTGTCATTTCATTAAGAGATCATTTTCGTACCTACATACCAAATTTCGAGATTTTTTTTGGAGAAGTAGTTTCTAAATGCACTGGGCTAGAAGATTGTGACAAAGTGAGTATAGGGAATGATTCTTACCAATACTTCCTCTTCAATTGCGAAGATTGTTGGTTGGGAAAATATCTGGTTAATGGACATTGTTTTTCTGTTGCAGTGGCCTCGTGTTCTCCATGCTCATCTCCCTCGTGTGGATCGTTCTGATGCGGTGGATTGCAATGCCCATGATTTGGCTCAGTATCATCCTCGTGCTCTCGCTCTCCATATACGGTGAGTGTTTCTTAATTCGTTTTAAAATGCAAATCTCTTGCACCTCCTTCTCATAATCAAAAAACTTTTGAGTAAAATAAAACACAGCAGAGTCAGAGAGCCGTGTTATTTTGTTGTAATTATTTTTTATTTGATACTCTTTTAATAATAACTCAAAACGAAGTGCACACCAAACATTCAAAACATATTCTTAAATACCATCGTGTATTGATGTGCTGGATGAGTGATTAAGTGCAGGGTAGGCATGAACTGCCCACCAAAGCAGTCGATGACGAAACACCTGAAGTGGGCGGCGTCAATCACGTCATTCAATCGTCTCGAAGATGATACAGTGTCTAAAAATGAGAAATCCAACATATCCTTGCTAGACTCATGGCTCAGAGCTAAATGCTTGCCTAGTGTGCAAAAGGTCCTGAGTTTGATTTCACATGGACTCTCTGCAATCTCCTGAAAAGATTGTAAAGAGTTGTATAACATTAAGAGAACATTTCTTTTTCATAAAGAAATATCGTCTTAATGTTGTGTAGTTTCAAAAATAATGAATAAGTGGAGAAAAAAAGGGGTTGCTTCTGCGTTTGAATTGCTAGCTACTTGACTGCTAATCAATGCTGTTAATTCCATGGTTACATTATTTTCATAGATTTTTCTTTCATAGTTTTTTTTTTATCACAGACATAAATGTGTTTCTGTGACCCCTTTTATAAAAATATATATATTTAAAAAATTATGGAAATTTTTCTATTGATAAAATACAGAGTCATAGTTTCAGGTTTAGATTTCTATTATTCTAGCTGTAGCTAGATTTGTGGTCCAAATACTGAAAATCGATTGAATTTTGGTATTTGGACAATTGACTAACAAGGACAAGTTTAAAGTATTTTTTTTCTGTCTTTTTTCCCAAATATTGTCAACTTCAACAAGGAGAAATTTCTGTCCCAAAATGTTATTACATTTTCCTCGTATTAATAACGCCAAATGCAGATGAAACAAGTGAAAACCTCTATTCGCACATTCCTGGTCATAGAGAAGTTTTGACTTGATGTGCCTCAATTGGGATGATTTGTGAAAAAATAAAGGTTCATAATTTTTAAAACTTAACAACAAAAATGCATTTCAGAATTTGTCATAAAAAGAATCCAAGTCTGAAATGAGTCCCTTCTAAAAAGAGTTGAGTTGTACCAGCAGCAAATATGATGAACAACGTCCAAATGCTGCCCTGTTAGTGGCAGTTCCGACTCAACTTGTTTCGAATACAGTGATAAATTTGGAAAATTTAATATGTGCATACTGCAGAAGAGAAGAACTGTAAGAGATATAATTGATTTATTTGAAATTATCAAGCATTCGATTTAGGGTTTGGAATTTATTGCAGATAATACAAGGGATCATGGTTTTAAATTGTTTGAATTAATTTAAAACATTTAGAGGAATTATTTCAACAATAGGGCGATTGATGAATGGAACTGTTTGCCTGTGCAGGGGTCGCAGACGTCCTATATGTCCTATAAATCCTATATATTTTTAAAAATCGGTAAAAACGTCCTATATTGTCCTATATTTTGCAATTGTCCTATATATCCTATATTTCTACATTGATTCGATCTATATTTTCTTCGAATTCGTAATAACGGGGCCGTTTGTTGCCATTTTTTAATATTTCGGATTCTTTGGCGCGATCGTAGGTGAAAAAGACCTGATAAAAACGATGTTTATAACGGCGGCGCGTCGTTTTATCTCTTGTGACGTCACGTGCTGCATAACCTACAATTCAACTCTACTGGTCCGGCGGGAGTTGTGAACATTTCCATAACAATCGGTCTTGAATTTCTGATCTGATTTCTCCTCCAACGTAATAAATTAATTGGCCATAATACAGAGAGAGATGCAAAAACAAAACTCTGCCTCGGGAAAAATGGATAAAAACAACTTGGGATTAACTTACAGGACTACTAAAGAACATTTTGAGTGCTCAGTCAATAATTGATGAAGGAAACAAACGGGTTAAGATTTACTGTATGATGTCGAATGGCGATTTTTTTTATTCCGAATCCTGTACGGATTCTGCGCCACGAATTGTTTACATGAAACCGCCCCAAATTATGGCATCCATAGGCAGTTATCTTGCTCTTAAAAAATGGCAGGGCTGCCATTTTTTGGCGAAAATCGCCTTGGCGAAAAATTCGTACCGGATTCGGAATATTAGCCACGATTTTTTCATAAAAGTCGCCAAAATTGAAAATTACGTCAATGCGTTGTGGTTGTCAAATCCAAACGATCACTAGGGTTGCTTTAAAACCAAGTGCCAGGTTCGCCACATTCGGCGATAAATCTCCCACTTTTCGCCGCCAATCCAGCCGACACTGAACAGTAAATCTGAATCAACAAAAGACTGCAAACAGGGATAAAAAGAAAATACTTAGGGATGGAATATTGAGGCAATAACGGATCACGTATTAAGGATCAGGCGATTTCTTTTTTTTAAAGGTGTGTTTTCTATTCTCTTAAATTCAATATAACGAGTATATAAATGTATAAAGAGTTAATTTTGAAGTTCAGTAGCAACTGTAAGCAGTTATTTGATGTTTTAAATTGTCCTATATTTTTTTTGAAAAAATCCTATATATTCTTATTTTGTCACTTTGACCCCTGCCTGTGGATGTAGTGAATTTAATTGGGTTGAGGGGAAAATTGTCCATTCATTGGTGAAGAGTTAAAAAAGTTTGATTTTTCTTGGATGGATTTAACATTGCTGGTTATCCTGTTTGTAGGTGGGCAAAATCTTTTGCATTAGTTTCATTACAGAGGTTATTTTTAAATCCTTTATTATTAACTTCAATGTTGTGTATGTGGAGTAAATTTTCAGATAGCTAATTAACCCACTTGCTGTCATTTAATTAAACTGAAACTTGGCAGATAGACTTGTCATTTAGAATGCCTTCTTTTAAGTTTTGAGGTGAAAAATAGTATTTGCCCGTGCCATGGAATTGCTAGTCAAACACTATGAAAAGTGAATCCGAGCTTACAATCGCTTAAGTAAGTTGCAATTGCACTTAACAACAATGCATATAAAGGATATACATTAAGAACTGTATTTTTATGGTTTAATTTTGAACAGTATATGATATTCATTGTGTTTTCAGGCTGCTACTATTCCACCACCCAATATATTGCCCTAAAGGATGTAGAAGAGTCTGACAGGGGATTCCGCGTCACCCTCGACCTCAAGAGTTATCTGGCACTTCGCAAGACGTGGCTGGCATTTGGTGAGTTGCGATTTTCGTCTTTTGCCACTTCTAAATAAAAAGATATCAGATTATTTTACTTTTGAAATCGAAGGAAATTTTTTTAATTATTATAATTCTAATAGTGTCAGAAGAAAGCACCAAATTTAATTAGACAAAAGTCAGAGTATTGGATTTTCTAAAGATGAAATTCCAAAGATCTCCTTTAACCGTAGCATTTCGCATCCCTACTTTGCAACCGAGTTTTATCTATTACCATTGAATAGTTTTTTTGCTAGATAAAAAGTTTTTTTCAGTTATTTTTAACATGCTTCATATTTTTCCCTAACTGTGAACTACCCGCTTTTCCAAACTGTTGTTTACCTTAAGTTTCAGCGGAAGTAAAGTTGTGTTGTAATATTCCTTCATGAAAAGTTTGATTAATTAATAATATTTGTGTTGGGTTATTTTATTTTTAATAATTTTGATTGGTCAACTCGTATTTTTGCGCATGCAGTCCTCTTAGTAGCAAGTATGTTTGTTATATAAGGAACAGTTTCTTATAAAATAGGGCCGATGGTATCAGACTGCCTTCGAGTTAGAAGGAGACTTAGCTTATGTTTTAAATAATTTTTGAGATTTTACTTCAAGCCCTTAGGTTATTTCCACTGCAATTACTTTATTAGAAAAAAATTATTTATAATCTCAACTTTTAATCCTTTAATCTTATGAGATTATATTAGTTTTTGTTAGTCGATTCACTGCTGCGGGAGGATACAGTAGATGAAACATGCTATTTCGCTCTGTTGTCTTGAACATTACTGCATGACATTCTTCAGAATATCTCTTTTCAAGCCATGCAACTAAATTTGTTATTCAATATATATTTTAGAATGGTAATTTCTTATTGTGTATTTAACTACACAAACAAGTGAGGAAATTGAAAGTAGGTAGATTGAGACTTCAATTTCATTTCACATATTAGTGAGAGCTTTAGTTTTTCATATACATTAGATATTAAAACTTACTTGTATGGGATAGTTGGTTTTTCAGTGATTTGATGAAATAATCATTTGTTGTCTTAAATTGATTCATCGTTAGGCATTTGTAATGCCTGGTTTGTAAAACCTGACGGCTCCTTAGCTACTTCATTCATTATTCATTAGCTACTTTTTTTGGTAAATCAAATGCTAGATATAACTAAGAAACCAACTTATGCTTTCTAGATGTGATAATTTTTACCAAAAATCTATTTTGCAAAAATATATGCTGTAATATTGGCAACGAAAATCAGCCGCTGAATTATCATGTGACTTGCCATCCTCATGTTGAACTATCTTGAATTTATCTTCTGTATGTGATTTAGTTACCAAACAGGAATAGTGAACGTATAAAACTATCATAATACAAGTTGAGCTTATGATGTTGAAGGAAAACTGCCAAACTAGTATAAATAACAATTTTAAGTTAGGAATTATAATAAATGAATTCTTATTAAATGAAAATAAATGTTATCCAATTGAAACAAAGCGAGTCATGAACAACAACAAGTTCACAAGTCATAGATGATGAAGCGAAAATTATTGATCAGTATTTTAGATTGCATTTAAAATATTATGGTAAAAATTTAACCTTAAAGGAAATACATAAAAATAGAACCACTAAAACACAAAGGTTGACAAAATTAATTATCTTTCAAAATTTATAATTCCTTACTATTTGTTATTTATGAAGATTGCATTGCAAAAAAAAAACTTGTTTCATCCATCATTTTTTATTCTCTTTGGTATAGTAGTTACTTTTCATATAGATCCCATCAGTTGTAAAAAAAAAAAATTATAAATTGTGTAGTTTTAAAATTTAAATATTTTTTAAAAACATTCCATGGAATATATAAAATTTCTTACTGAAGAGCCTAAAACGTGTTGACTTGTGAGCTTCTCCATTTAGTAATTTAGTTTTGAAACAAATCCTCTTGTCGTTTTGCAGCCATTGTGTGTGGAGCTCTGTTTGCCATCCTCTTCCTAGTGATTGTGTTCTTGAGGAAGCGTATCCGCATCGCAATTGCTCTCATAAGACAGGCAAGCAGGTAACAAATAGAAGGATATTCATATGATATTTATGCTCTGTTATTGTATATAATAAAACCTCCTGTGCTTACTGCTCTAGAGGGGAGTAGAAAAATTATGGTTCAAAAATCAAAATGAATGTATTTAATAAAATATAAACAATAAGGTAAAACTATCAGGTACAGTTTAGTGCTTACACGGATTTCATCTTTTTTTTTTTTTTCATCATCAAAGTAGCTCTTTAAATGAATAGAAATTGTTTGTTTGTGATTATTGTGTGATTGTTTAAATTTTTTTGACTTCTAGAATTTTTGAAACATTTAAGGTTTTTTTGCTGCTTTTCAATGCTTTTGTGTAAAGTTCAGCTTTTTTTGTTTGGGAGTTGTACCATATCTAAAATGTATAATTAACCAAGTCACTGTTTATTATCTTGATTAAAACTTAAAGAAAACAGTTATTTGCTTTTTTAAAAAAATTTCTCCACGTCGATGATTGTTAATATTCTACTACCTTGTATTGCAGGATTGTGATTAAATATTAAACTTAGTATTGAGACAGCGTTTGCCCCTAATTTTTAGGGAAAAGCAAGAGAGCTTTTCACGGGATGCAGATTTATCCCAAATACGCCAATATATATCTTCTTAACTAACTGAATACCCGTGCTTCCCTACAAATTTTACTTTGTGCATTTAAGCAATCAAAAGGTATTCATGTTTTCCATATTTCGGACATTTGATGCCATTTCATTCCTTGAAAATTGATTTATCAAAATCGGAATACTTTGCTTTACCTATATCGACATTTGTTCCAAATTTTATAATTGAGAATTTATTGGAAGTATGGCATTGGAATGTTCCTTTTATGGAATGTTTCTTACCTTTTTTGAACACTTAAAATTAGTTAAGATCCAAATTGCTTATTTATTTGTGCTGGCTCTTAGTTCCAGTTTTCAGAGATGAGACTGTATCAAAAGTGAAGACATTTGAATGTCCCCCTTTTAGAACGTTTATCTCTCTTCTGACCCTTTAAAATTAGTTTATCAAGATTGTAATATTTTACTTTGTTTATATTCTGCTCTTGGTTCCAAATTTCAAATGTTGTGACTGTATTGGAGTGGGGACATTGGGATATTCCTCGTATAGTTTGAATGTTGACCCTTTTTCGTTCCTTAAAAATTCATTAATCAATATTGGAATAGCTTACTTTCTTTATGTTTGCCCTCGTTGGCATTTGTACCGAATGTCAGAGTTGTCACTATATTGGAAGTGGAACATTTGAATATATCTCCTTTGGAAATGTTTAAGCCCTTTTCAAACACCTAAAGTTGGTTTATCGAGATCAGAAATAGCTTACTTTTTCTATGTTTGCCTTTTTTTTACATTTGTACCTAATATCAGAGTTGCGACTACATTGGAAGTGGGAGAATTAGTGACGAGTGAATCGGTGAGTGAGTGAGGGCTTTGCTTTTTATATAGAGAGATTATACTTGCCTAGCGGTTCAACAGCATTTCTGAAAACTGAAAAAAATAAAATATTGTAAAAAAATAATTACAATTGATATTTGATTCAAATGATTAAAAAATAATTTTCATTAATATGTAAATCAAAGCCTAAAAAAGAAGTGAATATTTTGTTTCAATGTGGCGATTGGACTTGACCTTACTTTTGATAAAGATATTTAAACCGTACACCCAGATACCCTCGTTTTAGTCGATAGCAATTGTTAGACAGTCAAAATTGTTTTGTATTTTATGGTATACTAATTGCTGCCTGTCACAGTATTTGTTGCAGTCCATCTTAATAAATCGTCCAAATGAGATTCAGTTCACTTATTCCTGTATTTTTTCTTGATGAAAACCATTTTACTGTTTTGATCAAGAATAAATACAGGAATAACTTAACTGAATCTCATTTGGATGATTTATTAAGATGGACTGCAACAAATACTGTGACAGGCAGCAACTAGTCTGCAAGTTTCTTCATACGTTTTTTTCGGACCACGTAGTGTGGAAGTCTGTTTAATTTCGACAAATCAAAATTATGTAAAAGTCCACTGTGAAGCTTTTTGTTTGTTCTCTTATGTTGCCGTTGAAGCTTTTTGCAGGCCAGATGCACCAAAATATGTGTATTTAATTATTATCAATTTAATAATATATAGCATTTCTGAAAAATTGAGCCGTTTTAGTCGATATCAATTGTGAGACAACAGTCGAAATCGTTCAGTTTATTTTATGATAGAATCGATGTCTTTCAGTGTATTTGTTGCTGTTAATTTTAATAAGTTGTCCAAATGAGAGAGATTCAGTTAAGTTATACCTGTATTTATTCTTAATGATAACCACTTTTCTGAAAGCTTTTTCATATAGTTTTTTCAAACACGTAGTGGAGAACTCTGTTCTACGTAGTTAACACATATTATTTTGGATAGATTACAATTATGTAAAAAAAAAGAATATCCATATCAGGAAATTTAATTTAAAAATTTGTTTTTGTCTTTTGTGGAGTTGGCGGGCCACAGAAAAATCCAACTCGGGCCACATTCGGCCGACGGGCCGCTTAGTGGCTGACGCTGCTCTAGAGGGTTATGTTATTGGCTTTGAGAAATATAATACTTGTGGTCACCTGTCTTTGGTAAAATGAATCCATGTTAAGAATCCATTCCCCTAATTGTCCAAAAAAATTAAGTAATTCAAAAAATGATGTAATTAGCAATTAGGGAATTACACAGAAACCACTCAGAAAATATTTGTAAAAACTGGTCTTCAAATGTGACAAATAATTTTATTATAAAAGTGTTTTGTTAAGAATGTATTGTAATGGTGTGTTAAATCAGATGTCAAGAACAAGGAAAGCAGGGATATTTTTGATATTTCTGATATTTTTTAAGGGAAAAAAATAATAAAAAAATACCCCAAGAACAAAACTTGTTTTTTTTACTCTTCTATCATATAATTAAATTCATTTCTGTTTTTGATAAAATTTGAGACAACCATTCATTTTAAGTTTTTATTGATGTTTTATTAATTATCTCATATTTTAATAAAAAATTTCTAATTCTATTTTTGTGCACTTACTTTCCTTCAATTAAGTTTTCAATCATATTTATATTGTTGGCAGAGAATTGCGAGGGAAATTCAAAATTTTTTGCCTCTACTTTTAGTGAGTGAAGCACATGAAGTAACTTTTTTCTTCTCTTTTTTTTAAATTTTGAAAAATAGAATTATTTTTGTAGTGGTTCCTGTAACTGAAGACTTGTCAATTATTGGAACCTATATATAGTCAGAATTATGTTGTTAATGTTGAAGGTTCACCAAATTATGTTAGCCCTATGCTAGTACTTCAGTAGTAACAACATTGTGGCAATACTCTTCTACGAGCATAGTAGCTGACAATGTGAGACTAGAGATGGACATTGTAGAATTTTCACCAGTCTGCAGATTATTTTACAAAACTGACCAAAAATTTTTAAGTCTGATTTACCAAGAACAGAAAAAATTATCATGTGTTCTTTCCAAAATTATCAATAGTGCAGATTGTTTTATGCAAAAAATAGAATTATATACTTATTGTATATGTGTACTTATCCAAAGCAATCTTTCATATTTTGAAATGTATAATTTTATTAAAAGTGATGAATAATTTACTTTTTTTTTTAATAAAATTACTCAATTATTTTACCTGTGTATTATTCAACCGAAACAGTCTTTATCATTTTGAAATCTTTAATTTAATTGAAAATAATACACAATTATTTTCTTAAAATAATATGAAATTAAAAAAGAAATATTAAGGTACAATAATATGAAATATTTAAGTGATTTTGTTAAATTTTTATGTATATGTAAAACATGATTTTTTGACAAAATGACTCATAAGGTGCCTGTGTATTTTATGCAAACTTAAAAAAAATTAATTACGCTGCAGATTATTTTGTATTATCCAAATTAGTTTCGCAGACTGGCAGAAAAGTTTCTGGTTCTGGGTCTACGAGTATTGAAAGCTGAGTGTATTTAATAAGTACCCTTATCCTTTGTGTACTTTAATCTCCTTATTAAAGAGTCGCCAAGTTTCAAACATAATTGTGATGAGTAGCATTTTTTTCATTTTCTGTGAATCTCGTAAAAAAATATCATTAAAATCTCGCATGAAAATTGATTAATTTTTTGAATTTTTAAAAAAAAATTTGTTGCCTGTATTTCCAACCGTAACTTAAAAAGTGTGAAAGTGCGGTAACTGTTTTTACTGAAATTTGTTACCTGTATTTTCAATAGTAACTAATATGTGAAAATGGGGGGATTGTTTTTACAGAAATTTTTTACCTGTATCTTCAACTGTAACTAATAATGTGTCATATTGAAATGTTGCATTTGTTGCAGGGCTGTTGCGTCGATGCCCACCTCCCTCATCTTTCCACTCCTACCCTACCTGGGGATGATCATCTTCATCTCGATTTGGGCTGCCATCGCACTGTATCCTTCATTTCATACTTCTGTTAGTGTTTAAATAGTAATCTGGTATCATTCCATGGGGTTGCATTCACCCTAAAATTCATTATATTCCTTACATTTTTGTTACTCCCTGATATTTCTAAAATTGTACTGACATTTTTTGATAATTTTTTTTTGATAATTTCCTAAAAAGAAAACATTAAACCTCCCAAAAATTCCTCTATTTTTTTCAGATATCGTCAAAAATCCCCGATATTCCTCCAGATGAGAAAAGTGGATTTAATTAAATTCGCATGTTTGCTCAAACTAGTTTAATTGCTTCTTTATACAACTGTTATTTTGCTAAAAAGTTGTTTGACATTCAATGTTTTTGAGAAATGACTGTTTTTTGCTGGTAGTGAAACAAGCTTTGGAAATAATGTCTGTTTTGAGCTATGTCTGCTACAAAAGAAATATCCCTTAATGTTATTGAGTTATCCTTAAAATTTTAAGAATTATCCCTAAATTTTTTAGAAATTATCCCTAAAATGGTCCTGATACTTATGGAATTATCCATAAAAATTCTTACTTACATTTTTTTAAAGAACTCTCTGCTCCCCTGCATTCCTTAAAATGTAGATGTATTTACATATCTAGAAGCAATGTTAAGTACTAAAGATAGAACAGATGTTGAAAAATAGTCAAGAACTGCTTTAAAGGCTTGTATAAAATATGGAAACTCACCAAACCTAGCTTTGAAGGTTAAACTAAATCTATTCAAATCAGTTCTCCTATATGGATCCGAGACATGGGGATTTACATGAACACAGACAAAGAGGCGTCTTTTTAAACAAATGTCTTAGAGTAATTATGAAAATTTCCTGTCCAAACACAATTACAAATGAAAAAGCATTTACAGTAAACGGGACCAATAGATGAGGAAATAAAAATCAGTAGATGGTGCCTATATCTTGAGAATGAAGAGCTGATGAAATTAAAAATGTTGCCCTCATTGGGCACCAGAGGGAAGACTCCAATATCCTAAGTTAATGTGGAGAGAGATTGGGCAGGAGAGAATTGAGAGCTAAACTAAAAGATCTTATGTGCCACTGTTCATGATAAGAAATGATGAGGATGATTTTTCCTCAACTAGATAGTGCACTCCAATTCAGAAAGGGAAATTGAAGTATATCAGCTGCAGCCATTGTATCAAATGCAGTATTGCTATGTCTTTTTCAAATTTCATTGTATGATTAGTATAACAATACTTTTTTTGTTTCAAAAATGTAATTTTTCATGAAAAACACTCATGCAGGTTATATTTTACTGCTTTAATAAGTATTTTTTAATATGAACTGAACATTTTTATTACAGTTGAACATGATTAAATTACCTCATTCCAACCGAAGACATGATTAAATTACCTCATTCCTATAATCGAAAATTCCCGATAATAGAGAATTGTCGAAAAGTAATGCATTTGGTTATAAAATAAGGTTATAAAACTGTTTGAAATTATTTTTTGTTGTCTTAATTTTTACAACTGTTGTTGCTTGTGCTCTATTCACTCTGTTTGCTCTGAATCCAATTGTTGTTCTAATCATTATAAACTGCCGAAAGCCTCAAAAACAGTTGAAAGTATTTTCAGTCAAAAACAGTTAAAGTTTTCAAAAACATATAAAAGCCTTACCATTCATTATGAATATATTCCTAAGAATGAAAAAGTTGGAAGTGAAAAGATTACAGTTTTTAAAGGGGCAGACAATTTATTACTTGTTTTTGAATTTTTTTTTATGTTGAGTTAAGGATGTTCTGTTAACAGAGAGTTCTGGAAGGACAGTTAATCAAGGTTCAAATCATTGGCGGCTTCAAGGGGGGGGCCATGGGGGCCATGGCCCCCCCCTTGAAGGGTTCCCTCTTCCTCCCTAGCCCTTTCGAATATCCCAAAATTCTTTTAGAATCTCCAGTTTAAAAAACGGTGAAAGTACAGATTTTTAAGCACAATTTCATTAACGTAAATTTTTTCTTTACAGTACAAAGAATTATAGCCCCCCTCAGAAAAAACCCTGGTTTTAAATGTATTTACGTACACAACACACGACACAATACGCGGTACACAACACAAGACACAAATACTCAGGTAGTGACCATCCCCCTCCCAAACGACAATTTCCTTTTTACAGGGGGCCTCTGCCTCTTTTTGGAACAACCATGCTCTTCTAAGCAACCATGGCACAAGGGTAATTATTTTTCAACACGTAGTTCTGCAAAAAGAAACCTCGTTTTAAAGAACTGTTTAGAAAAACAAAATCGAGATCTAGGTAAAATTTTGGGAACACAACTTTCAGGACTGTGTGAGACACGCTGGGTTGAAAGGCATGATGATGTTATTCAATTCCGCGACCTTACATAAGTGAAGGGCTTGAATCGATTTCAAACTGGTCCGACCTAACCACTTCCTTTAATGCATCTTCTCTTCTATGCTCACTTTGCAGTGTCCAGTTTGTTTCAGCTTTAGCACCATTAATTGATGTCTTGAAGCAAACTCTACCACTAAGCAGAAAACTTCAGGCTCCTGATCTCGATTTGCGAAAAGCTGAGTCCATTGTTGAAGATACAATTTCGGTTTTGCAGAAGAAGCGCCAAGACTGCGAATCTTTTTCTATTCTATTGAATGAGGTTGAAGATGTATGCTCGGAGCTTGAAATTGATGTGAATCTTCCACGCCTAGCCAGACGTCAAAAACACCGTGAGAACTACAATACTTAAATACCAGAAGAGTATTTTAGAATCTCAGTTTACATACCTTTATTGGATAATGTAATTGAAGACCTAATAGGAAGATTTCCAAAAGAAAATTTGGATTGTTTTGGCCTTCGATTACTGATTCCAACTCCCGATATGGAAAAGCCAACAGAATCAGAAAGCAACGAGCTTCAAAACTTATTAGAGAAGTTCATACCAATTTTAGGACTGACACAAATGAGTGTTATTCTGATTGAAAGTGATCTAGCACTATAGAGAGAGAAATGGAAAAAAGAAGAAAAGCTCCCCCTTCTGCCATAGATGCAATGAGAGCTTGTGACAAAGATGTATATCCTACTATTTACGCGTTACTTAAAATTTTGGTAACACTACCAGTTAGCGTTGCCTCTGCTGAAAGAAGTTTCTCTACTAGACTGAGAGGCGACTGCAATTTTTGGACCCCATCGAACATCATTCTGAATTTTTTATAGAAATTAGAGAAAAGTGAGTAGATTACGAATCCACTGGTCTGCCGTGGTAAAAATGGCCGAAACTGGTCAAAAATCGACTTTTAATAAGTTGAACTAAATCCAATTGCCAAATGCGCCATAACTTGCCAAATAATGAGCTTTTTTTTTATTTGGTAACCCTCACTCTTTAATTTTCAATTAAGAAGGTTGCAGACGATTCAGATATCTGGAGACGGTCTACTTGCATCTATTAAAAGGGAGCCAAGTTGGCAAAAAATATTACGTCACTTATGACGTAACTGATGTCGCCAATTTGGCTTACTTTTAAAAGATACAAGTTTTCCGAGCCAAAGATCAGAAATCGTTTGCGCTTTTTCTCATTGAAAATCAAAATGAAGTGGGTTGCCAGACGAATAAGTTTGTTCTCTTTTTGGCAAATTATGACATATTTGGCAATCGGATTTTAGTTCAACTCATTCCAAGTCGATTATTGATCAGTTTTGGCCATTTTTGCCACGGCAGACCAGTGGATTCTTAATCTACTCACTTTTCTCCAATTTCTATAAAAAATTCAGAATGATGTTCGATGGGGTCCAAAAATTGCAGTCGCCTCTCGGACTATACCTTTCGATGCATTGAAAAAGTGGCTAAGAGCTAGAATGGGGGAGAAGAAAAGTTTCAGGACTTTGCTTGTTGCATACTCACAGAGACATAAACATTGATGTGGGCTGTGTCATAGACAGAATTGCCAAAACAAAGCAGAGAAAATTGGATTTTGTTCTTTAGGCTTTCAAAGAATAAAGAAGTGTGATTGTAAAACAATTATTAACTATTTTATTTTTTGTAATTTCTTTGTTTTACTTTTTTCTTATTTTTCAGGAGAGCAATTCAAACTTAAATTAACTTTTTTAATTCTGCATTAAATGAAAATTACTAATTTAGAAAATTCTACACTTATCATTGCAATCAAGCATTTAATCAGCAGTTAGTTTATTACAATTAGGTTACATAGTGCATACATTTTACGAACTTAAAGTTTAAAATGGCCCCCCCTGAAAAATGAACCTAGGGCCGCCTTTGGTTCAAATATATATTTAATATCAAAAGTTATTTTCTAAAAATCCTATATCGTACTGCAACTAAACAAATTTGCTCCTTTAATTGTAAAAGAGTTATAAGTTTGTTCTATGGTATGAGTGGACTGCAAAAAAAAAATTTCCACTTTCATGGCTATAAATGGGAAGTACGGGTAATGCCAGATTCCTATATCTATGATTAAAATTTACTTTACCACAGAGAAATGGGCAACTTGTTTTGGATTGTACAATAATTAGTTGTGATATACAATATGTATCCAAGAAAACATTTATTTTCTTAATTATTGTTATAGTAGTTACTGGGTATTTGTTCTGTTAAATATTGTAAACATAATAATTTACTGAAAATTATTGTCTATATTACACACATAGTAATTATTGTACATTTTTGGTTACTTATTTTTGTAAGTTTTTGTAAAATTAGTTTATTTAAAACACATAATAATTTGCAGACAGAGACTCAATAATTACCTTAATGATAATTATCAAAATCTAAAATTTGGCTTCTGCTGATGTATTGTCAGCTGCTTTGTACTTTGGCCTAATTATGATTTAAAGAAAAAAAAGTACGATAGTTTTGTACTGACAAAACCTTTGTCATTTTAAAATATGATTGTGTGTGTTTCTTAACCCCTCCCCCAGTTTCATTGCGTCCTCAGGAAAAGCGTCTTTGTGTTTGCAGATGTACCTGGAAAATTCAACAACAAAATTAAGAATGGAACAACATGCAATCCAAAGGTGAGTTTTTTTCTATTTGTAGGGAGACAATATCTGAATTCGTACAATTTCATCATTTCTATTTTTAGTTCCATTAGCTTGACATGGCTGGAAGGAAAAATTTACTCTGCATTAATAATCTTTAACTTCTTGGAAATTCTACGATTACATTTTAAGCATTCATGTACTGCGTGTGAATGCGACTCAATTTCAGCGAATTTGCCTCTTTTTAACCCACTGATGGTCATGGGAATGGGCGGAATTCTATAGTTGTTTTCCCTGCAACAATTTTTAAATTAAATTTCTAATTCAAATACATATTTTTTAAAATTATTTTTTATTTATTTTGTTTTAGGTAGGTAATAAAATATTATCCTAATAAAAATATTTTATTTAAAATTTTATTTATAAATTTAAAAATGTTGTGTATTGCTGAAAAAACTAGGGATCAAATGTCGTATATATACGTGCATGACCGTCAGTGGGCTAACTAAATCAGATTTTACGTGTCAATTGCTTATACAAAACAGTTTTTTAAAGACATTGTGCGTACTCACTTGATTGTGCTGGTAGATAAAAAGTGCTCTCTGAAAATGTTTTTTCCATAGAGGAAATATTTTTCATAAGTAAGCAGCATTTAAAAATTAGTTTAGGAAAATGTAACGGTTTTGTTGAAATTCACTCTTATTTTATCGCCAGCATATTCAATAACTAAGGGTGTAGAACATTGCACAGCTTTCAATTACACTGTTATACTGACGTGTATTGGTGTTATTTACCGTTTTATATTTTCATCGGTTCACTTAAAAAAGTGGATACTTTTAGCGATATTTTTGGCAATAATTCTTGTATGGGACTTAAAAGAAAGGATAATTTAAAAATTATCAAGAAGTATATCTCCATTTTGGCTGTGTGAGTTTTTTTTAAGTGAAACAGAGGAGAGAAGAAAAATGGTAATTGATGAGCGATGTTTAAGGGAAGGAAACTCTGTGTTGAAGACATTCGTTTTTCAATTTTTTATGCCTTTACACATTTTTACAGAATTGCGTAGGTGGTGATGTTTAGAACACTTTAAGAGACATTATCACGGTGATTTTGTTCAAAATCGTTAGTCATTTTTTTGGCAATTACTGAAAAACATGACTTTTTCAATGGCAGCTACCTTATGTGCCATTTTGTCAAAAACTTTAATGACAGGTTCCAAGGCCACCACTTGTACACTAAATTTGAACATCGTAAGTCAATTCATTTGAGAGTTATGCTGACCATGTACCCACAGACATTCATTTTTCTAGACCACTTTTGTGAAGTCAGAATGATCCAAAATGTAGAGAAATGAAAAAAGAAAAGAAAAAAATTGACTGAAAACAATACTTTCATTGCCTTTTGAAAACAAAAATGCTTCAATTATTTGTCTGGAATTTTGTTTGTTGTGGATTAGTTTGGAATTTTTTTGATCGAATTTGTTGCATGAAGGTACACCTTTTCCAACATAACTTTTATTTTATTACTTGTTGCTTCTACTGTTTCCTGGAAAGTAAACTGAAAATTCTGCTTTTGGCTTGAAAATCCTTAATAATTCTTAGTTCTTGAGGCTTTTTTGTTAAAGTACTCAAAGTAGGTAACTTTTTTTATAGAGAAAGTCATAGTAAGGATTATTTCCCATACTCGCTATGTTACAATCTTCTAGCCCAGTACATTTAGAAACTACTCCCTATAAAACCTTGACATTTGATGATGAAAAAGATCGCTTAAACAAATGACATGAATTAAAAACTCAAAAATAGCTTCTAATATATTTTATTTTATATTTGAAAGCCTTATGTCAATGCCAGTGGCCCCCCCTTGTTATAGTCTTCGGCTTTTTTAAATTTTCACTTATAATAGATAAGACATTAAATGAAATTTTTTTTTGTCATTTAATGAAGTGATCATTTTCGTCACCAAATGTCAATGTGGTTATACAAAGTAGTTTCTAAATGCAGTGGGCTAGAAAATTGTAACATAGCTAGTTTAAGGAATGATCCTTACTAGTACTTCTTTTTAAGTGGCTGATTTTTGGCTGACTTCATAACAAACATTGAATACCTCATCAATGACAAATGAACAAAATTTTTATCTATTTAGCAGAAACGTGAAAGACATTGATGGACTATATTCCTTCTTAATATAACTAATAAAAAAGAATCCAGCTCAGTTAAATGCTCAGATTATAATTTTTCTTCTTGCAGCTTATGTGAGGCACTCCAGAGCTTAAAATGATCATATTGTTGTAAATTTTCTTGGAAAAAATGAGGATGCAATTTTTACTAAATAGAAACTGTGTTTTATTCTTCTCTCGAATACAAAACTTTTCCAAACAGTAAAATCGCCACCAAGCTTCACCATATACAACTACGGATACAGCAATAATTCAGACACCACAACAGTAAACAAAAGTTCAGATCCTTTCAAAGCAGCATCAAAAACTTGACTGAACCACGATTCCATCCATCAGCTTCTTTTATAGCTTTGTGACCGAAATTTTTAGCAAAATCCAGTCAACCAATCACGTGATGGAAATACTACTTCAAAATTTCTCGATTGGTTTAGATGTGTCCACCTTTTTTCTTCTTTAAAAGAATTTTGCCACTATTTACAATTATATACAGAAAATTGGTGTAACAACATCTTTCTTCTGCACATTAATCCTTTTTGTTAACATTATTCCTTCCTGCAGAAGTACAATGCAACTGGGGACGTAGTGAAGTGCCTGTTCCAGACGTATGGACTCGGAGATTCCCTGTTCTCCGCCCAGCTCTACAATCTGTTTGCCCTGTTCTGGGGCCTGTTCTTCTGCGTCGGGGTGGGACAGGTGGCCCTGGCAGGAACTTTCGCATCCTATTATTGGACCAAGGACAAGAGCAAGGACCTCCCCACGTTCGCAGTGGCTGCATCACTCTACAGAAGCCTACGGTAACCATCTCTCTACAACGCATTTTGATTTGTGTTTACTTTTGTGTTAATAATTTTGTATTTATTAGATGTGGTAGAGTTCAGTGTTAATATTATAGCTAAAGCCGTTAATGTGCACATTATCTTTTAACCAATCTGCAGATTAACTGATTTGCTCCTTTAACGTGCAGAATCGAGAGCTTTCCACATTTCTAGCTAGGTAATGTGCACATAATCGACTTCCGTATCGTTCAAGTTCAAAGGTTTGTTTCTCACATTTCCTTCCAATTCAACTACTAATTTATTTATTGTTTCATTGTATTAACTTGATTCTTTAGATATCGGAAAATTACTAAATAACATTATGTTAATTTTCTCAATTATAATAATATTTTAAGCCATTTGATTCTTTGTATTATAGTTCTTTAATTGATTGATAATTGTATCAACTAATTTGTTGATTATTTGATTGTATTAACTTGGATTCTTTTGATGTCAAAAATAAATAACTTGTTAATTTCCTTAATTTTAATAATATTTTAAAACCGTTTAATTCTTTGTATTCTAGTTTTTTATCAACTAATTTATTGATTGTTTGATTTTATTAACTTGATTCTTAAGATATCGAAAAATACATAAATAACATTAAGTTTATTTCCTTAATTCAGGGCTGCCACAGGCGACTAAAAAGGCTACTAAAGCGACTATTTTAGTGACCAGGCGACTATGGCAACTATTTCAATGAAAAAAGGGCCCAAAATGACTATTTTGAACAAAACCTTCAACTATTTTTTAGCTTAGGTGACTATTTTTTAAAATATTGGATACTGTCCGATAGTAGGACGAAAAAAATCGACACTGAGGTACTAACAATTTTGTCAAAATGGTGAATTTTTTTTAAGGGGGCGGGATAGCGAACACTACCGAAGTAGTTGTTCATATTCGCGGGTAGAAAGGTCACTTTGTTAGTCTGACGATAGTAACCTCACGCAAGATTGTTGTTTTTGACAGCAACCGCGGTCATTTTCGCCTACCTGTTAGGCTCCAATGTTTTATCTTTCGCCGGCCAGGCAACAGCATACACAATTATATTCTCAAATATAAAATTATTTCGCTTTATTTACTCTAAGCAAAAATGAATTTTGTGGAATTTGCCCTGAACGCTGGAAGAAAGTACCATCAGTATGGACTGGACAGTATTAAGACTATTAGACGTTATGTACGAGATTTGTGCCGGTGTGATGAACGATTTCGCCTGTGTAGGTCAATCGATGCAGAATGATTAGAATTTCAATGTTGTAGCTAAATTTATGAATAATAAAATAATTTAAATTTTTAAGTAATTTATTTAATTACTTTGAATGTAGCTTAAACAGGGTGGCGACAGAATCTGGAATTCAGGGAAATGTCAAGGAATTTCGTAAAATTACTCTTTAATCAGAGAATTTTGAAATTTTCGAGTTTCCCTTCTCGCGTACCACGTGTGTGCGGATATCTATCCCGAATTGCTTCCTACGATATATATAGATACAATTATTATAGTTGGCCGATTTGGATGTATGAAGTTTCCGAACTTTTTCTACTCTCAGCAGCTAAGCCAAACCGGCCAATCCCCCTCCTCGGTCCACAACAACATGTTCATGTTCCTTTTTTTTCTCCTTTTCTTTTCTTTCTGAAACCATTGTTATGCTTGGAACCATTATTTACACATTATTTCTGTTAGATTTTTGGTTATCCTATAACTTCGTTTCCGCCGGCGTCTTATTGTTAAAAAAAATCTTAAAACTTCAATCTGTCTACATCCTTTAGAGACATGATATTTTCTTCTTCTTGCCTTGCGGTTTTTGTCAACAGAATATATTAGAATCCTTATTATTTACGTATTATTTCTGTTAGATTTTTAGTAATCTTATTATTTAAAAGCGCGAACACCAGTAGATTTATTATTTAAAAAAAATGTCCAACTTAAATCTAACTGCATCCTTTACAGACATGATTATTTTTCTTCTTGTCTTGTGTTTTTTGTCAATAGAATATATTGGAATCCTAAATTCCTTAATATTTCAAATTGATTCCATCATATTTTTTCTTTGTTTTTATTAACACTTTACAGCACTGTGTTATAGATGTGCAACAAATCTATAGGCATTCATAAGCAAAATGGGTTAGATCCTGTACGTGATTTTTTTTTTTACTTTAATTTTGACATTTTATTTAACTTAATTAAGTGAAAGTGATATGTGTTTTTTATTTATATGTTTAATCTAAATCAAACAAAGAATTGAAGTATCTTCCTCACCCTCCAAAAATTTTTTTTTTTTTTTTTAATGTTCTACTGCATACATTCAGGCAAAGGGTCATGGAAATTTTAAAAAAAATCCTTGCATTTCCCCCCCCCCCCCTGCCAAATGCTGTGCTTGTTATGTTTTATGAAAACGATATTTTGCCTCATTTAATATGTACTTTTGTGGTTTAAGATAGTATTTTTGTTGTACAACATTTTATTTCTATATATATATATGGGTAATTAATTTTTATAAGATGCTGTTAATTTCAAAGACTTTCTTTCAAGCATTATGTGTTATTTATCTTTCCTCAATTTCAAAATCCAAAACACATAATTTGTCATGAAATATAATGCACTTAGTGAAATTTGTGACTGAAAGCAAAATGCTAATTATTTAAGTTTCATGCTCATGCATGCCTAAGTTTAGTAAATATTTAGGATACTGTTTAAAATTTATGTTATGAACAGGATACAGCCTATGACATATATTAAAGAAAATAACATGGTTTTTTTTGTTATTTTTTAAATTAAAAAGAAATATACTGTACTAGTTTTGCTTTTCCTTGAAGTTAGCAAGTATGGGTGTAGTTTGTAATTGGTTTATGTGAATTTTGTATTTTTTTTCTTGATGTTCTCCATTTTTTTTTTTCATGCTCTAAAAATGCTTGTTTTCATTTTTAGCCCAAATTTATATTTTGTTGCAATTATACTTTGATAAGTAAATGTAATTCTAAATAGTCAAATGTATATATTTTTAAATTGGCCATTATTATTATTATTATTATTATTTTTTTTAAATGATAACATCGACAGAGATGCACATCAGGGAATTTTCTGGAAATCAGGGAAATGTCAGCGAATTTTTTGAAAATTTTGTAGCCATTCTGTTAAAAATTGGCCTTAATGAAATTCAATTGTCATTGACAATATATAGTATAATTGTTTAGACAGGATACTTGTTTTTCTGAAAAAAGTTGTTTGACTTCGGAAGTTTAAAAAAGTTATCTTGTTTTGCCAATCGATTTTTGTTGTCACTTTTGCGTGAAGTTTAGCTTTTTTTTGTTGCTTAGGTGCTGTCTGGGAGTAAGGTTAAGTTGCCAACTTCCATCGCAGTATATAAATATGATAGCACCTCCCCCAAGACACATGCCTTTTACCGTATGGGATGT
This sequence comes from Linyphia triangularis, assembly GCA_963978545.1. Lineage (NCBI taxonomy): Eukaryota > Metazoa > Arthropoda > Arachnida > Araneae > Linyphiidae > Linyphia > Linyphia triangularis. The sequence continues at coordinate 10,126,871 of OZ021722.1, read as the reverse complement.
AATGTTTTAGACACTATTTTGAATCAAAAGAAGAGTGTTTCTGGGTTTTCGTGTTTTATGTGAATCAAAAGTTGTTTCTTATTAAAAGTTATGAAAAGTGAGGCTACTATTTTCAACACCCGAGACTACTATTTTCATTGTGTGAGACTACTATTTTAGCTACTATTTTTAACATCTGAGGCTACTAAAGCAACTATTTTCAAAGCTTGTAGTCAGTGGCAGCCCTGTTAATTGTAATAATGTTTTAAACCATTTGATTTTTTTTTTTGTATTAGTTTTTTAATTGATTGATAATTCCATCAACTAATTTGTTTATTGCTTTATTCTATTAATTTGATTCTTTAGATAATGAAAAATAAATAAATAAATACTGTTAAATAAATACTGATAAAATTTAACTGTGCAGAAACGTTGCTGTTGTTCCGCCATAGACTTTAACGAGTGCCTAGTATGTAATTTGCAGATTTCCTAGGTAGTTTGAGGGATGAAATTTTTTTTGCCACTTCAACAGATCACCCTAGTTAATCTGCACATTATATATATAATCTGTAGAATAACTGACTTTTGCACTTATAGTAACTTCTGTTACTGCTAGTGAGTTGCAGCTTTTTTTTTACCAAAATTTCCGTACTTTGAATGTAGTTTAAAAATAAAATTGCATAATTGTTTAAAGTTGTTTGAATTTTGGAAAATGTGATGATTTTTACTGGTTTCCAATGCTTTTAACCCACTGACGGTCATTGTTGTGACATTCCTTAATAGTTCAATAGATGGCAGCACTAGTATATTTCTGAAGGTTATAAAATTTAAATGCATTTAATTCCTTTTAATTTAAAATTTTTGTAATTAATGAGTAGAATAATAGAATTATTTCTTGTTTATTTTGTATCAATTTAATACTTTTAAAGACGCCAATGTATGGTTTTTTGTTTGAAAGAAAATTGATTTTTCTTGTAATTTCTAGATAATGTAAGATCTTTCTAGAATGTTTTGAAAAGGTATAAAAGCCTACAGCGATGGTTTGTGGGGGATCTTTTTTGGTTGTGATATTTGTTGCGTGTTTATATTTTTTGTGGTTCCTGTTCTTTAGTTTGTGCTCTGTAAATGTGTGTTTTGTGCTGAAATATAATTGTGAATATAAGAATTCAGCCTCTTTATTTAGTGCACACTCTACACGATTTCTGCAGAGATTTTGACATGGATTAAACTACGAAAGTAAGTTTATTCTGTCTTTTTTTGGATTACTCGAAACCAGGACTTGGTGAAAGAAGTTGTTTAGTGTAATTTGTTTAGATTTGAACCTGCTTATGTCTGGTAGACATTCTTTTTAGTTTAGTTTTCTAAACGTTAGGATATATTTTATAGCTTCTGATTGCGCGCTGATAATTACGTTTTCAGATATATATTGAGTTTTTTTTCCCTAACAGTCATGCACGTATATATACGTTAATTGATCCCCATTTTCTCCAGCAATACACAACATTTTTTAATTTATAAATAAAATTTAAAATAAAATATTTTTAAATATTTTTATTAGGATGATAATTTATAACCTATCTAAAACGAAATAAATAAAAAAAAATTATGTATTTGAATTAGAAATATAATTTTAAAATTATTGCAGGGTAAACAACTGTAGAATTTTGCCCATTCCAATGACCGTCAGTGGGTTAAGTGATTTTTTTTTCTCATTTTTCCCCCCTTGAGAGTTGTACCATGTCTTAATCATACAATGAATTTCCAATCCAATATATGTCAATGGGACAATGCAACTCGTAGACCTCAATTTTCTTTTCTGCATTGACTGTTTTGTGGGCGAGTAATGTCATCCCAATGTGTTTTTCAGCTTCCACCTTGGTTCTGTGGCATTTGGATCCCTCCTGATTGCCACCATACGCACCATCCGAGTGCTGCTCGAGTACATTGACAGAAAGCTCAAGAAGTACGACAACACATTTACGAAGATTGTCATATGGTAAGAAATTTGTTTCTCCCAGAACTAACCATGTGAGTGGTCATGGGATCGAGTCCGCCACACTGCAATATTCCAATGAAAAAAACAAGTTGTCAGGCTTCCCTCCTTCATTAAGCAAATGTCTAACAATTTTCTTTTTAAGGGGAGTTGGTACCTTAAAATTTATAAAAAATCGATTTTTAATTTACTTAAATTTAGAATTTTCCCTTTAAAATGATACTTCTTTTATAATAATACCTCAGTTAAAAGTATTTTTAATAATTTTTTAAAGACAAAACAGGCACTATTAGTGTAAGTTAAGTTTTCTTTAAAATGTGTTTTTGTCCTGACTTCATACTTTATTACTCATGTAAGTTTTTCTGAGAAACTGCACTCACTATGTACCTGACATTGTTCTCACACATTCTTTTTATGTATGTGTATTTACTATAGTGATATTTTTTTGTTTATTTAAAAATATTTTATGTTTTGTCTTATTTCGTCAAAAAAACAACTTGTGATTTTAAACGAATTTGAGTGACTTTCCCGATAATTAATTAAAAAAAAAAAAGTAAATGAATTGTGATTAAAAGATCTCTTCAGTAGAATAACAAGTGTCTGCTAAAATCACTGAAAAGAAATTAAGCTTTTATGTCAATTATTTTCTGAGAAAAAGATGCATTGAAGTATGGCAAATTAATGTTGCCGATACAGAGGGTGACAAATCCCCTTAAATACCTTTCAGAAATCATATTCCATTAAAAAATCAATATTTCAGCTGAGTGTAGCCTTAATTATTATTTTCTTATTTTATTTTTTTGGCCCTCCTTTTTGGCTAGATCGTGGAAAGGTTACTTTGTATTATTTACAATTATTGTTATAAAATTAAGTAATCTTTATTATTATATAATTTGTGGATCCTGTGGTAAAATGTAAATACAGGAAAGTGTGCTTTAAAATCAGTACTCATGGGGGGGGGGGGGTCCTTGATTAATTCAAATGTTTTGAGGAAATCAAGATCATACTAATTATAACAAAAAAATCGTGTGAAAGTAAACTATGAGTTTTAACTGCAAAAAGTTAGTCTTAACGAATGTAGCTTGATCTGGTAATATTGTGACGTAAGGAAATAAATATTTGCTATTGGGGGCCCCTCTCTGCAGGGACGGAACTAGGTCACTTTTTACCCGGGGCAAGAATTCATTTTGGCGCCCCCACACCATAATTTTTTAGATTTGAAGCTAACTATATATACATTGAAAATTAACAAAGGTTTTTCCTTTGTAAAATTCTGTTTTGAAACAAACAATAAAAGAATTAATTAATTGAAATTTTAAATAAATATATTTGACAAGCCCTTATTAATGACCAGGGTTCATTCTGCTTGCATAAAGATTTGCATAAAGACAAAAAAAAACAACTAATGAATCAATACAAATAATGTCAGTTACAATGAAATAAAAGAACATAGTAGTTGAATGATATGTAACACTTTTTAACACAAAATCTGGTTAACCTGGTTTCAAAACGTCTTAGATCATAAACAATTAAGCTGTTTTACATTTCAAAAAATATTTTCTTCTGTAAAATACTAATACAAAAATTTAAAAAGCTTCCGAATATTACCAGAACTCATTGAACACAAAAGCAAATTAATTTAATGACTTGTCTACAAAAATCATTGAATAGTTGGTAAACACATAAATGTTTATTTTAGAACAATTAGGGTGAACCTACCAGTAATTGACCAGTTAGTGCAAGTTTCTACACATTTAATTTTTTTTCTTAAAAAATTATTAACAGAATGTTATGAAAATTTCCCAAAATATCAATTGATTAATAAAGCTCAATAATAAATGAACATGGTGTTCCAGTCCTTTTTATAATTTAAAATATCATCAGAATTTCTTACCAAAAGCAATTTTGCCAGTAATTGACCATAGCCATGCTAGTAATTGACCACAGCCATGTTAGTAATTGACCACTTCCATTTCCAGAATAAAATCAAAAGTTAATTGTTAAATTCTGTTATAAAATGCTCTAATATTCATAAATTAACTATTAAATGAATTAAAAAAAGAAAGTAAAAATAAATATAATCAATTTTAATCCATGAAAATACAGGAACATCAGTGTAAAATATAGTATGATGGTTTTATAAACTTTAGTTATCAAAGTTAGTTTTACTGGTAGGTAATTATGCATATTTTATTCAAAAAATTAAAACAAGAAAATCAAAATATAGAAAAGATTATCTAATCCTATACTTTCAATTCTGAATAAATTTAGATGAAAAGAATCGAATGTAGAGGATATTATTTCTTGAATAGTTTCAAAATCATCCGTTTTTCTAATGGAAATCATTTTCTTGCATTGGCATTTATCCAATTACATAGAAGAGTTTCTTCTGAGGGTGTAAGAATTGTTAAGGGCCCATTTTTCTAAATTCTGTGGTTTTCCCTCTTAGCTTATTAATCAACGTAGAATGAGGAATGTTGTATTTTCTGGCAGTTTCTCTTATTTTCCCAATATTTTCTCTTGAAAAAGCGTAGATTTCAAGACCTCTTCGGTGTACTTGAGAAAGGATTTCTTCCCTTCCATGAGTGTTTAATTTTAATGATTTCAGAATTCTTATAGCCTAGGTATCTGCTTAAACCTATAAAAAAAACTTCCTTAATGATTTATTTAACTCAATTTCTTATCAATATTTAAGTTAATTTTCTACTTTAATTTTTTCCTGTTCATATTAAAAAATATTACTAAACATATATCTTATTCAATTAAGGTGTGAAAAGTAATTTTGATATTTACAAGGGTGTTAGTGATCTGTAAATTTTCCGGCTTATCTTTGACCAATGCTTTTCTGTCAACAGACCATTTGATCGGATTTTTTGAATTTTTCAAGAAATGAAACAATTTATAAAATTCTGACAGACATTTTATGTACCAGAGAGTGTTAGTTTAAATAAAAATTGTAAGTAACCTACATAATATTTGTGTAGGGTAAAGTGGAAGTATACTTAAAATTGACTTTTGACCATTTCTTGACTTTTAAAAAAAAAATTATGTTACGAAAGTAAGCCTAGTATATTTAAAAATTATCTAATGTACACATGCAATAAGAAAATCCATCTTAGAGTTTAAAAATGTCTTACTTTTGTATTCTAAAGTTGAAAAACTAATATTTAACACCCTTATCGACACCAATTAACTACAATGGTCAATTACTGAAAAAATCAATTTTTCTGGACAAATAGTAAGTGAAGATTGCAATAAAAGCATAAACCTTTGTTATCACTTTGTTTTTTCCCAGAAAATATGCAAGTAAATAAAAATTTAGTAGTTGACCATTTTGGTCAATTACTAAAAATATAACACTTAGCCTGATCAGTAATTGACCATCTGTTTTTCATAATTTGTTTATTAGTTTAAAGAAAAACTACTTGTATATTAATATAAAACAAACATTAATGATCTACATACATTATTTGTATTAAACCATTTAGGAATTATTCATGTTGATGCTAAAAAATCAAAGAAAAGCTAAACCACCCTTCACTAATAGTGTCAGTCACTCATATAAGACCCTGTGACATACCTTTGTGTTTGTTAATTTTTTATCATCCAATTGGAAGCTTAGTTATCCCTATAACTTTCTGTATTGGCTTTCATTAGTTATTGGATATATTTTAACCAATAAAAATTAGAATACCATCACAACAATTCTTGTTTACTTCGTTTTTGTGTCATTTTGGTCAACTACTGGCATGTGGTCAATTACTGGCGTATCACCCTAATTTAAACTTATTGAAACTCATTTTAATAATAGAATGAATAATATATTACTTACTGTGCTATGTGTGAGTTCTCCATTTTCTTGGAGAATTTAAAATTCTCACCAATGCAATGGACAAAATTTGACGAACATGACATCTGTTTGGTGAAAAATAATGCCGTCAAAATGACAATATAACTCACGCTGAAAATTGGCGCCTTTTTCTCGTAGCATGGATACTGGATTCTTTTTATTTTATTTATCACTTCCTGGAAATACTTTCTTTTTCGTTATTTTTTATGAAAAATAAGGCCTTGAGATCTATTTTTAGAATTCATGCCTTGATGTTTTATTATTTTTTCATTATTTAGGAATATACCAGCATCCGCAGATTTGTACGCCAGGCTCAAACACACACTCAAACAAAAGTGAAGTTAATATAAGGGATTTAAAAATATATAGTAAAATATTTTGTTAAAAATATACAGTCACATATTTAGTCAGTGCATTTAAATTGAGATTTGGATAGGATGTAATTTACTGTTTTCGTTTTTATTTTTAAAAAATCGATATGTTTTGCGATAAATAGGAATTCTTGTGCTCAATAGGAATTCTTGTGTCAACTTTTTATCGCATAATTTTTTTGCATTTCTTCACGTTTCAGAACATTCTGAATCAAAAAAGTGTTCTAGAAAAAAAGTTTGTGGGTCCGTGTGTTGTCTGTGGTCAGCATTACTTTCAAACGGATTGACCTACTTTGGCCATTGCACCTGGCGTTACGGTTTTTGTCAAAATCGTGCTTGCGCTGTCATTTTTACAGCCAAAATAATTGCTAAATTAAATGAAGGAAACAGTGGGAATTGAAAGTTGTTCAAAGTTCAACACCCCCAGTTTTTTTAAACTCAGCACGATTCAAAATGTGTAAAAATGAAAAAAAAATCTGTTTTTAGCTGAAGAAATACTAAATTATTCTCTTAAAGAAAACGTTTCAATCGTTAATTATTTCAATTTTTAATTAATTTTTTGCTAATTAATTTTCATTAGGAATCGCAATGAACCTTTAAAGTTAATGATAATCAACCTCAAAAACAAAAGTAAACGATTTCTAAACAATTCAACATCTTGCAGCCCCCTGTAAAAATTCCTGCGGACTCCTAGAGAACAATAAATATATTTGGCAAGAGATATATCCCAAACGTAACCCTTGTCCTTAATACACATCTTCCGAAGTTTATTAGGTTACAAATTTAAAAAAATTCTTACCTTCATTGGTTTCAGTCTCGTGAACTAGCCAAGATGATAAAAGGTTGGGATATTCTTGCAGTTTCTTTTGCTTTTCTGCGATTCTGCGCCCCAGATAATTTCTTCGACATATTTCAATTTACGAAAATTTCAACAGCATTAAATTGTTGTAATTCTAAATTTTATCTAACTACATTGCGACTATATTACCAATGCGATTTTAAATTAGCATTTCTGGCAGCCTGCCATGTAGCACAAACCTATTCTTCATCAGCGGGTAGGGAGAATTCGTTGTCATTCTTTTGTAAAAGGATAGATTATTACTTTCTTTGTACAGAAATGTATTATTTTTTTTTTCTAGTGGATTTTTTCTTCTGTTGAATATCTTAAAGATCATCCAGAATTTTAAGAAAAAATGAAAATTTATTTATGAAAAATTATCCTTTCGTCCAAATATTAAAATTTATACAACAAATAGTGCTTTGTTGGCTTTTCGGCGCCCCCTCTGGTTAGCGCCCGGGGCAGCAGCCCCGCCTGCCCCCCCCTAGTTCCGGCACTGCCTCTCTGAATGTTGGGCCTACAGTAAAAAAAATTCTAAATCGGGCCCTGCGCCGGCGTGAACGTGTTAAATTATTTTTAAGTCATCGGTATAGTTTTCCTAATATTTCAATCATTTATATTTAAATTATTAATTCATACAAAACAATTTTGGCTTTTATTTAACAGAACAAATGGAAACTGCCAAAAGCTGCTAATGCGCACTATTTACAAATTTGCAATCTAAGCTAACTAGTTTTACAATTATATGTTAAATTACTTGATATTCTTCTAGTAGCAATAAAAATGTGGTTGTATCGGATATTTCCAGGCACAAGTGCTACTAGATACTGCACCGGGACAACGTTAGATTCTGATTAGTTTGTTTATCAAGCAGACAACATTTACCAGATGGTCTTTCAAGGGAAAAACGGACTTCATATGCATCTTAGATAAGAGAAACCTCGGAAAACTATCAGAAAGTAGCTCAACAATCAACGCAAGATTACTAGTCAAAATTTCTAAAGTGTTTACTCAATTTGAAAACAGACTACAAAGAGCCAAGTATTGCTCGATCCTCCGACTTTTCACATAGTAGGCGAGTATATTGCCTCTTGTGAGTGAGATTGGAGCATAGCAATATTTAAAAACGTGTTTGGCTATGATTCTCAGTATTTTTAAAAGAAGTTAAAAACTATATGGAACTCACTTTAAACTGCTAAGGATAAATTATATTTTTATAATTTAAGAAAGTAATTTTGTTTGGCATTATCAAAGGGCTTTTATGATTTTGCATATGAAAGGGTGCAGATACAATTAGTTAATCCAGTAAAATCAGTTTATTTTTATAAGAATTAAATATTTTATTATAATCTGACTATCTGATCTATTCATATACTGATGGTATTAAATTGAGAGTTACGTTGATAATTGCATAAAATACCGAATATGAGTGTGCAGGATAAATCATTACTTCTGATTATTCGGTCAAAGTAAAATATAATTAAAAAATAATATAAATAAAAAATAAATATTCAAACATATTAATGATATATTACATTTTGTAAAATAAATAGTAACATTAAAAAAATCTTATCACGGTTATATATTACTGTCCATTGCCATACCAATTGAATAGGCAAACAATCTAAGTCTTGACATCGTACGCACACTCCACCTCAAGCAAGAATAACCATTCCATTCACTTCCACCCCGTAGAGGCATTTTAGTAATTTGCAACTCACATATGTGATATGGTGCAATGTCACATCCCATGCAAGGGAGGGGATAGTATGACCCTTCAAGTTTGTTTTGCTTTGTCTCAATTCAAGTTCAACCAAAAAAGGGGACATTTTTGTTCCCATCCCTGAGCTGTTTTAAGATCTTATGGAGAGAAGAAAGGGAAACTTCTTGTCCTAATCTAGCGATAGCGTCTTGGTCGGAAATGTAAGTTCTTACAAATTCTGTAGAATTGCAATAATGCTATAGTAGTGATTTGATCAAAACTTTTTATTAATTATGAATAAGGCATTTTATTTTCCAATTATAATTAAAGGGGTTTTTTTTTAATTTATTGTACTGAATAATTAGTCAATATTATTTAATCAAGACAATAATGTATTGTTTTATTATTTATACTTTTTTTTACCTATTTACTTCAGAAATGGTTAAGGTAAGCCTAATACTTGCATGTGACACTTAATTTACTTGGCGCTTTATTTTAAATTTAATTCTTTTAAGTTTAGTGTTAGAACTATATTATTTTATACTTAAGTATCTTACAAGAATTCTATTATCGTACCACCACAATGGCGGATTCAGCTGAATCCCCCCCCCCCCCCTCAGATGGAGTTTTTTTTTTACAATTTACAGAAATAAATAATAATAATAATAATAAAAAATATTCCAAGTTTTTTTCAATAAGTTCACGCAACAATTATATTTTAACCTTCATCTAATTTCCGAAAAAAGTAACAAAAAAAAAGCTTATTTTTGTACCAAGGTTCTATTTATAGCCTTCTCTCTTCCCATTCAAACGGATGTTGGAAGACTGTACAAGTATTTAAACCTTCACCCTCTTGACCTTGAAGATATCTTGGACCCCTGATACCCGATCCCTTTTCTGTCGAGTGGGTGGAAGAGATTTTGACTCACATGCGTAATGTCCGCGTTGTAATATGAGAAGGCTAAGATTACTCTAATTTTATTCTAAACCTATTCTTTCAAAACATATTTTTTATGAAATTTCTGATTCTTGTTAAAAAGTTTCGTGAAAGAAGTAAAATAATATTGCAACTCAAAATGAAGTTCCTAAATTTTTTTTAAATACAATGATCCTCCTACCATCTTTCTCTTCCAGTTATAATTGAAGAATTGGAACAAAATATTTCAGTATGCGATTTTTTTTTAATTTGTCACGGATTGATATAATTTACCTATTTTGTTTTCATTATTTTAAAAAAATGCCCAGTTTGGCGATTATTTAAAAAAAAAACACCCCTGAAATGGTGAAAATTGTGATATGATTTTCAATAAACACAGCATTTTTCAATAAACACAACACTTTCTTTTAAGTGCAACAGAACAGAAACAGTTGTTAATGGGCGTTCGCATTAAATCATTTCTACGGAGGTGGGAAGGATTAGAACACCTTTAAAGGCATTTTTATAGCGATTTTAATAAAAATCGTTAAAACCATTTTTTGGTAATCACTGAAAAACGTATTTTTTTTCAATATCAGCTACTTAATGCACATGTGCAATTGTGACGAAAACCGTAATGCCAGGTCCCATGGACATCAATAACCTGTGCATAAAAATTTAACATCGCAGGTCATTCCGGTTTGGGAGTTATGCTGATAACTAACAAGCACAACAAATTTTTTGAACTCATCACGTTCCAAAACGTGTAGAAATGCAATAAAATCGATTTTTTTTTGCCGAATTCAATACTTTTATACTATACTGGTGATTGAAAGTAAAAAAAAAAAAAATATGGATGTATAAATTCGCACCAAATATATATATTAGAGCTGGTAAAATAGTACCTAAGACCATAAGAAAAACAAAAAAATTGGTTCGTAGATCAAACTTGACAAAAATGTTCTATATTTGTCATTAAAATGAATATTCAAATGAGTCCATAAAAATACCTAGCAAACAAGGGGGGGGGGGGGGGGTGTCAGTGTGTTTTGTGGCTGAAAAATTAATTTTGGAGCAATCTAAGCATGTAACACATGCTTTTAGAGTACTTTTTTTATGCTGAATCGAACGAAAAAAAAGCAAAACGATATAACTAATCTAAAAAAAGTTAGTTATTTTTTATAAACGAAAACACATGTAAAATCCAAAGAAAGGTAAAATACGACATTAAAAAATAAAAAATTGGTCTGTTCATGAAACTTTGCAAAAACGTTTTATTTATCATGAGTATAAAGAAACAAAGGAGTTCATAAAAATATCTAGCATAGAAGGGTGTTTTTTGAGGAGGGGGGGGGGGGGGGAGTTTTTTTTTTTTCTTCTCTTTTTAAACTGAAAAGTAATTTTTGTATAACCTGGGCATTTCCCCTCACGCTAAGATAGCGAGTCAGAGATGTGACGAAAAAGGGGGGGGGGGGGATGGTCAATCAATGGATGCGGATTATCTTGAAGTTTATTTCTAGAACACTGCATAGATTTTTGAGTTTTTAAAAACTTTTTTTAAACATTCGATTTCATCCTGGCTAAGGCACAGGTGTTGCGCCCCCCCCCCTCAGGAAAATCCTAGATCCGCCACTGTACCACCATCTTACAGATTTGGATATGGCGATTCTAGTGAGACTAAAGTCAGAAAACCAGCGTTCAATAAATACAAAACTAACTTCTTAAAAGTGAAAAAGATGAACTAAATAAGTCATTAGTATAATAAAATGATAAGCCCATGTCTATTTTTATAAGAATTCCCAAATTATTGACTTCCCTTAATTTTAAAAATGATCGTTAGACGTAAAACATACACCTTTGCTTGTCAAGCACGTGTTGGGAAAGTGTGTTTTGATTTAAACGTTTTTAAATTAAATAATTTAAGTCCGTGTATAAAGTTTATATTTTAGCGTTTAAAAATGTTGCCAGAATAGCTTAAAAATAACCCATAAAAACAGTTTTAAAAAAAAATCCAGTACATGTAACGTCAATTTTTAGATTCATTAACACAGAGCTGATAACAAAACATTTATATAAGCAAAATGTGCGGCAAACTACGTTTAAAAATTTATTTCTTTAAAATGAACGTCATCCAAATATCCTTTATTTATTCTGATTAAAGTAATTTTATTATTTATTCATCACAAAAAAAAAAAAAAAAAAATGGTAACAGGAAAGAGTTTTAACAATGGTTAATTCGGTGCTTTTTTAATGCAATTGAATGATGGTATGTTGATTCCATAAAAACGATCTTTTAGCGACAGTAAAAGACCAGAAATTTGATAGAAGGTATTGTCATTGACATCGAATCAATCTGCCAAGTTTCAGATCGATTGGGTAGGCCTCCACAGATTCCGCTCCCATCGGCAAACAAACATACAAAAGCGAAGTTAATATAAAAGATTTAATAAAATAAACTCAACAGCAATGAATTGTTAAAATAGTTACATTTTTTTTAGACTTTGTTAATTTACCACAAATTGTCTCCATATTCTTTTTACCTTTATTTTGTTGTTGCTTACAATGTTACGATTATTAAAAAAAGCGAACCAAAACTGCAGCCAGGTGACAATTATTTACATCATTAGACAAAACCGACTTTATTTAAAAAATTAATTTCCGAAAAATTGAAAACTAAAGCAATGTAACCTTTAAAGAGCTTTTAATATCTTTTAAATTGCACTTGGAGATTGAATTTATTTAAAATCATTATTTGAAATCCAAATCTACTGACTATAAAATCTAATCTGAAATTTCTGAAAAGCATTCTATTCTGTTTTAATTCTATTCTACATTAAATATAAAAAAAAAGGGTATTTTATTTGGTGCTTACATCATCAGCATTTACTCTAAATTGTGCAATTCAAACCTGGGTTAGTTGCACGGTTGACAAATGTCTCCCACAATTTTTTTTTTTTATCAATTTCTCAATAGAAGGCAGCCCATGATCAAAGCCAAGTTTCAAGTTATTTTAATATTTTTTTACTTTTAAACTTCTTCTGTTCATTAATGTTGAGTTCTTAATTAAAATACCCTCTTACTTAGATATTTGGTTACAAATTTAATGGTATGCAAAAAATTTTGAATTTGGGGGACATTTGTCCCCCACACGACTAACCGCGACACAAAAGGTCGCACGGCTAACCAAGAGTTAATTTAGGGTTTATTCTTACATTTTATGCCATTAGATCTGAAAATACAATGAAAACATAAGTGGTGCAAAAGAAAATGAGAACCAAATTTACCCTGAATACATTGGTCAAATACAGTTAAAATGTAAAAAAAAGAGGGGAAAATATATGCAGCGTAGCAATATTTTCAATAAGAAAATATTTGTATACTAATGAGTGTACAGAACAGTGGTGCAGCCAGAATTTTTTTTATGAGGGGCTTTTAGTCAAATTTAGTTGGATAAATCCTTATAAAGTCAACTGAAAATAATAAAATTGTAGAAAAAGCGAAACTTATCTGAAAAAAAAAAAGATGCGGAAATTAGCATAAACACAGAAGATTTTCACCTGTACATGAAGAAGCTCCATCAATCAGAAATCTATATTATAAAAGGGAGTTGTCTGTATGTCTGAACCTTATACAAATTCACAGTTTTGCACCTAGAGGTAAAAATTTAGTACATTGAAGCTTTAGTACATGGAGATTATAGAGAACAACTTTTAAATTCGATTAAAAGTTGCTTTTATTAAAATTTATTGATATGAAAATAAAATTCTTGGAATGGCAAAGATTTTTTTTTTATTACATCAGAATTAAACCAAAGGTTATTTTAATAGGTCCCCCTTACTTTTCTGATTATTTTTATGTATTACAAGAAGACTACCCTTAATATTTACATTTTAACTTAAATTTACTATAATTTATGTTTTAGTTTTATTTTAGTCACCATGTTTTTTATTTTGTGATTTTAAAATGAAAAAAAAAATCGCCAAATGCCTTTTACTACATCTGTTCCATTTTTTCTTAAATGTAAACTTCTATGTCTTTCAACGGGTCCCCAGCAGAGTGGGGCCACACAGCTAGTAATGAAATAAAACCAAGACATCACATACAGATAAAATACATGTATGGATACATCTTGTTACACAACTTAAAAACATCTTGTTACACAACTTTTTAAACATTTAAAACTTAACTTGATATTAGCCAAAGTGAACCACTAAAGAACAACCCTTTAAATTTAGATGCAATTAAGAAATAAACAAATTAATGTACAAATTATGGAACAGTTTTTTTATTTTTGAATGAATTGCAATCTTGTGAATAGGGAAAATAACAGTAATATATACTTCAACAACAAAAAAATATTCAAACATCATAATACAGCCAGTATATATCTTATATACGTTCACAAATAATATTTGCATGTGACATTTTATACAAAAGATATGATCATACACAATATGAGATTCATTCACATAAAAAGCTGAATTATGGGCACTAAATTTTTTGAAAAGAAAATTTTTTTAATGGTATTTTTATTAATAATTTAAAAATGAATTTTCATTCCTATTTTTAAACATAATTAATATATACAAACAATTAATTAAATTTATATTTTTATTTATAATATACATTTATATATATACAAAGCTTTTAAAAATAAAATTTTGAATCTTATTTTTATTCCTAATATTATTTTTATAAGAAATCAGTTTAATTATTTTTAAGAAAATATCGAACAAAATATTTAAAAATAAATCATTTATTTCTTAATGTTATTGCATGGGATTAGTTCCAATTTCACGTTAGGTAACAAGGCTTTTTAAAATTTTTTTTTTTTTTTTTTTTTAAGAATGGCAATGGTGGGTGAACATCTTATGACTCAGCTGTATTGTAAATTGTAGTAATCGTGGCACAGGGAATTCTTTAAAAATGTCATGATTATTATGTTCAGCTCATAAATTAAGTCATACTGCCTTAATAACTTTTTTAACTGTCAAAAATGGCCTACTAAATTTGGAAATAGCTGCAAGTTTGAATCAGATATTTTTTTTAATAATTACAATGCTTTGGATGCCATGATTAAGCAAATCAAGCTGTTATTTTAATTTTTATAGCACAAATGCAAAGCGGAGCCCAAACGGATATTTACTGAAAATTACACCCTATAGGCCAAAAGTTTTTCGTTGGCAATTGAGGCTTTTGGGACTTTGGACAGCTATGAAACTTGAGTTTGTTTTGTTATTTAAGTGGGCAGAAAAAAATACAGCAAAAATAACAAATGCATGTGAAGTAAGTGATATGAGCATCTAGAAAAACTGGTGATGCAAAGTATCCGACGACCTTACGTCTAGTAATTATTTTTTCCTTTCACGCTGACCAAATCAATGAACTAAAAATACCAATAATACTTGTCTAATGGAGGCCTCTACTTATGCCTTAGGCAAAATTTCTTTCTTATTATGAGGATCATTAACAAGAACTAGAATGGAACACAACTAAGTTGTTCCAACAAGATATAGCAAAAACTTTCTTAATAACTAATTGTTACAAACGATTTAATGGGAGAACTTAATTCAAGCGTAACCATATACACCGGTTTGATTGTTGGGGAAAAACTTATTACGAAACCAAAAAATAATGTACATTATCTCTTGATTATAATTGGAACTTATCTCCTAAGTGTGAGACCTTTTTTTTAAAAAAAAAAAAATATATATATATACAATGTCATAAGAAGTAAACTTGAAAATATACATCCGATTTGATGAAACTCAGCTTGGAAGATTGATGCCACTTACTTCAAAATAATTGTGATGTGGCAATCAAGTGCACAATAACAGGTAATATTGTGAGCTACTCATCACATTTCTAATAGACTGGTATTGATTATTTTTACTGCTTTTCTTAACAAAGTCGGTTAAAAAGCAACAATGACGTGCAATGCTATCATGTTAGAAACAGATACAGAGCGCAAAGCCATCTCAGAAATCCATCTTCCATGCCTAATCTTCTACAGATAATGTTATCCTTTTTTTCCACAAATGCCTTTGAATCCTCACATCAGAAGAGTGGATCCCTTTTAAGAGATTTAACAATATTCCAGATCGGCCTATGTTATGCGAGACATGCAGTGGTGTAGTAGCGGCCAGGGAATAGTTTTGCAATTGCATTTTAGCTTGTTCCAAAAAGGGAATCACCAGGAAGATATTAACTTATTGGGTCGTTCAATATCCCAAAGCAATAGAAATCTTTGTGGTAGGGGGGAGTAGGAGGATATTTACTTTTTACTTACATTAGACAGCAGTTGAGAAAACAATTACTCGGTAATTTTGATTAGAAAATTAAAATGTTGTGATGTAAACTGCCTTTGGAGGATATATATATTATTAGAAGACAAATTCGAAAGATTGACAAAAGATCTTGCTACGCTTTTAAACTGTGTAAGAAATTGAAATCACACACAAAACAGAATTAAGTTGAACCAATAACTATAAGTCACTTCAATTTCTTTTGTCTGAAAACCATTCAACTATTTTTGGTAGTAGAACACATGTAAAAATTTAATAAATCTCGGATAAGAATTGCATTTGATGAGAATAAGGTTTGTTTGCAGCAGAGCACATAGGAAAAAAATATTATCAAGGGATTTAGTACATATTATTGTTCGCCATAATTCCATGTTTTAACCGAGTGAAATATTAAATTTACACAGTTGGAACAGATTGAAGAGGAATTTTTGAGTCCAATAGAGCATGAATCCAGCAATAGGGGGGAAATTTACAATGCAACTTGGAAATATAGATACTTAGAATTAACAGGATTTTGATAAACGTCTTCAAAGTAAAAGATCCACACAGCTGTCTTAAGTGAAATTTGGGAATTGGAATCTTGTCCACATGCTAATTATAAGATTAATAAATCACTAATAAGGGTGCCATACATTTCATGTTGGATCCCATTCGTGACAAAAATAGAAGGGGTAGTCTTTTCGGACACGTGACATTTTAATCAACCACTTTCGTACATTTTTTCATTTTGGGCTTTGAAGTTTGGTTGTAGGAAGCACTACCAACAGTGAATTTGTGTAACAGGGTTAGCTAGTGGTCAAAATTAACTCAATTAGAATCTTCCACTGTAGTCAAATTACAACAGAATTTTCCTGTTATGCAACATGACGTCCTATCACATAACAGAAAAATTCATCCGTTATACTTATCACTGACAAGTTAATTAATCCTGGCTATGCAAACTGTGTACATTCTTTTGCAAGGGGCACGATTTTAAACTCTGACCGATCGAAGGAGAAACTTTGCTTTCGATTATTCAATGACTACTAAAATAGCGTTCAAAGTAACCTTTTAGAAAAAGAGAGATCAATTAATTCAGAACTTTTCCCTTGATGTTTTCTTGATACTTTTCCCTTGGTGCACCTAAGGGCAAAGTATCTCAGAATCCCCAAGGGAAGCTGTAAAATTAGAATTATCAGGGAGGATCATTTTGCCATAACTTCTCCGATTTATTTTATTATATTTCATAGATTCAAGTATAAAAAGATAAATTAATATTTCAGCACAGTATCGGTGATCAAAACCCCTAAATTTCAGAATATCAGTTATTGCATAAGCACATGATATGTCAGATTGAAGAGATTTCCAAAATCGCAGTCGCCTCCAGCTCACAGCCAGTATGCATTCAACATTTCGTTCGTTACTGCTCCTTAAAAACTAACATAGTTTCAAAAATCCTTCTCTCCTCACTCTTTATACCCCTAAAACAAACCAACAGCACAGATTCACATCAAACCAATTGCAAACATTCCACCAAATCAATTGCACACATTCACACCAAACCAACATCATACATTCACAACCAGACCAACAGCACTCGCACACAAACCATCATCTGACTCTGCTTATTTGGCTTCTGGGAAGGCGGGACCTTAAAAGTTATAAACAAATAGCAGTAGAGTCAGATTAGTTAAATTGGTCCCTCCCGGGTACCCCCACAGAAGTCAATTAGGCAGAGCAGGACATACCATAAAGCAACACCTATTACCCAACAAGAAACTACACCTAATAATTCAACCTCTAGAGAAAACCATGCAAACTAGTCCCAGTGATTCAGCCTCTAAAGAAAATAATGTGAACTACTCTTCACATAGAATACTGGTTTGCTGACTATAAATGACCATAATTTTGGAAACATTATCAATCTGACACAACAAACGCTTTATCTTCAGGTACTTAGCCCATACTGACTTCCCAACTTCAAAAGGTATAAAGCGTTTCAGTAGAATGGACAGACATTTTTACAGGATGACCTTTCGAAAGCAAAGTTCTCTCCAGGTGATAGTTGCTCAGAACAACCCAAGCTATCATTACTTTCAGTCAAGTAAATAAAACTCAAAGGATAGAATTCAATTAAGGCTAGGGGAGATAACCAAGCTCAAGTTAACAAGCCCGGCTAGGATTGAAGCAACTGGACAATGGATGAGATAAGCTTAAGGGTTTAGTAAGCAAAGTTCAAGAAAATGAACCTGACATGTTCAGTGGGATTGAATTAATAACCAGCAATATATCTGTTGCAGGTAAAGAATTAATTAACCAGGTTTATTTGCTGAATTAAACAAAGTTACCCAAACTCAAATTAATTAGCCCAGATATTAGAAGGTACAAGCTGGTACCGGATCCAGAACCTCAATAAGTGGAACTCAAAACTATTTAGAGCCACTGGCACCTGATATAATTAAATGGAAAGTGGATGAGATTCTTATAAGCTTTGCAAAGCCAAACTCAAATTAATGAGCCCGGCTGGGCCAGAAGAAATTGGTCAGACAGCTGTGGAGATTAGCTTAAGGTTTTAAAAGTTAGCCAAGCTCAAGTTAATGAGCCCGGATGGGGCAGAAGTAATTGGTCAGAAAGATGTGGAGATTAGCTTAAGGTTTTAGAAATTAGCCAAGCTCAAGTTAATGAGCCCGGCTTGGGAGAATAGTAATTTAGCTGGACAATGGACTGGATTAGTTTAATAATCTAAAATATGTATCCTGAAGAAGACCAAGAGTTATTAACCAGATGGCCCCAAACTTCACCAAACTCAAATTAATGAGCCTGGTGGGTACCCTAATGGGACTAGCCTGACAATGGCAAGCTGAACTCCAATTAATGAACAGACCTGCTGCAAGAGGTAATTTGCAAGACAGTGGACCAGGTCTGCATAAAGCTTGGGAAGTTAATCAAGTTCAAGTTAATTATTTTGACTTGGGACAAGATTTAGCTGGACAATGAGGGGAATGGTTTTTAATGAATCTTGGGTAAGCAAGAGCTAATTTACTTGATACAAGTACACTAAGATAACCAAGATGAAGTTAATGAATGAGCCTGGTAGGGCAAATGTATAACAGACATTGGCAAGCCCAGGTCAAATTAATGAGCCAGGCAGAGGACAAAATTTAAATAAACATATGACATAATTTTACCCCCCATCTCTTCCCCTTGAGATGCAAGCCCAGACCTAGTTAATGAGCTTGACTAAGGAAGAAGTAATAGACCAGATCAAGGACAAACACTTAATCATACCAAGCCAATCATGGAAGTTTTTCCAATTTTCCTTGATATTGATTTCCTATGTGCTCTTTCAAATTTGTATTTAAGGAATACAGTACCCTATTTGCGGTTTTAAAATATGCAGTTTTAAAGTTATTATTGTAGGCTACTTTAGACAAGGTGAAACTGTTTGTCATGAGTTAACAACACCACAGGCAGGCAAAAGTCAAAGTCCTTAACCTTTATAGTATAGTAGACTAGTGTTATAGAATACAGATTGTAAAATAGGCCTATATTATAGTGGAATTTAAAATCTGAAATTTCTAGAATTCCAAATTTCTTAAGGAATTTCTGATGTTCAGTTTTAAATATATAAAGACTCTATTGTCAATCTTGTATTTTCTATTATACCTTTTCGAATATTTAAAAATTATTTGGTTCAGCAAGATTTGGTAAATAAGCTTTTGTCATTTTGTAATGATCAATGTAATATTTTAATAAATAACTGTAACACATATACTACAACTTAAATTGCTTAATTTTAAATTGAAAATTAATATCTCAATTCCTTTAAAAAAAATTGGTCACGTACAAAGCTACCATTTGCGATTGTAAAGCGTATCTAAACATTGAATTCAAAATTCTGTAAATAAATGGAAAATGGTTTAAAAAATATTTAGTTCTACTCTCTCGATATTGAGTTTAAAAAGGGAGATATATTAATCTAGCACTACACCACTGCATTTCAATGTAAATAATGGACAAATTAGTCAATTAATAGTTGCTTCGTTTCCCTGTCAATTGAAGTTAGGAGTGTTTCCGATCAACTTCAATTGAAATTATTTGCATTAATTTGATTTGTAAAATTGCATTAACCTTTTAATGCTATTTTTAAGCTGATGCTCCTCTCTTCAGACAATCAAAATCAAGAGAAAACCAAACTAACTTATGAAATTGATAAGGCAGAATCAATTTACTTTTCGGTGGCCAAAAAACTTGTTACCCGCGTATAACAAGAAATTTGTAGAATTTGAGAACAAAATTTTTTATTGATCATTTCAATAATGTGAGTTGAGGAAGCATGGGGTTCATTCATAAATATATTACAGAACTAACTTGAAATGAGCATCGTCAAAAATTCTGGAGGTCATAATTTTGAATGGGTAAAACGAGCTTTACTCAAGGCATCACATAAGGCTAAATGTGGTGGGATTGCTACTAAACAGCTGTAACAGTTTTAGGATTGCAACAGTTGCTATGCTCCTAAACATTAGGAGAAAGAGAAGTCACAAGAAGTTATGCATGGGAAGGGTGAAAAATATTTGTACTTGATAGTTAAAACATACAACTTTTCTTAACAATACATCAAAAGAGCAAACTTTGCTCAACAACATGCAGCAAGCCAGCACGATGTTCTTTAGCTTTTACTAACTAAATTTTAATTGGGATTTTTTTTCTCTCACAACCGTTAGTCTTCCCATCTCTCTCTCTCTCTCCCCCCCCCCCCTTTTTTTAAAGATAAATAATCAGAAGTCTTGTCAGAAATTGATGTATGTACCCACTACAATAGATCTTATGGTTTCATTAAAAAAATATTACATTTAAATTAAAGACGTCATCAATTTGGATTTTCCTCCTGTGACAAATTAAAAACTTTCCATAGTTAGTTTGAATTAATTTTAAGCTCTACAGCTGAGTCACTGCAATATAATTACAAAAGGGCTACAGACAAATATTAATATCCAGTCGATATACATTTCGGGACAGTTATCTAATTCTAATCCCATGCAATTTGCTTTTTTTTTTCTTTTTTTTTTTTTTTGTTACATTTAATTTATTATTAAGTTTTACAGTAAATTTTTTTTTTTATTTCATTAATTTATTTTAATAATTTTTATTTTATTTTAATTTCTTGGTTATTTTGATAAATTTTTTTTGTTTATTTTGATTTAATTTTTTCCTCAATTTTAATTTTTAAATGTTTTAATATTTAACTAGGTTTTAAGTTTAATTCTTTTTTACAATCATGCTTTTAAAAAATCATGTTGATGCACATATTTTTTTTAACAATTCCATAATTTTTAAATTTCACAAAGATGCAATAACAGCTTTTTTTAAAGTAAATTAAGGCTAAAGACAAAATTATTTTCATGGTATAATTTGGTCCATGAACACATCAGGAATTGCTTCACTGAGAAGTCCTTAAGATATCCTTTCAATGGATTGTATGATTCACCTGCAATAAAAGTTATCATTAATATTGGGACAGTTTTAATTTGTTTTTAGATTTTACACTTTTTTGAAAAATAAATTTGAGATATTTAACTCCTTTGAGATTAGCATTAATTGTATAGTTTACATGGTCAACAGTTTATTATCCCGTACAATTTCACACAAATAAAAGCCACTAGAGAATATTTTTTTTTTAAACCACCTAGTTTCGATGATGTTCACATTCCTGCCCATGAATGGCTATTGTACTTACTCTGCAAATCAACCTTCTTTTAAAACTGAGCAAAAAAAATTCTGCAACACATTTTTCATAAAAAAAATTTAAGGATAAAACAAGAAACAATCTGCCTTAATCAGGGGCTTAGCCAGGATTTTTTTCAGGGTGGGGGGATATGCGAGACCATTTCAGAAATAAGGGTGCAATACATTTCATGTTGGATCCATCAATATAGAAAAACAACTGGATAGACTGCTCCGATGTCAATGCAAAGAGAAAAATGTGCAGGGGATTGCGAAACTGGTGAGATGATAAACCAATCACTTTCATAGTTGGATGGGAATGCAAAAAACCTTGTAAAGTGCTAGAGTAGATATTTTTTTGCACTTTATTTCTAATTAAGGTCTACTATTGACATTTCTGCTGTGTACAATCCAAAGTTTTATTTTCAATCCTCGGCAATTCCGTATTTTTTATCCTACTATCAGCATCTGGCAACTGCTTCATTTTCCCAGCGTTAAGCAGTCTATCCAGTTGTTTATCTATATTGACGATTGTATCACATTCGTGACAAAACTAGAAGGGATAGTCTTTCCTGACGTGGAATTTTAATCAACCATATATTTCTTAGTAAATAAAAAAAAATCTAAATTTTATTAGCTTTCACACATCACATTTGCAGAAAGTTTAGTTAAGCACATATTTTTCCTTATAATTTTTCAAGCAAAACCTAACTTTCGAGGTATTTTGGGAAGTTAATTAAGGACTTCTTTGAATATTGACATCTTTCAAATTTACATTCATTCCTCTATGATGAAAGCCAAACCATTTAAGAAATTTTGGAAAGAAGTACTTAAGGATTTATCTAACGCAGTGTCATGTTTTTTTGGTTTTTTTTAAGTAAAAAAAATTGGTGCTTTTTTATAATAAAGAATAGAGTCAGTTTTCCAAGTAAATCTTCAAGCTGCAAATACCATGACACACACAACGTGACTCACTTACAGTACTGACAAGGTCTGTAGGAAAACCTGCAGCTGTTTGTCATGAACTTCCTGGAGCAGGTCAATATGGTACCAAGCCCAGACAGATGGTATTGTACTACAAATAGTCTGCTAAATGATATTATACCACAAAAAGTCTTCAGGCAACAGACAAACAAGAAGGGGGAAATATAAGAGAGGGAAGGATGAAATAAAGTCAGCACAACAAGAGGAGAAGCAAAAACCAGAGGTTATCATTGTAGTATAAGGATTTTAAAACATCCCCCGACATTTCCCGGAATCAAAAAGCTCCCTGAAATTTCCAGATTCTATGGAAATTCTGTATTATTTGCACTGTCTATCAGGAGAACGGCTCCCACCAAATAGTTTGGATGGTGGCAGTTGCTATAGAAACAAGACTCATCGATTTAAAATGGGGTGATGCATGCAGAAAATTGGCACCCAATAAGGTTATAATACACTAAATGTATCAATGAATTTCAACTTCCTACCGGTATCCCAAGGAAAAGTAGGCTATTCTTGCTTCTATGGCAACATACCAATGCTAGACAACCTGAACAGAGCCATTCTTGTGATAAACAAGACAATACAGAAGGAAAACAATTTCTTACAAATACAGGTCCCCATACTTTCACTATAATGTAAACAATTCTAGAAGTAATTTAAAAAAAAAATTTTTAAATAGTACCAAAAAAAAAATCTAAAAGTTTTAAAGTTATTGATAGCAAATGCGAGTTTCTGCTCGAGGAATTTTATTAATAATTTTTCCACTTAAAAAGGGAGGAACTATTCTTTCCTCATATTTTCAAAATTCACTATTTTCCCATGTTTCATGTTGTGCTGATAATGTTTATAGTTGCAAAAAAGCTTATTCAGAAGCAAAACATTTAATTAATACACACATTACAGTTCAGACAATCTAGATCAGATATTTTCTAATGAAAAACAATACTCACAAAGAAACTGTTCAGATACTGGCATTTGCTTGGCCTTATTGTATGCAGGAACAAAACTTTCCCACTTACTCTGCTCTTGCCAGTTAGTTTGCCAGTGGGCTTTTCTTTCTGCCTACGATCTGTAGAGGAGAAAAATACCCATGAAATAAACACAATACAAATACCAGTAAATAAATTTCATATTTCTGAAGCCACAAGTTGAGAAAGAACGCAAGTCCAATAAATATTACATCATATTCAAAAGATACGACACCCCATCTTCATATTTCTTGACCTTACGAGAATGCTGATTTAAGTTAAAAACTGTTTCTCTTCTCGCTATAATTATTTTATTATATTTGAGGTGGGTAAATCTGCAGAGGACTAACTAATCCACTTGCCATCATCCAATCAAGTAGATAAACTCGTAGTTGATGACAGTGCATTGTATCAAGTTTTGGTATCAATACATGGTTTTCACACTATGCAAGCTCGATCCGAGGACAAAACTGCTTATTTACTTTGCAGAGCATACAAAGGATTTACAATTTCAACTGTTTAAACTTTATTTTTATAGGTCAGTTTTTCAAAACGAATATATGTTTTAATGTCTTGTATGAGAAAGTGTTGAATACTTTTAGAAAACACACATAATATCGCAATTTTAGCTTCAAAATAGAAAAAAAATAGACAGCATCTATCGTGAAAGGGATACATATTTTATTTCCGAAGGATCGTAAAAAACATGTGATTTGTTTCCCAAGTTCAACCTACAAAATTATGATTATGGATGTAGAAAAAAGATATTTGAAAACAGACAAACAATAAATAACCATTTACATAAAAATTACGTTACAAAAATGTCAAAATACATGCAGTTGTAGTTTAAGTTTAGTTCTTTAGAGCCATAGCAGTTACAATTCAAAACACTGCATTCCATTTTTTAAGTTTGTTCGAATTGATCTGAATTTTAATCAGGGTGGCCACAAAATTTAGGAAAAAAAGTTTTCTGGTAATTCCCTGATAGATTTCTAAAAAATACCCTGATTTTACAGCAAATTTTTTTTTAATTTCCTCAACTTTTCCATATGTACAGACACCCTGATCAAATAGAACATGCATGCTAAAGAGATAATATGCCAATTTTTTAAAGATAGTTTTGGCTGTAGTGAAAAGTTTAAATTATTCCATAACATTAATCTTCTAAAGATCACCACTACAATTCTCCAGGTAAAAAAATGGCACCAAAATATGGACGAATGAGGAAATGTACCTTCAATAAAAAGAAAATTTCCCTGATTTTCTAACATTTAAAAAAAAAAATCTCTTGACATTTCACTGATTTCCAGGTTCTATGGCCTAACTGTTAATTGAGCCAAGACGAAAATCCAACAACACTTAACAAACTGATTAAATAGAAAAGTATAATTTACAGTTTTCAGTTTGTAGAGCTCAAATGAGCACAGAATACTTACTTGAAAGTGTTCTTTTCCTTGAAGAAACATATGGAGTAGCTTCAGGTCATTGAAAATATTAACTTATTGAAAGCAGGGAAAATATTTCAAGTGAAAAGTGTTTAGTTAACATTAAAGATACGTAAAATGTTTATAAATTGATTGAGATAAGTTTCAGAAATAAAAAAAAAAAACAGGTTTACAATTGATAAAACAAATGTTTGCAGGTCCTAATGAAATTTGATAAAATGGTCCCTTCTTAGTCAAAATGATCAACATATTTGTCTTATTTTGTTGAGAGGGATAAGATTTTGTAATTTGAATGAAAGGACTTGATATCTAAAGTTAGAATATAGAAATAAAACGAATTTACTTCCATAAAATATGACATAGCTCTAAAAATTTGATTTAGTTTAGTGTGGTGGTCTTGTGTACAAGTAACATATGCAACACCTTGACACCAAAGATCTCTTTTGTCTAGTGGTTAACATGCCTTTCTACTGATCTAGGAGTCACTGGTTCGGACTCCCCATTAGCGCAAATCGCTACACTGGTTACCCGGACGTGATCCAATACTTGTCAATACTTTTGATCTGCACTTCCGCCACAGTAACTGCAACTCATCAATCTGTTGTTAGGTTGATATTAAAATACTGGTATTTGAGAGTACTGCAAAACCTACTAAAAAAGTTTCAAGACTTCACTCAAATATCAAACCAACAACTTACTTTAGTTATTTTTCAGCAATCTTTCTTCACTCTCTTAAACACCACAAATCCTCTGTTTTGGTGCCTCATCATCACTACCTTCTGTTTTCTGAACTGACTGTTCTCGCTGATACAGCTAAACTCGTCTTCAGAAACAATAAATTCTGCTTTTGTTTCACTGGCACAGCTTCAAGTGATGCAACCTTCGGTGCTTTCTCAGATGACCTCTTAGGAGATTGTTTGTGTCCTTGTGGCCATCCTTGAGACTGCAATTTCTCATTTCCAAATCAGTGTTTTCTAAATTTTGTTGCATCTTCAGGATACTGAAAAATAAAGCTTGTTAAATAAGTTTATCAGTACTAGTCATAAGAATACTAACATATTGAGAGGCAGGACATAATTTGAGGTGTTATTTAGTCAACATTTAATACATTTGTAAAATATTTCTTAATTAGTTGCCACAAACTTCAAGAATTAAAAAAAGCTAATATTGGGTAGCAGCTAATACAAGGAACCATAATTATGCCAAATTGACACAAAATTTAAGGTTAAATTTCACTTTTCAGATAATTTTTTTATGTTGTTATTATTACACATAAAGCAAAACACCAAAAAAGTTTAAGGCAAATCTGAATACCATTTTATATCTATGAACAAACATTAATTTTTGCAGGAGAATTTAAAAACTTAAGAAATTTCTAGAATAATTTTTCTCCTACAATCTGCTTCCTTTGTGATAATGTGGCATCAACCATGCAGGTAATGTTCTGAAGCTTCAGCTTAGTACTTTCAAAATGGGAGAAAAATTCGTTTTAAAAAATAATCTTTGATGAAAGCTGACCGTTGCAATTTTGCAGCTTAAATTATGGGTACATAAAAAATTCACTTATAATAAAGAATTACTAAAATTTTGCATGCTAGTATTAATGTCTTTAAATAATCAACTGAATAACAAATATTGAAGAATTTTAGTTATTCAGTTGAAGGGGAGGGAAGAACAGGGTTATGTTCTGCGGTTATTATATGTCTTAAAGGTCCAGAACCAAAAGCAAACACATAATATACAACTGTGAAAAAAAAAAGTTATATATACATGGTTTTTCATTTGGACAGACTCTTGCTAACATGGTCTATAACAAAAACCAAAAAATAAAATATTTGAGAGAACAGCCAAATGTTCTAAAAAAGGATTCAGACAAATAAAGAACCAACAACTTATTTTAGTTCTTTTTTTTTCCAGCAAACGTCCAACTTTTTTTTCCAATTTCCCCAACTTTTCTAGATTTTCAAGTGTATAGACACCCTGATTAAATAGAATAAGTATGCTAAAGAGATAACATGCCATTTTTAAAAAATAGTATTGGTGGTAATGAAAAGTTTAAATTATTCCATAACATTAAACTTCTAACGGCCTCAAATCTCTAACAACCCCAGTTCTGACCACCACAAATCTCTGGGTAAATGAGTGCCAAAATACGGATGAAAGAAAAAATGTACTTAAAAAAAATAAAAAATTCCTCAATTTTTTTCCAGAATCAGAAAGTTCCTGGACATTTCCCTGATTTCCAGGTTTTGTGGCGACTCAGTATAAGTATACAAAATTTAACAATATACAAAAAAAAATTATACTAAAATATTTTTAAAAGTCAAGACAAACCTAAAGACTCACCTTTGTTCTTTTTCCATCAATCTTTTTACACTCTCTTGATTGTTCTCCCATTTAGGACTGAGTTCATCGTCAGAAACATTCACCTTCTACTTTCGCTTATGTGCTGCAGCTTCTGGTGATGACACCTTTGGTGCCTTCTCGGATGACCTCATGGGAGATTGTCTGTTCTTGAGGCCATCCTAGGGACTGCGATTTCACTTTTCTGAATCTGTAATTTTTTTCTTCTTTTTTTTTCTGGATCAGTGTCTAGATTCTGAGTTTATAGAGTATGATTTATCTTTAGAAGCCTTTTTCTCAGTTTCATATGAGAACCTGATTCTAGTTGTCATACTGTCCGATTTCATCCAACATTTCATCTGGAGAAGTTATTTTCCTATTACTTTTGTTCTTGAGGACTCCTTGCATGTTTCTTCTTGATTGGTAAGCAGACACTGTACATTGTTTTTTTTTTCCCCCTTTGTTTTTTTTCTTCTTAGTTCTTTTTGCTGTGTTTTTCATCAGACTTGGATGCAGAAGTCTTTAAGAAGGTTGTCCAAGTACAGTGCAGAATGTTTGTCTTTGGAGTTTCTGTCTTTTCTCTTGTTCATTGTGTCTCTTCTTAGACTTTTTAGTACTTTGTCTTAAACATGCCAGACCTTTTGCTATGTATACAAGGCTGTCTTCTTTCAGCAGTCTTGAACCGTTCCCTTTTGTCCTTATGGGACTTGAAAGCAGTTTTATCTTCAGAGTCAGAACTCCTTCTACTATGTTGGTAAGCTTTGGTTAGCAGTTTAGAACTTTTGTTGTGACTTCAAGGGCTGTTAATATTTAAAGGTATGTTCTTTAAGCACTAAAATCTACTGCCCTAGCCAAATGTTTGGTGTGTTTTTTTTTTTTCCTTTCTTTTTTCCCCTTCTTAGGACTGCCATCTTTTAGCATTTAGAATCAATCCTTTTCAGATCTCGAACTTATGTGTCATTGATCTTGCTTTCTTCTCTCATTTTGTAATATCTTTTCTATTGTGCATTCTAAGATTCCGTCACCCGGACTTCTCCAAATCCTTCTTTGGACTTAGATTTATCACTAGAACTCTTTATGCTTCTTTAATGAATATGATGATTCCTCGAAGAGATCCTTGCACTTCAATTCCTTTTGGGCTTGTTATTATCATTTAGGAGATGTGTCGCCATAAGGAAACCATTTTTGAACTACTTTTTCAGATAGTTTGATGCCATTTAGGCCCTGGGGGGAAAAAATATTTTTAGCATAGTTATATATTTAGAAACTTTTTTAGCAACATTTTTTATTTGGCTACTTTATGAGTCATCAAATTTTCTGTGTCAATATTTTATGATTCAAATTTTTTGTTAATTGAGCGATGCTGATTGCTCATTGTGGTTGAAGCAAATCATATTTTTAAAACACTTTTGAATTGCTTATAAAAATGCGAGTTTGAGTTACAAGTTGAAATCTGTTCGG
Source organism: Linyphia triangularis (assembly GCA_963978545.1). Classification (NCBI taxonomy): domain Eukaryota; kingdom Metazoa; phylum Arthropoda; class Arachnida; order Araneae; family Linyphiidae; genus Linyphia; species Linyphia triangularis. The sequence goes on along the minus strand of OZ021722.1, from coordinate 10,098,010 downwards.
CCAAAAATTGGTATTAAAAGGTAAATAGTGATAAAGTCAAACAAGACCTGTCAATGAACTAACACCTCTTTAAAAAAAAATATTAATAAGATAATAAAAAATAAAAAAATAAATCTATGTTGATTTAGCTTTTAAATCGTTAATCAAATAGTGTCATCCTAATGATATTTTCTTGCTGTTGCAACAAAAAAATTCAAATAAAGTGAGTATAATAAGCCAGATCAAATCTAGTGAAATATTATTCAAGACATATTTATGTTACAGATTTTAACATTAGATAACTAATAATCTTACTTATTTTATTTTAAATTATATAATCTAATTTTGGCCAGTTTGACAAAAATACCACTCATACACATTTTAAACTATTATTTGTACAATCTGTCAGTTAGGATAATAGCTCCTACCACATAGTCTGGATGGTGGCTGTCACTATAGTAACAAGTAATTCATTTAAAATAGGGGTGACGCATACAAGAAATTGGCGTCCAAAAAGATTGCAAAGCGACAAATGTAGGCTTAAGAAAAATACCCATGAAATAACATATTACAAAACTCCAATGACAAAAATAAAATTTCATGTTTGTTAAGTCAGACCAGATATTATACAGCTTCCAAGGGAAAATGTTGAACTTCATGTAAAAACCATTGAAAACTAACAAAAAGCATAAATTTTTCAAACAAATTTAGAAATTAGACAATTTTAAATATTTCTAAAATATTGACAAACAAGTAAATTTCATTAAACCTGGTTTTCCAACTGCTACATTAAAAATACTGAAATTTCTGTTAAAAAAAAAAAAACTGAAATCAGTGTTTTCACTGTACTGTGCCATGTAAGAGCCAAAAGTCGACAAAAACTAAAGTACAATAAATATTTTCTTCTTCAAAATTAGGAAAAAATTTATTTGAATTTCACTAAAAATTTATAAGAACTAATTAAACTATCAATTTTTTTTTAAAAAAATGAATGAATTCACAACTTGAAAAGTAAAATTGATGCAAGATTGAAGACAAGTAGTTATATAAGTGTAACAATTTAATTATCACATTTCTCATCCATTATGTTTTGGTTACAGATTTTATTTCCAAAGGATTGTAAAAAAATATGTTACACGATTCATGTGTCCACAGTTCAATCTACCAAAAAAACAAAAAATTTAAAATTATGAATTCAGATGTTCACAGAATTTAAAAAAAGAAAGGAAGAAAAAAAAAAAACAGAAAAAAACCCGAATATCCTTGATTATACATACAATGCAACTTCAGGTCATTGAAAAAAAAAGTTAAAAATAATAAGTAGAAGGTTCTGATCATTAGAATATGAACTTATTGAAGGAAGAGGAAAGATACAAGGCAAAAAGTACTTAGACAATATTAAACACGCATAAAATATTTCTAAGCTGATTGACACAGACTTAATGGATACAAAAACATGAGTTTATAATTGACTAAAAACTTTAACAAATGTTAGAAAGTAGTATTGAGATTTGATAAAATGTTTTTTTTTTTAAGGCTAAATGATCAACATCTTGTGTTTATTTTGTTGGGTGTCTAAGCTGTGGTCCTGGGTTATGTTTTACAGTTATTATGTTTTAAAGGTCCAGAACAAAAAGGACACATCATTTTGAATTTCTCAAAGAAAAAAGTCTAGTTATTCATTTCAATGAACTTATTATGCAGGTGCCATTAACTGATGGCATGATAGGCTCTTTGCCATCATGGCCTACAACCAAATGAATAAAATGCTTAAATAGAATGTAACTTGTTATCTGAAATTAAAATACCTAAGGTAAAATTACCACATTTCCATACTATAGAAAAAGCATGAAATATTTACTTAACAGTTTGCATTGGAATCTTTACAATCAGTGCTTCCACCATAGCAACTGTTATTACACACAACTTTACTGATGAGCTTATATTGCAATACTAGTATACAAAATTTAGCATTAAAAAAATATACTAAAATATTTTCATACCTTAATACAAATTCCAAAGACTTACCTTAGTTCTTTTTCCATCAATCTTTCTTCACTCTCTTGACTACCACAAATCCTCTGTTTTGGTGCCTCATCATCAATATTTTCTGCTTTCTGAACTGACTGTTCTCTCTTGTAGGACTGAGTTCATCTTCAGAAACATTCGCCTTCTGCAGCTTCAGATGATGACACCTTCGGCGCCTTCCCAGATGACCTCTTGGGGGATTTGTTAGTCCTTGAAATCATTCTTGCGACAACGATTTCTCTTTACTGGATCAGTGTCTTATATTTGAGGTTTTAGATTCTGATTTATCCTTAGGAGCATTTTTAACCGAGTCTTTAGGTTCTGTTCCAGCATCCGATTCTGGTGATATAGAGTCTGTTTTGTCCTTTACAAGACTTTTCTGAAGGAGTTAGTTTACCATTATTTTTCTTGTGAGGAACTAATTGGGAATATGCCTCTAGAAATGCTCTTTTGTTCACTTTCTTTGTGGCTAATCTTGCAACTCGCTTTTTGGAATCTTTGCCGTGTCAGATGCTCCATAAAAGCTAGTTAGTTGCTAATATAAGACAGAAGCTCTTTTTTAGAACTGCCGCATCAATTTTTTTTTTAAACAATTGTTCTTTAAGGATTTTCTGTAGACCTTGACAGCTATTCGTTTTTCAAACCAGCACTGTTACAATTATGTTGTCTCTAAAGCTTGCTGTATTAGATTAGCTCGAGTTTTTAGTATTTCCCAATTTTTTTAGGAAGGGAGGAGGATGTTCCCAAGATGTTTTTATGTGCGATTTGTCATTTTGAACTTTTGTATCATATTTAACTGTAGGCTAACCCGAGTTAATTTTCTGGGGGTCTTCTGTAGCTGAATTTCAGGCAACAGCACAGAGTAAAACCTGTCAGAAGAAGAAGAATATATAAAATTTGCAAAAGAATATAAGTTTTAAATTTTTAATAAAAATTTGCAATTTTTTTTTAAGCTTAAAATTATCCATTTGGTTTCCGGCTTTTTCTCAAAATTAGAGGTAATATTTGAAGATTTGTTAGCAATATTTTTGAAAATTAAATACAAGATTGTTGTGTTGAAATTTTTGCTTCAAACACTTTAATTTCTTTGGTACATACAAATGAAATTTTAATCTTAAAATGCGCCAAAAGCTGTCACCAGCACTTTAAACTCATTAAAATCATACTTCAAAAATATTTTGTCATTATCACCAAAAATGCCATGTTCTCTTTCATAATTTTGTTTCGTATAACAATATATGTTTTCAAAAAATACTTTTTAGCATTTATTAAAAAATAATCAAACAATTTAACTATAAAAAATATAATTCAAATCTAGTGAAATATTATTCTGAATATAAAATTCCACCAATACACATAGTAAACAAATATCGGAAAAATCTATAATTTAAATCAAATAATTTCAAACAAACATACTATATATAGACTAAAAGGTAATTGGAATCTCATTAAAACCAGATTTATAACTCTTTAAGCTACATTATTAGAAAAGAGTATCAAAAAGTCTGAAATCACTGTTTCTGCTGAACTCTACCATGCTTAAGCCACAAGTTGACAAAAATTAGAGTACGATAAAGATTTTCTTATATTCATAATTTGTGAAAATAGATTTGAATTTCATTTACAATTATTAAAAAAAAAAAAAAAAAAAATTCTTTTTTTTTAAATAAAAGTAAATTTACAAGTTCAAAAGTGAAATTGCTGCGGGATTGAAGGCAAGCAGTTGTAAAAGTGAAACAATTTAATTATCATATAACAATTATCTTAAACATCCAATTTTAAACATTTTTTTTTACTCATGGAATAGGGGTTAACAGTAAAAATTAAAAAAAGGGGGAAATATATGCAGTGTTATTTTGAATTACAAAAAATTAGTCAAATAAAGACTATAATTGTGTACAAATGTGTACAGAACAGTGGTGCAGCAAGACATTTTTTCTGAGGGAACTTATAGGTAAGTTTAGTGTGATAAAGTCCATTCAATATCTATAATTTTTCATGAGCATTTTAAAACATCTTAGAATTTTCTAGAAGCAATTTTTAAACATCAAAACAGTTTCGGTTGAAATTGTAGTGTCACATCAAAATTACTGCCCAAGTACTGCAGCTTCAGAACCAAAATAAAACAATAAAAAAGCACTTTGAAGAAATCTGTCTGTAGCAGATATCCAGATAAAATTATGAGCACATATAAAATTCACTTATAAAACAAACCTTTCACAATTTTTGTATGTTAGTATTAATGTCAAATGAATAACTAATTGAGGTCCTGGATTACTTTTTGTAGTTTTTGTGCTTTCGAGTCCAGAAAAAAAGGCACAAGACGTTTTCGATTTCATACAAAAAAAAAAGGAGAGAAAAAAGAGTTGTTCATTTAAACGGATTTATTATGCAAGTGTCATTTACTGACGGCATCATAGATCTTTGCCAACATGACCTACAACCAAATGAATAAAATGCTTATGGAATTGAACTTGATACCTAAATTAAAATGCCTAAGGTAAAACTAACTTATTGCCATAATATGCAAAAAGCATGAGACTGTCTTTTAACAGTTTGAATTGGAATCTTTTCAATTAGAACTTCCACCACAGCAACTGCTATTTTACACAACTATACAACAGACTGATGAGCTGATATTGAAATAGTACTAGAATACAATATATGACAGTACAGCAAAACATACTAATATAATTTCAACGGTTACGACGAAAACCATGCCAAAAACTTACCATAGTTCTTTTTCTGGCTATCTTTCTTTGTCCTCTTAACCACCACAAATCATTTGTTTTGGTGTCTCATCATCACTATTTTCAGTTTTCTGAGATGAAAGTGCTCCATATTCTGAAACACTCACCTTCTGCTCTTGTTTAGCTGGTGCAGCTTCTAGCTATGCCACTTTTGGTGCCTTTTCAAATGACCTCGTGAGAAATTGTTCTTGAGGGGAGGGGAGGAGGAGGGCTTTTATTTTGTGTCTTTGTCTTGGATAACCTTATATTCTCACTTAGTCTTTTTTTCTTTTAAGGACCGCTTTCTTTTAGCAATCAGAGTCAATCCTCTTCAGACTTTGAACTTATGTGTCTTCGATTTTGCTTTCTTCTCTCTTATTGGAATGCCCCTTTATTGTGTATTCCAAGATTCCATCACCCGGACTTCTCTAAATCCTTTTTTGGACTTTGGTTTATCGCTAGTACTCTTTATGCTACTTTAGGGCATGTGATAATTTCTTGAAGGAATTCTTGCACTTCAATTCCTTTTGGGTAGGTAATACTCAGAATCCCTTACTCTACGCAAGAATGTCTTATTTTTTGTTCAGAGACGATTTAGGCAAATCTCTAAATTAATTTTAACTTTGACCAAGAGAGTACTGGTATCTTCCTTAGAGGTAGTATCTTTATCATTTAGATCTTCAGTAGCAATTTTGTTCTTTTTAAGGTGTTTTTTTTTGCAATTTGTCATTTTGAACTTTTCCATCATGTTTAGCTGTAGGATAGCTCGAGTTCTTTTTTTGGGGTCTATGGTATCTGAATTTCAGGCAACAGGCCAAAGCACAACCTGTCAGAAGAAGAATACTATATAAATTTGCAAAAGAATATAAATTTTAAATTTGATTAAAAATTTGCATTTTTTTTTAAAGCTTGAAAATTATCAATTTGGTTTTGTGGCTTTTCTCAAAATTAGATATAATATTTGAAGCTTTGTCAGCATTATTTTTGAAAATTAAAAAAAAGATAGTTATGTTGAAATTTTTACTCCCAAACACTTTAATTTCTTTGGTACATATAGGTGAAATTTTCCTTTTCAAATGTGCCAAAAGCTGTCACCAGCACTTTAAACCTATAAAAATCACATTTAAAAAATATTTTTTCATTATCACCTAAACTGGCATGTTCTCTTTCATAATTTAGTTTCGTATAATAATAAATTTTTCAAATAATACTTTTTAGCATTCATTAAAAAAAAAAAAAAAAAAAAAATCGAATAATTTTACTATAAAAATATTGCTCAAATCTAGTGAAATATTATTCTGAATGTATTCCTATCACAAATTTGAACATTAGATAAGTAATAATCTTTTTTTATTTTAAATTATAAAATCTCATTTTGGCTCCTTAAAAAAATTCCACCCATATACATTGTAAACTAATATCAGAACTATCAGTTAATTAGTAAAATACTGTCTGCCAGAGACTTTAAATGGTGGCTGTTGCTATAGTAACAAGTAATTGATTTAGAATATTGGTGATGCATGCAGGAAATTGGCTTCCAGAAAGATTACAATTTTACAGAAAATGTAGGATTATGAAAAATGCCATGAAATAACATATTACAAAATATCAATGACAAAATTAAAATTTCATATTTATGAAGTCAGACCATATATGACACAGATTAAAAGCAAAAAAGGCACAACTTCACGTAAGAAGCATTGAAAACCAGCACAAAACAAAACAAACTTTAAAAATCAAATAATTTCAAACAATCATAATACTATAGAGACAAAAGAGTGAATTAAATCTCATTAAACCCAAATTTGTAACTCTTTAAGCTACATTAAAGAAAAGTGTATCAAAAAGTCTGAAATCACTGTTTCCGCTGAACTATACCAAGCAACAAGTTGACAAAAATTAGAGTGCAATAAATATTTTCTTATATTCATAATTAATGAAAATTGATTTGAATTTCATTTACAATTTCTAAAAAATAATAATCGACAAATTTTTTTTTTAAATAAAAGTAAATTTAAAAGTTAAAAGTGAAATTGCTGCGAGATTGAAGGCAAGCAGTTGCAAAAGTGAAACAATTTATCTATCATATAAAAATTATAGTAAACATTCCATTTTAAACATAACATTTTTTTACTCATGGAATAGGGGTTATAAAAGTCAAAATAAAAAAAAAAAGGAAAATAAATGCAGTGTTATTTTGAATTACAAAAAATAGTTGAACAAAAACTATAATTGTGTACAGAACAGTGGTGAGGCAAGACATTTTTTCTAAGAGAACTTGTAGGTAAGTTTAGTGTGATAAAGTCCATTAAATATCTTTAATTTTTAAGGAGCATTTTAAAAATCTTAGAAATTTCTAGAAGTAATTTTTTCCCACTAAACAGTTACTGTTGAAATTGTAGTGTCATATCAACCTCACTGCCTGAGTACTGCAGCTTCAGAACCAAAATAAAATAATAAAAAAAAGCTTTGATGAAATCTGTCTGTAGCAGATATCCAGATAAAATTATGAGCACATATAAAATTCACTTATAAAACAAACGTTTCACAATTTGTTTATGTTAGTATTAATGTCAAATGAATAAATAATTGAGGTACTGGATTATTTTTTTTGTAATTATTGTGCTTTCATGTCCAGAAAAAAAGGCACTAGCCGTTTTCGATTGCGTACAAAAAAAAAAGAGTTGTTCATTTGGACGGATTTATTACGCAAGTGTCATTTACTGACGGCATCATAGCTCTTTGCCAACATGACCTACAACCAAATGGATAAAATGCTTATGGAATTGAACTTGATACCTAAATTAAAATGCCTAAGGTAAAACTAACTTATTGCCATAATATGCAAAAAGCATGAGAGACTGTCTTTTAACAGTTTGAATTGGAATCTTTTCAATTAGTGCTTCCGCCATAGCAACTGTTATCTGACACAACTATACAGCAGACTGATGAGCTGATATTGAAATAATCCTAGAATACAATATATGACAGTACAGCAAAATATACTAATATGTTTTCAAGGGTTAAGACGAAAACCATGCCAAAAACTTACCATAGTTCTTTTTCTGGCTATCTTTCTTTGTCCTCTTAACCACCACAAATCATTTGTTTTGTTGTCTCAACATCACTATTTTCAGTTTTCTGAGATGAAAGTTCTCCATATTCTGGAACATTCACCTTCTGCTTTTGTTTAGCTCATGCAGCTTCTAGCTATGCCACTTTTGGTGCCTTTTCAGAAGACCTTGTGAGAAATCGTTTGTTCTTGAGGGGAGGGGAGGAGGAGGGCTTTTATTTTGTGTCTTTGTCTTGGATAACCTTATCTCAATTTGTCTTTTTTTCTTCTAAGGACCGCTTTCGTTTAGAAATTAGAGTCAATCCTCTTCAGACTTTGAACTTGTGTATCTTCGATCTTGCTTTCTTATCTCTTTTTAGAATGCCTTTTTATTGTGTATTCCAAGATTCCATCACCTGGACTTCTCCAAATCCTTCTTTGGACTTTGGTTTATCACTAGTACTCTTTATGCTACTTTAGTGAATGTGATAATTTCTAGAAGGGATTCTTGCACTTCAATTCCTTTTGGGTAGGAAATCCTCAGAATCCCTTACTCTAAGCAAGTATGTCTTATTTTTTGTTCAGAGACGATTTAGGCAGATCTCCAAAATTAATTTTAACTTTGACCAAGAGAGTATTGGGATCTTCCTTGGAGGTAGTATCTTTATCATTTAGATCTTCAGTAGCAATTTTTTTTTTTTTTTAAGGTGTTTTTTTTTTTGCAATTTGTCATTTTGAACTTTTCCATCATGTTTAGCTGTAGGACAGCAAGAGTTCTTTTTTTGGGGTCTATGGTATCTGAATTTCAGGCAACAGGCCACAGCACAACCTGTCAGAAGAAGAATACTATATAAAATTTGCAAAAGAATATAAATTGTAAATTTGATTAAAAATTTGCACTTAAAAAAAAAAAAAAAAAAAAAGCTTGAAAATTATCAATTTGGTTTTGTGACTTTTTCTCAAAAATTAAAAAATTAGATAAAATATTTGAAGCTTTGTCAGCATTATTTTTGAAAATTAGAAAAAAGATAGTTGTGTTGAAATTTTTACTCCCAAACACTTTAATTTCTTTTGTACATACAGGTGAAATTTTCATTTTCAAATGGGCCAAAGGCTGTCACCAGCACTTTAAGGGGGTGTGGTACCGAAAATAAAAAAAACTTTATTTATGTACATTTTTACATCAAAAATTTAATTTATGTATGAGATACTATTTATATATCTTTGATAAAATGTTTTTTTAAGTACTGTGTTTTGTTTTTTAAAAAAATTTAAAAACCAAGAAAAATCCATAATAATTGATGTTAGCGTATTTTGATATAAGTCAAGAAAAAATAAAAAAAATTTCAAAGTGAAAGCTTTCTGTAATACATAATTATATAAAGAAAATTTTTTCTTCACAGAATTTTGATAGGTAAACTAAAAAAAATTTTAAAAAATTCTCAAAGTTAAAATATTGAAATTTTTGCTTTTTTTTATTTTATCTTTTACGCTAAAAATTATATTTTAAAACAGAATTAAAAAAATAAAATTCTGTGAATACAAAATATTTAAAACTATATAAATTAAATGCTCCAAAAATTTAAATAGCCAATTGTTAATGGTTCTGGAGATATATCGATTTGAATATGCAACATCTGTGAAAAACACTAGTGCTCGAAAAACGCACTTTAAGCAGACGATTCAAGGTGTTACACCCATTAGTGATGTTTAAATCACAGGTAATTTTGTGGCATTCTAATCACCGGAGGAATAAGATAAAAACATCATTCTCTTCAGGAATGTATGAACTATTTTTTAAAATCAGAAAAAAAATTTGGGATTTTTGAAGAAATTTTGGTACCATACCCCCTTAATCCTATTAAAATCACATTTAAAAAATATTTTTTCATTATCACCTAAACTGCCATGTTCTCTTTCATAATTTAGTTTCGTATAATAATAAATTTTTCAAATAATACTTTTTAGCATTCATTAAAAAAAAAATTGAATAATTTTACTATAAAAATATAGTTTAAATCTAGTGAAATATTATTCTGAATGTATTCCTGTAACAAATTTGAACATTAGATAAGTAATAATCTTTTTTTATTTTAAATTATAAAATCTCATTTTGGCCCCTTAAAAAAAATTCCACCCATATACATTGTAAACTAATATCAGAACTATCTATCAGTTAATTCGTAAAATACTGTCTGCCAGAGAGTTTGGATGGTGGCTGTTGCTATAGTAACAAGTAATTGATTTAGAATAGGGGTGATGCATGCAGGAAATTGGCTCCCAGAAAGATTACAATTTTACAGAAAATGCAGGCTTATGAAAAATGCCATGAAGTAACATATTACAAAATATCAATGACAAAAATAAAATTTCATATTTGGGAAGTCAGACCATATGATACAGATTCAAAGCAAAAAAAGCACAACTTCACGTAAGAAGCATTGAAATAAAGCACAAAACAAAACAAACTTTAAAAATCAAATAATTTCAAACAATCATACTACTATATAGACAAAAGGGTCAATGAAATCTCATTAAACCCAAATTTGTAACTCTTTAAGCTGCATTAAAGAAAAGTGTATCAAAAAGTCTGAAATCACTGTTTCCGCTGAACTGTACCAAGCCACAAGTTGACAAAAATTAGAGTGCGATAAATATTTTCTTATATTCATAATTAGTGAAAATTGATTTGAATTTCATTTACAATTTCTAAAAAATAATATTTTTTTTTTTTTTAAAGTAAAAGTAAATTTACAAGTTAAAAGTGGAATTGCTGCGAGATTGAAGGCAAGCAGTTGCAAAAGTGAAACAATTTAATTATCATATAACAATTATCGTAAACATTCAATTTTAAACATAAAATTTTTTTACTCATGGAATAGGGGTTATAACAGTCAAAATTTTTTAAAAAAAAGAGGAAAATATATGCAGTGTAATTTTGAATTAAAAAAAATTAGTTGAACTAAGTGTACTAATGTGTACAGAACAGTAGTGAGGCAAGACATTTTTTCTGAGAGAACTTGTAGGTAGGTTTAGTGTGATAAAGTCCATTAAATATCTTTAATTTTTAAGGAGCATTTTAAAAAATCTTAGAAATTTCTAAAAGTAATTTTTTTCCACTAAACAGTTTCTGTTGAAATTGTAGTGTAACATCAACCTCACTGCCCAAGTACTGCAGCTTCAGAACCAAAATAAAATAATAAAAAAAAGCTTTGATGAAATCTGTCTGTAGCAGATATCCATATAAAATTATAAACACATATAAAATTCACTTATAAAACAAACGTTTCAAAAAAAATTTATGTTAGTATTAATGTCAAATGAAAAACTAATTGAGGTCTTGGATTATTTTTTGCAATTATTGTGCTTTCAAGTCCAGAAAAAAAGGCACAAGCCGTTTTTGATTTCGTACAAAAAAAAAGTTTTCCATTTGGACGGATTTATTATGCAAGTGTCATTTACTGACGGCATTATATATAGCTCTTTGCCAACTTGACCTACAACCAAATGGATAAATTGCTTATGGAATTGAACTTGATACCTAAGTTAAAATGCCTAAGGTAAAACTATATTATTGCCATAATATGCAAAAAGCATGAGAGATTGTCTTGGAACAGTTTGCATTGGAATCTTTTCAATTAGTGCTTCCGCCATAGCAACTGTTATTTTACACAACTATACAGCAGACTGATGAGCTGATATTGAAATAGTACTAGAATACAATATATGACAGTACAGCAAAATATACTAATATGTTTTCAAGGGTTAAGACGAAAACCATGCCAAAAACTTACCATAGTTCTTTTGCTGGCAATCTTTCTTTGTCCTCTTAACCACCACAAATCATTTGTTTTGGTGTCTCATCATCACTATTTTCAGTTTTCCGAGATGAAAGTTCTCCCTATTCTGAAACATTCACCTTCTGCTTTTGTTTAGCTGGTGCAGCTTCTAGCTATGCCACTTTAGGTGCCTTCTCAGAAGACCTCGTGAGAAATTGTTCTTGAGGGGAGGGGAGGAGGAGGGCTTTTATTTTGTGTCTTTGTCTTGGATAACCTTATATTCTCCCTTTGTCTTTTTTTCTTCTAAGGACCGCTTTCGTTTAGCAATTAGAGTCAATCCTCTTCAGAATTTGAAATTATGTGTCTTCGATCTTGCTTTCTTCTCTCTTTTTGGAATGCCTTTTTATGGTGTATTCCAAGATTCCATCACACAAACTTCTCCGAATCCTTTTTAGACTTTGGTTTATCACAAGTACTCTTTATGCTTTTTTAGTGAATGTGATAATTTCTTAAAGGGATTCTTGCACTTCAATTCCTTTTGGGTAGGTAATCTTCAGATTTCCTTACTTTATGCAAGAATGTCTTATTCTTTGTTCAGAGACGATTTAGGCACATCTCCAAAATTAATTTTAACTTTGACCAAGAGAGTACTGAGATCTTCCTTGGAGGTAGTATCTTTATCATTTAGATCTTCAGCCGCAATTTTATTCTTTTTAAAGTTTTTTTTTCTTTTCTTTTTTGCAATTCATCATTTTGAACTTTTCCATCATGTTTAGCTGTAGGACAGCAAGAGTTCTTTTTTTGGGGTCTATGGTATCTGAATTTCAGGCAACAGGCCAAAGCACAACCTGTCAGAAGAAGAATACTATATAAAATTTGCAAAAGAATATAAATTTTAAATTTGATTAAAAATTTAAAATTTAAAAAAAAAAAAAAAATGATTTTTTTTTTAAACTTGAAAATTATCAATTTGGTTTTGTGGCTTTTTCTCAAAATTAGATATAATATTTGAAGCTTTGTCAGTATTATTTTTAAAAATTAGAAAAAAGATAGTTGTGTTGATATTTTTACTCCCTAACAATTTAATTTCTTTGGTACATACAGGTGAAATTTTAATTTTCAAATGTGCCAAAAGCTGTCCCCAACACTTTAAACGTATCAAAATCACATTTAAAAAATATTTTTTAATTATCACCTAAAATACCAATACTCTTTCATAATTTAGTTTCGTATAATAATAAATGTTTTCAAATAATACTTTTTAGCATTTATTAAAAAAAATCAAATAATTTTAATATAAAAATATAGTTCAAATCTAGTGAAATATTATTCTGAATGTATTCTTGTCACAACTTTGAAAGTTAGATAAGTAATAATCTTTTTTTATTTTAAATTATAAAATCTCATTTTGGCCCCTTAAAAAAAATTCCACCCATATACATTGTAAACTAATATCGGAACTATCTATCAGTTAATCAGTAAAATATTGTCTGCCAGATAGTTTGGATGGTGGCTGTTGCTATTGTAACAAGTAATTGATTTACAATAGGGGTGATGCATGCAGGAAATTGGCTTCCAGAAAGATTACAATTTACAGAAAATGTAGGCTTATGAAAAATTCCATGAAATAACATATTGCAAAATATCAATGACAAAAATAAAATTTCATATTTGTCAAGTCAGACCATATATACGATTCAGATTCAAAGCAAAAAAAGCACAACTTCACGTAAGAAGCATTGAAAACCAGCACAAAACAAAACAAACTTTAAAAATCAAATAATTTCAAACAATCATACTACTATATAGACGAAAGGGTGAATGAAATCGCATTAAACCCAAATTTGTAACTCTTTAGGCTGCATTAAAGAAAAGTGTATCAAAAAGTCTGAAATCACTGTTTTTGCTGAATTGTACCAAGCCACAAGTTGACAAAAATTAGAGCGCAATAAATATTTTCTTACATTCATAATTAGTGAATACAGATTTGAATTTCATTTACAATTTCTAAAAAATAATAATCGACAATTTTTTTTAAAAATAAAAGTAAATTTACAAGTTAAAAGTGGAATTGCTGCGAGATTGAAGGCAAGCAGTTGCAAAAGTGAAACAATTTAATTATCATATAACAATTTCTTAAACATCCAATTTTATACATAAAATTTTTTTACTCAAGGAATAGGGATCATAACAGTCAAAATGAAAAAAAAAAAGGAAAATATATGTAGTGTTATTTTGAATTACAAAAAATTAGTTGAACAAAAACTATAATTGTGTACTAATGTGTACAAAACAGTGGTGCAGCAAGTTATTTTTTCTGAGAGGATTCATAGGTAAGTTTAGTGTGATAAAGTCCATTAAATATCTTTAATTCTTTAAGAGCATTTAAAAAAATCTTAGAAATTTCTAGAATTAATTTTTTCCCGTAAAACAGTTTCTGTTGAAATTGTAGTGCCACATCAACCTCACTGCCTAAGTACTGCAGCTTCAGAGACAAAATAAAATAATAAAAAAAAGCTTGAAATCTGTCTGTAGCAGATATCCAGATAAAATTATAAACACATATAAAATTCACTTATAAAATAAACGTTTCACAATTTTTTTATGTTAGTATTAATGTCAAATGAATAACTAATTGAGGTACTGGATTATTTTGTGTAATTATTGTGCTTTCAAGTCCAGAAAAAAAAGGCACAAGCCGTTTTCCATTTCGTACAAAAAAAAAAAAAAGAGTTGTTCATTTGGACGGATTTATTATGCAAGTGTCATTTACTGACGGCATCATAGCTCTTTGCCAACATGACCTACAACCAAATGGATAAAATGCTTATGGAATTGAACTGGATACCAAAGTTAAAATGCCTAAGTTAAAACTATCTTATTGCCATAATATGCAAAAATCATGAGACTGTCTTTAACAGTTTGCATTGGAATCTTTTCAATTAGTGCTTCCGCCATAGCAACTGTTATCTTACACAACTATACAACAGACTGATGAGCTGATATTGAAATAATTCTAGAATACAATATACTAGGGGGCTCGGTCCCTGCTCGCTAACGCTCGCCAACCCCCAAACGCTTTGCCGCTAGAATTTGTGGTTAAAACATCTTGCTGCACTCGAATAGGTTTGCCAGCCATAAAAAATTTAATCACATTTTTATAAATTTAATGTAAGGCCTAATAGAGAAAACACCCAAATTGCAAGTTTCATAATAGAAAGTTAAATATACTATCCGCCAACATTCTGACTTAAAACTTCATTAGCTATGCCCTTACTTTGAAGTCCCAATATCTTTTATTTATTCTGAGAAGTCGCTCCGTTAGAGAACAACGTCCAACGCGAGGCATTTTCTGGATAGAAATACTTCAAAATAATAATTACTCTAATACAAAAATGCTTCAGAAAAACAAAAAAAAATCAACTTTGAAACGAAGAGTTTAAAAAGATCTTTAAAATTAGCAACGGGTTTGTTTTTTACATATGTAAGGATGTTGCCATTCATATATTCAAAATCATTGATGCTTTGTAGTAGCTTAATGATGAAAAATATTGAAATTTAACTAATTAATAAAGTGTTAATAAATTATTTTGGCACGTTTTGGCAAATCTACAGCTTATTTCCTTTAAAATGACACCTTGATCATTGAAATTGGTTGGGCAGTTTAGGCGGACGACCTAATCCCAAAAAACTTATTGCCTATTAAATATATAGATGACAGTACAGCAAAATATACTAATATGCTTTCAAGGGTTAAGACAAAAACCATGCCAAAAACTTACCATAGTTCTTTTGCTGGAAAACCTTTCTTTGTCCTCTTAACCAACACAAATCATTTGTTTTGTCTCATCATCACTATTTTCAGTTTTCTGAGATGAAAGTTCTCCCTATTCTGAAACATTCACCTTCTGCTTTTGTTTAGCTGGTGCAGCTTCTAGCTATGCCACTTTTGGTGCCTTCTCAGAAGACCTTGTGAGAAATTCTTTGTTCTTGAGGGGAGGGGAGGAGGAGGGCTTTTATTTTGTGTCTTTGTCTTGGATAACCTTATATTCTCACTTTGTCTTTTTTTTCTTATAATGGCCACTTTCGTTTAGCAATTAGAGTCAATCCTCTTCAGACTTTGAACTTATGTATCTTCGATCTTACTTTCTTCTCTCTTTTTGGAATGTATTTTTATTGTGTATTCCAAGATTCCATCACCTGGACTTCTCCAAATCCTTCATTGGACTTTGGTTTATCACTAATACTCTTTATGCTACTTTAGTGAATGTGATAATTTCTCGAAGGGATTCTTGCACTTCAATTCCTTTTGGGTAGGTAATCCTCAGAATCCCTTACTTTACGCAAGAATGTCTTATTTTTTGTTCAGAGTTTGATTTAGGCAGATCTCCAAAATTAATTTTAACTTTACCAAGAGACCACTGGGATCTTCCTTGGATGTAGTATCTTTATCATTTAGATCTTCAGCCGCAATTTTGTTCTTTTTAAGTTTTTTCTTTTTTTTGAATTTTGACACTTGGAACTCTTCCTTCACGTTTAGCTGTAGGACAGCTCAAGTTCTTTATTTGGGGTCTATGGTATCTGAATTTCAGGCAACAGGTCAAAGCACAACCTGTCAGAAAAAAAAATACTATATAAAATTTGCAAAAGAATATATATTTTAAATTGGATTAAAAATGTGCATTTTTTTTTTTTAAAGCTTGAAAATTATCAATTTGGTTTTGTGGCTTTTTCTGAAAATTATATATAATATTTGAAGCTTTGTCAGCATTATTTTTGAAAATTAGAAAAAAGATAGTTGTGTTTAAATTTTTACTCCCAAACACTTTAATTTCTTTGGTACTTACAGGTGAAATTTTCATTTTTAAAATGGCAAAAAGCTGTCACCAGTACTTTAAACCTATTAAAATTACATTTAAAAATATTTTTTCATTATCACCTTTCAAATAATACTTTTTAGCACTCATTAAAAAAAAAAAATCAAATAATTTTGGTATAAAAATATAGTTCAAATCTAGTGAAATATTATTCTGAATGTATTCCTGTCACAACTTTGAACATTAGATAAGTAATAAACTTTTCTTTTTTTTTTTAAATTATAAAATCTCATTTTAGCCCCTTAAAAAAATTCCACCAATATACATTGTAAACTAATATCGGAATTATCTATCAGTTAATCAGTGAAATACTGTCTGCCAGATAGTTTGGATGGTGGCTTTTGCTATAGTAACAAGTAATTGATTTAGAATAAGGGTGATGCATGCAGGAAATTGGCTTCCATAAAGATTACAATTTTACAGAAAATGTAGGCTTATGAAAAATGCCATGAAATAACATATTACAAAATATCAATGACAAAAATAAAATTTCATTTTTGTGAAATCAGACCATATATGATACAGATTCAAAGCAAAAAAAGCTCAACTTCACGTAAGAAGCATTGAAAACCAGCACAAAACAAACTTTAAAAATCAAATAATTTCAAACAGTCATACTACTATATAGACAAAAGGGTGAATGAAATCTCATTAAACCCAAATTTGTAACTCTTTAAGCTGCATTAAAGAAAAGTGTATCAAAAAGTCTGAAATCATTGTTTTTGCTGAATTGTACCAAGCCACAAGTTGACAAAAATTAGAGCACAATAAATATTTTCTTACATTCATAATTAGTGAATATAGATTTGAATTTCATTTAAAATTTCTAAAAAAATAATAATAATTTTTTTTTTTTTTTTTTTTTTTTTTTTAAATAAAAGTAAATTTACAAGTTAAAAGTGAGATTGCTGCGAGATTGAAGGCAAGCAGTTGCAGAAGTGAAATAATTTAATTATCATATAACAATTATCTTAAACATCCAATTTTATACATAAAATTTTTTTACTCATTGAATAAGGGTTATAACAGTCAAAATGAAAAAAAAAAAAAGGAAAATATATGCAGTGTTATTTTGAATTACAAAAAATTAGTTGAACTAAGTCTATAATTGTGTACTAATGTGTACAGAACAGTGGTGCAGCAAGACATTTTTTCTGAGAGAACTTATAGGCAAGTTTAGTGTGATAAAGTCCATTAAATATCTTTAATTTTTAAGGAGCATTTTAAAAAATCTTAGAAATTTCTAGAAGTAATTTTTTCCCACTAAACAGTTTCTGTTGAAATTGTGGTGTCACATCAACCTCACTGCCTAAGTACTAGAGCTTCAGAACCAAAATAAAATAATAAAAAAAAGCTTTGATGAAATCTGTCTGTAACAGATATCCAGATAAAATAATGAGCACATAAAAATTTCGCTTATAAAACAAACCTTTCTCAATTTTTGTATGTTAGAATGAATGTCAAATGAATAACTAATTGAGGTCCTGGATTATTTTTTGTAATTATTGTGCTTTCAAGTCCAGAAAAAAAGGCACAAGCCGTTTTCGATTTCGTACACAAAAAAAAAAAAAGAGTTATTCATTCCGACGGATTTATTATGCAAGTGTCATTTACTGACGGCATCATAGCTCTTTGCCAACATGACCTACAACCAAACGGATAAAATGCTTATGGAATTGAACTGGATACCAAAGTTAAAATGCCTAAGGTAAAACTATCTTATTGCCATAATATGCAAAAAGCATGAGAGACTGTCTTTAACAGTTTGCGTTGGAATCTTTTCAATTAGTGCTTCCGCCATAGTAACTGTTATTTCACACAACTATACAACAGACTGATGAGCTGATATTGAAATAATCCTAGAATACAATATATGACAGTACAGCAAAATATACTAATATGTTTTCAAGGGTTAAGACGAAAACCATGCCAAAAACTTACCATAGTTCTTTTGCTGGCAATCTTTCTTTGTCCTCTTAACCACCACAAATCATTTGTTTTGTTGTCTCATCATCACTATTTTCAGTTTTCTGAGATGAAAGTTCTCCATTTCTGAAACATTCACCTTCTGCTTTTGTTTAGCTGGTGCAGCTTCTAGCTATGCCACTTTTGGTGCCTTCTCAGAAGACCTCGTGAGAAATTGTTCTTGAGGGGAGGGGAGGAGGAGGGCTTTTATTTTGTGTCTTTGTCTTGGATAACCTTATATTCTCACTTTGTCTTTTTTTCTTGTAAGGGCCACTTTCTTTTAGCAATTAGAGTCAATCCTCTTCAGACTTTGAACTTATATGTCTTCGATCTTGCTTTCTTCTCTCTTATTGGAATGCCCTTTTATTGTGTATTCCAAGATTCCATCACCCGGACTTCTTTAAATCCTTTTTTGGACTTTGGTTTAACACTAGTACTCTTTATGCTACTTTAGTGAATGTGATAATTTCTAGAAGGGATTCTTGCACTTCAATTCCTTTTGGGTAGGTAATCCTCAGAATCCCTTACTCTAAGCAAGAATGTCTTATTTTTTGTTCAGAGACGATTTAGGCAGATCTCCAAAATTAATTTTAACTTTGACCAAGAGAGAATTGGGATCTTCCTTGGAGGTAGTATCTTTATCATTTAGATCTTCAGCCGCAATTTTGTTCTTTTAAAGTTTTTTTTTTTTTTTTTTGCATTTTGACACTTGGAACTCTTCCTTCATGTTTAGCTGTAGGACAGCCCAAGTTCTTTATTTGGGGTCTATGGTATCTGAATTTCAGGCAACAGGCCAAAGCACAACCTGTCAGAAGAAGAATACTATATAAAATTTGCAAAAGAATATACATTTTAAATTTGATTAAAAATTTGCATTTTTTTTTATAAAAAAAGCTTGAAAATTATCAATTTGGTTTTGTGGCTTTTTCTGAAAATTATATATAATATTTGAAGATTGGTCAGCATTATTTTTGAAAATTAGAAAAAAGATAGTTGTTATGAAATTTTTACTCCCATAATTTCTTTGGTACATATACAGGTGAAATTTTCATTTTCAAATGGGCCAAAAGCTGTCACCAGCACTTTAAACCTACTAAAATTACGTTTAAAAATATTTTTTCATTATCACCTTTCATAAAATACTTTTTAGCATTCATTAAAAAAAAATCAAATAATTTTAATATAAAAATATAGTTCAAATCTAGTGAAATATTATTCTGAAAGTATTCCTGTCACAAAATTGAACATTAGATAAGTAATAATCTTTTTTTATTTTAAATTATAAAATCTCATTTTGGCTCCTTAAAAAAATTCCACCCATATACATTGTAAACTAATATCAGAATTATCTATCAGTTAATCAGTAAAATACTGTCTGCCAGATAGTTTGGTTGGTGGCTGTTGCTATAGTAACAAGTAATTGCTTTAGAATAGGGATGATGCATGCAAGAAATTGGCTTCCAGAAAGATTACAATTTTACAGAAAATGTAGGCTTATGAGAAATGCCATGAAATAACATATTACAAAATATCAATGACAAAAATAAAATTTCATATTTGTCAAGTCAGACCATATACGATTCAGATTCAAAGCAAAAAAAGCACAACTTCACGTAAGAAGCATTGAAATCCAGCACAAAACAAAACAAACTTTAAAAATCAAATAATTTCAAACAATCATAATACTATATAGACAAAAGGGTGAATGAAATCTCATTAAACCCAAATTTGTAACTCTTTAAGCTACATTAAAGAAAAGTGTATCAAAAAGTCTGAAATCACGTTTTTGCTGAATTGTACCAAGCCACAAGTTGACAAAAATTAGAGCGCAATAAATATTTTCTTACATTCATAATTAGTGAATACAGATTTGAATTTCATTTACAATTTCTAAAAAATAATAATCGACAATTTTTTTTAAAAATAAAAGTAAACTTACAAGTTAAAAGTGGAATTGCTGCGAGATTGAAGGCAAAAGTGAAACAATTTAATTATCATATAACAATTTCTTAAACATCCAATTTTATGCATAAAATTTTTTTACTCAAGGAATAGGGATCATAACAGTCAAAATGAGAAAAAAAAAGGAAAATATATGCAGTGTTACTTTGAATTACAAAAAATTAGTTGAACAAAAACTATAATAATAACACTGTTGTGTACTAATGTGTACAAAACAGTGGTGCAGAAAGACATTTTTTCTGAAAGGATTCATGGGTAAGTTTAGTGCGATAAAGTTCATTAAATATCTTTAATTTTTCAGAAGCATTTTAAAAATCTTAGAAATTTCTAAAAGTAATTTTTTCCCATTAAACAGTTTCTGTTGAAATTGTAGTGCCACATCAACCTCACTGCCTAAGTACAGCAGCTTCATAGGCAAAATAAAATAATAAAAAAAAGCTTGAAATCTGTCTGTAGCAGATATCCAGATAAAATTATGAGCACATATAAAACAAACGTTTCACAATTTTTTTTATGTTAGTATTAATGTCAAATGAATAACTAATTGAGGTACTGGATTGTTTTTTGTAATTATTGTGCTTTCAAGTCCAGAAAAAAAGGCACAAGCCGTTTTCGATTTCGTACAAAACAAAAAAGAGTTGTTCATTTGGACGGATTTATTATGCAAGTGTCATTTACTGACGGCATCATAGCTCTTTACCAACATGACCTACAACCAAATGGATGAAATGCTTATGGAATTGAACTGGATACCTAAGTTAAAATGCCTAAGGTAAAACTATCTTATTGCCATAATATGCAAAAGGCATGAGAGATTGTCTTGTAACAGTTTGCATTGGAATCTTTTCAATTAGTGCTTCCGCCATAGCAACTGTTATTTTACACAACTATACAACAGACTGATGAGCTGATATTGAAATAGTACTAGAATACAATATATGACAGTACAGCAAAATATACTAATATAATTTCAAGGGTTACGATGAAAACCATGCCAAAAACTTACCATAGTTCTTTTTCTGGCTATCTTTCTTTGTCCTCTTAACCACCACAAATCATTTGTTTTGGTGTCTCATCATCACTATTTTCAGTTTTCTGAGATGAAAGTTCACCATATTCTGAAACATTCACCTTCTGCTCTTGTTTAGCTGGTGCAGCATCTAGCTATGCCACTTTTGTTGCCTTCTCAAATGACCTCGTGAGAAATTGTTCTTGAGAGGAGGGGAGGAGGACTTTTATTTTGTGTCTTTGTCTTGGATAACCTTATATTCTCACTGTCTTTTTTTCTTCTAAGGTCCGCTTTCTTTTAGCAATTAGAGTCAATCCTCTTCAAACTTTGAACTTGTGTATCTTCGATTCTTCTTTCTTCTCTCTTTTTGGAATGCCTTTTTATTGTGTATTCCAAGATTCCATCACCTGGACTTCTCCAAATCCTTCTTTGGACTTTGGTTTATCACTAGTACTCTTTATACTTTTTTAGAGAATGTGATAATTTCTAGAAGGGATTCTTGCACTTCAATTCCTTTTGGGTAGGTAATCCTCAGAATCCCTTACTTTACGCAAGAATGTCTTATTTTTGGTTCAGAGACGATTTAGGCAGATCTCCAAAATTAATTTTAACTTTGACCAAGAGAGTACTGGGATCTTCATTGGAGGTAGTATCTTTATCATTTAGATCTTCAGCCACAAATTTGTTCTTTTGAAAGTGTTTTATATCAATTTGTCATTTTGAACTTTTCCATCGTGTTTAGCTGTAGGACAGCCCGAGTTCTTCTTTTGGGGTCTATGGTATCTGAATTTCAGGCAACAGGGCAAAGCACAACCTGTCAGAAGAAGAATACTATATAAGATCTCGAACTAATGTATCTTTGATTTTGCTTTCCTCTACGGTCTTTTTGGGACTTTTTTTCTTCTCATGTTTTTTTTTTGCTTGTCGTGAGAGCTGTCATTTTTTCTCCAAACATATTTTCTCTTTGTTTTTCTGAACTTCACTTCATTTTCAAAACTAGAGTCTTCAAGCCCAGAAGGAATCAAAGGGCAAGCATCTTCTGACTTCTTTTCTCATCGAGTCATTTTATCCGATTCTTTCTTCAGATGGGATTTTGGTAGAACTCCAGGTTTCACACTAACTTTGGCCTAAGGAACTGGCAATTGAACCCAATTGACTTTTATGAAATTCAGGATCAGTGAGTTCTAGTGTTGTGCTGAATCTTACACTGATCTAGTTTTTTTTTTTTTTTATAGAATTTAATTTATACATACTCTTTATTTATTTTTAAAAAATAAATTTTTCTTCCAAACTCTTCTCAGGAAGAAGAGCCCAGTACCCATGCATTGATACTGAACTCACAATTGGAGGCTAGCACTCCAATTGTCTTCTGATTCAAGTTACGAAAGAAAAATTCAAAAATTTAAATAAATGTAGAAACAAATTAACAGTCTAGGTTGTTTGAGCATTTTCAAAACTTAAAAAAACCAGATCAGACAAGACACAGTATTTTTTTTTTTTTTTTTAAATTCATAGACCACAATGATTCCAATCCAACCTAAAAATAAAGAAATAAATACTTAAATAAGCTGTACTACACAAATCAAGTACAATTTATAAATAAAATCTCCACCTGGAGTTGAATTTAGTAATTTTTTTTTTTATTTTAGACAAAACACATTTTTGCAAGAAAAATAATATAATACATAAAAAAGTTTTTAATAAAAATCCTTTATACGCATTGCCAATTTTCATATTCATTAACAAAGCGCCTTTTATTTTACTAGTGTGTGCTTATTTTAAATATTAAAACATCTCTATCAACATTTACCCGGCAAACTACTTTTCAAAATTCACTAATTAAAAATGAAGGAGAATTTATTCACTTACGTCAAAATATATTTTATTTATTCTGATTTAAACAATTTTATCGTTTATTTACTAAAACAATTTTGGCAACAGGAAAGAGTTATCAATGATCGCTTTTAATGTATTTCAGCGAGATTGGATGGCGGCAAGTATGTTTATTAGTACTATTCTGTAAAAGTGACCTTTTAGTGACAGTGGCAGCCGCCAAAATTTTATGGAATGCATTGTCATCGACATCAAATCTATCAACCAAGTTTCTGCAAGATTGATAATGGCAAGGGCCTCCACAGACCTGCTTGCCATTGACACACAAAATCCAAATTAATATAAAGGATTTAAAGAAGAAATATTTTAAAACTCAATATAAATTGTATGGTTTATAGTTTATCATACTAAACAATCGCAAAAGAACATTATCCAGAAAATATATTTAGAAACACTCAGTTTCAATGATGTCCGCATTTCTGCCTACAAATAGCGATTGTACTTAATCTGTTAATTACTCTTTTAAAATTGAAAAATAAATCAAAGTCAATCAATCAAAAAATAAATTGAAAATAAAGCAAAACATCGTATAGAATGTCTGACAATTTCTAAAAACTTATGAAAAATAAATTTTTAAACAAAAAGTTGTTTACAACTTTACAAGTGAAATTGCTGCGAGAGTGAAACTGGTTATAAATGTGAAACGAATTTTAAAAGAATAAATTGAACAACTGTACAATTAAAATCTATGAATAACTTCTTTACAAATTTAAAAAGTCAATGACATCTCTGAATGCTGTTTCATCTATAAACAAACGTTCTTTAAATTTTTAAAAGAATTCCAGATGCAGCAGTGAGTTTTTGAAAATATTTAAGTTGGAAGTTTAAGAATAGTTCCCAAAAAAGCTGACATAGGCACCTAACACAGACATATTATGCTTTCCAAATCACACCAGGGGGGATTTTTTTTAAGGAATTAAAGAACAATTCAAGTACAATTTTAGAAATTTTAAAGCGAATGCAACCCCTAGAATTTAAAAACTTCTTAGGTGTTCTAGAATGAATTTTCCCGTTATTTGCAGTTTCAATTGTCACATTGGGAGAAGCTTAATTGAGCTCACTGAATACGCTACAATGATGTGTGAACCAGTGTTTCACTGATTGGAACGATGTGTGGCCGATTTGTTAAACTCGTATAGTATCCGAGGTTAGAAAAGTAAAATATTAGTTAAAATTTAAACTTAAAAGCGTTTATTCAGGGCTCATACTCAATTTAAGAAAAAAGATTCCCTGAAATTTCCCCGAGTTTTTAAGAGTCGTGTTCTTCATCATGAGTACGTTATTTTTAGCCACCTAAATATAGTCAAACCTTAATTACACAAATTCTTCAGATATTTTTTTTTTTTTAAAGAATAACTTTCTGCAAGTCTTTGCTATCAAATAATTCTGTAGTTGTCAATTCCTTGAGTTAGGGTTAGACAAGGAGCACCGAAGAGTAGGATTTTTTCCCAGAGTAACAATGACTTTTTCCAGGTTTTAGAGGAGATTTTTCTTTTTCCCCTGATATTTTAAGGCTGATTTAATTTCCCCGAGTTTTCCAGGTTTTCCCTATTCTCTCTGAAGTGTATGAACCCTGTTATTTTCTTTTTATTATCAACTCATATTTAAGTTTAATACAAAACTGTGCGCAGTTTATCCATACTGCTATGAAAGTTGTGATTTGTCCGAGACTATATCCTTTCATGGAAAGATCCAATTTACAGCGTATATTCAAGGTTCAAGTAACGTTTGTTCCGAGGTATAGTATCACATATTGTATTAACCTTGCAAAAAAAGTACTGCAGATTCAGCTTAATATTTTAAAATGAGAGTGAAAACAGTTTTAAAAAATAGCCTTCAATGAAAGCTGACTACTAATTTTTAGAAATTAACGAAACATTTGAGTACTCTTTACTAATTCCAAGAAGAAACAAAAACTTGAGGAATATTAGGGATTTTAGGGCAAATGTGACCCCTGGAACTGATATTAGAACTACTAATACAAAATATAATAAACCAATAACTTACCCAAGTTCTTTTTTTTTTTCCAGCAAGCTTTCTTCCACTCTTCTCGAAAACACAAATCCTTTTTCTTAATCCATTGTTTCGGATACCGTCTTTCTAATGATGATTGTATCCTCTGCAGGTGCTCAAGAATTGGAAAATGACCTATCTTCTATCTTCTTCTAACCTATCTTCTTCTAATGACCATCTTCTGTTCCCTGCACCTACTGTTCTTCCTGCTACAGCTGAGCTTATCTTCAGAAACATCCACCTTCTGCTTTTATTTCTCTGATGTAGCTTCTAATGATTGGCTTTTCAGGATTTTCTCAAATAAGTTGGTTGGTTTGTGCGCTCAATTACCTATACTTATATACTTATGCACAATAATGGCTAATCGGGCCGGGACCTACAGCTTAACGTGGATTCCAAACCACAATGAACATCCCTGCATTAACCGGGATTCTAACTGGCACCTTTGGTATACGAAGCCAGAGCGCTAACCCCACAGCCATCAGGTGGGCACTTCTCAGATAAGCTTCTCTCGGAGGATTGCTTGTGACCATCCTTAGGACAAGAACTTTTTTTTAAATCACTTATGTTAGGTTATCCAAGACAATTATGTTAGGTTATCCAAGACTGGTTTTTGGAGTGAGAAGGAGGAGCGAGGCATCAGTCCTTTCCTCTTAGGAGTCTTATTTTTCTGCAAAATAGGAAACATTTTTAAAAATCTCATTAAGCATATTAAACAGTTAAAATATAAAAAAATTTGAACAAATAAAACTTATGAGTTGGTACTAACGTAAGTAAAATTAATACCGGCATTTCATGTGGAGTGGCTACAAAATTCAGAGAAAAAAGTTTTACGATTATTACCGGATAGATTTCAAAAATATTCCCTGATTTTATGGCAAACTCTTTTTTTCAAATTTCCCTAATTTTTTCAGATGTGTAGATAAAATAGAACATTTATGCCAAAGAGATATGCCAATTTAAAAAAAAAAAAAATAGTTTGGACAGTAATGAAAAGTTTAAATTATACTGTAATATGATACGTCTAACGATTACCACAATTCTCCAGGAAAATGGTGCTAAAACACGAAAGAACAGGGAAACATTGCTTCAAAACAATAGAAGAATTCCCCGATTTTTAAAACAGGGTTCCCACTCAAATCGCAGAATGAAAATCAATGACTTTTAAGGACCTAATTAATGTTTTTAAGGACCTATAAAAAATTTGTTTTCAGGCATCATGACTATATATAAGTTTTTTATAAAGTATATTCTACCTAAACAGTTACAAGTTGGCGCATGGATAATACAAATACGTCAGAAAATTCTGACACAGTGCAGATAAGTAGACACGCGGGGATAGCAAGTCTGAATTGCATTTTTGTAATTTTTCAGTTGGACAACATACACAAAAAATAAGGACTTTTAAGCATTTTCAAGTACTTTCAAGGCCTTGAAAACAGGTTAAAAAATATTAAGCACTTTTAATGACTTTCAATGACCGTGGGAACGTCGTAAAAAATTAAAAAATCTTCCCAGACGTGACATTTCCTTGATTTCCAGGTTCTGTGGCCACTGTCGTAAAACCTTCAGGATACAATAAAATTATAGATAACAAAAGGCATTTGTTATTTAATAACAGTATTAATGAACATTAGGTTTGAATTTATTTTTTTTTGGCTGCGGGGTGAAGGGTTGGGAGTGGGGGGGGTTATACTTTTTATTGTTTTTTTTTTTTCATTTGATAACAAAAAGGGGAAATAAGGTATCTAAGAAGGGCAATCTTCTCCAGAAGGATATTTTACTTTTAAAAAAAGTAACCTGATTTTTACAGAACAAGGCAAAAAGGTTTTATGTTTCTGAAGTGCAGTATGGTTTTTAAACGCACTGTGTAATACAGGGGGGAAAACAGTCTAAGTGTAAAAAGAAATATATAAGCAGCATTATTTTGAACTGCAAAAATAGCTGATAAGAATACATTTATGAACACTAATGTGTGAACAGAATAGTAGTGCATCCAGAAATTTTTCCTTGGGGAGATAAGCAAGTAGAGCCTGTTAAAGCCCTATAAAGTCCACTAAAAATAATAAAATTGTAGAAAAATCATAACTTCTTCAAAAAAAAAAGTGCAAATTCCTGTAAATGCAAAAGATTTCCTCTCCTGGTGATAAAAGTAATAATTGTACATTAGGATTGTGTCAGTCCCTATGCCAGTTAAATACTTTATTATTTTAGCCATAACTTCTTCCTTAAATCTATAGTATTTTTTTAACCTTAAAATGCATAGCGATGTACATCGCTCTTTATGTAGCAACCTCTGCATAGTGTTTTTTTTCTTTAATTTTAATATTACCAAAAGTATTTTATTGTTTTTGAATACAACTTGAACCTTTGACAGTTTATTTCTTTATCTGTGACGATTTTCATTGTTGGGCTGCTGGTGACCGAGTACAATTTCATTTCGGCGGGTGTTACGAATTACGATTCTTTACTCAAAAAGTAATAAAAACATACAGGAAAAATTTTTATCAGATAGAAACAAGGTAAGAGTAACGAATAATATTTGTATTTTTGCATACACTGATAAATTTATGCAAGAAAAATTTAGCTTTTTATTGTGATATAAAAATACATCAATATGCAATCCCCCCCCCCCCTCCCCCATTTTTCCAATTAACTACACTCATTTCCCGGTTGATTTCAGATTTTATTTATTAAAAATAAAATTTATTTTAGAATGTACTTACTTTTAAAGTGTAATAAAAAAAAAAAGTATTTTCCTTTTAAATTTTGTTAATGATCTATTATCACTGTTATGCCTAGTGTAAAAAAAAAAAAAAAAATTAAAAAGCAGCAAATATTGTATTAAATAATATAACCCATAAAAACAAGAGTTTTTAAAAAACCCTTTATATACATAGTAAATTTTTATATTCATTAACACAGCGACGATATCAAAAACATTTCTATCAGCAAAATGTGCTGCTCGGGGTTCATACTCATTTTCAGAAAAAGAATTCCCCCGAGATTTCCCAGATCCTTGATACCATTGCGGGTTTAATTATTTATATTTCCAATAAATCAAAAAAAGTCTTTTTTCTTTAAGAATAACTTTCTGCAAGCCTATGTTGTCAAATAATTCTGCAACTTCAATTCTTCGAGTTAAAGTTAGACAAATAGCACTGAAGAGTAGAATTTTTTTAGAGTAACAATGACTTTTTCCAGGTTTTAGGGGGGATTTTCTTTTTTCCCTCAGAATTCCCAGAGATTTGGTGCTGATTTATTTTCCCTGAGTTTTCCAGGGCGTCTCCCCGAGGGGTATAAACCCTGAAAGTACATTTCAAAATTTATTTAATAAAAATGAATGCAAATTTATGCTCTCACATCTAAATAGTATCATTTATTTATTCTGATTAAAGTAATTTTATTATTTACTTATTAAAAAAATTGTGGCAATAAAATAGATTTTCAACAATTATTGGTTCAATGCTATTTTAATGCGATTGTATGATGGCAAGTTGGTTTATTAATATTCCGTTAAAGCGACCTTTATTTTAGTGACAGTAACAGTCCCAAAATTTGATAGAATGCATTAACATTGACATTGAAACTATTTGCCAAGTTTCAGCCCGATTGGTTGACTGCAAGGGGGTTAATTAGGCCTCTGCAGATTCCGCTCCCATCCACTAACACATAAAATCAAAGTTGATATAAAGGATTTAAAAATGAAGTGTTAGATCTATTAAGAGACTGGTGATCCCTCTTGCAGAACTTGAGTTTTTGATTTTAAATTTCATCTTGGTGTACTTACTTTGTTGACTCCTTTTTTCTTTTGCCTGTTTTTTTAGGAGGCGGGTGATGGGGCGACCTGTGTTGTTCTCAGGAACGGGTGGCAAAGACGTAATCCCGAGACGCAAATAAAGGTAAGGTTGTCTTTCCACCTAAGGGAAAAAATTTCATAAAATAAATATCTAACAAAATTTCTTTATACAAATGCGTAAGAAAGTTAAGAAATCTTTGGCACCATTAAACTTTTCTCATTTTATTGAAGAATATGTATATTTTCTTAAAAGAATATATTTTAGGAATAATTCAAAAAAATTTTAGTAGTATATTTTTTTAAAAGCATGAAACATTTAATGTCAAGCAGCTTTTTAAGCAGTTATATAAGCAAACAATTATACTATTTTGACAAACATGCAAATTTAATTAAATCCACCTATTTAATATTTAAGCAATATTCAAAGTACTTCAAAAGGAGTACTACTTCAACTTTAAAACTTAAACATGAGTTTATCTACAATTTAAAATAGTTTGTCAATAATTAAAATTTTAATAATTAAAATTTCAGAACATATTTTCTTCTCTGGAGAAATATCGTGAGTTTTGGCGTGTTTTGGAGAAAAATTGGAGAATTTTACAGAGTTTTTAATTTTTTTAAGAATTAAAGAAAAATTTAAGTACAATTTTAGGAATTTTAGCGAGAAACAAATATTTAAGAAATTTTAGCGAGAAACAAATATTTAAGGAATTTTACAGCAAATGCAAACCCTGCTTGTATGTCAAAGAGATAGTATGCCAATTTTTTAAGAATAGTTTTGGTGGCAATGTTTAAATTATTCCGTAACATGGCATTTCTATCGATTCCTGGAGAAATGGTACCAAAATACGGATGAGCAGAGAAATATACCTTCAAAACAATGATAGTCTAGTGAAATTTCAGGTAGATTAGTGAAATTAAAAAAAAAAAACACATCCCTAATTTTATCTAGAATCTGAAAGCTCCCCAAAATTTTCCTGATTTCCAGGTTCTATGGCCACTCTGAATTAAGCTAAGAATTCATTTAAAAAATTTCCGATTAACTCATCCTACTATCAAAAAGTGACTAAAATCTCAATGCAGGATTAACAGATTATTCAGTTAATTTTGTTTAATCTATTATGCTTAAATAATGCTAAACAGAAAAATCACCAGCAATGCGATATTGAAAACCTTATTTAACACATCTCGCCCCCTTACTACAGAAGTGACAATAATAAAAATTCTTCACTCGAGTAAAAGTTGATCCAGAATCTAGACTACATGGACTTGAAAATGGAAGAACGGCATAAGTCAGTTCGCCATTACAGGTTGACCACAAAATTCAAGAAAAAAAATATTATTAATTTCCAGACAGATTTCTAAAAAAAATTCCGCGATTTTACAGTAAACTTTTCTTAAATTTCCTCAACTTGACAGATGTGTAGACACCCTTAGCAAATACAAGGTGGCCACCAAAATTCAGGAAAAGGTTCCCTGATAATTCCCCAATAAATTTCTAAAATATCCCTTGATTTTACAGCAAACTTGTTTGCAAATATCCTCAATTTTTCCAGATGTGTAAATCAAATAGAACATTTATGCCAAAGAGATATTATGCCAATTTTTTTTAAATAGTTTTGGCTGTAATGAAAAGTTAAACTTATTCCGTAACATGAAACTTCTAATGATTAGCACAATTCTCTTGGAAAATGGCACCAAAATATGAATGAAGGAAGAAACGTACCTTCAAAATAACAAGAAAATATCCCGATTTATGCACACACAAAAATTTAATTCTCTGACATTTTCCCGATTTTAAGGTTTACCAGGTTCTGTAGCCCCACTGTATTAAAATTAACGAAATAAATAAGCATTTACCGGGGGATGCTCAGTCAAGGTGACCAGATCCAGTTCCTGCTCCTCCTCGAATGGCACAGGCTGGGGCTTGGGTACCTTCCGGACAATGTTGTAATGCCCCATAATGCGAGGCTCCCGAGGATCACGTTTTTGGGGCCTTCCCCTCCTGTTGGACCAAAAATGTTTCTTACAATTTTGAAATACATGTCGAATCATAGTTTTTTTTTTTTTTTTATGACCACAGAGGACATAACAGTTGGATTTCCTTAACAATTTTCTCAAAAATTCAATTTAAAGGGTTAACAGGCTTTTGAAAAGTAAAAAAAGGTAGTTTTTTAAGTACTTTAAAATGAACTTATAAATTTTCAGGGACAAAAACTCAAGTGCTTTCTTAAATTCAAAAAGTTAAATTATAAGATTAAAAACTTCCGAATTAACAATTTAAACAGAATATGGGCAACTTTTTTTCTATGTTTAACGAAAATCCATCCACAGCCACACTTGAAGCAAAAAGGTGATGTGTTCTTGGGAAGCAGAAGTTGCAAGGAACTTGGAAGATACAACTGCTCCACAAGTAAAAGATGGATCTAAGCTGGTAGAAGGAGGACATAGGAAAATCAAATTTGGGACAGCTAAAAAAATTTAAGAAAAAAAAAAATTAAAGACCCAAGTTGAGAAATAAGAACTTTAATGGTCCACTGAACGCAAGTTTGTTCAATTTTTTTTTTTTTTTTTTAAATTCTATTTGTCAATGAAAATGAGTTTCTCTTATGAAATTAATGTGTTTTTATAAAACGCAGTTTTCTGGATGATGCGTGGACATTTAGTTCTCTTTTGTCTATGCGCAAACAAATTAGAATTGCAAAATTATGATGAACCTAACAGATATCTTTGTTTTACATAATATTTGTATATGGCAATTATATGGAAAATGAATTACGTTAAGCTGGTTATATATATATGTTTATAAGCTACCAATGCAAAGGATCCAGACATGTCCATGCGTCAGACAATGCAACAAGACATGAAAAAAAAACTTTTGTAAAAAAAACCTGTGGCACAGACACAAAAAGATTAAAGAAAAATTTATTAAAATTACTTGGCTTTTGGCTGCTCATTTTCATCAGGCTCGCCCTGATCCTCGGAGCGTTTTCGTTCTAAAAGATAAAAAAAAAAAGGTTTCCTTAAAAAAAAAGCAGTTAAAATTTTGCACGTAAACAGTGCTGTTCCTTTAAAATAACATACAAAGCATCACAAACTCAAGACAGTAAAATTTTGGTCAAAAAAGCTGAAATTAGTTATCCAATGATCTGTATCAGTATAATGTCTGTAATAATCAGCTGACCTGGCAATTTAAATACCAAATTATTCCTTAACTGTTTTCTACAACTAATTCAAAAGTTTTAACATTTTGAAATATGTTTGTCATACATACATAAAACATACTTTAAAAATTTTAATCGAAACTTACTTTATTTCTAATGTTTAATTGGTGTTGTCTCCTCAAAAAAAAAAAAAAAAAAAGAGAGAAATAACACCTCCTTTTAAAACATCTTAATAGAAGCTGCCTCATTAATATAAGAGAAATAATACTCTATTGTGCTTAATAATTGGTTGTTGGTGTTACAAAATCAAAATGAGAAAGTGATTTGGTAAATGGCATAGGGGAGAATCATTTCTCATTGAAAACATGGCCAATAAAGAATAAGAGTTACTCACTGTTTTGGCCCCTAGTAGACCCCCTGGATCTGAAAAATAGTACTTAAATTAAGCAAAAGGTAAAAGCAATAGAGTTGTAATTGTAAACAATCTTTAAAGGCATTAATAGCCAAAAATTAAGTTAGATTTAAAACATTCTACTTAATGTACAATATATAATATTAAGGTACCAGTAATATTATTTATATATATATTTTAATTTTGAAATAAATTCACGATTTTTTATATATATACTTAAAAAGTGTAAGAAAAGTAATCAGGAAAAAAATATTTCGTTGATTCATTAAAATTTGATCATTACATACTTAAGTGTCTAATTGCAGCAATAATAACTCAATTTGTAATAAATTATTTAGACTTTAATTTTTAATTTTCAAATTATGCACATTAACTTATAGGGTACTTACCGAAAATCTAACTTTTAAATAAAGTTTTTTTTTTCCCCTTTAATGAACTATTTGAAATTAACTACTTTTTATTAAACATCAAGATTCAAAATTAAGTTAAAAATTCATTATTTCATGGGTTAAGAGATTATTAG
Organism: Linyphia triangularis; assembly: GCA_963978545.1. Taxonomy (NCBI): domain Eukaryota; kingdom Metazoa; phylum Arthropoda; class Arachnida; order Araneae; family Linyphiidae; genus Linyphia; species Linyphia triangularis. The sequence goes on along the minus strand of OZ021722.1, from coordinate 10,064,826 downwards.
ATCCAAGTAGCTTCCCAGCATTGAATTATTCACTTTAAATTGTATTAAAATGTTTTAATTGGTTGATTCAAATTGAAGCTATATCTAGTGTGGCACTAGTACCTTTAAAGAAATTACATACATTTGTAAAACTTGAAATGGCAACAAAAGATAAATGAAAAATATCAAAGAAAATATTCTTAAACAAAAGAATTAACTAATGTTATAAAATCAGAGTTCGATAATTTTTTAATTATGCAATGAGACATCATACGAAAATGATGTTTTTTTAAAGCTAAAATACTATTGAACTAGTTTGCAAGTAATATCATTCTGAATTTCTTCAAATTTTCAGGAAAATGTATTGAATCAAATATCCTTTACTAAATTGAAATATTTTACTCAGAAAAGATTCATAACTTTAACAGCTGATTTTTTTCTTTCTTTTTTCTTTCACTTCTACATTCAAATGCATCTTAAAAGTGTACAAAACTTAAAATCTTACAGAAAGAAAAAAAAAGACAGGTAGTACTGTCTGTCACAATCTATGTCATATTTGCACATGTTAAAAAATAGCATGAATAATAAGGTCACCTTGGGCTTGGGGTCGGTCCACTAGGCGGCGGTCGTGCTGCTAACCTCGCACTCCTCCTTATGCCAGTGGAGGTGCCCTCCCCTGGACTTCGTGAGCGCCTCCTCTGGGGGCTAGGCGGTTGCGGAGCAACGGCCCTATCCGTCCTCCTTATCCCAGTGGAGGTGCCCTCCCCAGGACTAATAGAGCGCCTCCTCGGAGGGCTCCTGGCAGCTCTTGTGTCAACACCAGCCTCTTGACTGGTGGGATGCTCCTCCAGCCAAAAATAACTGAAGATTTGAAAAATCAATAAGCAAACTGACATTCGATTATCACAGAAAATGGGAGGGAAAAAAAGATTTTTAGTGGGGATAAAAAACAGGGAGGCCGTAAAATTCAGGAAAAAGAAAATTCCCTGATTAATCCCTGACAGATCTCTTAAACAATTCCCCGAATTTGCAAAATTTTTTTAAACTTTCTCGCACTTTTTCAGATGTGTTTCTGATCATGTGTCTGATGTGATTCATCTGATGTGATTCTGAACAAACAAAACTTGTATGTCAAAGGGATAATAGGCATATAAAAAAAAAATAGCTTTGGTCGTAATGAAAAGTGTACATTATTTTATAACATTAAACTTCTAATGATTGCTACCACAGTCCTCCTAGTAAATGAAGCCAAAATACGGATGAATGGAGAAACATAGCTGAAACAAGGATAGAAAATTTTACCGATTTTCGTGAAATTTAAAAATACTCCCGACAATTCCCCAATTTTTTCCAGAATCAAAAAGCTCCCTGACATTTCCCTGATTTGCAGGTTCCATTCTGAAGCATTATTCTGAAAATCCGACTTTGAAAACCAAACCTTCCTATAATCCATTGTTCTCCAAATGGCTGACTTTTAAAATCTAGGATGCTAACAGAGCATCAATTATCCGAATTCCGTTCAATCAAAACATCTGCTATCCGTACTAGTGGACAAATTCAAAATTCGTTACTTCTTTTTATAAACATTGGACGTACTTTAATATAGTCTATGTCATTTTTGAGATGTGTAACACAAAATATATACAGTTTAGTGTTCAATATCAGTTTCTTTGTTTCATATTACTTGTAGGACAGTAATTTTTTTTTCCGTAAATGATCAGTTATCTGAAAAAATAGTTATCTGAACATTCTGATCCCCAATTACTTCGGACAGTCGAAGCTCTACTGAAGCTCAGCTTTTTAAGGACCCCAAAAATCTATAAGGACTTATCATAAATTTGTTAAATGTAACAATCCTTAACCATGCATCACTAAGTTTGGTTGTATTGAAAAAATTTTGGATTTTTTTTAAAAAAACTTTTTGGGCCAGAACACAGTTTGATGAAAGAAATGCTTTCCAGAAGGTCTTCCAAGGGTAATCTGCTCAGAATAGGGCCTTGAATAGAAGGGAATGAGCCAAGTAGAAATAATTATAAATTTAAAAATAATAATAATAAATATGCAGAAAATATAGGTTTGTAACAGTTATAAAGGTAAAACAGGGAGCGTTTATTGACTTGGTTTATAAAAATAAGGAGCTCTTAAGGATCTTTAAAATGAAATCAAGGAGTTCTTAAGGACTTTTAAGAACGCATGGAAACCCTGAATTGTGGCCAATGAGTAGCCCTAGCACCCAAACTACATAAATAGGCAGACAAATTAGATTGTTAACAGTTTTAAGGGTAAAATAAGAAATTCGTAAACATGGTTTATAAAAAGAGTTCTTAAGGATCCTTATAATTTAAAACTGAAATTAATAAGTTCTTAAAGACTTGAGGAAAGAATGAGAAAGAAAGAATTTTTGGCATGAATGTAGAACATTTTACTATACATTTGAATTTAATAACTATTTTAATTGATAAAATAACTTAAATCTCTACCTGGCTGGTGACATGTCTTCATCAGAAGATGAGCTGGCCTCCTCCGATGAAACCAGCTGGGCCTCCTCCGATGACACCAGCTGGGCCTCCTCCTCACTCACCTCCGACCCCGAATGGGCTTCCTAAAGAAACAAAGAAAAAAGCTCGGAAACTTGAAATTCCTAAAAATACCATTCAAAAGTATAATAAATCAGCAGTTCCCAACCTTTTCAGCTGTGTGGATCACCTATTTAAATAAAAAACTTTTGAGGCTCACTAGCTCATAGAATATGTACATATGCACTTCAGTAATTAGTAAAACATACTGTACAAGAACAGGGTGGCCACAAAATTCAGGAAAAAAAATTTCCTGATAATTCCCTGATTTCCCTAACAGATTTCTAAAAAATTCCCTGATTTTAGGGCAAACTTTTTTTCAAATTTCACCAATTTTCTTAAGTTTTCCAGATGTCTAGTTAATCGAGGTTAATCGAGGTTCTACTGTATTTCACTTTACTAACCCGAGATAATATAAGAATTTGAATTAAGTGATGAATAATCCTTTACTTGAATCGATATAATCTAAGAATTTTATCCAATACAACATTAAAGCATTCAGCAAGCCAATGTTGATATGTGTTTCTTCTGGAATTCCCAAAAGAAAATGGGATTAGTCTCCGTAACAGATTATGCTAGACTTCCTGAATAAGACAGTATTTGTTGCAAAATAAATGTAGTTAGCAAAAAAATGTGCTTTAAAGATAGTATAGATTGTGACAGAAAGCCATAAAAATTTGATTATTTAGCCCCATAGGCAAGCCCTGTATTGCATCACTTGAAACCCACAGCACATGCTTTCAGGGCCCTTTTAAAAAAATTGAGTATGAGGCGCCCAATATTCATTAACAGTGTTTGCTGGAAAATCAAACGAAATGTAATTCACTTGAATATTTATTACGTTTTTTTTAGATTTGTTTAACGACTGCAGCTTTAAATCAGTTGAAGGTTATAGTTTAAAGTTTGAAACGTAATTGAAAATATTAAAAAAGGACACAGGGTCTAATTTAACTACAGCTTTAAAAATTTGGGGTCCCCAAAAATTCAGGGTCCTAAGCTGGGCTTTGTGGACTTGTGCAAAAATCAGGCCTTGCGCATAGGGAATAATAAATGTACTAATTCGATACATTGTATTTGAGTTAATACTGAACATGTTTTTTTTTTACCGCAACTTGAGAATAGAAACATTTAACTTACCTCCAGGCGCTGCGTCAGTCTTTCATTGTCAATCCGGAGGCGATTGACTTCTTGCAGTAATTCATCATACTGCCGCCTGGGGAAAAAATTGCATATTGTTATCTGCAAAAAGGCTTAATATAAGGTAAGAAATAGTAAACAGGGAACACAGTGAGTTTTCTAAAGAAATTATACAGGAATTTTAGAAAAAATTCCAAAAGTTTTAGGGCCAATTCTAAAAATTTTAGGAATAATTCCAAAAACTATAGGGGTTATTTAAAAAAAAAAAATTAGGGATATTTCTTTTAAAGCTGACATAGGCTCCTAACATGGACATTCTTTTTAATCATGTTTCAATACCTTAAAAAAAGTGCCAATTCTCAAAATTTCAGTAATTGTTATTAAACTTAGTCGAAATAACTAATATTTCAGAAAAGATTTTCTCCTCTAGATGATTATCTGGTTTTTTTTACTGGTTTTGGAGAATGTTCGAGATTTTGAATTCTTTCTAGGAATTATCAACAAATTTAAGTACAATTTTAGGAATTTAGGGAAAAACAAAAATTTAAAGAATATTAGGAATTTTAGGGCGAATTAGACCCCTGTGATAAAAAGAAAGTGGATATTGAAAGAAATATTTAAAACGTTACAGAATTTTAAATTTTTAAAGCCTTGTACTATTAGTGTGTTCCCAAGGTCAAGTCGACATACATGCAAAAATTAACCCTCAATTTTTTTTATATTACTAAATTAGAACAATTTCAAATTGAGAGCAATGCATCTTTATTTAGAAATCAGCTGTACATGTTATATTATCAATTACGTTTCTATTCAATCTGTTTTGAATCCTTCATTTCCATTCAATTTTTATTCACACTAATTTTTACTATAAAACAACTCTTGCCTCAAAAAGCATAAGCAAGGCCCCATAAAAAAAATTGGTTACACCATGTTAATGCACAGGGGGCGCAGTGAGATTTTAAAAAAAAAAATTTAGGTAGCAATTTTAGGGAGATTTAAAAAAATTTTAGGGAAATATTTTCTTATAAAGCCGATATGGGCTTATAACAAACCTTCTTTCCAAACTTGTTTCAATACCGGCACAATACTACCAATTTTCAAAAAATTTACTTTCAAAAAGAAATTTAGCAAAAATAGATGAATACTTAAACGATTATTTTATTTAATATTATAAATCCTTACGTCAATGCCTGTGCACTGGCGCCACCAAAAATATTTTTGGCTTTTTTAATTTTTATTTATAAAATAAAATATATGAATTAAAACAATTTATGTCATCACATTGCGTGATCTTTTTATGCACCTACTCACTAAATGTCAAGATTTAATAGAAAGTAGTTTCTAAATGCACTGGGCTAGACAACTGTAACATATCGAGTATAGGGAATTATCCTTACTAGAACTTCCTCTTAAGTTTTTCCACAATAATTAGCAATGGACTGTGATAGAATTGTTAACTAACCTGGATACGAAACAAAGAGGAATGTCCTCTTCTTCCTCCTCCTCCTCTTCTCCCTCCATGGGCCTGGGAGTTGGGATGCCCCTGAAACAAGTTCAAGTTATTAAATGACAAATATTTTCCCACATAGGACAGGTCCATTTTATTAGGGGACCCACATTCGTGCATGAAAGTAAATATTTTTTTTAATTTAATAATTTATTTACTATAACAATGGACAATGCCCGCATTTTAATTATTTTTTTTCATACAATTCTAAATGCTTTGAAAAGGTCATAAACACAAACATTTCTGCTCACTGCGCTTTTTCTTTATTTAATTTGCAACCAAATTTTGCTTGTTAGTTTTGGCGGGAAAAACGACACATTCAGCTCAAAGTGAATGTGACGTAACTTGATCTGAAACAACTTGGCTTAAAACACAACAGCGGAAACCAGTTTTGCAAGTTTCTTGTAAATCAAACTCAGGAAAAAAAGTTTTTTCCCTGATCATTCCCCAATTTCCTTAATAGATTTTAAAAAAATTAACTGATTTTACATTAATTTTTTTTTTCTTCAAATTTCTCCAACTTCTCCATGTTTTCCAGATGTATATACACCCTGATCAAATAGAACATGTATGCTAAAAAGATAACATGCCAATTTTGTTTAAATAGTTGGTAGAAATGAAAAGTTAAAATTATCTTTAATTCAACCAATTATCTTTAATTAATTAATTTCAACCAAATGGTTGTATTATCTATAAAAAAAAAATTTCTTTTTAAAGGATAATTTAAAATTGTATTTTTATTTATTTACAATTAGATTTTCAAATTACTTTATGTGGTAAATAACTTCAATTTTTAACCAAAAGTTTTCCATTCCAAAGATATCTCTTTCAAAGGAATTTATTGAAAATGTAACAGTTATCAAATGATGGCGAATGCAAGAAAATTATATAAAAAAGTTTAATTCTGATAGTATTGAATGAAGTTTAAATAATTTTTATTGCAAAAACAACTACAGCAAATCTTGAGAGTATATTTTCTTTCTTTTTGGAGTAGTACAATTGTTGTGTAATCGACACGTTTAAAAGAAAGCAACAAAACTTAGGAATTAAGAAATAAGAATTTAGTTTTCTTTATATTTTTTAAGAAAATTATTCACTAAATGAAACATCTACATTCTTGGTACTATAACATGATTGAGTGATGTTTTTGTATATGAAAAATTATAGGAATACTATAAATAGACTAAGTTCTAATCTATTTTTAAATAAATCTAGCATTTCAAGACTATTGAACAATAAGTTTTTAAAATAATGTAATAGATCTATTAATGTTTTATAATTATTCAAAATTAATTAAATTTAAATTATAGTCTGAATTTTAAATTTGTTTCTAAAATAAAGGTTTTGCGTTTTAAGAACTTATTTCTATATCTTTAAAATATTGTTTTGAATAATTTATCACTATTACTGATGAATCTAAGAGCAATATTCCATGTATTCTGTAATAAACAATTACCATTGTATTGTACTGTATACATTGAATTTAAAAAATAGCACCTCTCAATAAAACATTAAAATTATGATTTGAATGTCCGCATAAGCATAAACAATTGTTTATTTATTTAGTTTAAAAATTATTTTCAGAAGGAATATTAATAGTTATTTGAGCATTAATTATTCTAGTTAATGTCTATTTTTATTTATGAATATGTATGCAAGTAATAAGAAAGAATATTTTTAAAAAAACCTGGTTTAAACCAAAAAAAAAAAAAAAGTTTATTTGGGGTTTTTTCCAACCTGGTAAAAACAGTTGAAAAGGGAAACATACCTTCAAACAACAATAGCTAATTTCCCTGATATTTTTATAAAATTTAAAAAAATCCCCTGAAATTTCCCCGATTATTTTCCAGAATTAAAAAGCTCCTGACATTTCCCCGATTTCTAGGTCCTGTGGCCACTCTGACTTTATTTGGGGGCAAACATTCACACAAAAAATTAAATATTTGTTCTAAATCTAAAATTTGTTTACTATAAGTATTCAAAACATTCTATTGAGCAACCAATTTTAAATCAGAAATGTTCTAGTTCGGCAAAAACGCTGATTTCCACTTTTTTACATAAATATGAACTATTACCGAAAATAAAGTCTCCCTCCCCCTTCTCATCTTTGGAATTTAAATAGATATATCTATATATTATAAAATGCCTGCCTATAATATATGATATAAAATGCCCCGATCTATATATTACTAATGATTTACTAACAAAACAACTTGTAAGCATTTAAAATTTACTAAAAATATTTCTTACTTAGTAAATAAGTAAAAATAATTCTTATCTAGAATTTTAATTCTTATTTAGAAATTTTAACCTCCAGCAAAACTGGTTTTAAGACAAGAGATAACTTACATGGCCATCCCTCGCTGTTGCGCCACAGCATCAGACATCTCTTTGTGATGCTTCCTGGCCAGGGAATAGACGGCCGGGGTCTCGCACGCCTGGAATCAAGCAAACATTGAATGGGGAAGGAAATGGAGAAAATCTAAAATATTTTTAAGCGGGTCTAGGACTCAAATTTTATTTTATTACTGTAACTAGGGGAGTGGAACATCGCACAACTTTCAATTACACTATAATACTGTCGTGGATTTGTGTCATCTACCGTTTTTACTTTTTCCTCATTCATTTAGAAAAAATTGCCAGTTCAGTGATATTTTTTGCAATAATTCTTGCAAAAGTCTTTAAAAAAAAAAAAAAATCTGCCAAAATGATATTTTGGCATTATACTTTCGATAATTCTTATATTATCCTTTAATGTAAGTGAAGCTGAGGAGAGAAGAAAAAACGATCGTTGATGAGGTATGCTCAAGGAAAGAGAACTCTGTGTTAAAAGCATTTGTTTTTCGACTTTTTACACAGTTAAAGCATTTTTAAGGGAATTTCGGAGGTAGGGATGTTTCGAACACCTTAAGAGGCATGACCACAGTGATTTTGAAACAAATCGTTAGCCGTTTTTTAAAAACTATTGAAAAACATGATTTTTTTTCAATAACAGCTACCGTATGCGCATGAACGATTTTTACGAAAACCTTAATGGTAGGTCCTTGTGCCACCACCAATCGGCACATCAAATTTGAACATTGTAGGTCAATTAGTTCAGGAGTTATTCTGATCACACAGACATTTTTTCTAGATCACTTTTTTGAAATCAGGGTGTTCCAAAACGTTGAATGCTATACTTTTATTACCCTATGTATACACATGAGTAATTGAAAGTAAAAATATTAAAAATATTTTTAAATAAAATCACAAAAATTTTGCTTCTATCATAAGTAGAACTTTCAATATTTAGTTTTTGTTACATAACTCGAATGTGGAAACTTTGAAACTGTGTTTCTCTGTGATGTCTTTAGTCCCATTTTTGAGTTTAAATGGATTTAACTTAAAGACTATTACTTATAAATAAATGAAACTTTTAACAATTATTATTTTTCATATATATTTCCATAATTGGTCTTCAGTAATTGTGTATTTTGATGAAACTATTATTTTAAAAGTCTTCCTACCTGGCTTTTAAAATAGAAAAAAATTCGGATATAGGTATTATTTCTAAAGAAAGTAAAACGCATGCTATTTTGTGACTTTTAATCTATGTTATGATGCAATATTTTTTTTAATTATTTATTTTAACCCTTTTATATATTTCCTATTTAATTTCTTTTGTGCTGAATATTACATTTGTGTGGCATGATTTTCAGGTACCTGTTGTCTAGTATTGTTGGAAACTGGGTAGAGTAAATGAAGAATTTTTATTCCATTTTTTATACAAACAATTGGAACAGATGTAGTATAGGAAATTTGGTGATTTTTTTTTAATTTGACAGTCTGAAAAATAGCCAAGATCAATGGTATGCTAACTAAAATAACAATGAAAACATAAATAATAATAATATTAAGTTAAAATATAAATAATAAAGTAAATAAAATTAAAACATTTTTTAAAACAAAACCTGTTGGCAGAAACAGTATTTATCAGGGGGAAAAAACACACAAAAAAACTCGCTAGAGAAATGTCCTATACTACATCTGTACCTGATCATTTACATGTTGTTCTCTCAATCCCTGGAAAATGTTTTGCTTTTTAATTATCAATCATCAGATATATAAGACATATATTTTTAGAATTCAATTGATCTATTTCCTATAATGCATTTGTAAAAGTGGGATGAAATAAATAGTAAATCTTTTAAAATTTTATCTCTTCCGATTACCCAGTTCAAAACAGTCTTTTGATTACTGCAAGAACTACTAATTTGGGATAAAAAGTTCCCCCGATAAATTTCTAAAGAATTACTTGATTTTACAGCAAACTTTTTACGAATTTCCCCAACTTTTCCAGATTTTAAATAGTTTTGGCAGAAATGAAAAGTTTAAATTATTCCTTAATATGAAATTTCTATTGATTCCCAGCACAATTCTCCAGATAAATGGTGCCAAAATATGGATGAACAAGGAGACCTTAAAAAAAAAAAATATCAAATTTCCCTGATTTTCATGAAATTTAAAAAAATTCCTCAATATTTCCCCAATTTCCGAGTTCTGTGGCCACTTTAATGAAGGATGCATAGTATTTCAAAGAACAAAAACCTCTTCTTACCCGGAACGTCCTGATTCGCCTGGCCAGCTTCCTGAGGAGTTTGACGCTCCTCCTGAAAAGAGAAATTGAATATAGAAACGCAGCCCACACCATTCCAACATACCATTCTATTACAGTAAAACCAGGTTGATGCGAAATCGCTTAAAATGAAATCCTGTTTAATGTGAAGTAAAAGCATTTCTTCATACCTAAAACTTTAAAAAAAATTATTTGTTTAACATGAAATTCAATGCAAACAATTTTGGTGACCTCATTGACTTTGAGCTAAAGAGGTTTGACTGTAATATGTATTATATTACAAACTATATTAATAAATTTATTAACAGCACTTTACTTATATACTCCGAAACGTAAATGCCTTAAACATTTACACTGTTCAGTCTTGCACAAGGGTGCACTAGGACATAAAAATCAGCCCGGTGATTTTAGATGTACATACATGCTGACCCAAATTTTCAGTATAATATAACAAATAATAATTATTCTTAATAATAATATAATTCCAGAATTAATTTTAATAATTAAATAGTTTGAACACTTAGTATGCAATATTATTTAAATATTAATATTTAACAATTAATTATAATTATTAAATACTTCCATTTATTAATTTTAAATAATTCAATTGCTCGGAACTTTGTTTTCATAAACTATTGATTTTATGACACAAACTTTAAATCAAATTTGTCAAGAAAATTTTGCAAAATAAAGAGTTTTCAGGCATATAACATTTGTTTACTATCGATCTTCCTATCGTACAAGCTCATGTTTTAGAAACATCGTACGGCCTGGTGATACAACCTTTTGTCCAGTACCCACCTTATCTTGCACAGCATTTATATTGCAAAAATTTTTAATTAAACCATTTTCAAATCACCACAATTCTGTTCTTTTTAAATGTTTAATGAGGTTTAATTAAATGTACTATAGCATAACAAGATACAGCTTCCAAGGAAAAAAGCTGAACTTTACGCAAAAGCGACAAAAACCATAAAAAAGTATTAAAAAATTTAACAAGCTACACAACTTCTAACAATTTTACTATATTTGCCAACAAAAAAATCTAATAAAAACCAGTTTTCTAATTTTTTTAAGTTACGTTCCAAGAACAGAAATTTTTATCAAAAAATCTTATATCGGTGTTTATCTTATCTGCTGAAATGTACCACGAGAAAAAAAATCATGGTTTTAATGATAATTTACTCACTGGAGTACCTAGAACTGATGTGTGAGCTGGTTTTGCTATGCCCCGATTGGCTGATTGGAACGACGTGTGGTGGATTCATTAAAACTCTTAATAATGTCCCTGATTAAAAAAGTAAAATATTAAGAGCTTTAAAGTTTAAATTTTAATTATTTTCTTTTCATTATCAAAATATATTTAAGTTTAATACAGAACTATGTGTGCTAGTTATCAATATTATTATAAAAGTTGTGATTTGTTCAGAACTTTATCTTTAAGCGTAAGCAGGATGGCCACAAAATTCAGGAAAAAAAGTTCCCTGATAATTCCCCGATTTCCCTGACAGATTTCTAAAAAATTCCCTGATTTTAGGGCAAACTTTTTTTCAAATTTCCCGAATTTTCTTAGGTTTTCCAGATGTGTAGATACCCTGATCAAATAGAACATGTATGCTAAAGAGATAATATGCAATTTTTAAAAAAATAGTTTTGCTGGTAATGAAAAGATAAAATTATTGCGTAACATTAAATTTCTAATGGCTCACCACTACAAATCTCCAAGTAAATAGCGTCAAAATATGGATGAATGTGCCTTAAGCAATACAAAATTCCCCTGATTTTCATGAAATTTTAAAAAGTTCCCTGACATTTCCCTGAATTTTTTCCAGAATCAGAAAGCTCCCCGACATTTCCCCGATTTCCAGGTTTTGTGGCCACTCTGATAAGCATAGATACAGCATAGACTGAAGACTCAAGTAATGTTGTCCCGAGGTAGCAATGGAGAGAGGTTACAACACTGGAACAATCCAGCTTTTCTGCGAGCATTACAATCCCTATTGGTAGCTGCAGAAGAGTGCATTCGATTGAAGTGGAGATGACATGCTAGTAAATAGAAAGTGTTTGATTAACTGGAGCCGCCAGCCAGAAATGATCAAGGGACAAACTGTCTTCTCTTGGAGCTGGAATGCAGCGTTTCCATGGTGTTAACACTGGCAATTAAAAATCGTATGGGTATGTCAACTGATAATGTGTAAATCGGCCTTTATTCTAGGGTATAATTTTAGTTAAAATATGCTTTACGCTGCCCAATTTATTTATTTTTTGGCGATTTTGTGCCAAATATGCTAACTTGGCACCAACATAGTTCCATTACAACTTGGCATTCATTTTGGCAAACCTGTAGTTCAATTCAGTAGAAGTGTCAATTCAACTAGGCGGTATTTTGCAAAGTAGTCAATTGGGCAGCGTAAAGCACATTTTAGCCATTATTTTGATTTAATTTATATTATCCTTTATGCTACACGCTGGACTTTATTATTTTTACTGAGCCAATTTCCTTCTTTAATGGGAAAAAATGTGGGTACTTACACATCTATCCATTGATTTATTTTATCCTTACCAAAATCTCGCAAATTGTTAAATCTCATTTCTGTTGCCAAAATGACAAAATAAAAATATATAACTTAATGAGTGCTAGACCATGATATCATTCCAAATCACCCATGTATTCTTAAATATATATTATATTTAAAGATCAAGAAGAAAGCAAATAACTACATTTCCTGTTTTATTTATTACATTTGTAATTTTATTAAATGGAAATGACATTTTGTCATTCCATACACTACAATGACTTGTTTACAAATCAACAATATTTTAGTTACTGCATTTGGTCGACCATGTTTGGCTAACTTTATGTTATTACAAAAGGGTGAACGGTTTAATATGCAAGTACTGAAAAGTGTAAAACAAGCGTAGTCTGCTATATAATGCAAATTAAGCTAAAACCTAATTAGTCCCTTGCCATAAAAATATACATACACACAATTCCCACAGAAATTATAGAATGAAAATCAATGACTTTTCAAGGACTATTAAGGACCTAAATAAAAAAATTTAGGGATATTAGATTTTTTTTCTTTTCTTTCATCAGGATCTTAAGATGATAGTCTGATTTTTTGGCATGCAAAACACTAACACTAATCTCGCATGTTTGACTCACAGAGTACGGTGTGCAACTACAACCATTCAATTCCTACTCCACCAATCAGCAAATACAAACCAAACAATGAACAAGTTGATGCATGCGTAATACAAATATACAAAAAAAATTTAAGGCTGCCTAGATAAGTGAAAAAATTAAGGACTTTAACAGGGTTCCCACTCACATCACAGAATGAAAATCAATGACTTTTAAGGACCTAATTAATGTTTTTAAGGACCTATGAAAATTCGTTTTCAGACATCATATCTATATTTAAATTTTTAATAAAGTATATTCTAAAAAAAAAAGTAAAAGTTGGTGGATGCACAATACAAATATGTCGGAAATTTTTTATATGGTGCAGATAAGTGGCAGTCATGCGGGGATAGCAAGTCCGAGTTCTATTTTTATAAATTTTGCAGCTGGACAACATCTGTAAAAACTAAGGACTTTTAAGGACCTCTCAGCATTTTCAAGGACTTTTAAGGACCTCTAAGCATTTTCAAGGCCTTGAAAACAATTTCAAAAATATTAAGCACTTTTAATGACCGTGGGAACCCTGTTTAAGGACCTCCAAGCATTTTCAAGCACTTTTAAAGCCTGGAAAACAAGTTTAAAATATAAAACAAGCATAAATCCTTTTGTAAGGATGGCCACAAAGCTCAGGAAAAAAAGTTCCCCGATAATTCCCTGACAGATTTCTAAAAAATTCCCTGATTTTACAGTAAACTTTTTTTCAAATTTCCCCAATTTTTCCAGATGTGTAGACACCTCAATAAAATAGAACATGTATACAAAAGAGATAACATGCCAATTTTTTAAAAATAGCTTAGGTAGCAATAACATGCCAAGTTTTTAAAAATAGCTTAGGTAGTAATAATAAGTTTAAATTATTCCTGAACATTAAACTTCTAACGATTACTACAATAAATCTTCAGGTAAGTGGAGTCCAAATACGCAAGAACGGGAAAACATGCCTGAAAATTTCCCCGCTTTTGGTGAAATTTAAAAAAGTTCCCCCGATATTTCCTTGATTTTTTCCACTATCAAAAATCTTCTTGACATTTCCTTGATTTCCAGGTTTTGTGGCCACTCTGTTCAATGACTGTGGGAACCCTGATATGATATCTATGAGCCTCTTTACAAAATTAATCAAGTGATGGCTTACCTCTTCACAGCATGAGCTTGCTGTACATACACCGCACCTAAAAAGTCCATGGTGTTTAGCAAAATCCTGAACTTTTCCGGCACATCTCGCAAAAATTCTTGCTAAAAAATTTAAATTTTTAAATTCAGTCTTAAAGGAAAAATCAAATCTTTATCTTAATACAAGGATCAAACATAATAAAGTGTTATATCATATATAAAAGGCTGTGTACGTAACATGTACAAGGTTGTGTATTTTGTGGCCTTGCATACTGAACATGCTCAACAAATCCAACAGGGAAGAAATAGTAATTTAACATAGAAGGAACAGGTGAACAAAACCAGACTTGGAATAAACATGTTTCTGTCTTTGTATTATACTTTGAATAAGAGAGAGAGAGCCTAGAGTCCCTAACATCTTAGGGTTTTGCAACGATTGAATAAGCAATGCTTGGCAATTGTAAATCATTTCAATATAATATGTTTTTAATCTAACATTCACACAGAATTAGGCGATCATATCACACTGAAGTATAGCTATTACATCCAAGAACTCTACGCAAGTTCAATATAGAGTATCGTTTAAAAGAAACGTAAAAATCTGGATGTTTTAAATGTTATATTTGATATAAGGCATCAGTGCTATATTACCTTTTATTTCTAAGTGCCATAATTCTATAGTAAAATTAGCCTGATATTAGCATTTATCCGTTAACCTAAAATATTACTCCTTCTGTAATTGAATTTAAGTAAACAAGAAAAATTTCATATTAATTTATAATCAAGAAAATATGGATACAACGGGATCTTGATAAAATGTTGTTCTGTGCTGAGCCTGTTTTGTGTAGCTCAAAAAATGGACAAAAACCATTTTAATATTTTCTCATAATATAGGTGACAGATTAAGAAACCGTAAAAGTGTTGATAGCATGTGGCAAACGTGGGATGAAAAAGTTTTGCACTGAAGTTGTTTTAATTCACAGGAATACTGGAACAAACTTAAGTAATAATTGAAAATCCCTCCCACAGGAATTTTCTGGTTATGCCACTGTCTGAAAGACGAGGTTTTATTTTACACCTTTGCATAAAAGGATAAATTATGATGCCAAAAACATTTTCTTACAGAATGAAGACGTGGAAGAAGTCGATACCAGGCAAAGCATGCTTGTAAAAAATACCACAACAATTAAATTACTACAAAAAAAATTCAAATATAGGTTTACAAATTTCCCTTCCATTTATCATTTACTTCTGAATAATTCAACTTTTACTGTTAAGGATGAAAACCCAGACCACAAGAATGCAGACATGGGTTCAGCTCCCCGAAAAAAAAAGAAGTATGAACTTCATGCAAAAATGATAAAAACCTAAAAAAAAAAATCAAATTTTCAAAAATGTCAGAACTTAAACAACTTGCAACAACTATAGCACTACATTGACAAACAAGTGAACCTAATAAAACTGTTTTCTATTCCTATGAATTAGCACTTTAAAAAAAAAATCCTTTTACCCATTGGATACTCAATATTTTCCAGATTTAATGCTTAATTGATTCTTTCTTTTCAATGCCACGTCATATATTTGGTTCGGTTAGCAACATGGACATAAATGTTTGCAACTTCCGTTCCGACTGCTTATTTCTGCCACTGATTAATTAAGTGCTTAACACAGCCACGTCTCGTAATTTTGAGCATCTAGAAGAATACGAGATCAAAATCTTCTACTGTAAATTCCTTTTTCCGACTCCACCACACTATCGAGAGGTCATTGGAGGCACGACCCATTTTTAATGTGCACCAAGCGTAGGATTATAGGGAGATTCTGGATGCCTTTAATCGTGGCGGCATCTACAGTTGTACATATCGTTAGAACAAAACCACACATGAAAACAAGGTTTACAAATCTAAGTTACCAGTTACCACAATGTTAATGAAAGCCCATTTTAATTATTATTCAGTTTTATTAAATTTCAAATTAAAAAAACCATCGTATAGCATTAATTTTTTGAACCCGAAAACTCCTTAAGAATTTTTGGGTGAAAAGAAGTTTATTGTAAAAAAAAAAAAAAAAAAAAAAAACGGTACGGCGACGTCCAGATACTTTTTTGAGCGCTGGTACTTTACCAGCCACTTTTTTTTAACTTATTAATAATAACTCATAGATTTTAAAGCATGTATTGCGATATAAGTTAGTGAGCAAATAAATAAGTAAATTCAAAATATTTAACATTTTTACGGTAAACTAAGCAAAATATTGTGAATTCGTATTTTATAATTAAAAAATCTCAACTACATTTGGAGTTACTGCCAAGATTGGGAAAATTGAGCACCGTACCGGTAAATGAAATTTTCAGAATAAACATTAAGGAAATTTAATATTATGGTTAATAGTAAAATAATTCAATAACTAATAAATAATAATTTATTTTTTTTTATATTTATATGTAATAATATTTATATATTTAAATAGTGTTTTTATTAATTTTAATAATTGAATTGTTTTATAATTAGTTTAATTAAACAATGTTCTGTCTTTGTGTGAACTTAGGTTTTCATAATTCATTATAAGTTTGATGCAAAAACTAAATTGTAAAATCAAGAACGTACAGGTACATAACTAGTGTGTTAATTACAAAATGACACCGGAAATTAAAAATAAAATGATTATAAAATACGTAAAAATGCATAATACGATAGTTAAAGTAATGAAAAATTTAAGGCCATTTAGTGGGGAGTGATTGGAATTCAAATGCATTGGTTTAAAACAAAAAAGTCAAGAAAGACTACTTATATTGAAATAAAAATTGAAAAAACAAAAAAAACACCCTTCTGTATTGAACCTGCCCTTTTTCTTCAAACACAGACCGGACAACCCTAACAGTTCACCCCTGGGCCAGGATGAAACAAAATACAGCAAGGAAAAAAGTAAGAACTAGTTGTTAAATAAAAAAATATCAGAAGTAGTTAAATGAATGCATAACAACCAGGACAAGATTTAAAAAACCGATTCCTACTATTACATAACAGGAGGGGCCCTACCATTGACGATGGTTGGTATTATAACAAGTATTAATGGACACTTTTGATTACCATCTTAAATTAGAATCAAAATATGAATATTTTTATGATATATTACAATATACTTTATGACATAGTGATCAAATGCACTGAACAGAATATAGATAGGTTGTTAATAGCACAATAAAACAATATTAATTATAGCATTACATGACAAAGGAAACATTTTCATTGATGCAACTGCAAATAACTAATAAACCTCTCGCATCAAGGTAATTCCGAATTTACCATATCTTAGTAATCTATTTCTATATTATATTTAACGATTTTCAAAATAATTTCAGGTAATTCGGGGGCCTAAGGCACGGCCTCCATGAAAAATAGTTACATTAAATAAGTATACTTTATTTAAATATTTTGCTAAGGAAATTGAGTTTTTACATTATGGATGTTTTTTAATAGAATTTTTTTTTTTCC
Source organism: Linyphia triangularis (assembly GCA_963978545.1). Classification (NCBI taxonomy): domain Eukaryota; kingdom Metazoa; phylum Arthropoda; class Arachnida; order Araneae; family Linyphiidae; genus Linyphia; species Linyphia triangularis. Next base: position 10,047,224 of record OZ021722.1, on the reverse strand, counting down.
TTCTTTCTCCCCAACTGTTTACTTTCACATGAATTCAATTCTAAAAAAGCATTCTTGATATTCATAAGTGTGGTAAAGTGCCTATGTTATGTGATAATTAAGACATTTCAGCCACTTTTGAATTAAATAGAAAGAGTAATGGGTTTCGATATTTTACCCTCCTCTGAAAAACTACCTATTAGTCAGTATGAAATTTGATCAATAAATAATATAACCCATAAAAACAAAGTTTTTAACTTAAGTTCTTTATATCAGCTTTAGCATCTACTCGGCCCGCTGACCGGATTTGGCCCGAGTGATTTTCAGAGCGATTGGATGACTGCTAGTTATTTTATTAGTATTTCGTAAAAGCGACCTTTTAGTAACAGTTACAGTCCCAAAATTTGATAGAATTCATTGTCATCGATATCGAATCTATCTTTCAGCCCGATGGGATGACAGCAAGGGATTTCGCAGATTTGGCCACCATTGACAAACTTAACATATACACACAAAATCTACTTTAAGATAAATGATTCAAATAACTTTAGCTTCCGGAAATTTTTCTTTAAAACACATAAAAAAACACAATTCAGGAAATCTGATGCATCAAAAACGAATTTATAGGAAATCTGTCTTTAAAATAATCTCACAATCCGAGATATAGCATAAATAAAAAAAATAAAAAAAACGTATTCAAAAATCCTTCTTTAAAATAAAACGCAAAATACAAAAAAAAATGAATAAATGACAAAACGAACCATGTAGGAATAATAGGGTGGCCACAAAATTCAGGAAAATAAGTTCCCTGATACATTTCTAAAAAATTCCCTGATTTTACTGCAAACTTTTTTTCAAATTTCCCCAACTTTTCCAGATGCGTAGACACTCTGATCAAATAGACCATGTATGCTAAAGGGATAATATGCCAATATTTTAAAAAATAGTTTTGGCGGTAATGAAAAGTTAAAATTATTCCGTAACAATCCACTTCTAACGATTACCACCACAATTTTCCGGGAAAATGGCGCCAAAGTATGGATAAACCATCAGTAAACGTGCCTTCACAAGAAACAAAATTTCCCTGATTTTCGTGAAATTTAAAAAAAAAAAAAACTCTTGACATTTCCCTGATTTCCAGGTTCTGTGGTCACTCTGAATAATGCGTTTAGCAGTCGGTTTTAACTAGCTACTGGCATTTAATAAAACCAAATATCGCTATGATAATTTTGTTAATTATGAAGTTAGATCGCACTCATACGGTGAAAGAGCCGCAAGAGGCTGGTAAGCTGCGGTTTACCGATCACTGGTTACTGATATAGGAGAAAATAGGAAGGGGGGAAAAAAAACCGCACAAAACAAGGACGTAAATCAAGGTTTCGCGGCTTAAAAACATAATAATTAGAGTAATAATTTACAACAGAGGAAGTATATAGAAAGAGATAACAACATACCTGAGCATTCATGGTGATAATTTAAAAAGATATCAATGAAAATGACAAAATGTAAGAAAAGATTTTAAAAGATAAAAACTAGATTACAAATTTTAAACTTTAAAAAGATGAAAACTAAAGGTTAAGAGGTAAAAAGACAAATATTAATATACTAAAAGACAAATATTAAAATACTAAAAGACAAAAATTTAAGATGACTTTTAAAAATTAAAGGTCTTCTCAAGATATTATCGCGGGCAAAAGGTAATTACACACTTTTTAGTAGCGATAAGGGAATGAGCAATGGCATCACGATTTTGTTCCTCAGGCTCCACCCTTTTTTTTGCCTCAGTGACACTCATTGGCTTGCCAGTCGTGACGTTAAATGAGTTTCTCCAATCGCGAGACAGTTTGGTATTTGGATTGATGTGCTTGTCTGAAAAGGGACGAACTGATTTCTCTCTTGAAAGTGTTTCGTTTTTAACGTATATTTTATTTACATTTTTTTTTTTACATTCCCATTATTTTACTTCTATTCGGATCACATATGACAACATACCGTAAAATGGGGTGAATCGGAACACTTTTCAACTTTCAAAGTAAAAATCGGGTGTGATAAGATCGCTAACGAACATACTTTTGACATTAAAACTTGGGTCTTACCTACTTCTTTGAGGATCAACCCCCAAAAATGTTGAAAAAACCATGACTTTAATTTATTTTGAATTTTTTTATGGTGTTCCGATTCACCCCGCAGAATGGGGCGAATCAAATTTGGGGGCCCCCATATTTTGAAAGTTTTCTGAAAATTTTAAATATAATGGTCTTTTTATGGGAGGTATTGAACAAAAATAATAAAAAAATGTTAGTTACACATCCGCAAATTCCATATTTTTTTTTACAGTCACAGAGAGTTAAGTTAGATAGACTAACTTAATAAAACCTTATTAAGCAAATCTTTCCGGTTCAGCCAATCATATACAACTTCTTCATATGTACACGGAGACAAGGGCTTTACGCCGCTGTTCTCCTTCTCTCGCCTCTTGTAAAAAGATGTTCACCAACCATATACAACTTCTTATATTATGAAATGAAAAAGTCTATGTGATTGGTTGGTTTGCAGGCTCTTCCGTAGACTTTTTTGGCCCTCCGTTTTGGTGAGATCGTGGAAACACTGGAAAGGTTACTTTGTATTATTTACAATTATTGTTATAAAATTAAGTAATCTTTATTACTAATATAATTTGTGGACCCTGTGGTAAAATGTAAGTTTAAAATACAGGAAAGTGTGCTTTAAAATCAGTGCTCATGGGGGGGTCTGGATTAATTCAAAAGTTTTGAGGAAATCAAGATCATACTAATTATAAAAAAAAAAAAATTGTGTGAAAGTAAACTATAAATTTCAATTGTAAAAAGTTAGTCTTAACGAATGTAGCTTGATCTGGTAATATTGTGACGTAAGAAAATAAATATTTGCTATTGGGGGCCTCTCTCTGAATGTTGGACCAACAGTAAAAAAAATTCTAAATCGGGCCCTGCATATAGATTGCTTTTTTCCATATTCGTTATAGATAACAAGGTCATCAAGAGAAAAACCACTGGAACAACTGGGTTTTGTACCATGCGAAAACTAGGCTCCTCTTCTGACATTTATACAAGCCAGCAATCTTGATTACTCTCTTGAATGGAGTAATTAGAGAGAATCTTGTGTGGAACATAATCTTGCCAAACATCGCTTTTTAATACCACTTTTCTTGTGTTAGAATTCACCCCGCGAATCTCAAAATCGAGACGAGGAAAAACATAAAAATTCGTAAAATAAAAAGTTATTGAAACCAAGTTAAATAAAGTATAGCATGTTGTTATGGATGTTTATTCTTATCTAAAATTATATTAGTTAAGTCTATAACAGGTTAATGTTAGTAATTACGGGATAAGTTTTGGAGAGGTTGAAACTCACAGGATTGTGTGCACGCTGTTTCAGATTTTTTTTTAAAAATAAGGACAGTGTTGAAAACCACACAAAACATATGTTCCAAGAGTCCAAACATGTTAGCCAAATTAAAAAGATGAATAAAAAATAACACTGCTTTATTTGTATAAAATAATATTTTTTTTTTCTAATTTCAAGAAGTTCTGTTCCGATTCACCCCATTTTACGGTAATTAATCTATCAGTTTTGTGACATTTTAAGCGAAAGAAGGATTGTTTAAAAGCTATCTTTAACCCTTTGCACTCCAGTGGCGCCTCTCAGGCGCCACACGATTGGATGCCAAACCACTAGAGGACCATTAGGTGTGATGCGGAAATTCGATGCAAGGCCAATGACTGTGTTTAGTTTCTATGAAGCAAATCCATAAACACCAGCCGAACCTAAAATGTCTCGAGTTGCTGATTCCTCAGCGTGAAAAAGGCCTGGAGTGCAAAGGGTTAATGGAAAAATTTTAGTTCCAAAAATTTTTAAAAAGTAAAAGTCACAGAATGAATTTATTGCTATTGGTTCACACTGAATCAAAATTGTGGCATCTAAAGAGTATTTTGGTATGTCATTGCGGAAAAAAAAATTTTTTTAGTTCTGCAAATTGCAAATAATATAAATTTAGAACATATTTGCATGGATAAGCATTCAAAATGGGAAAATACTGTTTACTTCGGAAATGTCAAAACCAAAGCTTACCTCTGTTTTCCGAAGTAATTATTTTTTTCGTCTTTTATAAAATGTTAGGCAAATATATTTGTGGCGATGAAATTGAACTAGAGATTAATAAGGCTGATGGGGTGTGTGCTAAAAGTCGAGAAAACCTACGAGAGTTCGAATCTGACAAATCTTCAGATATTGATACTTTTTAATTGTTTATTCAAGGCAGTGGGGTGATGAAATGCAGGCGAGCAACCATGGGAAGGGCTTTTAGGGTCAGGAACCTTCCCCCCCCCCCTTCCCCCAAATCAATCTCGCAAGGATTCATAAAATCCCTGTACTTTGCAATGATTGAATAAGAGACACTTAACAATCGTAAATAATTTCAAAACGACACTTTTTAATCTACCATTATTCAGACAGAGTTTGCTTATACTGTGATATACTGAAGTAGATATTATGTCCAAGAACTTGGCAATAAATAGCGGATTTGTAAATTTCCTAGCATCGAAAAATCATTACACATTATTTTTGTTCACTTCAGTTCAATATAAAGTGTCGTTTAAAAGAAATGCAAAAGTTTGGATGTTTCGAACGTTGTTATAATTCCTTTAACCCTTTGAGTACTGTATTATTTGAAGATTTTTATGCCCATGGGACGGATTTGGATGGTCGGATGACGAGTCAGACTCGTCCACCGAAACTTCGCCCAAGTAAGCAGGTGACGAGTCACACTCGTCAAACGTACCCAAAGGGTTAAGGTATCAGTGCTGCATGCCCTTGTATTTTAAGGGCCATAAATGTATAGTAAAATCAGCCTGATATTGGTGTTTGTCCGTTAACCTAAAATATTACTCCTTCTGTAATTGAATTTAATAAAACGAACAAATTTCATATTAATTTATATTCAAGAAAATATGGATAATATAGGTTTTAGATAAAATGTTGTCCCCCCCATGTTATAAGATGTTTTGTATAACTCGAAAACTGGACAAAAACCCTTTTAATATTTTGTCATAATGGAGGCGACAGATTAAGAAACTGCAAAAGTATTGATGACATGTGACTAATAGGATGAGAAAGTTCTGCAGGGAAGTTGTTTTTTATACAGAGAAATACTGGAGGAAATTTGGGTCTGAGCGCTAACCGCTAACCACACAATCACCAGGTGGGCCAAATCAGACTATACTTAGAAAAAATAGCGAACCAAATTCAAAGAAAATTATTGTAAATCTTTAAAATTCAATTCTCATAATCGCCATCGTATCTGCGTGTTTTGGAAAGCAATCATTCACAATGTTAAAAATTACCCCCAAAAAATAAAAGTTTTTACTATAGATCATCCCACTACGAAGAAAATAATTCGGATTCCGTGCCAATGATTAACATTTTTCTTGCCATAGAAAAAAAAAAGAAAAAAAAACTTGATATAATGCATTGTCATTGATAACGAATCTATCTGCCAAGTTTCAACTCGATTGGATGACGGCAAGTGGGGTAATTAGTCCCCGCCAAGACGGAATAGATACAGGTAAAAAAGTGGTTTTCAGTGACAATTCTAGAAGCTGTATAATATGCATTTTCATCGACAACGAGTCGATCTGCCAAGTTTCAACTCGACGTGATAACGGCAAGTGGGTTAATTGCTTCCCCGAAGACGAAATAGAAACATCTTAAAAGTGACATTTAAGTGACAGTCCTAAAAGTTCGATAAATGCATTTTCATCTACAACGAGTCTATTATGTGCGTATCGACGGCATGACGATTTGTGAGTTAATTAGTTCTTCGTTGATTTTCCTTAACTTTTTTGAAAAAATTCTAATGCATTCAATTTGTATGATTAGAAAATAGATGCACTAAGATTTATATATTACGGTATTAGGAGTTTTTACTTATTTTATAAATTTCAAGGTAAAATATATTCTATCATTTCGGAGGTAACTTTCTAATTACCTGGATATTCTTTAGTTTCCCAATTTAGATTTCTTTTATTTAGTTTTGGCAACAAACAATAAATGGTTTATAGAATCCAAGTTCACTCAAAGAAGTTATACACAGTAGAGACAATTTGATGTGGTTAATATTATAAGTTAATAAAACAATTCAATTATTAAAATTTATAAAATTTTTAAAGCTGTTGAAAACACTATAATAAAACTAATTATTGAAAATAATGATTACATGTAAATATTTAAATAATAAAATATACTGATTATTACAATTAATTGTTTGGAATTATTTTATTATTAACTATAATTACTAATATATGATTGATGATTATATTGAAAATTTGGCCGGGTACAAATCTATAATCACCTGATCACGATTTTATGATCCAGTACGCCTCCGATTAGAAAACATTGGTATGTTGGGAGTTGGGAGAGGGAGTGGGGAGGGGGGGGGGGTTCTGACATTAAAAACTTTTCCATGTCTGAAAATAAAATATCCAAACCTACAAACTTGCAATCTTCAAAAGCAGGAAAATAATATAACCCATAAAAACAAAGTTTTTTAATATAAATCCTTTACATGCATCGCCAATTTTTATATTCATTAACACAGCGCCGATTCTGTGAACAACGCGGGCTTGGCGTCGGCATCCAGTTTTAAATATCAAAAACATTTCTATCGGCAAAATGTGCAGCAAAAACTAGGTTTCAAAATTTATTTATTAAAAATGAACGTGAAATTATGTACTCACATGCAAATACCTTTTATTTAATCTAATTAAAACTATTTTATTATTTATTAATTAATAAAAAAAATTTGGCAACATGAAAGATTTTCCAACAATGGTCGGTTTAATGATTTTCGTAACGCGATTGGATGACGGCGAGTTGGTTTATTAGTATTCCGTAAAAGCGACCTTTTAGTAACAGTTAACAGCCCCAAAATTTGATAGAATGCATTGTCATCGACAGCGAATCTATTTACCAAATTTCAGCCCGATTGGAGGGCGGCAAGGTGGTTAAATAGGCCTCCCCAGATTTGCCCGCCATCGAAAAACATATATATACACACAAAATCGAAGTTAATATAAAGGATTTAAAAAAAAGTTCATTCCTTACAGAGAAATCGTTAGATAAAAAACATCTGCCTTTGATCAAGGAATCCAACAACAATTTGAAACCGTTTCAAAAAATCGCTGAATCCATTTCACGTATAAAGATAACAACGAGCAGATGGCACCACCACTCCCTTTTATTTCATATTTTTGTTATGAGTTGTGAAAACCCTTTTGGGCGCCTTTTTTGGAAACCTGAAAACTTTTAGTTTCCTTTCAGATAACTTTAAATAAAACAGCAGCTGCAAATTGCAAATTATTACCGTCAGCATTCAGAAACATAAGTTTTATATTTGTACTACATACTTTCTTTTAAAAAAAAGAACATATAACTCTAATCAACTTTGAGCTGGATCTATATTTTACAACTTTCTAATTAAAAATTGCACCGTTTTCAAATCAGCTGCATGCACACATGTGATTTTGAGAGGGGCGCCAAAATGAGAAAAAATACAAAAAAGATATGGTAAAAATAAATTTTTTATGTAATTTGGCATGCAAATTAACGTAAGCTACCTATAATACTAAGGTCTACTCTTTAGCAAAAATGGCTCAATACCCTTACAATTGTGTCCGTTGAAAATGATATTTCATCGTCATTCAGTGATTGAAGTGTGGGTAGACGCGGGGTGACACATCCTCCCACTTTTCAAGAAAATGCTCATTCGTCCCCCACTTCTAAAACCAATGAAATCCATCCCCCCCCCCCCACTTTTAAAAACATTCAATCCGTTTAAAAACTACCGAAGAAAAATAACATTAACACAGTTAATGTTATTTTCACTATTATTATTGTAAGCACACAGTTTCTAAACAACGGCTCTAACGATTTTGATCAAAATCGCTTTAGTAATGCCTCTTAAGGTGTTCTAAACATCCTCATCACTAAAATTGCCTTAAAAAAAGGTTTAATGGTTTCAAGGATAATATAAGAATTATCGAAAAGTATATTGCCAAAATCACCATTTTGGCGGAGTTTTTTTTTTTTTTTTTTTTTCGTATACCCATACAAGAATTCTACATGATGAAAATATAAAAACGGCAAATGACACAAATCCACCTCAGTATTATAGTATAATTGAGAGCTGTGCCATATTCCACACCCCTAGTTTTTATTTGTTTCTTTTTAGGATAGGGAGATATTAAAATCACCTAGTTTTTTTTTTTTGTTTTTTTTTTTACTTGGTGAAAAAAAGTTTTAAATATACAAAAAGAAAAGTTTTTTTAATATATTTTTTTTTTAATAATAGTTTTTCTAGGTAACATACCTTCTATACAGGGTCGGTCTAGTCTATTGAAGTTTGAAAAAGTCAATTAAAAGAATTAGTTATAACAAAAGTCATTTAAAAAATATATATATATATATATATATATATATATATATATATATATATATATATATATATATATATATATATATATATATATATATATATACTAAAAGAATTAGTGATAGAAGACGTCTTTTTAAAAATTAAAGTAATGAAAAGGTACTAAATATTTTACTTTAATATTTAATATTTATCAGTACTTATTAGTTTTAGTTTTTAATCTTTTTAAAATGCCAACTTCAGGTATTAAGTTCCAGGAATTTTCAGCTAAAGAGCACACATACCATTTTTGGAAGGTTTTCTATACCCATTTTTAGTATAAGGGGCGCCAAAACTTGTTCTTGCACACACAGCATTTTGCTCTTAGGCCGGTCCTGTATTATCAAACAGTTTAAGATTAAGTACACGTCACGCTATGAATACTTAGTAATCAGGGGAATGTACCTGTACTTTCTTTGATCTTTCTCATCCCATCTACTCTTAGAAACTTTTCATTTAAATTAAATACTTATCGGAAAGACCACACTATTGTTTAGCTTTTGAAGAAAGCTGATCTTTTTGAGAGAACAGATTTTAAAGTCGTATCTACTTTCTACAAGTCTCTGTACAAGGATACATTTCCAAAATAAACCTTTACTATATTGTTGCACAAATTGTCTGTATATTGTGTAAATAGTGACGTATTATTTTAAAATTCTATTGTAATTTATTTTATCTTATTTTATTTATTAACAGCGATTATACAGGTTAGAAAAAGGTGGTAACACCTAAAGCAATCGAGAAATTTCGAGATGTTTCTTTTTCGACGAATTGGCTGGAAATTTCGGGAATGTGCTCACGCGCCTGTATATAAAGACCGGAGATAGGGAAAGTTTAGGAGATTGACTTTGGACTTCGATGAAAGCCGATCGCTTTGTTTACCTACTAGAGTGGACTTGTATAATCGCTGTATTCGAAGTTGTTCATACTGAAGCTTGTGAGTGATTACACCGTTGTCTGTGAATAAATTTTGTGAGTTTTCTGAAGAGAATAAATAATAGTTTTTATCTTAAAAACTGTGCCATCATTGCCTCAGTGGAAAAATTCATAACAATATTTATACTATTTCAATGAAGAAAATGCAGTTTCCTAAATTCATAAGAATTGTGTTAGTTGAGTTTCCTTCTTCGACACTTTTAATTTTCAATTCATATGTTTACATAGGGTAATGAAAGTATTATTTTCAGTCAAAGAAATTTAATAAATTTCAATTTATTTGCCATTTTGGGGTATCCTGACTTCAACTTAAGGTGTGAAACATAGCACAACTTTAAATTACACTATAATATTGGTCATTGGGAAAAATTTGATAGGATGTTATGATGCCCGTTTTCATATTTTCAACCTTTTTAAATAAAAATGACCAGTTTGGCAATATTTTTGGAAATAATTTTTAAACGGGTAAAAAAAACACCAAAAATGGCAAAATCGGCGATGTTATTCGATAGATATTACATTGTCCTTTCTTGACTGCCAGAAACGGAAGAAAATGAATCGTTGATGGGGGATGCTCAAGAGCAGAGAGCTCTGTGCTTATTTTTCAACTTTTTATACTTTTATCGTATTTCTACGGGAATTTCGGAAATAGGGACGATTGAAACACTTTAAGAGCCATTAGCACAGGGATTTTTATCAAAAATTTTTGAGTTGCTTTAAAACAATTGCTGGCAACCATGATTTCTTCATGTTTTTCACGACGACTTTTGGTTGTATTCCCACATTATTTCAAATTTCTAAGGTCACAACATTAATTTATATATATATATATTATTGTAAGATATTTTATAACTAGAAGTGTGGAACATCATGATTGATCTTCTTTCAATTACACTATAATACTGGTCACTACGTATAAATGTGACGTAGAATAGTGTTAGAACAATTTTAATATTTTCATTTATTTAAAAAAGTGCCACTTCAGCTATATCTTTAGCAGTAATTCTTACATGAAGAAAAATATCGCCAAAATGGCGAATTTGGCGATATACTTTTTGATAATTCTAACATTAAATTTTCTTGTAAGTGAAACAGAGGAGAGGAGATAACGGTCTTTGGTAAACAATGCTCAAGGGAAGATAACTCAGTGTTAAAGATACTCGTTTTTCAACTTTTTTCACCTTTATAAAATTTTTACGAGAAGTTCAGATGTGGGAATGTTGAACATATTAGGAATCATTACTATAGAGATTTTGAAACAAAATCGTTAGAGCCGTTTTTAAGCATATTACTAAAAAACATGATTTTTATCATGTTTTCATGAGCAATATTGACGAAAACCTTAATGACCAGTTCCCATGGCTACCTCTGACCTGTACACGAAATTTGAACATAGTAGGTCGACAAATTCGTTCAACGCACTCATAGAGAGACATTTTTTCTAGACCATTGTTTAGGAGTCAGGATGTTCCAAAACGTGGAGAAATGCAAAAAAAAAAGAAAAAAAAGAAAAAAAAAAAAAGACTGCAAACTATATTTTTTTTCCCTATGTTAACAAATAGGTAATTGAACTTAAAAACGATTTAAATAAAGTGTTTAATGTTAAATACTTAATTTTTTTGTAACTTTTCCATTTTGTGTATAATACCAATACACAAAATCCTTAAACTCATTTAACAATAACGTTTAAGTCTTTAAACTCGTTTAACAATAGTTGGGTCACAATTAATCGCCAATGAAATGGCAAGAAAAAAGTTTTCAAATTCTACTTATACTCATTTCTCATCAAATAGGTAAATTTCCGCAAATTATGCATTGTTTCGAAAGCGAAATTTTTCTCACTTTCCAACCATATAAAAAGTTGGATGACCAAACGTGACTTTCGCCCAAACCTTCGTAAACACTTTCACCACAAAAAATTGCGTGAAAAACTGAGTTTTTTTTAAGTTAAACAATATATGTATTCAACTCCTCTAAAATTATGCCGAAATTATTTTGCATTTTGCTTGTCAATTGCTATCGATTCATTGTAAAAATTTATCCCTTTTTTTTTTAGTAAAGAAATCTTTTTTAAATCCTTTATATTAACTTGTACGTATGTTTTATCGATGGAAGGTAAATCTGCGGACGAATTAACCCCCTTCCCGTCATCCAATCGGGCTGAATCTTGGCAGATAGATTTGATGTCGATGGCAATGCATTCGATCGAATTTTGGGTCTGTGAATGTCACTAATACGTGACTTTTACAGAATACTAATAAACCAAATGGCCGTCATCCAATCGAGCTAAAGCCCACTTGTGTGCTGTGGGTTTAGCGATTTGGCTTCGCATGCCAAAGGTGCCGGGTTCGAATCCCGAGAAAGGCATGGATATTCGTTGGGGTTCGGAATCCACGTTAAGCTGTTGGTCCCGGCCTGATTAGACGTTATTGTGCATAAGTAGCGGTCGTTGAGCGCACACACCAACCAACCAATCGTGCTAAAACAACATTTAACAGACCATTGATGAAACTCTTTCCTGTTGTCAAAATTGTTTTTAATAAATAAATAATAAAATTGTTTTATTCGGAATAAATAAATGAAATTTGGATGTGAGTGCATAAATTCACGTTCATTTTAATAAATAAATTTTAAAACGTAGTTTGCCGCACATTTTGCATTTATAGAAATGTTTTTGATATCGACGTTGCGTTAATGAATACAAAAATTGGCAATGCTTATAAAGTATTTTTTTTTTAAACTTTGTATTTATGGACTAAATTATTTAAAATACACTTGAACAAACGCAAGAGGTAGATGTGGTTGTTTTGTATACACTCAACGACCTATTTCTATGCACAATAACGGCTAATCAGGGCGGGACCTATAGCTTAACGTGGATTCCGAACCACAAAGAAACCATACATGTTTAACCCAGGATTCGAACCCGGAACGTTTGACATGAGAGGCCACAGCGTAGACTCTATAACCATCAAGTGGGAGTGGGAGTTGTGAGACAAGATGCTATAGATACTTGTAAAGAAACTCAAGTAGTTAAAATCCGATAGGAAAAAACATTTTTTCTATAACAATGTACAAACAATTAAACTGTTTTTTTTACGAGGAAGTTCTATACTAAACTTCAACTTAACTTGACATAACTAGACGGTAGATCGTCACAGTGCTCATAGGTATTTAATCCATTTTGGAGGAGTGAAGACATAATTCTCGCCAAACCACAACCCTGTAGAGAACAAAAGGCTATAAGTTTTGGCGAGAATTATGTCTTCATTCCACTAAAATGGATTAATTGCCTATGAGCACGGTGAAGATCTATCGTCTAGTGATGTCAAGTTAAGTTGGAGTTTAGTATAGTAAGGATCATTTCCTATACTCGCTATGTTACGATCATCTAGCCCAGATCATTTAGAGACTAGCTTGTAAAAAAACCTTGAAATTTCGTGGGTAGGTAAGAAAATAATCACTTAATGAAATTAAATAAAATTGTTTTCATTTAATGTCAAACTACTACTATAAATGAAAAATTAAAATAGCAAAAGACAAAACTAGGTGAAGCCACTGTATCATATGCATTAACGTAAGGATTTTAAGTGTAAAATCAAGTATACTAGACGCTATTTTCGTTTTTTTTTTTTTTTTTAATTTATGTGATTTCATTAAGTGATACTTTTTGCTATCAGATTATGAATTTTATTGAGCCTCTTATGCAACATTTTGGAATACATTTTTATACGAGTACCAACATGGGTGCCCCCAGGAATATTTACAAGGGGGTGCAAGACTAGATTTTTTTCAAAATCATTATATGTTTTAGAAATGTTAATTAATAATTATGCATTATAAATTGATATGGGTACTCTTTGATAATAGTAAAAATTCATGGTACATATTTTTGAAAGCGCAACCCTGTTAAAGAGAAAAAGAAATAGTAAAATTATTATAATATAAATTTTTAACGATTTTTTTTTTGTCATCCAACTCACGGCATTTAAGAGACAGTGTTTAAAATAGAGGAACTCGAAGATGCAAAAATACAGAGGAGTAAATTTTTTTTTTATTTCTTCCAAGTTTCGGATTTAATGAAAAAAAAATTCAAAATGAAACACGAAGGCAGCATTGGAATCTGTTCCATTGAATTCAAAAAATAGTTTTCAAGATTGTATATTTGATGGTTTAAAAAACAAAAAATGTTCCTAGAATTGTGTGAGAACTGCACAGGAAATGATTATACAATAAAAGGAATAAATACTTTTACTCATCAGCCTCTAATAATCATAGACAACAAGCTCCAGAAAATCGTCACGGAAGTAGCTATAAAAAACGACATAGGAAAGAAACAAAAGACTAAATTAATAGAAAAGAAAAAAATGCTCATTTTTTTTTTTTTTTTTATCATCTTGGAATTTTCATCATTTCCCTCATTTTTAAAAAATTTCAAGAGCCGGGGGGGGGGGGGTTCAAAGTGCACCTCCTTGCACCCTCCTGGGGGCGCCCATGAGTACAAACCGTTTTTCCATCAAATATATAGAACAGGAACATTAAAAAAAAAACTTATTTTCGAATTTTTAATTTATGCCATTTCATGAAGTGATAATTTTCGTACCTATAACTCGCCAAATCTCAAGGTTTTTTACAAAGTAGTTTTTAAATGCACTGGTCTAAAAGATTGTAACATAGCGATTACATGAACTGATCTTTGGTAAAGTAACTTTATCGCAGCTAATGTGATAAAATACTTTGCCGTACACCTCGTGTTCAAATTCTATGTTTTTTTGTTTTGTTTTTTGGAACTACCGACTGTCTATTTCTGCCACTTATAAAGTGCTTAACACAGCCAAATACGTCTCGTAATTTTGAGCATCTAGAAGAATACGAGATCGAAATCTTCTAGTGTAAACCACTCACTCCGACCCCACCACACCAACGAGAGGACATGGAGGCCACTACAGATTTAATGTGCACCAGCCCCCATTAGGTACACACCGATATTTGGCGGACGGAGGCCCGAACCCACAACCCTCCGGTTACGAGCTCGATACTCTACCGCAAGGTGATCTGTGCCCCAAATTCTATGTGGTTTTTATATAGATATGACTTAATTTCAGAAGTGATTCATCGACTGGAGTTGACAATTTTAACATATGTATATGTTAAAAATATATATATATATATTTTGCACGTGATTATAAAAAATATTACATGCAACAAGTGGGAAAGTACTTTTTCAAACTCGGTATACTATTAGACTCACGCTAAAACGCACAATAAGAATGTCAAATAAGAATTTTCCTTCGTTTGAAAAAGTATTACTTTCTGGCAACAAAAGAACAATTTCCCTCTTTGATCATCTTTTTTGTTATTTCTGCCCAAATGTACGCTGACGATAATCCGCTTTCTGCAGCTGCTTTTTTAAAAAAAAACATCTGTACCTGAATCTAAACAGAGTTAGGGTGAGTTTTAAGGCATTGAATTCGATAGTTTACATTTTCTCATAAAACAACTGTGAAAGGAAGGAGTGATTGGTGGTGCAATGTGGTCGAAGTTGTTTATGTTATTTTAATGAAGTTAGAAGAGCCGATTTTCATAAAACAATTTCCAACTGTTTTTCAATCTCTGGATAAATTTCATCAAAAGCAGATGCTTTTTATGCAACGGTTTCTGTGTGAAGGATTTGAATGACATCTTTTTTTCATTATGGAAACCCAACAAAGACTTTGTTGGTGTAAAAGTTAACTGCATTTCGCAAAGTTTTGAAACAAAATAAGAGTATTAACTCTTTATTGCATTATTATTATTATTATATATATATTTTTTTTTTTTTTTTTTTTTTTTTTTTTTTTGAGCTAGAAAGTTGTAAAACGCCCAAGGAGCGCGTTGAAAAATGCAGAATATATCAAACATTTTAATACAAGAAGTATATTTATTAACAACAAACCTACCGGCATTTTATATCGTATACATATTTCTACCGAGGGCGGCCAAATGAGCGATTTTTCAAATAAACATTATACAGTCAAACTCCGTTAATGCGAATTATCTTGACATGAAATGGCCGACCAAACGGTATAGTGGTTAGCTAGCTTCTAGACCGCGAGGTTGCGGGTTCCGAGTCCCTTGTTAGGCATGGGTGTTTGTAAATGTATGTTGGCTAGTCTAATGACGAATGTTTCGGTGCATTATAGCCCTCTTGTTGCTGACGGCGCCAGATAATCTGAAAACAACCAACAAAAACAACCAACTTGACATGAAATGCCGAGTAAAGACAGTTCTCTGTACTTAAAAGCTTAACGTTAATTCATTCATTTAACACGAAATTCGCTTAATCGGAGCAATTACGGCGGCCCCATCGCGTTAACGGGGGGTTTGACTATATATTCTTTTCCAGTTGATTATAAATAATACAGAATTTAGAGTAGGCAATAAAACTCAAAATAATTATTCTGTAATAATTAAAAAAAAAACATATTTATTATTTCAGGCTTTAGAAAGAAAAGTCAAAACCATGGGATTTAACAGTTTTGATTAAATAAGTCTCAAAAGCGTTCATTTGACAGCACTGGTAGGTTTAGTACTAAAAATTCAGCTCTTCTTTTACTATTATGCAAATGACAATTATTTCTGATATATATATCAAATGATACAAAAAAAAAATTAACAAAATTTGGTTTTAATGAAGAACCATTGAAAAACCACACTGCGCTGGAATTCAACAGGGTTGGTTGTATTCAGATTATCTGGCGCCGTTAGCAACACAATGGCTATAATGCGCCGAAACATTCGTCATTTGACAAGCCAACATACATTTACAAACACCTATGCCTAACACGGGACTCGGAACCCGCAACCTCGAGGTTCAGAAGCTAGCACGCTAATCACTATACCGTTTGGGCGGCGGAATTCAACAGGGAAATTCAGTATATTATTTATATCTTCGCTGACAACAGAATCGGTGCCATCAATCAAATCGATTATCTTCCTATTCATTAACATAGCGTCGATTCTGTTGTCAGCATGAACAAGAATTTATATATTCACGTCTAAATATATCTTTTATTTATTCTGTTTAAAACAATTTTGGCAACAGGAAAGAGTTTCAACAATGATCGTTTAAAATTTAAGTTACAGCGTTACAGAGCGAGTTAGCGAGGGATTGATCAGGGTAATTCTAATAGTAATAATTAGGTATATCCATCAAGTTTTTAAGTCAATACTTTAGTGCAGTGATTTGCAGATCGTGGCCACATGATTGCGACAGTGCACGAATCGCTAAAATTCTTTATCATCGCCAATTTAAGAGAAATTCAAAGTGCATTTAGAAATCTCAGTTCATTCCCAGTGCATTTAGAAACTACTTTGTACGAAATCGCGAAGTTTGGTGAGTAGGTACGAAAAGGATCACTTAATGAAATGACATAAATTTCAAAACACTGAGAGAGAGAGAGATTAAATTAAGACAATTTATGTAATTTCATTTCGCGCCTTCCCACCAAATGTCAAAGTTTTAGAGAAAGTAGTTTCTAAATGAAGAAGGAGGAGGTTAGAATATTTTAACATAGCGAGTATAGGAACAAAAAGTTATCTTAGTTCCCAGAAAAAGCGGTTTGCTCTGTAGGATCTGTGAAAGGAGATGTAATAATTTTTAACACCAGGGATGGTATTCCCAACTCGCATGACGGTATAGTGGTTAGCGTGCTAGCTTCTAGACCGCGAGGTTGCGGGTTCCGAGTCCCGTGTTAGGCATGGGTGTTTGTAAATGTATGTTGGCTTGTCTAATGACGAATGTTTCGGCGCATTATAGCCCTCGTGTTGCTGACGGCGCCAGATAATCTGAAAAAACAACAACCAATCCAACTCGCATGATCAATACAAAAAACAAAAATTTGCTTTTGCGGTTCTTTCATACTTCGCCTCTACGTTATCATGCGGGACCTACTGCTTAACTTGAATTCCGAACCACTACGAACATCCATGCCTAACCCGGGATTCGAAACAGGCACCTTTGTCATGCCAAGCCATAGCGCTAACCACACAGTTATCAGGTGGGCTTTTTCCAAACATCGTCCTAATCAAAAGTGAATTGAGGTTGGTTGGTTAGAACGCTCAATGACCTATTTTTTTGCACGATAAAGACTAATCCGTCCAGGATCTACAGCTTAACGTAGATTCCCAACCATAACGAACGTCCATGTCTAACCCACGATTCAAAACCGGCACGTCAAACTTATTTAAACTTTCCACTTTTCAAGACTTTGTCTTGTCATATTTTTATTTTAATGCAAAACATATTTTTATCAATTAATAAGGTATATTATTTTAATGATATCTGATTATGTTTAATGTTAGAAGTGAGTAAAAACTAGTCAATGAATTTCTTCTGAAAATATGTTATTTTAATAACAACACTGTATAATATTTAAACACTAAGCGCGCAAGAAAGTACTTTTTCACACTAGTGTGGAAAAGTTACTTTCTCGCAATCGAGAAAGTGTTATTTTCCCCACAATTTGGGAGTAAGAAAAGTATATATATATATATTTTTTTCCTTTTTAAATTTGTTATAAATACATTATTAAACATGAAAGGAACAATAAACAAAGTGTGACGGAAAATTAATTACAATCTTATAATAGAAATTGTTCACTTGGTAATTAAAAATAAAACATTACTAGGGGGCGCAGTGAGTTTTCTAAATAAATTTAGGTAGGACTTTTAAGGAAAATTATAAAAAAAATTCAGGAACACTTTAGAGATAATTCTCAAAATTTTAGGGACAATTCTTAAAATTTTAGTGATATTTCAAAAACAGTAAGGGATATTTCTTTTGACGCTAATATAGGCTCTTAACACCGACATATTATTTTCCAATCTTGTTCAATACAGACAAAAAAAAAAAAAAATGCCGATTTCCGAAAAAGGGAACTTTAAAACACTTTTTAGGAAGATAACAGTTATATAATAAACAATTACACTACTTTGACCCGCAAGCATACGAATTTAATTAAATCCACTTTTCTAATCTGGAGGAATATCAGTGTTTTTTGCTGATTTTTGGAGAAAAAACGGGGAATTTTCGGGATTTATTTATCAAAAATTTAAGTTGGATTTTAGAGATAAAGAAAAATTTAAGGAATATTAAGAATTTTAGGGCGAAAGAGTCACCTCCATTATTTTAAATTAGTTATCAATTACAGAATATTAACAATTTATTACAAATTAATAAATTGAATGAAAAATTGAATAATAAATGAATGAATAATAAATGAATAAATAATAAATGAAATAATAAATGAATAAATAATAAATGAAATCATAAATGAATAAATAGTAAATGAATAAATAGTAAATGAATAAATAATAAATGAAATAATAAATGAAATAATAAATGAATAAATGAATGAATAAATAATAAATGAGAAAAAAAAATTTACTAAATCTCGACTTAGTATTTTCTTTTATTGTCTTAATTACAGTTTGCAAAAAATGCTGTAAAGAAGCTGTTACTGCTCTTTTATACCCAACAAGAGTACTCTTACGTTTCAGGCTGAGGAACCTTCTTCCTCACCCCTTTCGCGTTCCCAGTGAAAACAAATAAAATAATAATTAATATAAATAATTTGAATATAAAATTTTAACTTTTTTATAGTAAGAATGACAGCATGTATGATTCAAAAGCATACTGGCCGACCAAACGGTATAGTGGTTAGCGTGCTAGCTTCTAGACCGCGAGGTTGCGGGTTCCGAGTCCCGTGATAAGCATGGGTGTTTGTAAATGTATGTTGGCTTGTCTAATGACGAATGTTTCGGCGCATTTTAACCCTCGTGCTGCTGACGGCGCCAGATAATCTGAAAACAACCAACCAACCCATTCTTGAGCGACGCTTTATTCGCACCCCTAGTAAAAGTTCTCGGAAATAAGGGGGAGAAATATCATACAGTATATGCTTTTGGTTGGTTGGTTGGTTGTTTTCAGATTATCTGGCGCCGTCAGCAGCACGAGGGTTAAAATGCGCCGAAACATTCGTCATTAGACAAGCCAACATACATTTACAAACACCCATGCCTATCACGGGACTCGGAACCTCGCGGTCTAGAGGCTAGCACGCTAACCACTATACTGTTTGGTTGCCGCTCAAGAATGGGAGTAAAATGTTATTTCACAAGATAAATTATCAGGAGTGAAAACAGTCAAAATGTAAAAAAGAAGAAAATATAGGTTATTTTTGAAGTACAAAAATAGCTGAAAACGAATATAATTGTGTACTAATGTGTGTACAAAAAAGTGGTGAGGATTGAAATTTTTTCAGGGTCCACATTTTTTTTTTTATTTTTTTTTTTATTATTATTTAGTTAGGTATTTTAGGGATAATTCCAAAAATGCCAGGAATATTTTAGGGACAATTCTTAAAGTTTTAGAGAAAATTCTTTAAGTTTTAGATATATTTCAAAAACAATTAGGGATATTTCTTTTGAAGCTGACATAGGCTCCTAACACAGACATTCCTTTTTCCAAAGCATATTTTAATTTCGGCAAAAATCTGCTAATTTAAAAAAAAGAATCGCAATTTTTTTAGAAAAATAACACTTATATAATTACACAATTTTACTATTTTGACCCAAACGTAAGAATTTAACTAAATCCACTTTTCTCAGCTGGAGGAATGGAATATTGGAGTTTTTTCGCGGGTTTTAGACGAAAATCGGGGCATTTTTCAGGGTTTTTATTATTTTTTATGAATTATCGAAATATTTAA
This sequence comes from Linyphia triangularis, assembly GCA_963978545.1. Taxonomy (NCBI): domain Eukaryota; kingdom Metazoa; phylum Arthropoda; class Arachnida; order Araneae; family Linyphiidae; genus Linyphia; species Linyphia triangularis. Next base: position 10,027,052 of record OZ021722.1, on the reverse strand, counting down.
GTACAATTTTAGAGAGGAACAAAAATTGAAGGATTGTTAGGAATTTTAAACAGAATGTGACCACCGTGTTTTTTTTTTTTTTTTTGTGACTATTTTGACGAGTTTTTGAGCAAAAAAGTGATATAGAAAAAATGTCTGTCTGTCAGGGGTGTAGTGGAGCTGGAACGCGTATGAACGGCGATTCCCTTCCCTTTATAGAAGGAGCAACGGCGTTCCCTTACATAAATTGTTTTGAAATTGTATTTTTATTATTATTTTTTTTCTTTGCATTTTTTTTCATTACGTGACATGCAACGGAAAGTCAAGTAAGAAAATTAAAAAGTTCTATCGTGGGAACTATGCCTTCGTTTTCGATCCACAACTATAGAGCTGAGCTGGCAAGTTCAAGTATTTACAAAACACTTGAAAGAGGCACGTCAACCCGCACATGGCCATTCCTACAACAAACCGATTGATGCATTAGACTCCCCCTCCCCCAGTCTTTCAATGATTAATTGCTACTTCATTGGAAATGAACTGACGTATGTTTACATCCATGATTCATCTTCTAATGTAAATTATCGTCTTCTTCAACGAATGATCTGTATTTGTGGATGAATTCCATCCTTCAAATTCGTATTCCAGCTTTAAAACTTCCATACACAAATTCACAACTTCCCCATTTATATATAATAAAACAAGCTGTCTGTCTGTGGCTCTGTGGATCGATAGAAACCTACTTAAAATTGGAGTAGAGCTCTGAAATTTTCAACGTAAGAAGTTTTGGCCTTCTAATTTTATGTATGTCAAACAGAATGTTAAAATTTTAATTAGTCTTTTTTAATTAATTTTTTTAATAAATTTTTATTTTTACAAAGTGACTTCAAATCGATATACAGCTCTGAAATTTTCAACATAAGTAGTTTTAGCCTTCTGATTGGACTTTTGAAAATCAGAACGCTAAAATTTTAATTATTTTTTAATTATCTGAATTAACAATTTTTTTTTTTACAAACCGACTTCTAATAGGGTTACAGCTCTGAAATTTTCAACATAAGTAATTTTGGCCTTCTTATTGAACTATTGAAAAAAAGAATTTTAAATTTGGTGTTATTTTTTTTTTTTTTTTAATTAACGAATAACTATTTTACAAAACGATTTCCAATAGGGCTACAGCTCTGAAATTTTCAACATACGTAGTTTTTGCTTTTTATTTGGCCTTTTGAAAATCAGAATTTTAAATTTTTATTTAGTTCATTTTTAATTAATTTTTTTAATTAACAAATATTTTTCAAAACAATTTCAACTTGGGCTACAGTTCTGAAATTTTCAACACAAGTAGTTTTGGCATTCTAATTGGACCATTGACAAAAAGAATGTTAAAATTTTAATTTGATTTTTGATTAATTTTTTTATTAATATTTTCACAAAAAGCGACTTCTAATAGGCATAGAGCTCTGAAAAATTCAACATAAGTAGTTTTGGCCTTTTAATTTTGCTTTTCACAAACACGTGTTAAAATAATCTTAAAGAGGTGTTGTATTATTGATATATTAACGGGAATTTCTTTTTCTCGACAGGGAAGAGGCTTCTAATAGTAAGGATTTACATAGCAACTAGATTTTAGTGAGTGAAGCGACCTTATGCTTACGAAACAATGAACCTTACACCGAGAGAAGCGAGCCTATTATTGCATAGTAATGAACCTTTCAACGAGTGAAGTAAGCCTGTACTTATGTGTCAATGAACTTTTCAGCGAACGAAACGAGCTCGAATTTGCGTAGCGATGAACCTTCCTGCGAGCGAAGCGCCAAAGACTAGGACCTAATAAAATATTGCACATGTTAAGATTTCGTAGCGAAGCACGGGTATTCAGCTAGTCTATAATAATAAAACAAGCTGTGTGTCTGTGACTCCTGTGGATCGATAGAAACCTACTTAAAATTGGAGTAGAGCTCTGAAATTTTCAACTTAAAAAGTTTTAGCTTTCTAATTTTATGTATGTCAAACAGAATGCTAAAATTTTAATTAGTTATTTTTTTATATAATTTTTTTTAATTAATTAATTTTTTACAAAGCGACTTCAAATAGAGATACAGCTCTGAAATTTTCAACATAAGTAGTTTTAGCCTTCTAATTGGACTTTTGAAAAACAGAATATTAAATTTTTATTTCTTTTTTAATTTTTTTTTTTAAATAATTAATAAATATTTTACAAAATGATTGCTAATAACGCTACAGCTCTAAAATGTTCAACATAAGTAGTTTTGGCCTTCAAATTGGACTTTTGGAAAACAGAATTTTAAATTTTTATTTAGTTCTTTTTTGATTAATTTTTTAATTAATAAATGTTTTACAATACAATTTTTAATAGGGGTACAGCTCTGAAATTTTCAACATAAGTAGTTTTGGCCTACTAATTGGACTTTTGAAAAACAGAATTTTGAATTTTATTTTTATTAATTGATTAACAAATATTTTACGAAACGATTTTTAATTGGACTACATCTCTGAAATTTTCAACACAAATAGTTTTAGCCTTCTAATTGAACTTTTGACAGAAAAAAAAAAAGGGGGGGAAAAAAAAGCATAATTTATAACAAAAAAAAAGGGATGTGGAACAACGCACAACTTTCAATGAGACTATAATACTTACATGGATTTGTGTGATTCACCGTTTTTAAATTTTTATCTTTCATTTTGCAAAAAATAGTCAGTTTGGCGATATATTTTTCGATAATTCTTGTATTATCCTTCTTTTAAGTGAAACTGAGGGAAGAAGAAAAAACGATCGTTGATGAGGTATGCTCAAGGAAAGAGAACTCTGTGTTAAAGGCATTCGTTTTTCAACTTTGTACACCATTAGAGCATTTTTACGAGAATTTCGGTGGTGGGGATGTTTAGAACACCTTAAGATGCATTATCCCAGCGAGTTTGAACAAAATCGTTAAAGCCATTTTTTAAAAATTGCTGGAAAACATGATTTTTTTAATGGCAGCTACCTTATGCGCAGGCGCAATTTTGACGAAAATCACCACTAACCTGCACATCAGATGTGGACATCCTAGGTCAATTTTTTCGGGTTGGTTGGTTGTTTTCAGATTATCTGGCGCCGTCAGTAACACGAGGGATATAATGCGCCGAAACATTCGCCATTTGACAAGCCAACATACATTTACAAACACCCATGCCTAACACGGGACTCGAACCCGCAACCTCCCGGTCTAGAAGCTAGCACGCTAACCACTATACCGTTTGGTCGGCCAATTTTTTCGGGAGTTATGCTGACCACAGATAGACATTTATTCTAGATCACTTTTTTGAAATCAGGATGTTCCAAAACGTCGAGAATGCAAAAAAATCGTGTTTTTTTTTCACTGAATACTATACTCTTATTACCCTATGTATACATATGGGTAATTGAAAGTAAAAATATATCGATAATACAAGATCCAGATAAAATATAGTCTTATGTTAGGTTGTTTTGTATAACTGAATTACTGGCCAAAAACTTTTTGTCATCTGTAAGCGACAGATTAACTAGGGGTGTGGAACAACGCACAACTTTCAATTACACTATATTACTGATGTGAAATTGTATCATTTACAGTTTTTATGTTTCCCTCAATCGTTTAGAAAAAATGGCCAGTTAGGCGGTATTTTTTGCGACAAATGGAAAATGGAACTTTTTTTTTTTTTTTTAAACTTTGCTAAAATGGAAATTTTGCGATATACTTTCCGATAATTCTTATATTATCCTTTCTTATTAGTGAAACTAAGAAGAGGAGAAATAACGATCGTTCATACGCTAAGTTCAAGCAAAGAGAACTCTGTTTTGAAGCATTCGTTTTTCAACTTTTTACGGTTTACGCGGTTAAAGCATTTTTATAGAAATTTTGGAGGGGGGGGGGATGTTTAGATCCCCTTAAGAAGCATTAGCATAGCGATTTTTATCAAAATCATTAGAGCAGTTTTCAGCAATCATTGAAAAACATGGCTTTTTCAATGGCAGCTTCCTTATGCGCATGCGCGATTTTGACGAAAACCTTAATGGTAGGTCCTTGGGCCATCACCAACCTGCTCACCAAATTTGAACATCGTAGGTCTATTTTTTCGGGAGCTATGCAAACCACACACTTTTTCTTAATCACTTTTTTGAGAGATCAGGAAGTTCCAAGACGTGGAAAATCCTATACTTTTATTACCCTATGTATTACACATGGGTAATTGAATCTAAAAAACTGCAAAAATTTTGATGGCATGTGATGAAAAACATGTCTAAATATTGATGACATCTATTGATGACAAATATGTTATGAGGAAGTTCAGCATGGAAATTGCTTCTTATAAAATACAGGATCAAACTTAGGCCAGGACTCAAAACCCATCACACCAGAAATTTTCTGGTGCGCCCCTGAATAGTGTACATAGTGTTTTATACCACTACGAAGAAACATCCATACCGTACCATCGACATTCTTTCCCTGAAAACTTAATAGCATGCATTTTCATCAACAAGGAGTCTGTCCGCCAAGTTTCAGATCGTTTGGATTAAGAAAAGTGGTTCAATTATAGCTTCCGAAAATGTTGCCCGACACAAATACATAAGCAAATTCTTATTTATAAAAATGTTTTCGAAAAATTCTGTTATGAAAACTATTTGAAGCTAAATCGCTTTTTAGTTTAGTCAGTGGCGTATCTAGATACATTGTTTCGGCGGGAATGGGGAAGGGGGGGGGGTAACACTTTTTTTCATTTTTTTTTTATTTATTTTGAAGAATAGTGATTTTTGAATGTTGGATGAAATTGAAATAGCAAAACTGTTTTTCGAACTAACGCACATTTTAATTAATCTAAATTTGTAATTAATAAATGAAGAAAGAGAGACATTATTTTTTCTTAAGAAAACTCAATTTACTAATTTCTTGTTTACAATATTAATTCAACCTTCTAGCTTTTTTTTCAAATTTTAACTTGAACTGAGAAATTAAACGTATTTTTTTCCATTTTCGGGGTTGGGGGGGGGGGGGATGCTACAGCCTTATCAGTGAAGAAGTCAGGATATTTCAAAACGTGGAGCAATGCGATACAATGCATTGCAAAAAAAAACAAAAAAAAAAAAAAACGTAAACAATTTTTTTGACCGAAAACAAAACTTTCATAACCCAATGTTAACATATAGGTAACTGAAAGTAAAAAAAAAAAATCTCTGCATTTGAAATAAACCGCGGGGTCAGATTTAAAAAATGCTAAACGAATTTTTTCACCTTCTTTTACCCAATCATGAAAACTGAAACACGTTTTTAGTGTTCCTCATTACTACATTTTATTTTACTTCTTACCGACTACATTAAAGAGCCCTCCATCAATCAAAACAGTACTTTCCTTTTTCTCCTGCACTAATTAGATACACGGAGAAAAGAAAAATTCTGGTTGGTTGTATTCAGATTATCTGGCGCCGTCAGCAACACGAGGGCTATAATGCGCCGAAACATTTCGTCATTTAACAAACTAACATACATTTACAAACACCCATGCCAAACACGGGACTCGAACCCGCAACCTCGCGGTCAGAAAAATTCTGAATCTGGGTGTAAAAGCAATAAAAAGGTTTTTGAACCGTCCCCTACTGGACGTTTAACCTTTAACTGCTGTAAGCGGTCTGACAGACCTCGAGTCATTTTTTATGGAATGCTTCCACCCCCTAAAATATCGCATCTTTGACTTTTATCTTAATTTTTCTGATACTATGTTTCTTAAACTTTAAACCTATGTTCACCAATTTATTTGGCTCAGTATGAACCATGTGTAGCTCTTGCACCAAAAACTTCAAACCACCCAACCACAGCAGTTAAAGGTTAATAAGAATTCCCCGTTGACCGTAACTTACTTGAACGGATGTTCCTCGAAACCATGCCGAATTGACATCCAAAATATTGATTAACCCTTTCACGCTCAAGGGAAATATTTGTCCCTTCTACAAAAATCGTTATCGATTGTTCAATTATTATTAAATCGATATTTTTTTTACTGAATGTCAAAATAAAACGTATGTCCAAGGCGGCAAATGTGTTTCTGAACGAATAAAAAAAAAAAAAAACGTATAGAAAATAGGACACATAATAAATGTCTTATGTGCAATGTCCACTTGTGCTTCACAAGTAAACGAAATTGTTTCGTAGAATATCATAACTAACTATTTATTTTACTTTTCTGATAATTTTTATTATGTTTTTTGTATTACAAAGCAATAAATAAAATACCAATATAATAAACTTAACTCTTCGTTTATTTACTTGTATGGTCCATAGGGAAAAATATTTCCCATGAAATTATAGGAAACCTATACACCCTGCTATGTTTTTCTGGTGATATTCTCTTACTTTACACCCACAATAGCTAAGATATTGTGTTGTATTGGCATATTTATTCTTGGACATCTTATGGTCCTGTAAGGGTTAAAAAATAAATTGAAGATATAATCAATATAATAATTCAAGATCTTGTACAGGCACCGTATGTGAAGTTCAAGAACTTAGTATCTCTAAATTAGATTTGGTGGAAACAAAATGAGTGAAATGAAAAAAAAAAAAAAAAAAAAAAAAAAAAAGACATTTTGAAATCGATAAATATGACCGAAGCTTTGTTTATTCTCCCGTGAAATACGATAGATATTTCTAATTTAAAGCGAGACCTCCTGACTTTCGCCGCGAGAACTCAAAATAAACGATTACTAACAACGATACAAAACGGTTAAATTGGAGGAGAAGCAGCTGGTATCAGCTAATTTTTTCCAAAACAGCTTCTCCAAACAATTCTGGCGCCATTCGAAAGTTTCCAAAACAATTCTGTCACCAGGAGCAAATGCTATAAAAAATAGCCCAGTCCGTCTGCATTTTCAATGGCAGCTGCAAAATCAGTGTGCATTTCCCCCCCCCCCCTCCTCCCCAACTGAAAAGAGAAAAGTTTTCAGTTGATAATTATTTAAATAAATCCCAATTTTATTCTTTATTTAAAAATGAATTTGGGTGGAGCAGGCGTTCTGTTTCTGATGTTTTTTTTTGTTTTTTTTAAGGTGTTTAATTCAAAAATTTAAATTCGCAGACAGAAAACTTCTGCTTTTGCGTTTTTGTTTTTTAGAAATGAAAAAACTTTAAACTGTATTAATCAGGACATTACAAAATAAATGTATACCTCATCTAATCATGCATCAAATTTATCTAAAAAATACGAATTAACAATGTTAGGGGGAAATTAATGGGACGTACATAGGAGTTTGTAGTTTAGAGCATTTCCCCCTCACATCAACAATTAAACTAAAGGTGGGGAACATCGCACCACTTTTAATTGATTAATTAAAGGTATTTAATTGAAGAATATTATCTACGAATTTTATAAATTATAATCGATTTTTGAGCATAGGTGTGCGTATTCCCCCTCTCTCACCCCCATCTCCCCGAAAAAAACATTGCTACACCCCTGTCTCGAACGCAAGAAAGTAAAGCGGGGTTGTAGCGGAGGAACGGCGATCCTTTAGCTTTTTAGAAGGAGGAACGGCGTACTCTCACCTAAACTTTTACATTTTTTTTTTTTTTTTTATTTATTTAGATGCCAAAACGAGGGATACGTTTAATGGTGTTTTTTTTTTTTTTAACCAAAACTATACAGAATGATTTGATTAATTGTTTTTATTTTAAAATGTTATGTTATATATATTTTGTACAAATTGAAACAAAACTTCTGTTTGACTTTAAAGAATTTGCGTGAATTTTTTCGTGATGTACACACTAGAAATATTACTAAAACAAGTCAAATGGGATTATAGTTTTTCTGCTTTAAAATATTCTCTAGATGGAATTTTTGCAAGATTATGGTATCATCTGATGGCTCGAGAGTTATTTTTTTAGTTTGAAGCATTATTTTGTACTGAAAATAAATTTGAATATTTTAAACGCATTGTCTAAAAAATCGTGTTTTTGGCACCTGAAACTTCATTTAAAAAGTTTTATATAATTTATTTGAAAAATTATTTGAGAATTAATATCTGCATTAACTATTAAATGTTTTGAGCCTCAGTCAAATTAATTTGAAAAGAAAATAAATTTTGCTAAATTTTTAAAAGCATGTAAGTTTTTAGAAAAATTGTGATTTTTTCTACTTTCATTGTTAAAAAAATTCGAATAAAAAAGCTATATATATTCAAGAAACTAGATAACATTAAGAATGTTTTTACGAATTATTTTCAACCATAATTTCTTTTCTTGGCCCCATAAAACTCGAGTAATTGTTCAAAAATATGTTGATTATGAAGAGTTAAAGGTTAATTAGTTAATTAATTTTTGAATAAAACTGAATTTTTTTTCGTGTAAGCAAAATTACTAATTATGTATTTTTAAGTGAAAATAATATGATTTTTAATATGATAAATTAGAAAAAAAAGTTCAAGTGTGACTGTACATGTATGATTGTGGGAAAATGTGATGTGTGTGTGGTTGGGAAAGGGGGGGGGGGGAGTTGGTTGGTTAGAGTTTAACGGTGCAAGGGCAACACGTGGGCCATACTGCGCCAAGGGGGGGGGGGGAGTAGCATGTTTCCGGCTGCATTAACATTTTCGACCACTGGAAGTTCTAACATAGCACTGAAATCAAATTCACAATTCAACGATAAAATGCTGACCAGGAAAATAAAATTCAATAAGACAAGTTCTTAAAAGTAAAAATTTTATTGCTGTTACAGCAAGAAATCCCTGGATTAAAGACAGTACAACATTAAATCATTCCAATAGTTCACTTTAGCTTGCATGTCACTTTTTAAAAACTAGGACATGTTGTCTTGATGAGCGTCTCGATATACATACCACAGCAATGATTAGGGATTTTGTCATTTTCAATAAAGGAGTCCACGAAGTCTAGATTACATATATGTCAAAGAAATAGCCAACCATGAGTACATACCCAATAATTATTAATGTTCCTACTATTATAACAGTGATGTAGATTTTAAACCACTCCCACTCTTCCTTCGTCTGGTTATTTGCAGCATCCATTGAGCTAAAAGGGAAAGTTAAATAGTAAATTTAGGAAATAAAGCGAAACTAATAATAAGCGGTCTCGGATCCGTGAAATTTTCATGTATGCAGAAAGTGTTGTTGGCAAGAGACATTTTAGCTCTTTTCTATTCGTAAACAAATTAGAATTCTAAAATTATTATGAATCTAGCAATGGACAATTCCCGCATTTTTCAAAAACGAGTGAAATTAGTTCACATTTATGAGGAATTTCTTTCTGATTCCAAATATTTAAACAAAAGTTCTTTTAAAAAAATTAGTTATTTAAATATTAAGAAAAGAAACTGCCCCGAAACCGAGCCAAAACCAGTCCGATCAAAACAGTCAACAATATTCGTGACGTAAAGATATCCCTGCGTTTCTGTGGTTATCGTGAGGTTTCTGCCAAATAGCCATCGTTAAAAAAGTTGGCGTTGCTAGACTATTGCCACATTCCGTACAGGTTGGCGTGATTTGCAAGAAAGTTGCAAATCTGGTTTCCGCTGCTGCATTTCAAGCCAAGATGTTTGAGATCTCTTCGTTCAACGCCCCAACGAAATAAGTCGTTTTCTCGCCAACCTCTAACAAGGTAATTTTAATAAAAATTTTTTAAAAAAGCGCATTGAGCAGAAATTTTTATATTTATGGCCTTTTCGGAACATTTAGAATTGAATTAAAAAAAAAAATGAAAGAAAAAAAAAAAAAGAAAAAAAAATGCGGGAATTGTCCATTGTGCTTTTGTTTTATATAGATCTACTTGGAGATTGGTTGGTTGTTTTTAGATTATATAGTGCCTTCAGCAACACGAGGGCTATAATATGCCGAAACATTCGTCATTTGACAAGCCAACATATATTTACAAACACCCATGACTCGAACCCGCAACCTCGCGGTCTAGAAGCTAGCACACTAACCACTATATCGTTTGGTCGATCTACTTGGCGACAAAATTATATGGAAAAATAATTATTTTAATTAGGTCAATTATGCATTTTATATAGTCCGACGTCCCGTGCGTCAGACGATATAAATGCCTATTTGACCTTTGACCTAGTTAAATAATTATTTTTCCATATAACTTTGTCACCAAGTAATATGATATAAAATAAAAACATAAGAATTATAAAATTAAGATGAATTTAATAGTTATCTGTTTGCGAGTAGTAAAAAAGAGCCAAAGGGTCACGTGCGTCAGCCAGATAATTGCCCCGTTGATTTGCATGGGACGGTTGGTTGGTAGGGTTTTATTGGCGCAAGGGCAACACCTGGGCTATACCGTAAAATGGGGTGAATCGGAACACTTTTCAACTTTCAAAGTAAAAATCGGTTGTAATAAGAAAGTCAAGGAACAAATTTTTGACGTTGAAACTTGGGTCTTACCTTCTTCTTTGAGGATCAACCCAATTTTTTTTTTTTTAAAAAACTAGGACTTTAATTTATTTTGAATTTTTTCATGGTGTTCCGATTCACCCCGCAGAAAGGGGTGAATCGGAACACTCGTTACAATTTATGTCTGATCTTATTTAAATGTTTACAGGGTGACAAAAAACAATTAATAATGCATTGTGGTAAATAGGAACACAAAATTATTATAAAAAAATCATTTAATATGACGGATAAAATTTGTGTTTGCCAATTATAGTCGAAACAAATCATATATTTGAAAGCGTATCAACTCTTCTCCTATAACTCATCCAAATAGTCTTTAAAATTAATAATATTTTTAAATATACTTTATGTTTGCGGGGTGTATGACTGCAAATTCCTTAAAATATCTTGAGAAAGGAGAAAAGCATCCTCATTTGTCTCAGAAAATCTCTTCGTTCATGGGCGCTTTTTGTAAAACACATTTATATAGCAATAATCTTGTGGGTGTAAAACTTTGCTTGCATAGAATCTTCATACATTTCTCCATATAACTTAAAGATAACAAAGTCATTTAGAGAAAAACCACTGGAACAATCGGGTTTTCTGCCATGCGGAAACTAGGCTCCTCTTCTGACATTTATTCAAGCATGTAATCTTGATTACTGTCTTGAAGGGAGTAATTAGACTCTTCTTCAGCCGTTGAATCTTGTGTGGAACATAATCTTGCCAAAAACAACTCTTTAATATCACTTTTCAAGTGTTCCTATTCACCCAGCAAATCTCAAAATCAAGACGAGACAAAACATAAAAATTCGTAAAATAAAAAGTTTTTAAAACCAAATTAAATTGTGGATGTTTATTCTTATCTAAAAATATATTAGTTAAGTCTATAGATGGTACATGTTATTAATTACGGGATAAGTTTTGGAGAGGTTAAAACTCATTGGATTATATGACACTGTTTCAAAAAAATTTTATAAAAAAGGACAGTGTTGAAAACCCCACAAAACATGTTCCAAGATTCCAAAAATGTTAGCCAAATTAAAAAAAAAATTATAATTAATAAAACGGCTTTATTTGTGTAAAATAATAATTTCTTTATAATTTCATGAAGTTTCGTTCCTCTTCACCCCATTTTACGGTACTACGCCTTGCATGGGACTGATAAAACTTTGCTAAACCTACACCTCGAAATCAATCTTTAACACGCTTTTATTAGCTTTATATGTATCGATGTATGTAACGGAATCTTTGAACTCTATTTTCGACCACTTCAAAACGTTGGATTAATTTGAAATTTTGCGCAGTTATCAAGGACCGATGACAATACAATAATTCAATAAGTTTGTCGCATTATCCTTACCAGGATTTTTAGGATTAGCGATTTTTCATATTCAGAGACACGGTAGTGTTTTGTGCAAAGTACTACGGCGTGTACTAAGGCCATACACATGACTTAAATTTGAGACAAGCATGGGCGGAGGGTTTTGTACACTTACATAAAAAAATTAACTAAAAAAAAATTATAGTTTACAAGAAAAAACTACTAGTTTAAAAAACTAAAAAATACGCTTTAAACTAAACTAAAAAGTATAAAATAAATAATAGTCCAAAAAACTAAAAAACACGCTTTAATAGAAAACTAAAAAGTAGAAAATAATTTTAAATAAGTTTGAAATAAGAATAAAGTGATTAACAAGATTTATTTTATCGTAAAAAAGCGTAGGTAGCTTTTTGAGATATTTTCATAACGGCTCTAATTTTACCAATATCTGTCATTAAATATTTACAACAATTGACATCAAGCATCCCACGCTTTCTTACGATAAAATAAATATTTCTCGTTAATCACTCTATTCTTTACTCATTTCAAACTTATTTAAAATTATTTTCTACTTTTTAGTTTAGTTTTTTTTAAAGCGTGTTTTTTAGTTTTTTAAACTATTTTTCATTTGAGGCATTTAACAACAGAACGAACCAGGAGTGTACTGTGGCAGAAATCGGCCCGGTGACTGTAGATTTCTTGCCTACCCAAATTTTCAATATAATAATTAAACTTATATTGTTAATAAAATAACTCCATTAATTGATATAATTAATTTTAATATTTAAAAATAGCTTTAGTTATATATTTTTTACTTCTTAAATATTTATATTTAATGATTAATTTCAATAATTGTAAAGCTTCATATATTCACAAAATTCAAAAATTTTATTTTTTTAATAAATAGTTTAATTTAATAAAACTTTTTCCGTCTACTATTTATACCTCCCTTAAGTGAACTTGGTTTTTATAAACCATCGATATATTTAATCCTTGGTTAGGCGCGCGACCTTTTGTTTCGCGGTTAGTCGCGTTGGGGACAATTAATGTCCCCCAAATTCAAATTTTCGTACATACCATTTTAAATTCGTGACCAAATATCAAAGTAAAGTGGGTATTTTTTATAAAAAACACAACATTATTCAACAGAATAAAGTAAAAATTAAAAAAAAAAAAAAACATGTTTAAAATAACTTAAAAAAAAAAAAAAACTTTAAGAAAACTTTGATCATGGGTTGTCATCTATTGAGAAACTGATTATAGGGGATATTTGTCAACCGCGCAACTAATCAAGGGTTAACAAAACAAGGTGGAAACGGCCTTCATCCAGAAAAATAAATATTGTGGGTGGTTCATTCTGGAGCTCAACGCCTCAGTTGATACATTCCAATTTGCTACAAATATACATTAGTTGGTTGGTTAGTACGCTCAACGACCTATTTTTTCCAGAATAACGTAGAATCAGGCCGGAACCTACAGCTTAACGTGGATTCCGAACCACAGCGAGCATCCATGCCTAATCTGGGATTCGAACCCGGCACTTTTGGCATGCGAGGCCAGAGAGCTATCCCCACGGCCATTTAAGTGGGCCAAATGAACATTAGAATGAAACAAAATCTGTAAGAGAATATAAGTTTGCGTGCTACTGTTCAAAGGTTTTTTTTTTTTTTTTTTTTTTTCCCCAAGCCACTTCTTAACTAGCCACACTGCTTATTTTGAAGAACGCAGTAATCAATTCTAAAATCCGTAATTTACTCAAAACATCGTGACATATAGCAAGATTGCACTGAATTGCAATATATATTGCACGAAAGCATTTCTAACTAAAAAATATAAAACAACCGTTTACGACTGTCTTTCAAATGATTATGCTGACAAATCGCGAAATATACAACTAAAGAGGTTATTTGGTTGTTTTCAGATTATCTGGCGCCGTCAGCAACACGCTAACCACTATACCCTTTGGTCGGCTAAAAAAAAATTTAGATCAAATTAGTGGCAATTAGAATCCTTAATTTTATCAAGTGAAAGTAATTCGTGACAAATTCTCTAAAAGGTCTCTTTCGGTCGATTGGTTGTATGGATTCTAATGGCACAAGAGCCAAGATTGGCTAAGCTGCGCCAAAAAAGGTCTCTTTCATCCGAGGCGGTTTTGTTGATTCTATTTGTTTCTCGTTTGGAAGAGGCATACGAATTGAAAGTACAGTGCCTTGCGAAATGACAGGTCCACCCTAGAATTACTTGTTTACTCTTGTATAAAAGGATATTTTATTATTTTAATCGATGAATAAACTGAACAAAATTTACTTTATACATAAATGTCATCGCATAAATAGCATTTAAATAAAAATACAGAAATAGAAAAATCGCCTTTTCGAAATGATAGATCCACCGATAGAAAGAAAAAAAATTAAAGTAGGATCAGTTCGAAACTTTTTCCGTTTTCTTTCAAAATTAGTTCACAAAACCTCTTTCTTTCCTATGCACCGTTAAACTCTAACCAATAATGCCAACATTGTTATTGGTTAGAGTTTTACGGAGCAAGGGCTTTCTACAAGCTTTATCGGGGCTTTTCCAAACCCTTAAATGCCTAAAGTTTCAAATTTGATACCAGACTTTTAAATCGAATTGTACACCTGCAATTCGTTTATTTTTAATATTTGGCTGTATGTATGTTATCATTATATAATGTTAATGCAATAAATACATTGCTGCAATATAAGCAATAAATACAGGCTACTGCAATACATTAATATTTTTTAAATTTAATTTGGAAAATCAGGCTTCTGAGGGTTAAAGACAGCCGTTAGCCGTTTGATTTGGCGAAAAAATTAGATTGTACTTTTCCATAAAATGTTAAAAACATTTTAGTGGCAAAACTTTTGAAATTGTTAAATTTTTGTTTGAATTTGTTTTTAAAAAGGGTTACATTTTTTTCACCAAATCAAACACTAAATACAAAATAGGCTAACGGCCCCCTTTAACGGAAAAGTACCATGCAAAATTCTTTAATAGAAATACCAAGACTCGTAAGAAACCACATTAGAAATAAAATATACTAATAGAAAAATAACACATTACTTTAAGCTTGAATCCAGAACGGTTCGTGGCGTTGACTGTGTTCTTTGTAAAGTTTCCTGCATTTTAGTGCTTCCGAAATTTCTCAGAGTGCATTTTGTTTCATGATCTTTCACTAATCTCGATCTTCTTTCTGGAAGCGGAGGTGGAAACGAAAAAGAACTGTTCAGCATGCAATTTGTTTCTTTATCCTTCATTAATCTTGATCTTTCTGGAAGCGGAGGCGGAGAAATGACATTTGGCGGAGGTGGAAACGAAAAAGAATTTCTCAGCATGCATTTTGTTTCATTATCCTTCACTAATCCTGATCTTCTTTCTGGAAGCGGAGGCGGAGAAATGACATCTGGGATCGGAAAAACATCTACCGATGTCTTGATCGTTGGGTGCAGGAAAGGGGCTTCTGGTGACGAGGAATTTTTCTTGAAACCAAGACACTGGTCGTAAATCCGGTTTAAATGTTCAGAAACTTCTGGATTCCTCGAAGTTTTTTTTGTGGTTGAGAGAGCGGCTTCTTCTACATGAACCTCGCCGGCGGGCGAAACAAAATCGTCACAGGAATATTCATTTGCATAAGCCCCTTGAACTGCATAAGCACTTCGCAAAAATTCCTCAGGAATCAGTATAAATTCTTGACCATAGATATTATATTTTTCAATAGAGAGACTTCCGCCTGATAACAAATGCTGGTTAGGTACTGGAGGACATTTAATACTATCTTCATCGATATGATCAAAGAGTGAAGAGTCTGCCATATTATATTGAATTTAAAATCTTATTATCATTCGTAAATTATCACTTTCAGTTCTCCCGTTTCCTGGCGTAACGTCGTAGGAAATCACCACCCGCAATACTAACTTGTCCTTAATCCAACTGCAGGCCTATTGAAGATAACTTGATAATATCAATCATCGAAAAATATTTGGTCGAAAAATACTGGAAAGGGATTGGTGGAAATCCAATTTGCTTGCTGTTGCCTATTTCTGCCAAATTTAGAATGCAACATAAGCACTTTGCTATTTTCGAACGTGCTCAGATGACGAGGTCAACATCTGAGGTAGCTCTTCCCATTTCATATCCTTGCAAACCTAAGCACATTTCAGGCTTTCCGAATACAAAGGGCGAATTGAACCTTAGCTGTTTAATTTTTTTAATGGATGGTATACAGAGATAATATAAAGTATTTATTTTTAGCTTACCGTTTAAATCCTTTATGTTGACTTCGATTTTATGTGTCGGTGGAATCTGCAGAAGCCTTATTAAATCCATTGGCGTCATCCAATCGGGCTGAAACTTGGCAGATAGATTTGATGTCGATGAAAATGCATTCTACCAAATTTTGTGGCTGTAACTGTAACCAAAATGTAGCTTTTACGGAATACTAATACATCAAATTGACATCAACCAATCGCGCTAAAATAGAATTCAACCGACCATTGAAGAAACTCTTTCTTGTTGCCAATTTTTTTAAATAAATAGTAAAATTGTTTTAATCAGGATAAATAAATGATATTTGGATGCGAGTGCATAAATTAACGTTCATTTTTAATAAATAAATTTTGAAACGTAGTTTGCCGCACATTTTGCTGATACAAATGTTTTTGATATTTAAAATTAGATGCAAACACCAAGCACACGCTGTTTACAGAATCGGCGCTGTGTTAACGAATATAAAAATTGGCAATGCATATTAAGGATTTATAAGAAAAACTTTTGTTTTTATGAGTTATATTATTGTTTCCTGTTTAAAATAAATCATAAAATGTATTGAGTTTAAAATGGACACTCAAAACATTGCTCGTATTTTTCTCGTAATTACAATTTGATGAGTTTGCCCTTTCGTATTCGGTTGGTTCGTTTCTATGCCACTGACTTATTTTTATACGCAATGACTGCTAATTAGGCCGAGACCAATAGCTTAACGTGGATTCCGAACAACAACAAGCATCCATCCTAACGCAGGATTCGAACATAACACTTTTATTATGTGAGGCCGGAGTTCTAACCACACAGCCATCAGGTGGGCTCTTCCGCATTTGGAACAGCTATTTGTTGCTTCAATGGATTTTACGACCAGTAATCACCATTATGCTATCTTCCGGCAAAGCACATTTTTAAAAAGTAGTTTCTGGTTGGTTGTTTTCAGATTATCTGGCGCCATCAGCAACACGAGGGTTATAATGCGCCGAAACATTCGTCATTAGACAAGCCAACATACATTTACAAACACCCATGTCTAACACGGGACTCGAACCCGCAACCTCCCGGTCTAGAAGCTAGCACGCTAACCACTATACCGTTTGGTCGACAGTAGTTTCTGGCTAAGGGTAGTTTGTCGTCAATTTTACCAAAGACCTACTTGTTGATTTTACATGTTATTTTGTACACGAAAATATCATTTGAGAAATTGAAGAAAGGAAAAGGACATTAAAATATTTTAATGTATGTAATTTTTTTCAAAAAAAAAAAAAAAAATACCCTACTACGTTGTAACGTTGTACTATGTTATTTCTTATAAATAAAATATTTCAATTTTAAAACTGTACATCCCCATTTCAAAACTTCCAGTTTTATTTAGAATTGAGCAATATTGACCAATATTGGTTGCCTATGGGAAATCGCAAAGTTTGAACAAATGTTCAATAAGGTAGATTAATTTTACTTCGCGTCGCGTCGTGGTCTTAATGTCCTATCGTTGATGTGGTGGGGTTGGCGAGAGAGGTTCGATCTCGTAGCCATCCAAGCTTGTTCTAAATTACGTGACGTATTTGGCTGTATAAAGTGGCAGTAATTGGCAATCAAATCAAATCATGTGAAGGCATCGATATATAAATTCTAAAATCTTTATTTTTAGAATTATTTTTCTGAAATTTTTTACGTAATAATTTATAATTCTTTGAAACTTAAAAAACTATTTTAAATTGACAAATTTAATTTTTTTTAATTAAAAAACTTCAAAATTTTAATATTTCCTAAATTTGATATATCTAAAAAACTTTTTTAAAAAATCACTTCATTTTTGCATAAAATTACTTCTTATAATTCATATCAAAAATTGTCTTCAGGATTTTTCAGTAAAGTAATTAGAAAAAAAATTTAAAAAAATTATTTTATACAAAAACTGTATAAATTCCATAGTATGCGAAGCTCCAAAAACTATTTAAAAAAAATTAGATAAAAAACATAATTCATAAAGATAAAATTAAAGAAATATGTATGAAAATTAATTGTGGAAAGTTTCATAGATTTATAGCAAGTAGTTTTAAAGTTATATCAATTTAAACTAACAAAAAGCCATCACCGAGAAAAACAGTTTCAAAATTTCAAGATAGAATGTCTGAGATACAGTTTTCATGTAATAGAAACTTAAATTTTTCAAGTTGGTTGGCTAAATCCCCTACTGGGGGTGGAGAAGGGAGGACTGTGGACAAGCACAAGCCTCCGCTTATATTTCAAGTTTTACTGAAGATAAAAACAAAAGTTTCAAAAAATTTATGCCATTTTGTTTAAAAATATATGTATCATTTTTTACAATTTTTTTTTTTGTTGAGAATTTTAAAAGATTTTAGTCTCAGACCCCCTAAAGCATTTTCTTTGTAACACTTGACACGACTTCTGTTATGTCTGTGTTCTTTTGTTACTGTGTTTTAAAAACACAAGAATCCTTCCAACCTTATGGAGGAAGACAAGATGTGTCCAATATTTATGTCACAAAACAAATATTATTTTGTTACCTTCAGTTAATTCCTGCATGAACGGAAACTCCGACCGGGGGCAGTCTGATCAGGATAGACTGCTGAGGAGTAACAACCCTTCACGGGATATCGCGTGTTTGGCAATCAACGTTTTAAAATTTCAATATCTAGGACAAAATGTTTGCTTCACCAGATTGTGCGATTTTGAAACTTCAAAGATGAATATTGTTTATTTTCTGTTGAGAGCAACATGGTAAAAATTCGAGGACAGAGTGCACCACTGAGTGGAGTGACCGGACTTAATCGAATCGGACTCGAACTTAAATAATCTAATATTCATACAAAAACTTATCTGTACCTACACTTTAAAAAAAATACACCAGTCAATCAGGGATGAGAGTGATGATCAGAGAGCGAAAAGGAGGAAATCCAAAAATTCGTTAAAAAAGCTCGCGGAAGGAATACACAAAAATTCAACAAGAAAAGTATGCAGGAAGGATGATTCAATAATCTTAAAGATACAATAAAATTTCTCATACTATATAATAATTACATTTCAAATATTAGGAATTAGTGAAGTAATCTGTGAGGAAAGGGGAGCTCAGAGGGAAAATCTTTTGTTTAGACATGAGGAAAAGTATACTTTTTGCAAGAAAAACTGGTACAAATCAGAAAAATGCGAATCCTCGAAACAGGGACAAAGAGAAGGAAAATGCTACATAAAAAAACTAAAAAGCAGGAAATCCTCCAAAAGGAGGAAAACTGTCATCCCTGCAGTCAATAAACTATTTTCGCGTAATATATATTTTTTTTCTGTTTAAGCTTTTTATTCGCCCTGTATTTTTTTCTATTGGTAATCAATAAATTACATATTGAAAATTAATATAAATAAAAAATAAGAATTCAGTAGAATATCTAAAAAAAATTACCTTTTCCAGAAAATAATTTATATTGTATCCTACGAAATTATCAACATTTGTAAAAGTGTTTTATTTACATTAATATACAACAATAAATGTATTTATATGACAAGAATGATACTGCGTTTTACAATTGTGGAAAAACGCGATTTACTATTACATATACATGCTATCATTTAATAGTTTAAGGTAATAAAAAGCTGTAGAAATATTTACAGTACTAATTACATACTGTTACGAATTTTTGTATATTTGTAAATATTTCGTAGTGTTAATTTTGTAAATAGTAAAATTTATGTACATTTCGCATAAGGCAGTGCAATAGTTCGTCAACCAATCGTTACCAATCAACATTTTACAGAATAAATTGTAAATGTTCGATCATCGCATATGTACCATCGATACAGGAAAAACTACAGGATAGACTGCTTAATACTGGGAAAATGAAGTTGTTACCAGATCGTTAGGTGGACAAAAAATACGGATTGCCGAGGATTGAAAGTAAAATCTTGGGTTGTACAAAGCAGAACTGTCAATAGTAAACCTTAATTAGTTATAATGTACAAAAAAATATCTACTCTAGCAATATACAAAGTTTCGAAGGAAATTGTGATTGGTTAACTGTCCACCCATCATCGTCAACTGCCGGTGCATTTTTTTCCTTGCATTGCCATTGGAGCAGTCTATCAAGTTGTTTATCTATATCGATGATTACAATAGCCCCAACAAATTTAATACTCATCACAATTGTTCTTATTTATACAACAAATAATTCTTGAGTTCGGTAGGAATCGGAAGTACATTCACGCCATCGGGCACTGCCAAGTTTTTACCCAAAACATGTCGAACTGTGCATCGACTGTGATGTGCCAATGTCCTCGGCTGGTACACTCCGGTAGAATTACCGACAGCCGTTGCGTAGCTTTTAGAAATCCTCTCCAATTTGGCAGTGTTGACTTTAAAAGGCTCGAAAATGTCCGCAAACTCGTCCTTGCAAATGAAGGATGCTGGCATGTGAGTCCAGAGAGATGCCAGTGCCTCGTCGCATCCCATGTATATATCCGGATATTGTTCTTCGTGGAGGTAAATCCGGATTACCAAAAGGATAAGAAAGACTCTTTCCCGATTTGGAAGCTGTCTCATCTTCTTCAAGCACTGCAAATGTTCTTTGTGGACCCTGCAAGAATGACATATTTTAAGTTCTATACGAAACTCCACCTTGACTTAACATCACTTATTAGGCGTAGAGCTTCACCGCGCACATAGGCAATGCATCCATTTTGATGGCGTGAAGTCGAGAAGGCATAATGCTCGCCAAACCTTATAGCCTTTTGTTCTCTACAGGGTTCATGGACTGAGCTTCCCTGTGTGCATTCACACCGCCAAAATGGATGAATTGCCTATGTGCAAGGTGAAGATCTACTAGTGATGTTAAGTTAAGGGGGAGTTAAGTATACATACAGGTTTGAAATTAGGGCTTTGGAACTTAAGAGGAATTCCTAGCAAGTATCATTCCCTACACTCGCTGTGTTAAAACCCTCTTGCACAGTGCATTTAGAAACTACTTTCTATAAAACCTTGACATTTGGTAAGTAGGTACGAAAATGATCACTTAATAAAATGACATAAAATGTTTTCATTTAATATGTATCTATTGTAAATGATAAAAGACAAAACCAGGTGAAGCCACTGCATAGGCTTTGACGTAAATATTTTTCAAACATAAAATAAAATATATTAGACGCTATTTTCGAGTTTTTAATTTATGTTGTTTTTGTTTCTAATTTCCAACACAGAGGTGGGGACCAAACGGTGTAGTGGTTAGCGTGCTAGCCTCTAGACCGCGAGGTTGCGGGTTCCGAGTCCCGTGTTAGGCATGGGTATTTGTAAATGTATGTTGGCTTGTCTAATGACGAATGTTTCGGCGCATTATAGCCCTCGTGTTGCTGACGGCTCCAGATAATCTGAAAACAACCAATCAACCCAGAGGTCAAGGAATCCGTTGAGACATACATAAAGTCTATGACGAGAAGGGGATAAGAATGAAATTTCCTCCCAATGGAGACCCGGGTTCAACTGAGGCCTGGTGTTGGTAACACTTTGAGCAAAGAAATTGTAACATAGCAAGTATAGGGAGATGATACTCACTAGGACTTCCTCTCAAAGATGAACCCCACAACGTTGGATAAGAACTGGATACTTATTAGTCTGAGTGGCGGCTGTACCTCTTTGAATAGAATGTAGAAACATTCTAGTAGATCATGAGCCATCTGGTCAGCAGGGGCAAAAATGGTCGAAACTATTAAAATCCGACAATAAATGAGTTGAACTGAATCCGATTGCCAAATATGTCACAACTTGCTAAAGAATATGCATTTTTTTTATTTGGTAACTAAGTTTTAATGAGGAAATTCGACTTCTTTGGCGACGTCTTTTGCATCTTTTAAAAGTGAGCCAAGTTGGCGTCATCAGTGACGTAATATTTATTTCTGCCAACTTGGCTCACTTTTAAAAGACGCAAGTAAGACTTCGCCAAGGAAATCGAATCGCAGGCGCATTTCTTTATTGAATCTTGATTGGTTGGTTGTTTTCAGATTATCTGGCGCCGTCAGCAACACGAGGGCTATAATGCGCCGAAACTTTCGTCATTAGACAAGCCAACATACATTTACAAACACCCATGCCAAACACGGGACTCGAACCCGCAACCTCGCGGTCTAGAAGCCAGCACGCAAACCACTATACCGTTTGGTCGGCTATTGAATCATCTTGAAGAGTGGTGGATTGCCAAATAAATATTGAAAGCTCATTATTTGGCAATCTGGTTTCGTTCATTTCATTCAAAGTCGAATTTTTTCAATAGTTTAGGCCATATTTGCCGTGACAGACCAGTATATTTATGATCTACTAGCATTTCACTATTGTATAAAAATATTTAGAATGATGTTCGATGAGGTACCCAGTACGCAAAAAAAAAAAAAAAAAAAAAAATCCAAATGATGGCTATATCTTGTAATTGAGGAAATAAGAAAAGTAAAATATAGTTATAAATCGTGGAAGGTCTTTATTAATGAGGAACTTGCACAAGTAAGGAAAATGAATATTTTTTGTATTTTCTAGTGTATCCAACGAATATATTTGAGCAGTGCAATCAGGGCCGCCGCTAAAAATTTTGATTGGGGGGGCGTTAGACAAAATTTTGCCGACTAAAATCAAGGCAAGTACGGTGTAAATGTAGAAAATATCCATTAAGGTGTTAATCTATTATTAATTAATTTTCATTAATGTAAAATTAATGCATATTTTTTTTTAAATTAACGTATAATTATTTGTTAATTAATGCGTAATTAATTGTTAATGAGTTTATAACTAATTTTTATTTTTTTATTTAATTGTGAATTATTTTATTTAATGTGTAATTAATTAGTGTTTTTAATATTTTATGGCATTTTATTAATACGTAATTAATGTCATATTATAAGTAAATAACCATCACATTTTAGATAAAGTTTCATCAAATTCATTTAATTTTTAATTTTTGTTTAATAAATAACCCCCTCTTTGCCGAAAAAAGGAGATAATTTTTCTAAGTGCTGTTTTTTGGAGGGAGGAGAGGCATTTATCACTTGCACATAGAATGCATTGTCACAATCTTGAACCAATTCAGTAACATGAGTAGTACAAAGGCTCCATTTCAATACAATTTTTTTTGTTAATCTTCAAATTGTAGTTTCGAAGAAATTAATTAAACTTTAAAAGTGGATAGAAAACGCACTACAACACGGAATAAAATAAATGAAAAATATTGATCAAATAGGTGACTGTAATTTAGAATTGTAAAAAAAGTTAAACAAATTCTGGAAAAATTCTTCTTTGTAAAATTCAGGCAGATTATTGCTGTCACACAAAACTATCTATGCGGAGCACTGTGATTTTTATAATAGAGACAATGTCGGGAACATATAAGAAACATGCACTTACACTCCATCCTTTCGAAAAATAGAGTAATGTGGAAGAAGTAATTTACAAGAACAAAATATATAGGTAGTAAATTATCGATTCGAGCAGAAAATTATGTACAGCTATTAACTAACATCAAATTAGGAAGTCCGATTCCCATTTTTTCTTTCACAATTTAACATAGGAATTTACTTCTTAAAAATAGTTACTTCGTGAACATATTTTTACCAAAACTGCTGGATTGAATGTAATGATTTTTCGAGGTTTTTCAGCAATAATTTCTGCAAATATTACTCGTTATATTAATTATCATCATTTGTTCCAGAAGGAAAGTATAACGCTAATTTTCTCTAAGCAGGATAAAAAATGAAATGGATTACTTTAGCATTAAACCAAACTACAATATTATTTATACGTAAAAACAAATTAAAAAAAATAATACATATGAACCTCTATCCTAATGAAGCAGAAATCAAGTTTTACAAAGTAAATTATTCTCAACTAACTCACTACCCTTATGAACTTCGAATTTAGCAACAAAGTATTAAGATCTATAAAAAAGCAAACTATAATTTTCGGCTCAAAAATCCAAACTAAGTAAGGAATAGTACATGTGGAGGTGTTTGTTTTTTTAAGAAGGGGGGAGAAAGGTATTCAAATGTCCATTGTTATTATCTTGAGGAAGGAGAAGTTTCGCATATGATCTTCGAAAGAAGAGAAACGTCAAAGTCAACATGAGATTTCCAAAAAACCTCCCCCATTTCCCTTTCCCACCTTTAAAGGTTATGATGCGAATGCGAGATCTACTGATCCAATTTGAAATATTTTTAAAGGTATTTTGACTAATCTAATTTATCTGAAACAATATGTCTTTCCGATGTTTCGTATAAAAAGTGGTGAAATCGAGGATAGGCGTGAAAGGGTATTCACTACTTCTAATAGATTGAAACCTGGTTGTACGTCGGACAACGTCAGGCCGCAGCTATTTGAGTACAGGAAACGTCAAGAAATTTAAATAGTATTATAACAAACCTTTCAGTACTTTTCCAATGATTATTTTGTTGCAAATAAATACGACATTGCCTTCCATGCATTATTTCGGGAATACATTTGTGGTGGTCTCGTGTACAAATGACAGATACAACACTTAGTCACAAGTGGTCACTTTTGTCTAGTGGTTAGCACACCTGTCTTCTGATCTAGGAGACCCGGGTTCGACTCCCCCGTTAGCGCACACCTCTACATTGATGACCCGAATATTAGAACCCATCAGTGGAACCATCTACTGCCCAACCTACACACTACCACCTCAGCATCTCTGGCGACTCACTGCCACACGCAACGCACTCAACTCACACGCAAGCAACTCAATCGTTCACCCCTTCGCGACTTACCGGGAAGGGGCTATGTGGTGGTCTCGTGTACAAATGACATATACAACACCTAGGCACTAGTGATCCCTTTGAGTAGTGGTTAGTGCGCCTGTCTTCTGATCTAGGAGTACAGGGTTCGACTCTCCGTTACAGCATACCGTTATACATTTTTAATTTATGAATTACTATATAACATCATTTATAGAGTTCTACTTGACATTAATTGCAATAATTTGGTAAAATGTAATAGAAATAATTTCAACAGAATTGTACGCTACTTCCATTTCACTCAACTTAACTTTCGTAATAAGTAAAAATAAACCTCGTTGAATAACCTTATAAAATGTATTTTTTATTTTTATCTTTACAAAAAAATAAGCAAGTTTTATTCGAAATTAAAACTTCTCGCCAGACCAGTGGTGTACGTAAGGTATGTATTTGATATGAGAAGGCTCATTTTTCGGATGTTAAAATTTAGATGTTTTGAAATTTTCTGTAAGACTTTCAATTCGTATGATGTACAATACCTACTTTATGTAAATGACGTTTAATGGGCATGTCATGGTTTTTAAGGCGAACCTAACGAAAGAAAAATATGTCTCCTACTGTAACACATCAGAGTTATCTATTAAATAGTGTGTACTTATCAGATGACTGATGGTTTGAAATTGAAGGGAAATTATTCATTCTGTAGAGAATTTGTGGAAATTGATACTTGCGCAACAGTACGGGGTAAGGGAGATACGTTCATATTGAATTTCATTTAGAAGCTGTCAGTGACGATATCAACTTAAAAGATCCTGCAAAAAAGGATATATTTACTCTAATTTAAAATTGCCGACCGCCATCGCCAACTTGGACTGAATTGTGATCAGGATTTTTTAATACTATTGACGATTTTAATTATTTATATATTTTTTTTCTATTCAATATGTTTTAAAACATCCATCACTTGGCGCTTTTAAAGGAATTGATGAAATTTTGGAAATTTGCCGAGTGCTTTCTTGCTTTCTAAAAACTTTGGCTGGGTGAAATAATGAAGATATCTATGATTTGAGTTCGCAAGAGACCTATTATAACTGTGTACGCAGTCCATCAATGGCGAAAAGACACCGACTCCCTTATAATAGATTTCTAGAGTAAAAATGCCGATTCGTGAAACTCGGGTCGGTGTTTTTAATATTTTTGTTAGACACTTTTTTTTAAATATTTTTTTATTCAATTCGATTTTATTGTGGATCTACTTTAAAAAAAGGCTCAATAAAATTTCGAAAATTTGCCGACTGTTCAACTTTCTAAAACTTTTGGGGGGGGCGCGAGACGCCCCCTTCGCCCCCCATTCGCGTCGTCCCTGAGTGCAATAATTTTTTATCTTTATGATTTCAATTAATCAAAAATCGAGTTTGAAATCAGCCGAAATCAAAGCAAAGGTCACCTGACCAAAAACGCATAAAAAAACCGTGACGTGGTTACGCAGAGCAGTTGTAGAAGTGGGGAAAAAAAGGTGGGGGGACGGCCAAATTTGGTGACAAGTGCACCCCCTCAACAATAAATTTTATAATTTCGTTTCTAGTAACAATAAATTTATAACAATTAAATAAATAAGAATTAACTAGTAGAAAGGAAACAATTTTCAACACGAACAAGGGTTCAAAATTTATTGTTATTTTAATGAATATTCTGCGACTTAGTTTTTTTACAAGGAAGTAAGAGATGAGGTGAAGTAATAATTCAACATTATATACGTAACTGTTTATTTAGATTTAAATATTGCCTCTAAATAAGCATACTTTCATAAAATTAAATTAATAAGGAATTCTATTTTTTTTTTTTTTTTTTTAAATACTTTGTCTTTATATTTTGTTCTAGTTCCTCCAAAGTTAAAATTTGATAAAGTGAAAATACCTATATCTTTATAAAAGTAGTATAATACATTTTTAAAACACTATGACATAAATAGGGGTTTTTTTTCAGTGACTTAAAACTTTTTCTCATTGTCATTATATTTTGCATTTCCCTTAATGCTTGGCATATTTTTTAAGAAGAAAATCTATGCTTAATTAATTTCAGTACTATCTAATATCCCATGCCCAGTATTGCTTAATGTTCAAAGAAATTTATAAATAAAATTAGTGATAAAAACTGAAAAATATAGTCGGGAATAAATAAAAAAAAAAAATTATACAATTTTGAATTACATGACTCGGAAGACAGTGATAAGATGAATTTGTTTCAACAATTTTGGCATTGATAGTATATACAAGTACTGTATCGTGCATTCAAAAATTGAAAGTAAAAAAATTGCGAAATTATATTTTTTTAAATGTTTGCATTTTTCAGCTTTCTCGTTTGGCTTCATGGATAATTTTTTCTGCCCATTTTCGAGTTTTACTGGTTTTGTGTTTAAAAATCTGCTTTCTTAAGGATTCTCGTTAGTCAAATTCCTTGTCTCCATGTGGCAAAATGTTACACCCTACCCATTCGTTAGAAAGTTTCAAACCTTGTTTTCTTTTGGTTCCAAGCTTTTTAGCAGCCTTTTGTATGTGTTGCATCCAAGTTTTTGTTCTTCACAAGTAAGCCATGGATACTCGTTATATTTCTGAAGGTGCATATCATTTTGTCCAATACTTTGGATAATCATTACTGCAGTGCGTTTTTGGTTTGCTTACTGTTGCTGTCACGTGCTAGATTTTCTCTCCACGTGGTCTCTTCAACTTGATGCACTTGCACATTTTCCACTGCTCCTTCCTCAACGTTTTGTCGTGTATCGGAGTCATTTTTCTTACAGTTTTGAAGCCAAATATATCAATCTCATCTTGTTTTGTACTAGATGGATTACGAATACAAATGCCGTTTAGAATCAGAAGTAAGAGTTAATGGTTAAGTTGGAGGAATACACGGTTTTCTACTAATAATCAACAAAACGCAAAACATTTTATAGTAAATGGTCGAGGACAAAACAGGAAATGATAGTGCAATAAATATGTCTTTTTCTATCCACTCCTCAATAATCCTAGACAACGGGCGCCGAAACTCGCCGCGCATTTCCAAGAAAAATTGACTGAATCTGCTTTAAACAAAACTAAAATGAAAGTATAAAAAATAACAAACAGCCAAAAAAAGCAGAAGTAATGAAAATGGTTAATTCTATTTGTTTCCCCCTCCCCTTTTAGTTTTTAGACGGATTGAATGTTTTTTTAAATTGGGGGAATAGATTTCGGTAGTTTTAGAAGTGGGGGGATGGATTTCATTGTTTTTAGAAGTGGGGAGACGCATGGGTATTTTCTGGACAAGTGGGGGGACGCTTCACCCCACGTCTACCCACACTTCTAGCACTGACGCAGAGATAAAGTCGCAAAACGAAGGAGAAACCTCAATCATTCCTCGCCTAAAACAGGTTTTAGACTGCTTCATTATCTGCGCGTTGGACGTTTCACGCAAAAGTGGCTTTTTCCCGCCAAATCGCAGAGTGAAAAACTAAATATTTTTTTAACTATCTATCCGAGCTCAAATTTTTGAAAGAATGGTATTGTTTTTCATGATTTTTTCTCTACTTTTATTAAAAAATAAAACCAAAAAACGTCTCGACCAACGGGACTCGAACCCGCAACATCGCGGTCAGGAAGCTAGCACGCTAACCACTATACCGTTTGGTCGGCTATAACTTCATTTGAACCTGGATATCAGTCAGTGGGAAGCATCCAGATAAATGTCCTTTTTATATTTACAATTAAATGACTACTAACTTTTACTTTAATTGATATTCTTTCACTACTCGAAATTACTCTTGCATGCTCATTCAAACCTAACACCGACTTTTCTAACAGCCCTCGTTAACGGACCCAAATAAGGATCCAGATTACAAGGCACTTTACTTGATCAAAATCGCGATCACGTAAAGTATTCGTAAAAATTTAAATATATACTTACACCAACTTCTGAATAACATCCTTCTGAAGTCGATCGTAAAAGACGGTCGTGAATTCGAGATTGTACCCATACTGCAAAAGCAGATCAACGTTCTTCATTCTTCCGCAATACAGACTCTGGTTTAAGGGATGGAAGTCGGGTCTGCTTCGAGACGACTGTCGCTTCTTCCACAACCTGTACTTCGCTCGATGGGCATGGTGCAGGAGCAACGCCAGCGCATCCAGCGGTCCATCGTGGATGACCCACTCTGCCAAATGGTGACCGCATGTGTCCAAGAAGACCTCGACCGCACCGCCATGGCATCTGTCGAAGTAGAAGAACTTCTTGAAGCACTCGAACATGGCCGGGGCCCTCCTGGCATCGGCACAGAAAGTTTGCCACTCTTTGAGCTGGAGGAGTTTCTTCAGGGTGTGGCTTTTGTTGTGAGCCATCACGAAGTAGCTGAGCATCAACTCCAGGGTTGAATTGTTTTCGTCCATGTTTGTGGGTAGAATATGACAAGGTTAAAGTACCTTGTCGCAGATACTTTTTTAAGGGATGACTTGATTTCCGATGGTTCTGCGACCCCGATGTAAAATTGAAATCTGAAAGAGCAAAATGAGAAAGTAAATTTTAAAATCATAATTTAGGTATTCATTTTAATTTACTACTATCAGGAAGTAAGTCTGTTAGTTTAGCTTGTCAAGAATGATAGCAGAGTTATGCGAAAACTGAATTAACTATAGTTGATATATATATATATTTACTAAATACGCACTTTACTTTTGACTGTGCGAATTTTGAATCCTAATGACATATTTCTAGTTCGAAACTTGCCGCAATAAACTTTCATTTTTTCCTCTATCGTATTTACCTTAATTTGAATGAAATCATCAGATAAAAATTGCTAGATTTAGCTAGTTTGAACAGTTTTATAACATATATAAACATATTTCAGTTTTCAGTTAATTCTTGTAAGGAAGCCATGTCATACTACACGATACGTCATAAACTATAATCTCAAAACCATTCAGATCAGTACAGTTTGGTTTGGCAGTTCTGAATGTCTATTTCTTGCCCTTATAAAGTGCTTAAACACAGCCATATACGCCTCGGAATTTTGAGCATTTAGAAGAATATGAAATCGAAATCTTCTAGTATGAACCCTTCTCTCCAACGAGAGGACATTGAGGCCAGGACAGATTTAATGTGCACCAGACCCCATTGTGTAAACAAATAGGTTTTGAGATATTTGGCGGACCGAGGACCGAACCCACAATTCTCCGACCATGAGCCCGATACTCTACTGCAAAGCTATTGTAGCCTCAGTGCAGTTACAATTTTATTTTTGTGTGAGCTCTGTAAATATTACGACACGAAAAAAAGTAAGCAAACAAGAACTTAATTTATTTTGAAATCTACTGGTAGACCTTAATTTTATGCTTACTTTGTAAACCTAAACAAAAAGGCAAAATCTGTAACACTTAAGACTTTGCATTTGTGCTAATTGTATACACAATTTTCTAACAAAAGTTTTCTGGGATAATTGATTCAATGCATTTTCTATATAACAATATTACTGTAAAGAATTTAAAATTACAAGAAAAAAAAAGAAGAAAAAAAAATTTGGCTTGTTAACTCAAAATCTATTTGTTTGCCCAGTGACAACTAATCAGTCCAAGACCTACAGCTTAACTTGAATTCCAATCTACAACAAATATGCCTTTCTAATGATTCGATTGGTTGGTTGTTTTCAGATTATCTGGCGCCGTCAGCAACACGAGGGCTATAATGCGCCGAAACATACGTCATTAGACAAGCCAACATACATTTACAAACACCCATGCCTAACACGGGATTCAAACCCGCAACCTCGCGGTCTAGAAGCTAGCACGCTAACCACACCGTTTGGTCGGCCTCATGATTCGAATCCAGCACCTTTAGCATGCGAGGCTAGCACGCTATCCAGCCAGCCATCAAGTGGGGAGATAATTAATCTTTAAGAAAATTGCATTTTATTGATATATAAATAACAAGAACATCACGATTCTGAGATCAATTGAAATTACTCATTGACACACAGTGGGATTAAGTGCAATCAATATACATCAAGTAAAACTTCAAAACAATCAAAGTTGTTTATCTATCAATCAAATTCTAATCAAAATTGTATACTCACCTATCCTCTATTTTTTTCAAAACATACAACGTAATCCTCAAACAAACTTATTAACTCACTAAACCATATTGTTGAGCTTTAAAATGACATATTTTTCTATATGACTCAATAACAATCCCATGAAAGGTTGTGTAAAAAAAAAAAAAGAAAAAAAATTGTTTCATGTACCCAATTGTCCTTCGGAGACAATCTCTCTAAACTACATCGTGATTTTGAGATTCTTTGAAATGACTCATTCCACTTTATATAGCGTAGATTAAGCGCAATCAAAATACATCAAGTAATATTTTAAAACAATTAAAGTTGTAGATACATCAATCAAATTGTAATTAAAGTTGTAAACTCCTCTATCCTGTCGTTGAATCAAAACAAACAATAACATAATCCTCCCTCAAAATTAACACCCAAAACTATATCATTGATCGTTAAAAGAACATTTTTTCCCCCCTTAAAAGACTCTTAATAATCCCATTAAAAGTTGTATAAAAACAAATTGTTTCACTAATCCAAATGTGCTTCGGAAGCAATCCCTCAAACTGCATCGTGATTTTGAGATTCTTCGAAATTACTCATTAAATTTATGTATCGTGGATTAAGCGCAATCAGTACATCAAGTAATATTTTAAATCAATCAAAGTTGTAGAGCTATCAATCAAATTGCAATAAAAGTTGTAGACCTATCAATCAAATTGCAATAAAAGTTGTAGACCTATCAATCAAATTTGCAAATTCACCTATCCCGTCTTTGAATCAAAACAAACAATAACATAATCCTCGCACAAACTTAACTCCAAAAAAAACTATATCATTGCTCGTTAAAAGACAAAAAAATTGTTTAAAAGACTCTTTAATAATCACATGAAAAGTTGTGAATAAAAACAAAATTGTTTCACTTACCCAATTGTCCTTCGGCAGCAATCCCTCTAAACTGAATGGGCCTCAACAGGACGCTCTATGATGCATGCCTACGTGACACAAAGCAGAGATTGTCTGACGACATCAACCCAGATGACTGGAACCGAAATGAAGCGAATGTTCCATTTCTGTCAGGCAACCTCTAAACCGGTTCCGGTTCGTCAAGTAGAGAGGGGGGGGGGGGGAGGCAGAGGCAAGGAAAGGGAGTACAGTTTATTAGGTCAACACAAGGCGAAAGAGTTGTGATTAAAAAGTGTGATATCATCAATTTACGGATCCTAGGACCATCCCAAAATTTTTAAAATACCCGTACATAGAATACCATAGATCAAATATCAATTTGCTTGAAATGTGTCAAATGTAAAAATTGGCATTCAGACAGATTGAGCCTGTTGATTGAAAGGTTGATCAAAGTTATTTTGGAACAAAATAAAATAAATTTTGAATGAATTTTTGTTTTATTTATTAATTTCAATCACCCATATGTGTACATAGGGTAATGAATGATTTTTTGAATTTCTCCCCGTTTAGTTGGCTGGTTGTTTTCAGATTATCTGGCGCCGTCAGCAACACGAGGGCTATATTGCGTCGAAACATTCGTCATTAGACAAGCCAACATACATTTACAAACACCCATGCCTAACACGGGACTCGGAACCCGCAACCTCGCGGTCTAGAAGCTAGCACGCTAACCACAATTTACAACGTTCCACATTGAAATTGGCCAATGTCAGCCGATATTGGCCAAAGTGTGTGTGTGTGTGTTTGTTTTTTTTTTGCCTGCTTGTGGTTTCCCTGAAAGCTGGGTTTTGCAATCTACACACAGTAAATATTGGGTTTTGCAATCTACACACGGTCCACAATGCCTTCAGAAAAGCAGTAAATGAATTCGGGGATGAAATTGTGGATTTCATTGTAGACTTGCACTACTTCTTTAAACAGTCCCCTGTCAGAGTTGAGGAATTAAAAGATTTACAAGATGAACTTGGATTCAAGAGTCTTAAGCTTGTTGAAAGTAGGTGGCTGAATCTTGGTCCTGCGTTAGACAAGCTTGTCAGCCAATGACCCGTGGTTTCTGAATATTTTTAAAAAAGGTTGCCCAAAAGAGACCTAAAGATTTCTGAAAACGCTTGTTATTTGCGAATGGTGATGATTCTGAAAAGGCCCAATGCTACTTTGGTGAAAGTACACTTCCTTCTCTCCTTGGCAAATACCCTGCAACCTTTCTTATCTCTTTTTCAATGAGAACTTTTGATACATCTTATGTATGAAAGGATGGATTCCTTAGTAAGAAAGTTGTACGGCCATTTCTTAAAGATAATAAAATTTAAAAAAAAAAAAAAAAAATGTCTACAAGAACTGCAACTGTTAAAGTTTCCGGCAATAGACTTTGAATTTGAAATTGGTGCTTAATCTCAAAAGTATTTGACAAAGGTTAAGGAAACTCTTCAAAAAGAGTTGACAGTATTAATGCGAAAATGTCTCAAAAATGTAGCTCAAGAATTACTAGAGAAAACCCTTTCACTTAATATTGTGATAAAAGAAGCAAGGTGTCTGAAGCCAGAAAATATATCCAAATCCTGGTCTTCAAAAGCAGTTAAAAACTTTCATCCAGTGTTCATCTAAGCCCTCCGTTAAATGTTGACTTAATAGGTGATGAGTGAAGGGTTTTGCAATACGAGAACATTCCAAAAGACTGGTGCACGTACGAAATTGAAGATGAAGTATTTCCTAGACGGATCGATTAATTCTTTAATAACATCTTCTCTCTTAGGAATGATCTAAGACAGGAAAATATCCCGAGTTTACAAGATTGGTTAAGGTTATCCTCGTGCTTCCACATGGAAATGCAGATGTGGAACGAGGGTTTTCCCAAACATCAAACTTCTTAAAAGACTCCAGAACGGGTCTTACTCAAGCTTTAATAAGTGCACTAGAAACGACAAAAGATCGATTAACGGTATACGATAAGTATCATTTAGTCCGAATTTCTAGATAATTTTAAAAAAAGGTTGCAACAGCATACAAGTCATATATGGAAAGAATTGAAGAAGATGAGAGGATTGCATCTGAACTAAAACAATAAAAAGAAAGGGAACTAAAGGAAGGAGACCAGAAAGAACTTGGAAGAAAGAAGGCAGGTATGGAGAAGAAAACACTAACTGCTAAGGAAGCAATTCGTAAAGAAAGGTCATTAGAAAAAGTAAAAAAGGAAGCAACAATTGAGATGGACACTTACAAAATATTAGTTGATGAAGTGAATGAAAGAATAATTAGGGGTGTGGAACATCGCACAACTTTCAATTACACTATATTACTGATGTGAATTTGTGTCATTTACCTTTTTATATTTCCATAATTCGTTTAGAAAAAATAGCCAGTTTGGCGATATACTTTTCGATAATTCTTATATTATCCTATCTTATAAGGAAAACTGAAAAGAGGAGAAAAAAACGATCATTCATAAGCTATGTTCAAGCAAAGAGAACTCTATGTCAAAGGCATTCATTTTTCCACTTTTTACGCCATTGAAGCCTTTTTACGTGAATTTCGGTGGTGGGGATGTTTATGACACCTTAAAAGGCATTAGCACTGCAATTTTTATCGAAATCGTTTGAGCCGTTTTTTAGCAATCATTGAAGAACATGATTTTTTCAATGGCAGCTTCCTTATGCGCATGCACGATTTTTGACGAAAACCTTAACGTTAGGTCATTGGGCCCTCACCAACCTGTTCACCAAATTTGAACATCGTTGATCAATTTGTTAGGGAGTTATGCTGACCACGTGCACAGACATTTTTCTAGATCACTTTTTTGAGAAACGTGGAGAAATGCAAAAAAAATAAAAAAAATTAAAAAAATTACCGAATCCTATACTTTTATTACCCTATGTATTTACAAATGGATAATTGAGAGTAAAAAATGCACTAAAAAATCAGGATTTAAAGGGTGTGAAAATTGGACAAACAATGTTGGAGGTTGCTTGCAAACAGTTCAAGAAGGGATTTCACATTTAAACCAAATCAGAAATGAACAAAAGGTAATTGAAAAGACTAAAAGAACAATGTTGAAGACTTTTTTTGCTCTAGTCAAAGTTAAAAGCAAATGAAGTGAAAATAACATTTTTATTGTATGACTTGCTGAATACCCGTGTTTCGCTACGAAATTTTAACGTGTGCAATATTTTAGCTAGCTATGAGGGCCCCGCTTTGCGGAAATCCATCATTGGTGTGTAGGACCTAGTTTTTGAGTTTTTGGCGCTTCGCTCGCAGGAAGGTTCATCACAAAGCGAAATTGAGCTCTGTTCGTTTGCTGAAAAGTTCATTGACACATAAGTACAGGCTTACTTCACTCGCTGAAAGGTTCATTACTATGCAAGAATAGGCTCGCTTCTTTCACTAAAATCTATAATTGCTACGTAAAGCCTTAATATTAGAAGCTTCTCCCCTACCGAGAGACAAAAAAAAAATCCCCCCTTTAATACAATAATATAACACCCCTTTAAGATTATTTTAACACGTGTTAGTGGAAAGCAAAATTAGAAGGCCAAAACTACCAATGTTGAAACTTTCAGAGCTCTAGGCCAATTCGAAGTCGCTTTTTTGAGAAAATATTAATTAAAAAACAAATTAAAATTGTAACATTCTTTTTGTCAAAAGTCCAATTAGATGGCCAAAATTCTTGTGTTGAAAATCTCAGAAATGTAGCCCAATTACAAATCGTTTTGTAAAATATTAGTTAATTTAAAAAAAAAAAAAAAAAAAATGTTAAATTCTGTTTTTTAAAAATCCAATTAGAAAGCCACAATTATTTATGTTGAAAATTTCAAAGCTGTAGCCCTATTTGAAATCGTTTTGTAATATATTAATTAATTAATAAAAAAATTAATTAAAAAGAAACTAAATGAAAATTTAAAATTCTGTTTTTCAAAAGTCCAATTAGGAGGCTAAAACTACTTATGTTAAAAATTTCAGAGCTGTAGCCCTTTTAGACATCGTTTTGTAACATATTTATTAATTAATTAAAATAATTAATTAAAAAAGAACTAATAAAAATTTTAACATTCTGTTTGTTATGCATAAAATTAGAACGCCAAGACTATTTATGCTGAAAATTTCAGAGCTGTACTCCAATTTTAAGTAGGTTTCTATAGATCCACAGACAGACACACACACACAGCTTGTTTTATTGTTATAGATTACTAATGGTTTGCTTTGCGTTAAATGTTCCTTCAGAAGTCATCCATGCCTGTTTTTTATTTTTAAGCTTAATTTTATATTTAACTAGTATAATCTATCCAACTGGTACCGAGCCGGCGCTTTTGGGACGAGATTTGCATTTAATTCTTTTTTAAATATTATATTTAATATTCTAGAGTGTTCATTTTAAAATAAAAATATTGTCGACAAATTGGTATGCATTTGAAATAGACGTTTTTGTTTGTTTTCTACTTTAAGGAAAACAAATCATACTTTCAGCAAAAATGTCCTACTTTTCCTACTTTTTAAACTTCAAAATCCACTGGGAGGCTTGTTATAATATACCATTGTCCTTCGCAGTGGTATACATTTGTAGTTTTTATATTTATGTCATAATATGTACAATAACATAATATTGCGCACAGTTATTTTTAACTTGACAGATTTAATCTATTATAATAATAAAAAAAAGTTGTCCACGAATCAATGGAAAGCTACTTAAAATAGCCGTAGAACTCTGAAATTTTCACCGCCACAGTGGCTATATTATTCGATAGACAATACATTGTACTTTCTTGTGCGTGAAACTGTAACAAATCAATCGTTTATAGGTGATGCTCAAAGGCAGAGATCTCTATGTCAAAGGCACTCGTTTTTCCCATTTTTTATCTCATTTCGGAGTTGTGGAAGTTTCAAGCACTTTAATAGGCATTAGCAGAGAGATTTATAGAATACAGTATCTAACTCTTGATGAATTTTCAAAAAAAGTAATTCCTAAGCAATTTTAAACGCACAGTAGTACCACTAGATATTATTTATTATATTTCATTTTATTATTTCGTATTGTATTTGCTATTGTGATTGTTTTTATTTTATTGTTTTTGTTCAACCGATTAAATATTAAAACTACTTAAAAAAATATTTCAAAGAAGTGATTATAATAACAAAGAGCGTATATTCTTAAGGGATAGTCGTTCGACAAAACTTCGGTATCCTATCTTTACCACACCAACCAGTGAATCGTTTCGATGTCATATCAAGATAGCAAAGGAAACGATCTTAAATGTTCAAACATTTGTGCTCTTGGTCAATGAAAAATCATAAAATTCTGAACCTGCGAAAATCCACAAGACAAGCGCTCTTTCTCAAATGTGGTTCGTTTTATTCATTCACCGCTCGCTGAACAGCATGAAAGGCAAACTACGTCATTACTGGAAGGCATAATACGTCACAATTTCTTCCTCGAGAGCTGCAATACGAGGCTTCGACGTCATCAAGAGTAGGGGATTTCGTCGGGTTCGCCTCTGGTTGGTCTGTTTGTACAAATTTACTCAAGGTTGGAATAAAAAGATGTTTTTTTGTTTGTTTTTTAAAAGAAACCCGTTTTTATGGTTTTAAACCAGGTATTTTTTAGTTTAAACCGGATATTTTTTATTTATTTTTAAATCCTATTTTACTATCATGTATACATATTGATAAATAAAATTTGACATTAACTAGAATTATTAATGTTCAAATAATAATTAATATAAATAATTTAAACAAAACAAGTAAACCATTGTTGCTCAAATCATATTAAACTTTAATATTTTGTGTAGAGATTCTATTTTTAAAATTCAACGTAGATGCAATATAATACAATCAGTAATTGTTTGGTACAAAATACATAAAATATTGCTCTTGGATTCATTAGTAAAAGTGATAAGTTGTTAAAATACTAAAACCTCTATTTTAGAAACAAATTTAAAATATAGCCTATAATTTAAATTTAATGAATAATTATAAAACACTAGCTGAATACCCGTGCTTCAATTTTAACATGTGCAATATTTTAGCTAGCTGAAAGGCATCGCGTTGCGGAAATCTGTCATTCGTGTTTAGGTCCCAGTTTTTGGCCCTTCGCTCGCAGGAAGGTTCATCACTACGCAAAATTGAGCTCTCTTCGTTCGCTGAAAAGTTCTTTGACACATAAACACAGCCTTACTTCGCTCGTTGCTATGCAAGCATAGGCTCGCTTCGCTCACTGAAAGGTTCATTGCTGCGTAAGCATAAGCTCGATTCACTCACTAAAATCTAATTGCTACGTAAAGCCTTAATATTGGAAGCCTCTCCCTTGTCGAGAGAAAAAAATTCCTGTTAATACAATAATACAACACCCCTTTAAGATTATTTTAACACGTATTTGTGGAAAGCAAAATTAGAGGTCAAAACTACATATTGTTGCGTGGACGGGTTCGAAAGATTTGAAGCCAAAGCAGATCAAAACTTGCAGAAATTTATTCCAATATAACTCTTCACAGATTCCTTTACAACTCCAGAACTTCTCGTTCTAGTAGACAAAATACAGCTCTTTTCACCACAATAGAGCACAAAACAGCAGTTAAAAACTTGACAACACAACTGCTCAAATAGCTGCACAAGACAATGCAATACAGTTCGCTTTCGGAACTCTCTGAACGCTCACTGAAACTTAGTAATTCCAGTCAACTAATGGACTCAGCTAACAACTAACTCAGTGACTCAAAATCAGTCAACTAACTGACTAACCTCCTCGGTCGACTTATATAGGAGTAAAAAACATTCTTGAAATTTCTAGAGGTAGATATTTGGAGAACTTTCCAGATCGTAGTCGAAAAGTCCTATACATGTACATGGGGACCGAAAATGTCGCCAAATGGTCGCCAAATTTGGCGACAAAAATTAGCCGCCAAAACCGTCGCCAATTTGGCGAGATTGCCATTACTATAATGTTAAATGCCCTGCTCCTTAAAACTCGCTTCCCAGAGTTACCTCTGTAAAACTCGTTATCAAGCATCAATAGACTCATTGCAGGGAAACAAACTTATGACGAACTATTGCACTGCCTTATGCAAAATGTACATAAATTTTCCTATTTGCAAAATTAACACTACGAAATATTTACAAATATACAAAAATTCCTAACAATATGTTGAAACTTTCAGAGCTCTAGGCCTATTAGAAATCTCTTTTTGTGAAAAAAATTAATTAAAAAAACAAATTAAATTTTTTATTATTTTTGTCATTCCAATTAGAAGGCCAAAACTACTTGTGTTGAAAATTTCATAACTGTAGCCCAATTAGAAATAGTTTTGTAAAATATTTTTTAATTAATTAAAAAAAATTGAAAAACAAATAAAATTTTAAAATTCTGTTTCTCAAAAATCCCATTAGACAGTCACAACTACTTATGTTGAAAATTTCGAAGCAGTAGCCCTATTGGAAATCGTTTTGTACAAAAAAATTGTTAATTAAGAAAATTAATTAAAAAAAACTTAATAAAATTTTTAAAATCTGTTTTCAAATCTACAATTAGAAGGCTAAAATAACTTAAATGGAAAATTTCGGAGTTGTATTTCTGTTTGAAGTCGCTTCGAAAATTAAAAATTAATTAAAAAAGAACTAATTAAAATTTTAACATTCTGTTTGACATGTACACGATTATAAAACCAAAACTACTTATGCTGAAAATTTCAGAGCTCTACTCCAATTTTAAGTAGGTTTCTATAGAGCCACAGACAGATAGATAAACACACAGCTTGTTTTATTATTATAGATTAATCTATCTATTAGATTAATATAAAAGCTTATTGTTGTTACTTTTAAAAAACGTATAGTCTTTAATTACAAGATTTATTTTTAAATGCATTAAATCTTATTCTATCTATAGTATATTCGTATAATTTTTCATTTACTTAAACATCACTCTGTCATCTATACCAAGAATGTAGATATTTCATTTAGAAAACTATTTTCTTAAAAAATAATAGAAAGTTAAAAATAAATAAAATAACAATTTTAAATTATTCTTTATTATTATTATTATTTATTTTTTTTAAAGAAAAAACAACAACATTTGGTTTAAACCATGTTTCACTATTGAAAAAGTGATAGCGTTCGACATTAAAATTTAGCTGATGAATTTCAAATCCATAGATTTTATTGAATATTTTATTTGGACAGCAAATTTTTATACTTTTGTACATCTTACTGCAAAAAGTGGGATGGATGATGAACTGATCCATAAAGAGCAAGGCGTTAGAAATTTTTTTTATCAAAGTGTCGGAAAAACCGTGTGTAAAGTAGGTGTTTTATAGTGTTCCCCTAAGCCAGCGTTCGCCACTAACTTTTAGTGGCGGGCCATATTATTTATGCTGATTTTTTTTTTTTTTTTTCTTTAAATAAAAAATAATAATTTTTGTTATTAGTAAATCAGGGTCTACAAAAGAAGTGAATCGATTGTTTCAACATTACAATGCGACTTAACCTAACTTTTGATAAAAGTACTTTTTAAACTATACTTCCACATTATACTTCATTTTAGTCGATATCAATTGTGAGGGTTACGTGGCACTGGCGTACGTGGCTTTGGCGTACTGTGGCTTTAACGTAATACTAAAAGATCACCGTGGTCTTAGGGTACACATTCCCATTGAACCTGTGTTGACTCTCCCTTCCCCTAGAAATACTTATCTCATTGTAAGACAAAAACCAACGAGAGTCAGAAACCCAAAACTTAAAATCGCGACAATAGCCAACACTTTAAAAATTTACGTCCTCTTTTTGGAGGGAGAGGGATATAGGTTGAAATACTGAACCAGTCCCTTTTCCAAATACTGTATCCAATACAATATTGTGTTTCTAGTGACAAAATATGGTCACTCCTCTAAGTTTTGAATGTCACCTGAAACATTACCTTTTGTGCAATTACATCTGATTTTTCTTCTAACTAATTAAAAAAATGAAATACATTTTTTATTAAAATTTCATTTGATGAATTTGGAATAATTTGTTTGAAGGTTAAAAGTTTTGTGCTAATTGATATTTTTAGTTAAATCTACCATGGTGTTTGAAGAAATATTTGTTCGAATTAAACTTCAAGCAAAATTCACGAAGGCAATTTAAAATAGTTTATTAACGCAAAAATATATATATATATATTTAGCAATTTGTTATTCTAATTCCTACGTAAATACATTTTTAAAATAGATCAAGTTTTAAAGTTTTGAAAAAGTTCTAAAATTGTATTATATTGAAAAAGACTAATGAAAGTTGCAAAATATGTCAGAAAACACCTCCTTCTTGCACTTTGTAAACATTCAAACTGTCTTCCTGAGTATATTTTTTAAGCTTTTTTTTTTTTTTTTTTTTTTTTCATTTAAAATTGATAGAACCTAAAAACTACTACTTGAAACCAGAATAAATTTTCTGCAATAAATGTCCATACAATAATTTTGTATTTGTCGTTTATTTGATTCGAACTTTTGTTGATAAATAATATTTTTAGTTAAGTGTAACATTTATTACAGTTTTCGAACAAACTATTTTGTTCTAATTTTTTAACAAAAAATTTACAAAGAGTGCTTTAAGTATGTTATGTAAAGAGTTTATCTATGGAGAAATAGTACAGGAGATATAGGCAAAAAATAGGCTAAAAGTGGAACTAATTCCCACAGAAACGGCAATTGAATTTTTTAGCTCGTGGAGGATATCTTTTTCACATACTAAAAGTCTAGAAAAATCTGAGCGTGCAAAATGCGTTTTTTGGCCGCCATCTTGGATTTTTTTTTTGTAAAAATCATAAAAAGTCATGTGTGGTACCAAATTACAGAAAATTTTATGCTGAAAAAGATTATCATTTTGGTTTTAAAAGGTACAAATAATTAGCAAAATAGTGACTAAAAAACTAAAAGCTTATGCAGTGTTAAAAATCCTTTTTATTAATAAATAATAAAATAGTTTTATAATACGAATGCATCATGCATTTTGCCAATATCTTTCATCTTATATAAGAAAAAAGCTATATCTATTACTATTCTTTTGAAATATTTTCTTTCAGTGCACTATTTGTGCAATC
The DNA here is from genome assembly GCA_963978545.1 of Linyphia triangularis. Taxonomy (NCBI): domain Eukaryota; kingdom Metazoa; phylum Arthropoda; class Arachnida; order Araneae; family Linyphiidae; genus Linyphia; species Linyphia triangularis. Next base: position 9,985,234 of record OZ021722.1, on the reverse strand, counting down.
TCTACCAAAACAGTTACAACCTATCACATTGCATACGGTGGAATTAATAACATTGTAAAGGAGATAAATTTTTTTTACATGATTTACTCAATTCATAACATTTCAAGTACAGGAAATCGATTATTTTCAGTTTGCATTTAGTTTTTGGTTTTTTAAGAGAAAACAACATCTCTTAAGAATTTTTTTTTTTTTTTTTTTTTCAGATATTACATTTGGTTTAAATTGGGGGAAAAAAAAAAAAAAAAAAACACACTTTTTAGATTAAACAATTGCATTTCATTACTTGACATTCAGTTTAGTTACACTTATTTAAAAAAAAAATAATAATTGCATAAGTTAATAGAAGGAAAATAAGAAAAAAAATCCAGTATGGATACTTTATTAGAAAGATGGGTTTTTTTTAATTCAACATCTTTTTTGATTTTTTTTTAACTATTACACAATTATGGCAAATTTCTTTTTACTGCTTATCAAACAACTACTTTTCTTTTCTTCTTTGTTTTGACTCAAAATATTAATTTTTGTATTATCAAACATCACAAGTCCTTTCTGCACGCAGAGATAGCACAAAAATCAACAAAAAGACTTTAAACGGATATTTTTTTTAGAAAAGTCATTTTACATACCCCTTTCATGCATAAAAAATACTATTAATTCCGTACTAATAATAGTAATTTATCAATCTATCTCAAATTTATTTATCTATCCTCAAATAAATTGCTCGGCCATCAAAATAATATATAATTTCATATTTTTCCAAAATTCTCTTAAATTAATAAAATACAATTGCGCATGGTTATATAACTTCCCAATCATTTAGTTCTCATTTATTGCAAGTTTTAGCACTGCATTTACTCATCGTTTTTTGTAATTAATAATTCGCAGGCAAACCATTGAAATTCGGGCGATTTAGAAGGAAACGCGACAACATGCTCACACACATGTTCAAAATTCCATGAATAGAAGGGATAGTTCTGAAAATGTGCTTCAAGCAATCACAACGGGTTGTCCATGAGCTTAAAAGTGAAGGATGCATTGTAAGGGCAGTAAATATGCCCTATGGCTAAATAGGGGTGGGCTGACCATTTAAAAATCGAATGGACACTGACGTCAATTAAAGCTTGAAGTCGATGGGAATCGATTTGCACTGATAAGATTCTTTGTGTGTGTGTGTGCTTTTTTGTCAGGATAATGACCAGGGAACAGGATGAAGGCGGCTTTTTTCGTTGTGAGATTGGCTAATTGTGTCTAACTATTCCGAGAAAAAAAAAAGGGGGGGGGGTGTCAAGAAACGACTAGGGGGCTACAGACACCAAGAACCAAGACAATCATTCTGATAACGTTTTTTCAGGAATGACAGTCAACTTGGATCTTTTCATCCACATTGCACTCGTTTCTTTGGATTCGGATTGAACCAATGTAGTGTGTAGTAAACCGTAGCATAATCTTTGCAGGTAATTGAAACGTTTGTTTTTTGTTTTGATGTTTTTACATTTACAAAAACGATGAGCAAAAATACACTCGTTACAAAGAATCCCATTTTGAGTTAAGCTTTGTTTTATTGCTATAAGTTTTACAATATAATATATAATAACAATTTTGAAAAAAGTTTTATGCTTGATTGTTCTAGGATACATTACTTTGTTCTAATATGAATATATAATTTCCATCTAATATGAAAAAATAAGATTTTCTTTTTACAGAAAAGTTTCCTAAAAAGTTTAATCATTTTAAATTCTGGCTATCTATAACTACCAATTTTTGATGAATTTAAATTTGACTTCTTTTACTACAATATGAATTATTTATTTTACATAAAATTTTGAGTTACTAAAATCTTAATATGTTCCGATTACACTGCAAAACTGCCATAGGCTTATAATTAATGGAATTTTCGTTTATTTTAAAATATATATATAAATAAAATATATAAAATATAGCCGTCATTGTGCATAAAAATAGATCGTTAAGCGTAAAAAAAAAAAACATCCTGTTTTTTCTCTTTTCTTTCAGATAACAGTAAAATAAAATTAATATAAGTTAATTAAGTACTCAATCAATATTAACTTATTAAAACTGCAAAGATATATTTCCTTTTTTTTTTCCTAATGGTAAATGTTTTGAAATTTAGATAACTTTAATAACAGCATATAATATTAAGAAAGTTTTTTGTTATTAAGTAAAAGTGACTAAGTGAAGAATACATCATTAGATGCTGCTTCTGCATGCGTTAGTCGCAAATCGAAAAAGAAAAAAAAATTCCTTTGAAACATCGAAAAATAAAACAAATTTATTTAACAAAAGTTAATTTTTTAATACAAAAACACATCACGAATATAAAATATTTCAGTATTATGAATCATTATTTACAGTAGTTCCCATAATTTTTCGAATGATGAAAACTCAATAATATAAATTGGTTAAGAAATTAATTTCTAAATGGTACATTTTATAAATTTTAATTTTATTTTTTCATGGTTACTTTATGAAAATGTGAGAAAAAGCTATTTTATCTAGAAATTTAAATAAAGATACAAACATGAAGAATGATTGTCAAATGGAAGTGTATTTAAAAATAATATTAATAGATTTTTCATTGCCTAAAAAGTGTGTTTATATCTTTATTATTAAATTAAACAGTTTCGAAATTCAGATTTCTACCTACTAAAAAATATATAACTACTGTAAAAGATGGATTTTGAAAGTTAAAATTTAAAAAATAATAACTTAAGCAAGCATTTAAGGGGAGACAAAAGTCTTAGATAACCAGATCAATCGTATTTTTATACAACTTCCTATTGCTCTAAATTATTTAAAATGCAATATTTTTAATTTATTTTTTGACATAGTTAATAATAACATATTTATTATGATTATTACTCTGATAATTTTTTAAAATTTAATTTATACTTTATGTATTATGTCTATATTTGAGACTTGGAATTTTAAAATTATTATAAGGCAACCTTTGGTTAGATACACTTTTCAGAGTAAACATACAATAAATTTATATAAAAATATCACCAAATGCAAATAAACTCTCTATTTCAAACAATTGACCATTTCTTTTACCTAATATTCATTTAAAATTATTTTTTAAAAAATAATATACTTCGCGCATTCAAAAGTTGCCATTTTTCACAACATAAAATATTTATTTTTCTTAATTTAAGAAATATTTTAGCCTCACTAGATAGTTCTTGTGCGTTTTCATTATCACGGAAAAAAGATTTATTTATTTTAGAAGGAGGGTTTGGAGAGTTTCCATTTGCAGCCTAAATGTTTTTTACAAGTAATATAAATTACTTTCAATAGACTTCATTTAATTATGCATTATTTTTAAGGGTTGAAAGTTTGAGTTTAAAAAAGTATCTGGCATATTTTTTATTTTTTCTCCCCTTTTTTTATCTTTTCTCTACTCCATAATTGTGCAACTATTTGAGCAAAATGCATAACTTAATAATAGTAACTGCTAACTTCACTTTGAGTAATATGCATAGCTTCGTTATGCATATTATGTGCATTTGCTCATTCGACTGGGTTTTTTTCCCTTCCCCCCCCCCCCCCCACTATTTTGTGCGAATATCCATTTTGTACATCTTACTGTTGAATAAATCCCTTCAGGCCTTCAGCTGTAAGTGAAAAGGTAGATCAAGAATTTGGCGCCAGTCCCCCCCCCCCCCCTGGTGTTAATTGATGGACTATCGCGTTTGAAGGGGGTCTTCTTTTTTTTTTACACAAGGACTTCGGAATAAAATGTCAAGCTGTATGTGCCTGCAGCTAATAGGGTGGGGGAAAATACAAAAGAATCCCTGATGAGGGTAAATGATTTTCGGGAACTACTCTCTACCAAGGAGAGGCATTCACTGCTATTTTGTATCCTTAGGGTTAAGTTGGTGGACATGTGCGAAAACACATGGAAAAACAAACTAGTTTTTTTCTGAGAAAAGAAAACCACATTTTCTGTGCAGTGGTGTCCATTGTCGGGCGACAATGAACTATTAATGTTGTAAAATCTACTTTGTAGTTGGAATTTTTATTAGAGTATAAAATTGGAAATAATTAGATTCTAAAAAATGCTGTTTCAATTCTGATTTGACTATCAAATGGAAGATATTGATTAACACAAAATATATAAAGTAAAATAAAGCAAATTTAAATAATTATTTATACAAAGAAAGGAGTGGAGAATAACTTTTGACAATATTACCATCAAATATATTGTAGTAACATTAAAAGTTCAAAATGTCGGCGTAGGAGTCATAAAAGATCGACTTTCTAAGAAGTGTGTGCAAAGACTAAAGGTTTAGAAATATCTTTTAGAACTTTCCATTGAACATGGCGTCTCTAAAATTGAAACACTTATAAGTAGGAACTATTTTTTTAATCGATATCTATATAGAACCATTTCATGTGTAATTCATGCAAAAGGATAAATAATATAATCATCAGTGTAATAATACTATGAAACAGTAGACTCGGCTTTAATAACATAATTATTTATTGAGAAGTTTATATAGAAGCATAGAAAAACATTATAATTTTTCTATCAAATTCTAGTTATTAAAACTTACAATGATGATAAAGTATTCTAAGATGTGGGGCTGGAAGAATTTATTTTAGTAATTAAGAAATGTTAACTGAAAACTTTGGAAGTCTTACATTTACTGTAGATATATGTAGAATCAGATCACTGAAGATTGAGTGGGTAGATAAAGAAATTTGTATTAAATGGAAATAAAACTGTTTATCAATACAACTTTAGTTTTAGTTGAAGACCTGTTGTTCATTATAAGTACCAACATATCCGTATAAACATGCCAGAATAAAATCTTATAAATATTTCATTTTTTAAAATTGCTATTTTTATATTTAGTATTTCTGTCTTATATTTTTGTTTAAAATCTGACAAAATCCTTTAAAAGTCAAAAACTAAGAACAGAAGCAGATGTATGAATTATGTTTGCAAAACCCATTTTAGTCTGGTTACTTAAAATACAATGGGTTGTCCATTGTCGGACAACTCTTTTTCAATACCCGCTTTGTATGTTTAACTGTGCTGAACTTCACACCAGTTACGATAAAAGGAATTTCGTTAAAGGTTGTGCCCGAGGAGGTGTTGGAATGCCTGAGAAGAAAAGGATTTAGTACTCTTTTAAACACATTGCATGAGCTTTTGCGTTAACCTATGGCATGCAAGAACGTCAACAACACAGCCATCAACTAGGCTGAAAATAGAAGGAATTGAAAGGATTGAAACGAAAATGGCTAAATATTCTCATTATAGTATGAAAACGCCGTAACCTTTCCTCATTGCGAATTTTAACCATGTCATCGAATACCAAAAACAATTTATTATTTTTTCAACATACATACCGCGTTGGCGAGAAAACGTCATCGATGGTAAAAATTTCAAAGCTCTTACTGACCATGTAGTGTGCCTAGCGTGCAATTAGTCTCACGATTGAATCCCGTTGGCGTTATGCAATACCTAATTTAAAATCGATGATAGGCTTGTAAAAGTTAGTGCATCGCCATTTTTTAATTCACGTGAGCAGCTCGCATATTCTTCCTAATAAATCCTCCCAAGATCCTTGCCTGGTTATACCTCACTGGATCCTTGAAGTGTCATAACTCACTCATGTCTATATATTCTCGATACTATAAAATGTCTTTTCCTCTAAGTCAAAAAGGGAAAAAAATCTTCGAAATATAAAAATTTCATAATTTAAATACTAATTATAATAAAAAATATTAATAAAAACTTACTCCATACGTACGCAATACGCGCCCCTCCCCTACTATATCTCTCTAGATCCGCGCCTGACAATCATCTTACACATACATCAACTTGCTTTGCATTATATCAGAATTACGAAATGTTATAACTCACTCATGTCTATATATTCTCGATTCTATAAAATGTCTTTTCTACGTTCCAAAAAGAAAAAGAAATATCCGGAGTATAAAAATTCCATAATTTAATGACTTATTATTTATGAAAGATATTAATAAAAACTTTCCCCATATGTACGCAACATGCACCCCCGCCTCTCCTAATATATATCTCTAGATCCGCGCCTGACAACCATCTGACATATCACTCTTACATAGCATCATATCAAATATACAAAGTGTTTATATATTCTCGATACTAACAAATATCTTACGTCAAAAAGAAACATCTATACGTCAAGAAAGAAAGAAAAAAAAATCCGAAATATAACATTCCATATTTTAATAACTTATTAAAGATATTAATAAAAACTTTATATGTACGCAACATGCACCCCCGCCTCTTCAAATATATATTTCTAGATCCGCGCCTGACAACCATCTGCCACATCACTCTTACCCATCATCATATCAAATGTACGAAGTGTCTTTATATTCTCGATACTATCAAATCTCTTTCGTCAAAAAGAAACGTCTATACGTCAAGAAAGAAAAAGAAAATCCTAAATATAAAAATTCCATATTTTAATAACTTAATACAGATATTAATAAAAACTTTCCCCATATGTATGCAACGCGCACCTCCGCCTCTCTAGATCCGCGCCTGACAGTCACCTGTGAGACATCAGTTGTTTGTTCGTGAAGTCAATAAAACGACACGCCATGTTGAGTGATCTTCCAACATCTAATTTTAATAACAGAAAAAATGGTTACATTTGAATATTCAAGCATGCGGTACCTCTAACGCCATCTATCGGTACAGGACTATACACAATCATGACTCACCATCCTCCCCCCCATGAACCCATTAGGGTTCTTAACTTTAAAATAACAATACAATATTTCAAAATGCTAATGAGGAAGAGAACTAGACTTTAACAGACAATTTAAATTACATATACTATAAAATTCAAAATAATAATCACTAAGATTACTTAAATATACAAGAATATCAATAAGCACTTTAGCAATAACATTTCACATTCATGAATTTAGAATTAATACAGAACAAGAAATTTTTAAGAAGAATGTAGATTGAACAAGTTAAATTCTGCATGAAATAATTTGAGATATTACTGCTTTAAGAACACCATATAACAAAGGTACCAAAATGAACTAAACTTAATTATTAGCACAGTATTATAAGCATTCACTCGTAAATGGGCAATTTAGAAATTTTTACAATTGGTCGAATCAATTCACCAGTTGCAGTTTTAAGTTTTACAACTTTAATTCTGTTGTCCCTTCCTGGAAGCAGTTCAGTCACTCTACCTAACTTCCAACGCAGGGGTGGAAGATTGTCTTCCTTCACGAGCACCAACTGACCAATCTCGATATTAGGGTTAGATTTGGTCCACTTCCTACGCTGTTGAAGACTACTTAAATATTCATTAGACCAACGCTTCCAAAATCGTTGCACTAGTTGCTGAGTGAGTTTCCAGCGTCGCAAAATGGGAATTTTCTCGTCGACCAAATCATTTTCAGGTAAAGAAGTTAGTGGAGCACCAATCAGAAAGTGCCCTGGAGTCAAAGGCTGCAAATCTTCAGTGTCTGTAGACATAGGAGTGAGGGGGCGCGAGTTGAGGCACGCCTCCACTTGTGTGATCAGAGTCATGAATTCTTCGATAGTTAGCACCTGATCACCTACAGTTTTCTTCAGATGTAGTTTCATGGATCTAACCGTAGTTTCCCACAGTCCTCCGTGGTGAGGTCCTCCAGGAGGGTTGAAACGCCACACTATGTTTTCTTTCAAAAGATGGTTTTGGAGTTCTTCGTTGGATGAGAAAGAGGAAACAAACCTTCTCAATTCTCCTTCAGCGCCTACGTAGTTCGTGCCGCAGTCGCTCCAAATCTGTGCTGGTTCGCCTCGGCGAGCTGTAAACCTTCTTAAGCATGCCAGGAATGCTTCAGAAGAAAGATCACTAACAATTTCCAGATGCACAGCCTTCGTAACGAAGCAGACGAAGATGCAGATATAGCTTTTACTAGACTTAACGCCTCGTCCTCTTCTTGGTGTCACGAGAAAAGGTCCAGCAAAGTCAGTACCTACACTCGAAAATACTCTTGATGGTGTAATTCTTGAAGATGGTAAATCAGACATAAACTGTGTCTCAGTGCTGGCTCTTTGTTTGTAACACTTCATACACCTGAATATCACCTTCCGCACTAGTTTCTTGACGTTGATGATCCAGAACCTCTGCATGAGGGCTGAAGATGTCAGTTGTATTCCACCATGTAGGTTCATTTCGTGGTAGTGCTTCACGATTATTGTGCACACATGATGATTCTTAGGCAGAAGAATGGGATGTTTTCTGGAGTCGGACAAACTTGAGTGTCGCAGTCGACCACCGACTCGAAGTACCCCCGACGAATCCAAGAACGGAGCTAGTGGTAAAATGTTGCTGCTAGGCTTCAATGGTTTATCTTTCTGCAGGCGATTAATATCTTCCTTAAACGCTACCAACTGAATCCCCTTCACAATCACCCTTGAGGCATTTTGTATCTCTTCGGTTGTTAGAAAGGTTTTCCTTTTCTGAGCAACCTTGCAATTTTCTATGAATCGAAAACACCATGCGACAACTCTCTGTAACTTGTTCCAAGAAGAATACTTGTTAAGGATTTCATCAATAGAATTTGCTTGCTGATGTTCACTTGAGACGAGGCTCACATTCACTGCCTTAGATCTTGTTTCAACGATCACTTCAGGCTCTCTGGAACTGTTGCTCATCTCCATCGAACACCCTTTGATCCATTGCGATTCGGGCAGACCTAACCAGGAATTCGCCTTCCACCAGTTCGTGGTATCACTTATAAGATCATCTGCCGAACAACCTCTTGTAAGTAGATCCGCTGGGTTGTCGTTCCCTCTGCAATGTCTCCAGTTACTTGGTTCAGTTAGTCCTTGGATTTCATTCACTCTATTGCTGACGTAAGGTTTCCAATTCTTGGCATTACCCTTTATCCAGTGTAAGGCAACGGTAGAGTCGCTCCACAGGGTGTAGTTGGTTCCAATCTTGAATATTTCCTTCAAAGAGTTGAGAACTCTTGCGCCAATGGTGGCTGCTGAAAGCTCAAGCCGCGGTAAAGTTATTTTCTTAACGGGTGCAACTCGGGCTTTAGCAGTGATGAAACTTACTATAAAACTGTCTGCAGCAGGATAGCGGATGTATGCAACGCAACCGTAGGCAGCTTCACTCGCGTCACAAAACACGTGTATTTCGTATCCAGAGTCAAGGTATGGAAATTTGGAGAAATATGACCGTGAAATAGACAAATTCGAAAGTTTTGCAATTTCCAAATTCCATTTCTTCCATTTTTCTTTCAAATCCTTTGGCAGTTCTTCATCCCAGGTTAGATCTCTTTGCCATGTCTCTTGGAGCAGGATCTTTGCTCTGATGGTGAATGCAGCTATCAAACCCATTGGGTCGAACAACTTGCAAGACATCTGCAAAATGCTTCTTTTAGTGCATTTACCCATTTCTAGGGCACGAAGAACGGAAGCCAAGTCGTACTTGAGTTCATCGGTAACCGTGTCCCATATGATGCCGAGGACCTTAATTGCAATTAAATTATCCTTGGGTTTCTTTTCAAAGTTATTGTTTTGCCAAATAGCAGAGAGTTCAGTGGAATTAGTTCTCCATTCACGTAAGTTCATATTGGCTGAAGCAAGAATGGTTTTAGCATTTTCACAAGTTTCAATAGCTTCATTCATGTCGTTCAAGCTGATTATAAAATCGTCGACGTAAAGACAATCATTTAACGCCTTGTAGGTTGACGGATGGGAAATTTCAAATTTCTTAATGTGATGCTTAATAGTGGCAGCCAAAAGAAATGGAGACGATTTAACTCCGAACGAAACGGTAGTGTTTCGGTAGACCTTAATTTCGGTGGGCGGCATTTTATCAATCCAAATAAAACGCTGACAATTTCGAACCGTTTCGTTAAGACCTACACGCAAGAAAGCCTTCTCTATGTCCGCTATTAAGCCTATTCTATTCATCCTAAATTTCAGTAAAAGTGTCAATAAATTAGGATTTAAATTTGGCCCAGAATGGAGATTGTCATTTAATGAAAGACATCCTTTTTCTTTCGAAGACATATCAAACACAATCCTTAATCGTGTACGATTGCTCTCCTTTTGTTCTCTTATAACCGGATGGTGGGGTGCGTAATAGATACGGCCCATTGAATCATCCTTGGTTATATCGACTTCTTCAATTACACCGGATCTCAACTGTTCTTCAAATACTGACTTGTAAGTTTCATACAAAGCTGGATCCCTTTTAAAACGTGATACCAAGCTAGTCAATCTCCCTTTTGAAACCTCAAGATTGTCGGGTAAATCCACTTCCCTTTTAAAAGGTAAATTTACTTCGTAGCGCCCATTTTCATACTTCAAATTATTTTCAAAATCCCTTAGAACTTCTATTTCACAATTCAAAAGGCTACTCTCGCTTTCATTAGAAATAAACAAGTTATCTAATTCCCATAATTTCTTAAGTTCAAGATTTAAATTCTCATCCGATTCCCTTTCATTCAAGATTTGTGCTTTACAATCTCCTTCAATCTCATTTTTGCCCAACACGCAAAGATTAACAAATGATTTCAAATTATTACTCGATCTCGCGGTTCCACTTACAAAGAATCCAAATAACGTCTCAATACAGTAAAGACCTCTTTCTAATTCAATCCTATTCCCCGTTTGAAACCTCCACATTACGTCACATCCCAACAAAATATCAATTTTTCTTTTCCCCTCTACCAAAGCGATCTCATTTGCAGGAATTGAAGCATTCGCCAATATCTGCTGAATATCATTTTTTGGAATTCCTATTTTAGCATGAGAAATTTTGTCCGTAATGAAAACCTCAATTTTTGCCAAACGACTAGGATCATTAATGTGACATATTAAAATAGTTGCCACGTCAAAAGCAGTTTTTGTTGGAGCATTTCCAAAAGTGCATATATCTAAAATTTCCTTACGAGTAACCACTAAATTTAATTCACTTGCAATTCCTTAGTCACGAAACTGCATGAGCCAGAAACAATTTTTGACCTTGAACCCTGACCGGGATTACGAACTCTTACTGCACACGTGGGCAAAATGGAATCGCTTCCCTCTTTCCCTGAATGTGTTACACTTGAAATAATTGATTCAGAATTTTGAGGGGTTTTGACCTCAGCCGAAATATTTTTCTTTTCAAGACAAAACAATTCATTGTGGGCCACACCTTTACACGTTTTGCAAGGAGGAATTTGTTCCTTGCAACTAGAACTTAAATGAGAACCCTTTTCAAAACATCGATAACATCTTCCCTCCCTCTTTAATTTTGATCTTTTTTCGATAGCAGAAAATGTTTTACAATTTAAAGAAGGATGGAATTTATCACAGAACAAACAGGTATTCCTTTTAGCGCAAGTAGCAAAGGAAACTTCATTATTTACAAATCTTTTATTATCTCTATTATTGTCATACCCTCTACCCCTTGTGTAACTATCGTTTCGCACATTAGCATGTTCCAAAAGATTTTGACATTCTCTTGTCTCTAATTCTGATTTGAAAAACTCCATTAATTCAAGAATGTTAAATTCAGATTTTGATTTCCTTACCCTATTATATTCTAAACTCAAATCATTAGGCAACAACTTCATGACAATTGGACACAAGAGTTGACCATAACTCCCCGCAACCACATTTAAACTTTCTAAAGACCTAATGTTTACCTCTAACTGATCATACAACATTCGAAGTGCCTTTATGTTCGAAGAATTTCTAATTGGTTCTAAATTCAAAAGTTTGGTCATATGACTGTTAATTATTATATCATGTCGCCCAAACCTCGACTTTAACAATTGAATACACTTCTCATAATTTTGTTCTGTTAACGCAAGACCTTTTATGGCATTCAATGCCGAACCGCCTAACGAACACTTAAGATAGTGAAACCGTTCTATATTTGTTAAAGATTTGTTTTTATGTATCGCGTCTTCAAATTGGCCCCAATATTCCAACCATTGACATGTATCGCCAAAAAATCTAGGTAATGCGAGCTTAGGCAAGAACATTCGCATGGATAAATTACTTGAATTTTCATCGTAATTTAAAGTATCAGGTCTGTCATTGTGCATCGAAACACTTCCGTTTGAGTTCAAAGTCGAACTATCAAAAGTTCTGGTTTCATTTTCAAGTTTGAGAAACCGTCCTATTTTCCCTTCCCATCTTACAATTTTTTCGGAATATTCCTCTGCGGAAATGATTTCCTTTTCAAAGTCATCAGCGGAAACAAAAGTTTCGATTTTGTTGTCCAAGTCCTTAAGTGTTGACCTTTTTTCACGTAATTGATCAAGTAGACAGCTCAACTCTTCGCGTTTCTCGATTTTGTCAAAATTTTCATCATTATAAATCAATTCAATTTTCGAAAGTAGTTTTGTAGTTAGCTGACGAGCAACGCTTCGTTTTTTGTTTGATCTCTCAAATTCTTCCTTCTCAGATTTATTTTGTTCGTCACCGGCCATATTTATATTAAATTACGTTAACTGGGTTCAATAGTTTCAAATTCACAGTTCACGAAAGGTTTCCACTTATTAAAACAATAAAGGAAAGATCTTACTTGCAAACGTATCCGTCATTCCTTTCGCGATATATCCTTCAGTTCAGCAACAACGATGCGTCATTCAAGAATTCCAAGTCATTAATTCAAGGCCATTATTCAAGAGTTCATGTTTCGACCGTTGAACAAAACCAATTGTAGTTGAAATTTTCCAAGATTATAGTTTCACTTTCACTCATTCAAATAGCGCAGATTCCTATTTCAAGTAATTTCAGGTCCATTTCAAACATAATTTCACCTTCCAAAATATGTGCGAATTTTTCAAGAAGAATCAAGTTTCAATTTCGAAGGCCGCGGGCCCCACGTTGTAGCGCCAAACAATGTTTGTTCGTGAAGTCAATAAAACGACACGCTATGTTGAGTGATCTTCCAACATCTAATTTTAATAACAGAAAAAATGGTTACATTTGAATATTCAAGCATGCGGTACCTCTAACGCCATCTATCGGTACAGGACTATACACAATCATGACTCACCATCAGTCTTACCCTTTATCATATCTAATACATGATGTGTCTATATATTCTCGATACTATTAAATCTCCTTTCATCTAAATAAAAAAAAATAAAGAAAGAAAAAAAATATCCGGAATATACAAATTCCATACTTTATTAATTTATTACTTATTAAAGATATTAATAAAAACTTTCCCCATATGCAACACGCACCTCCGTCTCTCCTAATATATATCTCTAGATCCGCGCCTGATAACCATCTGACACATCAGTGTTACCCTGCATAATATTAAATATACGAAGTGTCTATATATTCTCGATATTATTACATCTCTTTCGTCAAAAAGAAACGTCTCTACGCCAAGAAGGGGAAAAAAAAAAAAAAAAAATCCGAAGTATAACAATTCCATATTTTAATAACTCATATATTATTAAAAATATTAATACCTTGAAATAACATTAATTTAATCAAGACTGTAATAAAATATTTCGTTAATATTTAAATAACACCAACAATGTTCAGCAGGGAGGAGGGGTTAAAAGATAACTTCAATGCTGTGCCTTCTTGAATACGTACGCAAGTCCCACCATTCAGCTTTGACAGTTCCTCGTAAGAAAATCGTTTTCCCCCTAACAACACCTTTGATCCGCGCTTTCTTGGTGGTGACTTGTCCGTTGGCGAGATGTCCGGTGGAGAGATGTCCGGGGGATGAGATGTCCGGGGTCGAGTTGCCCGGTGGCGACTTGTCCGAGAGATGAGATGTCCGGCATCCCAGAGAAACCATTAGCCAGAGTCAGAAGAGCATGCCCGTTAGCAAAAAACATTTTAGGACCATCCCGCGAATTCCAAGCTCATTCAAACACTGATTATTTATTCTAAAGTTAAATTTCAACCATTCGTAGTTTCAAATGAGAGATATTATATTTTATCATTCCGTTTCGGCCAGTTTGGTGAGAAATAGGGCTAAAAACTTAAAATTCAAAGTTATCTGGGCAGCCAAAGATATTATTTGATTTATCTGAAATTTTGCCTGATAAATAGGCTTTGTAAGAGACAACTTTTCCACATATAGGCGTTATATATTTCTTACTTTTCATTTTTTCACTCCACCCTCTTGTATACTTAGCAAAACTTATTTTTACATTTTTAATGCTGTGTGTACATTGATGATTGACACAAAAGAGTAGATGAAGGACACCAATTCGTTTTTTGTTGTCGTGACTAAACACTTTCGAAAACTAAACATCCCCGACAGTCGTTTTGCCTAATCAACTACTAGTCATTAACAGGTTTCTATAGTTCAAGACAATCTATCCTGACCTCATTGATTGCGCTGTAGGATGGATCCCTCCGCATAAAAGATATAGTTCCTAGAAAATCACAACTTATATAGTAATATTGATAACCTGCACACATAGTATTGTGTTAAATTTAAATATATGTTGATAAGCTAGGAATGTGGAACATCGAAATTTCACTATATTACTGATGTGGATTTGCGTCATTTATCTTTTTTATATCTTCATCATTCGCTTAGAAGAAATGGTCAGTTTGGCGATATTTTTTGCGATATTTTTTATACGCGTATTTAAAAAAAAAAAGAAGAAAAAAAAACTTTGCCTTAATGGTATTTTTAGCGATATACTTTTCGATAATTCTTATATTACCCTTTCTTATAAATGAAACTGAAAACAGAAGAAAAAACGATCGTTGATAAACTATGTTCAGGGGCCGTTCAAATATTACGTAAGCACCTAGGGGGGGGGGTAGCGATTTGCTTATTTTTGTGACAAGGGGGGGAGGGGGTATGAGTGATGCTGCTTACGTAAGCATTTAATAATCCCTTTATTTCTAAAAAAAAAATTGAAACTTACAAAAAATTTCATTTTTGTACACCGAGTTCTAGGATAGGTGACTTTCCATTCAAATCGATCGAAGGGATTTAAACTTACGTCACATAAGAGTGACGTACTCTGCCTTCAGCCAATTACAATCAAACATTGATGATGCAAAATACTGCAGTTTCAAAATGAATAAAGGGGATTCCCCTCTTTTGGGTGTTTGGAGACGTGAATCCTACATTAAACCCAACTTATGTGACAGACAATTTTTGTTTTTGTTTCGCTTGGCGACTGGCGGGCGCCTAAGATGGAACAGTAGTTGGTTTAAGGTTCAAGATTCCGAATTGAGTTGTGTTTTGAACAAGTTTCTTTTTCCACTGCAATCCTTCTTGAACTTTTTGAAGATTAAGCAAATAAAGTTGCTCTGCTTTCTGTTTGCTTTAAAAAAAAAAAAAAAAAAAAAACATATGTCTTCATTTCGTGAAATTTTATATAAAAAGCTGTTTGAAGCTTTTAAAAAGTCTACATCAAACAAACCGTTGAAAGATATTCAGGATATAAATAATGAGGTATGGCGTCATTTTAAAAATGCCTCTAAAAATGACGAAGAACTAGAAGTGTTGGTGTTAAAAAGAGTCGAAAAAGATTTGCGAAAGGCAACTAGAAAAAATTAAGTTAAAGTTCATTATTTGCATTGAATCCTAACTTTTTTTTAGATTATTAACGTTACAAAAAAAAAAAAAAAAATCAGGAGCAGGGGGGGGGGGTTACCGTATGCTTACGTAATTATAGAGGGGGGGGGGTATGCGATTTGCTTATTTTTGCTGACAAGGGGGGGAGGGGGGTAAAAAATTACCAAAAACATGCTTACGTAATATTTGAACGACCCCTCAAGGAAAGAGAACTCTGTTTTGAAGGCATTCGTTTTTCAACTTTTTACGCCGTTAAAGCATTTTTACGAACATTTTAGAGGTGGAACACCTTAAGAGGCCTTACCACAGCGATTTTGATCAAAATCGTTAGACCCGTTTTTCAGCAATCATTGAAAAACATGATATTTTCAATGGCAGCTACCTTATGCGTATGCGCGATTTTGACGAATACCTTCATAGTAGGTCCCATGGCCACCACCAACCCGCACACCAAATTTGAACATCGTAGGTCAATTAGTTCATGAGTTATGCTGACCACGTACACCCAGGTACACACACACATAAATTTTTTCTATATTACGTTTTTTTGTTTTTTTTTTTGAGATCAGGATGTTCCAAAACGTGGAGAAATGCAAAAAAATTTAATAATAATAATAATACTAATAACAATAATAATATTATTATTAATTATTATTATTATTATTATTATTATTATTATTATTAATTATTATTATTATTATTACTAATTACTATTATTATTATTGTTGTTACTTTTTTTTTTTTTGTCAGAATGCTATACTTTCAACCATTAGCTAAAAAAGTGCATTGAAATTTGAAATATCACTTTTAAAGAAAATCAAAGTTAAAGGTAAAAACTCTTGTGTAACTAATGAATGTAAGTTTGCTTTTTTTACAACAAAATTTAACATTCTTCTAATTTGAGTACAAGCTAAAGTAATACGTCAATGGAAAAAGGGGGGAAAATAAACTCTTAAGCCACATGAAATTAAAAAAAGAAAAAAAAAGAAAGAAAAAAAAAAAGAAAAAAAAGAAAAAGAAAAAAAAGAGGAAAAAAATGATTTTTGGAAAGTACCTAGTTTCCTTAAGTGGTATTCTATCTTCCAGCTTTGAATAAACACCTTTTACTTATTATTCTTCAAAATACCTTGCGTGATGAAAAACTGAACTCGTCTTTTATTACGAAAAAAATCAATTTGTTATTTTTTCCTCATAATATTCTCCACATTGAATTAAAGAATTAAAAGCTTCTCTTAAAAAAGGAAAATCGATTGGAACTTAACAATACGCTATTCATTTTATGATAAGAGCACTTCATAAATATGAGAGTAACGATTTTTTTTACCGAATTGTTCATATTATCGATCAAATTAAATCTAAAAACTAGAGAGAGAATGTTGTAAGGTCTTTTGATTTCCTTCTAGTGCGGATACGGTTGAATCTTTGGTTTCCAACGAAGAAGAGACACTGTTCATCTTTATGTTTTTTTTTGTTTTGTTTTTTAAAAATAATTCGAATTGATGTTGTTTTTAGAATATTCTTTCGATCAATTGTAAGCAGTTGTAATCTTAAAAACTAGTTTCAATCTAAACGTTTAGAATGCAAAGACCTAAAAGAAATGCACGGAGTTTAGTTAATGCGCTCGATTCAGGACATTCTAAAGAATATGGATTTTTATGGACTGCCCTAAAAATATTCGGGATAGTCGTCTTAAAAACAAGATTAAGCAGCACTGAAAAAATAGTCACGAACGTTTATCCATTCTTGCTTCATTTGACTGTAATTTACGTTACTACTTCATGCATACATTTTGTGGTAAAAAATATGGCACAGCTCGAAGTAATGACATCTTTTATTATCACGAGCATTGTTTCGTTGCTTCTGTGGCACAATGTGAGAAGGAGGAGCTTTCTCATAAGAAATTTAACAATCAGTATCTGCTATACAACCCTCCTTCAGCATAAGCGGAAGACAAATCGTGGAAAAGCCATCAACTTCTTTTTGGCAATACAAATACTCATTACAACAGTATTAGCAGTATTATGCTCTATTTTTCTATACGATTCCAATTTACCGATTCGACGGTTTTTCACATTGTTTGTGGATAATTCCAGTAAGTTTATTACAAGTTTAATCCAAATTATTTTTTGCCAAATGTTTTTTATCGCAATATTTCTCCAGCCCGCATTGATTGCTACGCTATGTAGCGCACTTTATTATAAGTGTAGCGAGTTGTTCTGCGATTTTTGTGATAAGCTGGACGAGTTTCTTCATAGGACACCGCGACACCATGAAATTAAAAGACTAATGCAAGTGCACAAACTACTCTTCAAGCTAACTCAAGACCTTGAGACAGTTTTCTCATCAACTTCTTTCCTTCTGATATGCTCTCAAATTTTTTGCATGTACATAGGCATTTTTTCCTTCATAACAATGCCAAAACAATACATGCACACCTCCATTATCATGGAATGCATTCCTTCCTTAACCTTGGCACCGACTGCTATCGTCAGCGTTATTCTGTGTGCTTCAAGAATATCATCACAATGTATGAAGATGCGAGATACATTGCAGTTAATTTACAATAGCTATATGGGTAAAATAGGTGTGGAGAAAGAAACGTTGGTACTTGTGAAAGCCATGTTGAAAACAAAATTTCCTACCATAACTGCTTATAACCAAATGGAGTTAAAATCTGGACTCATTCTATCTCTTTTTGGGTCTCTGCTTACCTATGGTTTACTAGCGTTAAGCGTCAAGTATTCTACATTTAACTCGGGCATCAAATTCGCAGAATGG
The DNA here is from genome assembly GCA_963978545.1 of Linyphia triangularis. Classification (NCBI taxonomy): domain Eukaryota; kingdom Metazoa; phylum Arthropoda; class Arachnida; order Araneae; family Linyphiidae; genus Linyphia; species Linyphia triangularis. The sequence goes on along the minus strand of OZ021722.1, from coordinate 9,966,899 downwards.
TAGAAATTTGATAAAATTTAAGATATTAAAAACATGTTAACTTATCAATATAATTTTATCAACAGGGATGGTGGTATTTAATTTTATTGAATTTTGAGTAGTATTGATGGAGGTGGTTGGTTGTCGGTGGATTGTCGTGTTTAATTGTATACATCGAATTGTGAGTAAAAATGACGAAAATGAAAGAAATAAAACTTTAGATTCGATTCAAATCAAACCAAACTTGAAATGCTGAGATAAATTTTAATTATCCTATCATTCAATTTTCCCCCAAAAAATATTACCAATGTTATGGATTACATAGGAAAAGTCGTTTGGATTTTATAGCTAACAATGCGTGTGATTGTGACAGTTAATGTTTCTACGTGGTTATTTTCCTGTACAATTGAAAATATAATCATAAGTTCTGATAAAATATACTTACTTTTATACAGTTCCTTCCATTATTTCTTTCAGAATCTACATCTATATTCAAAAGTCTCTTCTTCTTCTCCTCAAGGATAATGGGGACTAAGGCACCTCTGCTTAAGCATTTTGTACCAACCCCATATCCCGCACAGATCGGTAGTGGGCATCAGTACTGCACAGGATGTAAGCGTACACTCGCGAGAGGGAGTGGGCAAGTGTTCCTGTAGCCACAGAAGAGTTCATTTCTACTTCTTTCGGTAGCTACCCGATAGATGGCAGCACTACCAACAATATGTGGAACTTCTTAATTTAGAGGCAATACCAAGCAGAAGATTCCGCCAGAAGACTTGACTTTGCCACCCCAAGAGGTATTGATTTGTATGGGAACTTGGAGGACTTTGCGACCATGACTGATTTAACGTGCTCTAGTCACCATTAGCGAACACGGCGGTCTTTAGTCGGTCCCAGGCCCGAACTCGCAACCTCAGGGCTCGCAACCTTCTAGTTGCGAGAACGATACTCTCCCGACTGGGCTACGCGGCCCTTTCAAAAGTCTGGTCATGTGCAAATAGGGAATAAAGAACAGAGTGTTTCGCAAGCATGCTGTAAGTATAAGGTGATCAGACGTCCCGATTTTAGCGTGACAATCCCTCTTTTCACTTCGTTGTCCGGCTGCCCAAATATAACGCCGAATTGTCCTGCTTTTCCGTAACACAGTCCTGGCAAAGAAAAATATTCTTCTTCAGAACTTTGTTAATCAAGGAAAACCAACATAGTGGGTAAGATGAAGTTTATGTAGGGTTGGGTGGAGTTTTTTTTTTTTTTATCCATTTTCACCAGCACTCAATTCAAATTGCCAATATTACGAAGTTCTGCTTTAGTTTGCCTAGAATAACTGCTGACGTTGAAAGAATATTTCCTATTGTTAGTAAAATATGGACTTCTGAGAAGACACAATTTTCTGTGGATACTCGGAAATCTTTGTTAATAACTAACTTTACATATTCCTGTAAAAAATTTCTCGATTTCCTAAAATCAAATGAAAATTTGTTGAACTCAATAACCTCAAATAAAAAGTATACGTAATGTATAACTGAAATTTAATAATAAAATTATATATCAAGTATAAATTGACATGTATATTGTATATCTTTAGAAAAAACCTTGAGCATTAAAGATTTTAGAATCGTGTGTCCCGAACCCCATAAATATTATAAGAAAAATATGACCCCTTCCACATTGGCAGAGACGTGTCCTGAATTTTAGTCAGAAAAATATGGTCACATTATGCCAAAGTATTTTTTTTTTTTTTTTTTTTTATAAAGATTAGTCATCGCACACATCTGCAGCACGGTGAAAAAATTGAACTTTTTTTCTTCATCAGAATGTTTTTCATCAATGTTATAGAGAGGAAGAATACAGTGATAATCTTAAAAGACAAAGACTTTGTTGATCGGGGGGGGGGGGGGGGAGTCTAAATCTGTCAGTTTGACTCCCCCCAATTTGCCCTCTTCTGTGCATTCTCCGTCTGAACCTCATGGAACAAAATTTACCTGATAAGGACAAGGGTCGTTCGTTCGTTTTCCGCCGCACCTTAAATACTTTATTTGCCTTATAAACGCAACCTTTTTTTCTTTAATATTTCCACCTTTTTTAAAAAAAAAAAAAAAAAAAAAACTTATTATCTCCCTATATTCTGTATGTCAAAAAATCCAAACGATAAAAACCCGAAAACTAATATGGGAAATTTCGCCAATCCATGTGAAATCTAAAGGCAGTGATCAGTATTATAGTCTAATTGAAAGTCATGTGATAAAGTACAACCCCCAATCATTTTTTTTAGGGGGGGGGGGGACTATTTTAATAGTTAGTGTCAATCTCGTCTGGGTTACAAATTCAATTCTTTTTAAGAAAAAAATTACATTATATATTCAATTTCTATATTATTAATTTTTGTGAAAGATGATACTATATCATTAATACTTTGTAAGCGAGTTATAAGTTAGAAAAATCGAAACTTTGATTCGTGACTTAGTGTTACTGTTGTTTTCCATTACTCTCTTTTCCCACTCTACTCAAATTTGAAAAATAGTTATTTATGCAACTAGTGGAGAAAATAATACTTTTTCAAACGTGGTAAAACGCTTATTTGACGAGAGCGGTAGCACTCGTCAAATAATTTACCGAACTTGGAAAAAGTATTTTCCCACGTGTTGCATACAATATTTTTTATAATCACTTGCAAAATATATTTTTATTACTTATATTTATTAATGTTGACAACTCGACTCAATGAATTTCTTCTGAAAATATGTCCTTTTAATACTAAGATTATATGATATTTGAGCACGAGGCGTGTGAGAAAGTACTTTTTCACACTAGTGCGAAAAAGTTACTTTCCCCACTCCTCGTGAAAAAGTGCTGCTTTCGTCACGATTTTTGATTGAAAATGATTTTAAAAAAAAGATTGTTTGCACGTTGTTATAAAAAATAAAAAAAATTCTGTGGGATTTAGATTTGAGTTGCTTAAGATGATACTTTTACCACAATTATGCGGATGAAATCCTGCAAAAAGCTATTGATTTCAGAAAGAATGGGTACCGTAAAATGGGGTGAATAGGAACAGCGGGGTGAATCGGAACGAAACTTCATGAAATTACAAAAAAATTATTACTTTACACGAATAATGCATTTTTATTAATTAAATATATTTTTTTTACTTGTCTAACATGTTTGGAATCTTGGAACATGTTTTGTGGGGTTTTCAACACTGTCTTTTTTTAAAAAATTCTGAAAGAGCGTGCATACAATCCTATGAGTTTTAACCTCTCCAAAACTTATCCCGTAATTAATAACATGTATAAGTTATAGACTTAACTAATATACTTTTAGATTAGTATAAACATACACAACAGCATGCCATACTTAATTTTTTTTAAAACCAAGCTAAATTTTTTTACGAATTTTTATTTTTTTCCTCGTCTCGATTTTGAGATTTGCGGGGTGAATCGGAACACTTGAAAAGTGATATTAAAAAGCTGTTTTTGGCAAGATTATGTTCTACACAAGATTCAACGACTGAAGAAGAGTCTAATTACTCCCTTCATGACAGTAATCAAGATTGCAGGCTTGAATAAATATCAGAAGAGGAGCCTAGTTTCCGCATGGCAGAAAACCCGATTGTTATAGTGGTTTTTTCCCCAAATGACTTCGTTATCTTTAAGTTATATGGAAAAATGTATAAAGACTCTATGCGAGCAAAGTTTTACACCCACAAGATTATTGCTATGTAAGTGTGTTTTACAAAAAGCGTCCATGAACGAAGAGATTTTCTGAAACAAATGAGGATACTTTTCTCCTTTCTCAAGATAATTTAAGGAATTTGCAGTCATACGGCACGCAAACATAAAGTAGATTAAAAAATATTATTAATTTTAAAGACTATTTGGATGAGTTGTATCAGAAGAGTTGATAGGCTTTCAAACATATGATTTGTTTTGACAATAATTGACAAAAACAAATTTCATCCGTCATATTAAATGATTTTTTTATGATAATTTTGTGTTCCTATTTACCACAATGCATTATTAATTGTTTTTTGTCACCCTGTAAACATTTAAATAAGATCAGACTTAAATTGTAACGAGTGTTCCGATTCACCCCTTTCTGCGGGGTGAATCGGAACACCATGAAAAAATTCAAAATAAATTAAAGTCCTAGTTTTTAAAAAAAAATTTGGGTTGATCCTCAAAGAAGAAGGTAAGACCCAAGTTTCAATGTCAAAAATATGTTCCTTAACGATTTTATTACAACCGATTTTTACTTTGAAAGTTGAAAAGTGTTCCGATTCACCCCATTTTACGGTATTTCTAAAGTAGGGCAATCGAGTTACTTTGAAGCTCATAGTACTTTTGAACATAGTAAACATAGAAACTATTTTTGAACATATATGATCAGAAATCTAATTTGTATATCTGTTTTTTTAAGGGTTCAATCAATCCAATTGAAATAAAAAGATCGATATTAATAAAAGTGTAGTACAAAGTCATCGCTTTTTATGATAAAGGTTTCATATATTTCAATAACCCTTCAAAACTAAGATACGATATGGATATACTTTTCATAGTTACGTATATATTTATAAAACAAACGCCTTTCTAGAATTTTGAAAGGTGCTTCGAACGAGTAAGGCGCGGTTTTAGGGGAAATCTTAGGGGTTCTCTCCTGAAAGCAAAGGGTTGAAGTCGAGTGACAGGTGGATAGGGGGGGGGGGGGGTAGGAAGAGTTGTATTATGGAAACCCTACACCCCTACAGCGATACGAGTTATTCTTCTGGCAACTAGTTTATTTCAGTATTAGTTTGGAAAGTGGCTGCACGTGTTTTACAAGTGTCCTTTTATACTTCTTAGTTTTCCGCGTGTCTGCGTCAAAAGATTCCATCTTTATTTTCAAGCGACATCTAAAAAGGGGTAAATATAGTATATTTTTTAAAGGTATATTGATGTTAAAAGGGCATCCATACATTTCATAGCTTTTATGAGCCGGAATATTTAATTTCTGCGTAATTTTTTGGAAAGTATAAAATTCGTTCCGAACTTCAGTTCGTTAACTTTGCTTTGATGTGAGAATTTTAAATTTACACTACAAGAATCAATTTCTATGAAAACGTTTTTGGAATGAAATTTAATTTAATTAAGAAATTTACCTTAGTATTTATCTTAGTTAAATGTTGAAAGTCATGAATACTCACTTAGTTGAAGTTAAATGTTTTTGCACGTTATTATTTTTTAAACTGTGTAAATTTTATGCAATATTAAGTCAAAATGTCATTATTTTATAAAAAAAAAAAAAAACGCAGTTATATCCACTGAGAAAAAAATTTCAACGTTCAGCCAGAAAAAGCTTTAATATACCTATATTTTATGAGAAATTTATATGTAGTTAGCGAATTCGTAGAAGAAATCCCTTTTAATGATAAAGCGAAATTTTATTTGCTTGGCAATTGATTTTTTTTATGCTGAATTTTTATAAATAAATAATATTTATATTAACAATTTCTTAATACTTTTGAAATTTTGTCAGCGTGTTATCTACAAAAAAAAAATTAAATATGGTTACATTTTCGCTCAATATTTTCCACTAATTGTGTTTGAAACTTTTTCTAACTTCTACTATATCTTTCATAACCGTCACCTGTAAAGTTAAGTTAAACCTATAACCTACTCGTAAAAGTAACTTTAAGATAAAAAGTTTTAATTTTAGTATCTTAAACCAAAATATTTTGCTCAAACCTAACATTAATTGCTGAAAAATTCTTTTGAAATGCTGTAACATATGTGACTATTCAAAAACATATAGCTATTCAAAACAGTGTGTTTCTCTTAATTTCAAAGATTATCTTTGGATGTTTTGTTTTGAAACCACCGACTGTCTATTTCTGCCACTTATAAAGTGCTTAACACAGCCAAATACGTCTCGTAATTTTGAGCATCTAGAACAGCGTTCGCCACTAACTTATAGAGACGGGCCGCATGACTTATGTTGGGACTTTCCGCGGGCCGTAGATTTATACCGAATACACCATTGAATATATTGCTTTATTACATATGTTCAATGTTAGAAATGTGATAATTACTAAAGATTCAACTATATAAAACAATTTTGAAAAAAGAAACAATAACTTAACTTTTTTTATATTAATAAAATAACAATTGATATTTGATCTTGTTTCAAATAATTAAAAAAATAATTTTCTTTACATCGTAAATCAAAGTCATAAAAGTTAATCTTTAGTGACAATATTAAAATGTGACTTCACATAAACTCATAATCAATAAAGATATTTAAACCATATCTCCTAAATCTTTCATTTTAATCGTTATTAATTGTGAGACGATGACAGCAGCTCCACTTTTCACTATCTACTTTGCGTTTAAAACTAGTCTTCGACGCCATTATTGCATTGGAGTCATAGAGATCGCGATACTTCTTTTCACATTAAAACAAAAGAGGCCAGTATGCATTAAAACCCCCAAATCCTGCACATCACATTCAGAAAAGCAGAAATTGAATTTTGCCATTCACGGGTCGAGGGGGTAGGGTATCATAAGTACAAAACTAAGCAATGCGAAAGAATGCGTCATTGGTAATAAATCAAACTATTGCTTTTTTTTTAATTTTTTATGGCAATCTCGGGGGAAAAAAAAAAGGATTTTTCAGACTTACTGACTCGGGCCACTTAATGGAATACGCGGTTTTTGGTAGTAAACACATACTATTATAGACAAATTAAAATTATTTCCTTAAAATTTGAATTTTTCTCTTCTGTACTGCCGGCGGGAGGGAGAAAAAGCTGTCGCGGGCCGCCTAGTGGGCTGACGCTGATCTAGAAGAATACGGGATCGAAATCTTCTAGTGTAAACCCCTCTCTCCAACCCCACCACACCAACGAGAGGACATTGAGGCCACGACACATTTAATGTGCACCAGCCCCCATTAGGTACACACGGATATTTATCGGACGGAGGCCCGAACCCACAACTCTCCGGTTATGAGCTCGATACTCTACCGCAAGGGTATCGGGAGCCCCATCTTTAGATGTTTTATATACCTTTGCTTTTTAAGCTCGTGTTGGAAGAGTGTGCTTTTATTTAAACTTTTTTAGATTAAATAATTTATGTCAATGTATAAAGTTGATATTTTAGCTTTTGGAAATTTTACCTGAATATCTTATGAAATAAACTCAACAGCAATGAATTGTTAAAATAGTTGGAAATTTTTTAAATTAATTGATCTTTGCTAATTCACCAAAAATTGTCCCCATATTTTTTTACCTTAATTTTTATGTAGCTTACAATGATAAGAATATTGAAAACTCAAGCTAAAAAAAAATTAGAAGCAGCCGGTGGCAATTATTTACATCATTAAACAAAGCTAACATTATTTTAAAAATTTTATTTAAGAGACATTGAAAAACTAGGGGAGTGGAACATCGCACAACATTCAATTACACTAGAATATTGACGTGGATTTGTGTCATTTACTGTTTTTATATTTTCATCATTGATTTAGAGGAAATGTTAAGTTTGGCGATATTTTTTACTATAATTCTTGTATGTGTCTAAGAAAAATAATAAATAAATAAAAACAAAAAACTTCGCCAAAATGGCGATTTTGACAATATACTTTTAGATTATCCTTTGTTATAAGCAAAACTGAGGTGGGGGGGGGGGGGGAACGATCCTTGATGAGATATGCTCAAGGCAAGAGAGCTCTGTGTTGAAAGCATTCGTTTTTCAACTTTTTACGCCACTAAAAAAATTTTTACGGGAATTTCGGAGGTGGAGATATTTAGAACACCTTAAGAGGCAATACCACAGCAATTTTTATCAAAATCGTAGGAGCCGGGTTTTTTTGCAATAATTGAAAAACATGATTTTTTTCAATGGCAGCTACCTTATGCGCATGCGCGATTTTGACGGAAACCTTAATGGTAAGTCCCATGGCCACCACTAACCCTCATCCAAAATTTGAACTTCGTAAGTCAATTTGTTCGGGAGTTATGCTGACCACAGACATACATACATACACACAGACAGACAGACATTTTTTCTAGATCACTTTTTTAAAATCAGGATGTTCCAAAACGTGAAGAAATGTAAAAAAATCGATTACCCTATGTAATCATTACCCTATGTATATACATATGGGTAGTTGAAAGTAATAAAGTAATGTAACCTTTAAAAAGCTTTTAATATGTTTTAAATTGCACTTGTTGATTAAATTTATTTAAAATCCTTATTGAAATTGAAATCTACTGACTATAGAATCTAATGAAAACAAAAAATGTATAGCCTCTCTCCGGTGATACGCTTTTTTTTTTTTTTTTTTTTTAAATTTACAAACTAAAATACTTATAAGATTTTAAAATTTCAAACAAACCCAGAAAGCAATTTCGCGGTTGTTAGTGGGAAAAGTTGAGAAAATCAACTTAAACAATATTCAAAGAACTTGAGTTTCATAGCTGGACAGATTTTTGAAAAGGACATAAGGGTTAATGGAAATATTTTAAATATTAACATAAATAGAACATCTAAAAACTTATACTCTTAGTAATCACAAAGGTATATGGCAATATAGTAATTTACAGATATATTTGTTTAATGTGTGTGCTAATCCTAGGAATTTGTTAGGGATTTTGTGTCCAAATAAGAATTTGTTAAGAATTGGTGACAAATGGAGTTCATCAATCCAATTAACTCTATTATCAAATGCTTTGGCAACACAATAATTTTGAATAAAATAATTCTACTTGATTAATTCATATAAATATTTTATGAAAATTCGCAAAAGAAGCCTACTATGTTTGTGCACAATAACGGTTAACCTACAGCTTAACGAGGATTTCGAACCACAACAAACATCCTTGCCTAACCCCGGGATTCGAATCGGGAACTTTTGTCATGCAAAGTCAGCGCTAACCACACAGCCGTCACTAATGCTATGTATGTGAAGCAATTTATTTCAAATTTTCAATTTTTATTATAATGAGATCTACAAGTAGTAAATCCAAACTGAAAATACTTTTTACTGAAAAGACTTGGAATATAACAATTAATTGAGTACAGCGTCATAAAAGGGGGTAATAGCTAACATTTTTCTCTACAGAACTTCATGGTGTTTCTTATGCGATTGACAAAATTCAGATTTTTATTTATATATATATACTTATACGATATATATATTTCAAATATTTATATATTCCATAAATATTAAATACTTCAAACAGTTTTAATATTGCAATATGTTCTCATGTAAAAGTTTTTAAAACAGTCTTTTTGAAGTTAATATTTATGTAGTATATAAATACTTGGGAATTAGTCTTTCGTACAGGTATAATATCAAAAATTTAAAAAAAAAATTCATAATTTTGTCAATTGAACATCGTGAAGTTTTGTAAGGGAAATTTTTTAATTATTTCATCACTTTTATGACATTGAACTCCGTTAATTGTAATATTCTAGCTTTTTTTAGTTAAAAGTGTCTTCAGTAAGGAGATTTGTAACGACAATAGATGGAAGCTTTCATCTTATGTTTAGTATAGAAATTACTGAAATTCGTCTTTTTTTGTGTGCGAGTGGTAGATATACCTGGGAAAAAAGGAAAATATCATAAAATACGCGATTCCTTCTCTTTGGTCTCATATGCATTTTCAGAACAATTTTCATTTGAAACAAAATTTTATTTAAAAAATGTGTTTAACTAGTGCTAGTATTTATTTTATATCATTCTTATTCTGATATTTCTAGGTTGAGTTAGGGAAAAATCAATATATATATATATATTTAACTATGTAGCAACATTAAACATATAAAATTTATGTTATGTAAGATAATAATAAAATACGCATGCAAACAAAATTATTTTTGTAAGTTTATATAATTTTAAACATTTAGAATTTCAAGTACCTAAATCTCTCTATATATAAGGCAAAGCCCTCATTCACTCACTCACTCATCACTAATTCTCCCACATAGTCACAACTCTGAAAATCGGCACAAATATCAACAATAGTAAGCATAGAAAAAGTAAGCTATTCCGATCTTGATTAACCCACTTTAAGGGCTCGAAAAGGGGTTAAACATTCCAAACGAGGAATATTCGAATGTACCACTTCCCGTATGGTCACAACCCTAAAAATTGGTACAAATGTCACCAATGGTAAACATAGAAAAATTAAGCTATTCCGATTTCAATTAACCAACTGTAAGAGGTCAAAAAGGGGTTAAACGTTCCAAACGAGGTATATTCGAATGTCGTACTTCCCATATTGTCGCAACTCTGAAAACTTGTGCGAATATCAATAAAGAGAAAAGTAGAAAAAGTAAGCTATTCCGATCTCGATTAACCCACTTTATAGGGTGGAAAAGGGGTTAAACGTTCTAAACGAGGAATATTCGAACGTCCCACTTCCGACATGATCACAATTTTGAAAATTGGCACAAATACCAACAATGGTAAACATAGAAAAAGCATGCTATTCCGATCTCGATTACCCACTTTAAGGGGTGGAAAAGGGGTTAAACGTTCCAAACGAGGGATATTCGAATGTATCACTTCCTATATGGTCACAACCCTAAAAATTGGTACAAATATCAACAAAGACAAACATAGAAAAATCAAGCTATTCCGAGCTTGATTAACCCACTTTAAGGGGTGGAAAAGGGATAAACGTTCCAAACTCGAATATAACACTCCCCATATAGTCACAATTATGAAAATTGGTGCAAATGTCAACAAAGACAAACATAGAATAAGCAAGCCATTCCGATCTCGATTAACCCACTTAAGGGTTGGAAAAGGTGTTAAACGTTCCAAACGAGGGATATTCGAATGCCCCACTTTCCATTTGGTCACAACTTTGAAAGTTGGTACAAATGTCAAAAAAGATAAACATAGAAAAAGTAAGCTATTCCGTTCTCGATTAATTAACTTTAAGGAGTCGAAAAGGGGTTAAATTGTTCCAAACGAGGGATATCCGAATGTTCCTCTTCCAATGTAGTCATATTTCTGATATTTGGTGCAAATGTTAAAAGGGCAAATGTAAAAAAAAATAAGTTATTCCAATATCGATTAATGAATTTTTAAGGGATGAAAAGTCGACGCAACGTTGAAACTATAAGAGGATTATTTTAATGTCTCAATTCCAATACAGCTACTACTTCGAAATTTAGAACTAAGAGCAAACATAAACACAATAAACTATTGCAATCTCGATTACGTAATTAAAAAGGGTCCGAAGGGAATTAAACATTCTAAACGAGGGATATTCAAATGTTTCTTTCCAATATACTATTCACAGTTATAAATTTCGTTTAAAATGTCAACAAAGGAAAGTTCCTATTTTGATAAATTAATTTGTCGGGATCGAAATGTGTGCAAACGTCTGAAGTGTAGAATTCATGAATGTCTTTTGATCGCTAAAATGCTAATGGTAAAATTTCGTAGCGCAGCACGGGTATTCATCTAGTGTAAGATATATATATATAATTTCTCTAAGTTGGTAAATTGTTTCTCCTATCAACTAACAAATGAAAGTAAAGGAAGTTAAAGGCCTCAAGGCATTTAATTGAAATGTGTATGCTATTTCCAGTATCTCAGTGATTACTTGACATTTTAAAACTATGTTTTACGATATTAATATACGATTTAAAACTTTCAGTTAGTTCCGCTTTCCTTTTACATTAGTAATTAGTACTAGGGGTGAGGAAAATCGAACAACTTTCAATTACACTATAATGCTGATGTGGATTTGTGTCACTTGCCGTTTTTATATTTTCATATTTCATTTAGAGGGGGGGGGGGGGGAACCTTCGCCAAAATGGTGATTGTGGCGATATACTTTTCGATAATTCTTTTATTATCCTTTCTTATAAGTGAAACTGCTGAGAGGAGAAAAAACGATCGTTGATGATCTACGTTCAAGCAAAGAGTACTCTGAGTTGAAGCTATTCGTTTCTCAACTTTGTAGGCCATTAAAGCATTTTTACGGAAATTTCGTAGATGGGGATGTTTGGAACATCTTAAGAGTTAACAGGGATTTTGATCAAAATCTTTATGGCTGTTTTTTGGCAAGTATTGAAAAACATGATTTGTTTCAATGGCAGCCATCTTATGCGCATGCGCGATTTTGATGAAATCCTTAATTTTAGGTCTCATGGACGTCACCAACCCGCTCACCAAATTTGAACATCGCAGGTCAATTTGTTTGGGAGTTATGCTGACCACAGACAGACATTTTTCTGGATCACTTTTTCGAAATCATGATGTTCCAAAAAAGGTAGAGAAATTTAAAAAAAAAAAATCCATTTTTTTTTACCTATTGCTATACTTCCAATTACATAGACTATATGATTCTCAAAAATTCCTCTTTCTCCTGAGGTACTCGTTTCGGCACATCGTTTTTTAAGTAAACATTTTAATTACTTTCACTCTCGGATTATTTCCCGAGTTGAGTTCTATCAATTTATTTATTTTTTTAGTTATTCTTAGAGCTAACGAAGCAAACACAACATACTTAGAATACAGTTAAATAGCTTTTGGCTTTAAAAACGGACAACGCTTCGATGATAACATTTGGATAAAGTCCGTTCTTTAAGTCAGGAAAACTAAGGTACCCTCCCAATTTCGCAGCATACTTGCAAATCACTATGGCAGAGGAAAACCATGATAACCAGAATGGTTAAATTTTATGATTATTTAAAAGTAGCTTCATTTTCTGGAAAAAGAGACTTGTATCCAAAATGGCTATTACATTTTTGCCTCTACTAATAATATGTCAATACTGCTATGAAATTATCTCAGAGGAAACGATGACGTAGTTTTTACAAAATACTATAATTCATTCTTCCTTCGATAACTCAGAGAACTTCTCCGAGCAACAGAACAATTGCTATCAAGCTTCGATACGTACAACTTCGAACACGGCGATAATTCAGGCACCGCGAAAGTAAACAAAACATCCGATACTTTCCGAACAGCAAACGATACTCGACTGACCCTTGATTCTATTTTTCGATTCCTTTTATAAGCTCGAGGCAGCAACCGGATCGAGTGATGAAAACGCTTCGAAATTTCCCGATTGATTTAGATGTTGTCACCTTTTTCTTACCTGTATCCTCGTTGTAAACAAATAAAATAGAACTTTAAAAGAAATACGTCACTATTTACAATTTTATGCAGACGATTTTTGTAACAATACCAATTTCTCTTTAAACTATAGATATCATGTCGGAAAAAACTTCACAGGCAGGACTGATGAGCACTCCTGTTCAACCACCGTCCAACGTCGAGGAAGATGAAATAGCAATCTGGTTTGACAAACTCTACAACACAAAGAGATTCGTGCCATCAGTGCTCAAAGAAATGCGATCCACAATCCCATTTCACGTAGATCTACCAACGTTAAAGAGAAAGCGACCGTTGGAAGACAATGAATGCATCGAATAACTATCCCCATGCGTGGAAAAAGAGGCTGCTGTTGCTGGTTCATCCTGACAAATAACAACAAAAAAAGTCTACGCATATACATTCAATGTAAAACAAAAATAAAGATACACAAATGTAAATGGGAAAGGGTGGGTTCAATAAAAAAAAATATATATATATATATATATATATATATATGTAGGGATGCTGAGTTTGAAATAAAATCTTCTTTTTAACATGAACATAGTTTATTTAACGGTGTCTAGAGGAATTTTAAAAAAAGCTATTGTTCAACATTTGGTACATCGCTCCGAAGAGCTCTTACAAATTTAGTTACATAGCGTGGAATGAAATTCAAATAAAACGGCTGGCAGGAAGCAGCAACGTCACGCAGTGACGTAGTACTGCTCCTAACCAATACGATCCGAAGTGCTCGAGTCGGGGGGGAAATCCCACAAATCGGCCGTCCTGACATGTCGCTGACCACAGCGGCGTACTTAAAACTTAAAAAATTAAAATACTTATCAAGAGCACTGCGAATCGTTTACAAACACACATAATTTTATAGTAATTATACAATTAAACATTAAATTGTGCATTTTAAATATCGTTATGAATATGAACACATTATTAGAATATACAAATACACAAACACAATTATACTTATGATGTAAAAAAAAAAAAAAATTTTTTTTTTAGAAGGGGCTACCCAAATGGTTTCATGAGGTCAGCTGAAGAGGTGGTTTGATTTGGGCCTGCATGATTCCCTATTTTAGCTACCTCGTATCTGTCCCTACCATTAACTTTGGTGACTTCGTATGGGCCGAAGAATTTGGGTCTTAGCTTCAGTCCTGTACCAAATTGAGTTCTTTGGATAGCTACTAAATCACCCAGTTTATACGTAGTAGCCTTTTTGCATTTTCTGTCATGCTGTTTTTTATTTTCATCTTGGATTTTAAGGATGTTTTCTTTGGCTTCTCTTCTGAGTTGATTCCTTTGGTTATTATAGTAATCCATCATTTCTTCGGTTAAAATTTCTTTTACAATGAGATCTTCTTTGTTCCTCATTTTAATACCAGTTAACAATTCAAATGGAGTGTATTTGGTGCTTCTACTAACTGAACTGTTTAAAACTCTCTGTACTCTTGAGACATACTTGAACCATTTTGTCGGTTCATCGAGAGCTAGTTTAGCTAAGATGGGTATTAATGTTCTATGGATTCTCTCAACTTGACCATTTCCACGAGGCACTCCAGTTGTAATTTGTAGATGCTGAATACCTTCAGTATCACAATATTCTTTAAAGGCATTTGATGCGAAAGCGGAACCTCTGTCAGAAATAATGCGAACGGGATTACCAAATGTTTTTTGCTGGAGTTTAATCTTTTCCAATGCATCTTCAGCTGATACCGACTTTACAGGATAGAGCCAAACGAACTTGGTGAAAGCATCCACTACAGTTAGTATATGCTGATACTGTTTGTTCGTGGAAGTCATCGGTCCAATAAAATCCACATGATAAGTATGCAAAGGCGAATCTTCTTTGGGAATCGGATGCAACATTCCTTCTTTCTTGCAGCTTTTCTTATTTGCCAAGATACACGGTATGCAATTGGCAACCACTGTTTCAGTCTGGGAATGAAGATCAGGAATGAAGAAGTCTCGTTTTGCAATTTCTTTTGTTTTCGCAACTGAAAAATGTCCTTTTTCGTGGGCTGATTTAATCAATTCAGTCTGCATCCCTTTTGGTGCTACCATTAATTCTCGACCATTTTCGTATTTATACAAAATGTCATTCTTCAAGAAATATTCTTGGTGGCTGTCCTCTTTTACTAATGATTTCAGTGTTGTTATGTACTCATCTTTGCATTGAGCAACTTTCAATCTTGCAGTTACAGTTTCATCAATAATCATCACTGGATTTCTACTCAAGGCATCAACATGTTTCATTCTTTGCCCTGGTCTATGAACTATCTCGTAATCGAATTCTTCTAAAAGTAGAGCCCACCTTGCAATCCTGGTTACTAGATCTTTTTTGTTCATTGTCATCTGAAAAGCAGAGCAGTCTGTCACGATTTTAAATTTGCTTCCCATCAGATACACCCGCAGCTTTTTTAAGGCTTCTACAATTGCGAGAACCTCCAATTCATAACAGCTATATTTTTCTTCCGCTGGACTGGTTTTTTTAGACATGAAATGGACGGGATGTAATTGTTCATCGTCAGACTCCTGAAGAAGTACGGCACCGAAACCTTCTTTGCTGGCGTCTGTGTGCAATTCAGTTTTTCGACCTGGCTTGAATAGATGTAAAACGGGGCTTGTGGCGAGAAGGTATTTAAGTTTCTCGTAGGCATCCTTTTGCTCATACCCGAACACAAATGGACAGTCCTTTCGAAGGAGATCACTAAGGGGTTTTGCGATCTTCGAATACCCTTGAATAAACTTCCTGAAGTAACCTGTGAGGCCAAGGAAACTTTGTATTTGCTTAACATTTGTTGGAATAGGAAATTTTTTAACGGCGAGTGTCTTCTCACTCGATGGACGAACTGTTCCATTTTCAACAATGTGACCCAGAAATTCTACTGAGTGCTTTAAAAACTGACATTTATTTGTCTTTATTTCCAGTCCATATTCGGATGCTCTTTGAAGAACAATTTTCAATTTCTCTACACCTTCTGCTTCATCGTTTGACGGAATTATCAAATCATCCATATAAATAACAATAACGCCTTCTTTCATTAGATCTCTGAATACACTGTACACATATCTCTGGAATACACTTGGACTTGTACTGAGTCCAAAAGGAACTTTTAAAAATTCATACTGTCCATCCGGAACAATGAATGATGTGTACTTGCGACTGTTTTCTTCAACTGGCACATGGAAAAATCCATTCTTCAAGTCTAAGGTGCTGAACACTGTGGCATCTTGCAACCGGTCAAGAACGTCTTCAATCAAGGGCAACGGAAATCTATCTTTAACTAGCTTGCGATTTAATTGTCTGTAATCCACGCAGATTCGTGTTGTGAGATCTTTCTTCTTGACAAGTACCACAGGACTTGCATAATCTGATGAACTGGGACGAACAATTCCATCCTTCAACCACTCGTCTATTTGCTTGTTGACTTCTTGTCGTTCAGAAAACGACAGTCGACGGGCTCTTTGGTAAACTGGTATTTCATCTTCCAAAATGATTTTCATTGAAATATCAGTGAACTTTGTTTTCTTCGGTTGGTAGGAGGTTACAAGGTCTGTTACACTTCGACGAAGATTTGCTTCCTTGATATGATTAAGATCCAACTCATTCGCTGTTCCATCTTCTGTTAAGAATATCCATTCAGCTGACTCATCCAAGAGAGTTTCAGTCTTCTCATGAAAAGGACAGGGAGCATGAGCTAAAAATGCTGACCCAATGATGGCTTCAAAATTGAAATCCTCAACAGGGATAACTTGAAAGTCAAGTCGGCAAACGTGTCCGTCAATGTCGACTACTTGCTGGAACGATCCCATGGTTCTAACTAGACCTTTGCCTAGGCCGGTCAAAACTGATGTATTTTTCGACAGTAAAGGAAGGGGCTTAATTTTTCTGTAGATGTCATCTCGTAAGATATTACGTGTACTGCCTGTGTCTAGAAGTGCTGTAGCGGTTACTTCACCCAATTTGATTTTCTTCACAAATTTATTAAGATCGACATCCGGATAATCTTTGGGTTCATTTGATCCTACGGCAACTTGTACCAGGTGTGTTTCAGGAGTTTTTTCACGATCTTTCTCAGCCTTATTGTTCTTGTCTCGAACGACTTTAGGACATGAATTACGCAGATGTTCTGGAGAACCACATTCAAAGCAAAGGAGCTTCTTCTGTCCGTGAAACTTGCGTTGACCAGACATTGGTCTGTTGTCTTCAGTTTCAGACTTAACATGCCTCAATCCCTTGTAGCCTGAATGCTCTTGACTCGTGCGATTTTCATTAAATTTTCTGTAAGGTTTCCCATGAAAATTTCTCTTTGTGAGACTCTCCTTCAAACTTTCAAATTCATCGAACATTTCAGCGATATCGTCTGGCTTTTTCAGATTTAACCATTCTTTGAAAAAGTGTTCTTTTATGTCTTCTGGAGCTCTAAATTTTAACTGTTCAGTGATGAGCAAGTCCACTAAGTCTTCAAAAGAGTCGACTTTTAAATCAGCTATCCATTCTTTAAAATAGCAGCTCAGCTCATGTGCGTAGCTCCTCCATGTCTTATCTGGACTTTTGACATGTCGATAAAACAAGTTCTTCAATTTTTCAGACGTTAATTTGTATTTCTTCAAAATTAACTCTTTGACATAATCAAAATTGTTTGCATTTTCAACCGACTCTCGAGCAAGCATGTTCGAGATATCTGATGGCATCACATGAAGTAGGTAGGCAACCCAATCTTCCTTAGGAACTCTAGCCATTTCTGCGCGTCTTTCAAAGTTGACAAGGAACAACCCCATTTCGTCTTTTTTCTCATCGAATTTAGGTGTTATCTGAGCAAGCGGGATCTTTTGTTGAGTTTCTTCACTTCGTCTTGGAACCACAGCAGCAGTCTGCAGTTGCATGCGCTGAACCTCCAAGCGTTGCATCTCAAGTTGAGTTTCCCTCTCTTCACGTTCTCGGGTTCGTACCTCTTGCTCCGTCCTCTCTTCGATGATTCGATTCAAAATTATACGCGTCGTTTCTTCATCATAGTCATCACTTTCTAAAATCAGTTTTCTGATATCTGCTACCTTACTTCCATCATCCGGAGTCAAACCCAACTCCTCAGCGACCTCAACTAAGTCAGTCTTACGACCCTTACTTAAATAGGACATGATAACTTTCGAACAAAAACAATGCGAAAATATTAACCTTTTAATAATTTTCAACTATATTTCACGTGGGTTTAAACTTTAAATAAGAATGAACCTTACAACGAACTTTCCTCAGCTTACTGACGGTTCCAGGGAATTTTAATTAGAATCCCTAAGTGGTATTCAAATGTTTTGCCAATCAAAACAGCAGAGAAAACAATCTATACCCACTAATTAATCTTTATCATTAAATTAGAACTTGTAAATATTACTGTCTAATAAAAATTAATATAGCTAATCATATACAAATCATTACACACATAAATTATTCTGCAAAATACAATTTATCAAACTACAATTGATTGCATAGCAACTTCAATTTTTAAAAAAATATATTTTAAACTAACTCCCAATGAGTAGCTAAATCAAATTCACAGAAATTCTAAAGTTTTCTTTTCTTAAAAAAAACTACACCCAATATTTCTTAAACAACCTTTTGGCTTATGCTTTAAAAATACCTTAACATTCAAGTTAATACTGCTCGACGACAGTAAAAAGCATACTAAAGAAATATTACCACCAGAATTTCACAAATTATTAATTCAATTATTTTTAAAATTGTCTATTTTACGACTGCAAATACAGATTTCTAGAAATTCTAAATAGTTTTCTTTTCTTAAAAAAAACTACACCCAATATTTCTTAAACAACCTTTTGGCTTATGCTTTAAAAATACCTTAACATTCAAGTTAATACTGCTCGACGACAGTAAAAAGCATACTAAAGAAATATTACCACCAGAATTTCACAAATCAATTAAACTCTATTTTACGACTGTAAATACAGATTTCTAGAAATTCTAAATAGTTTTCTTTTCTTAAGAAAAACAATGTCTAATATTTCCCAAACAGCCTTTTGGCTTATGCTTTTAAAAACACTTTAACTTTTCCGTTAACACTGCACGACGACAGTACAAAAGCACACCAAAGAAATATTAACACTAGAATTTCACAAATCAATTAAACTCTATCTTTTATAATGTGGCATAACAACAACTGCTATTATTTGATACCGGATACATGAAACAATCCTATCAAAATATAAACAATACCACAACGATTCCACCAATTTATCATTTACATGTAACATTAAAGAAAATATCTTTCCAAAAATTCTTTTCTGAAAAACATAATTCCAAACTAGTTCAACAAAAAATAAATAAAACTTCAGTTGCAGAGGCCATATGATTAGGGGAAAAAAATAAGACAACACAATATTTTTTTTTTTATTCAGCAACCCTAAAAAGAAAAGATAAAAAAAATCAAATGGCAAATGCAGCTGGTACTTCCTGTCTATTTTAAATACTCGAAACAGAATGATCAACTTTTTTTTTTTTTTTGCTTCCTCTATTCCCAAATCGCTAATACATAACGTATTTTAAAACGAAACAATTTTAAAGAACGAACACATTCCAAAAAATAATTACTTAGTGACAAAATAATATTAAAGTATTGTTCCAACTAAATATTAAAATTCTTAATTATCACTAAAATTAATATAAAATATTTTGAATAAAGTTGTAAATGGCTTATCTGGAACTCCGATTTCCGCTGCAATTCAAAACGTCTTCCAGCAGTCACTTCACGTCCGAACAAGAACTGGACAGGGGATTTCAAGTCCAAACAGGAACTGTTCACTTGAATTTAATGTCCAAACAGGAACTGGTCACTGAAACTTAAGTCCTTTCGAGACTATAGGCTTGACTGGACAGTTCTGAACCAAAATTACGTCGTTGAAGCACTACTGGACGGTTTGGACGAGGCACACTTCTGGTTGGGGCACTGCGAACAACATCGGACACTTCGGAATTAAAAAAAAACTTCAGGTGAAAGCAGCTTTTCAGTTTGATTCATATTTGTTGATCTGTTACATTCGAAAAGAAATCTCGAGAAAGAAATCAATCGCGGGAAAATAAATCAATCGCGGCCGAACGCCCAATTTGTAGGGATGCTGAGTTTGAAATAAAATCTTCTTTTTAACATGAACATAGTTTATTTAACGGTGTCTAGAGGAATTTTAAAAAAAGCTATTGTTCAACATTTGGTACATCGCTCCGAAGAGCTCTTACAAATTTAGTTACATAGCGTGGAATGAAATTCAAATAAAACGGCTGGCAGGAAGCAGCAACGTCACGCAGTGACGTAGTACTGCTCCTAACCAATACGATCCGAAGTGCTCGAGTCGGGGGGGAAATCCCACATCTATACCTATGTCTTTTCTGTCTCATATATTACCATATTATATAAATAATAGATCAAACGAGGTCTAAACCTTATACACAAAAAAATATATATTGGTCAAAAAAATAATGAAAACACAATAAAATAAAAGAGACGGAGACCTTAAACAAACATTAATACAACTATGAAGAAAGAAATATAAAAGCAAATAAAGTAATTAAGACAATTTTAACGATATTATATAAAACACTATTAAATGAATAAAAAAACATTCAAATTTCTCATGAATGTTTTAAACAATCATTTAAAAAAAAAATTCTAAGAAAACCTTCATTTCGGAAAAATCAAAATCTTGAATATTGGCTCCTAAAACGGCACTTTTCAGAAATACAGAAAGTAGACATATTTGGTCTTTATAGAAATATACAGAATCATATCTGCAATCAAGATATAATCATTTCAGAATTTTCAAATAATTAAAACAAAGGATAACGTGAGGATAAAAAAAAACCATTCTAATTTCATTATGTTTGTAATCTAATAAAAAAAAAAAACATTTTGGATATGTCAGAGTATTGCTACAATCATTAAAATAGTCATTTTAAGTCGAACTGAAATCAACAAATATGAACTAAAACTAATTTCACTTTTGGACACGATTAAAAAAAAAATTGTCTCAAACTGTAACTAAAACGTCAGAAGTGAGTCATACAAACTTAAAATAATAAACTCAGAAGGTCCTTATATAAAATAATCAAAACATTAAAATTCATTAAAAAAAATTATATAAATTAGGAAACTTTTTTTTTTTTCTTTTTTCAAATTAGCTTAAAATGATAATTTACATTAGATATCTACAAATAAACGACCTTCCCTTTACAAAGACCCCCAAAACAGACCCTATCCTTCAACTGGTGATGAGATAGGGCATTTTCTTGTTATGAGAAAATAATGAGGTTACGATTAAACAGTAGATATTTGTCGTTTACTTTTTCTGCTATAACTGCGTATGGCCAAAGAAAGTTGAAGGATGGTAGAGAAATTTGATAAAAATTAAGATTTAAAAATATATCAACTTATTAATTACCAACAGAGAAATGTCGTGTTTAATCGTATTGAATGGACAATTTCCGCATTTTTTAAAAACGAGTGAAATTTTGTTTATATTTATGAAGAATTTCTGATTCCAAATATTCAAACAAAAATTCTTTACAAAAATAGTTATTTAAATACTAAGAAAAGAAATTACGTGGAAAGCCCGTCCGTTCAAAACGAATCGCTATAGCTGTGACGTCACGACATCCTTCTGGTTCTACGGTTATCGTAAGGTTTCTGCCAAATTTTTGGCGTGTGTTTGGTAGACAATTGCTATATCCCATACCGGTTGGCGCGATAGCGAGAAACTTGCAAAACTGGTTTCCGCTGCTGCGTTTCATGCCAAGTTGTTTCAAATGAAGTGACGTCACATTCGCTTCGAGCTGAATGTGTCGTTTCCCCCCCCCAAAACTAACAAGTGAATTTAGGTTGCAAATTAAAAAATAAAAGAAAATGCGCAGTGATCAGAAGTTTTTGTATTTATGGGGTTGAACGAGTTACGGACTGATCAATCCGTTAATAAGCCAAGTTACATCTTCAACATCATCGGATCCAGACCTGTGGAGTGACGGAGAAGTCAGAAAAGACCAACTGAGAGATCCTGACATCAAGACAATAATCGATTTAAAGCAGTCTTCGAATGCGACACCTACTTGGCAGGACATTTCCATCTATAGTCCTACGACAAAGCAATATTGGGCCCTCTGGGACTCTCTCCATAGTCGAAACGGCGTGCTGTACCGGAAGTTCGAATCTGATGATGGAAATCCATCCCGATGGCAGCTATTGCTTCCAAGATCGCGAGTCACAGACCTTCATAAAGAACTATATAGCAGTCCAACTGGAGGCCACTTCGGAGTAATGAAGACATTAAAAAAAGTTCGAGAGAGGTTAACTCCAGCTCTGTTAGTTATTCTTCTAGTAACCAGTTTATTGCAGTGTTAGTTTGGAAAGTGGCTGCACGTGTTTTGCAAGTGTTCTCGTATTCTCCTTGGTTTTCCGTGTGCCAGCGTCAAAAGACCCCATCTATGCCTTAGAGTGACATCTAATACGGGTAAATATAGTATATTTTAATGATATATTGTTGTTAAAAATGCATCCATACAGTTTATAGGCTTTATGAGAAAAATAATTAAGTGTGCAATTGCTTCGAAAATAAAAAAAAATTATTTCCGGTGTTCAGTTTGCTAACTTTGCTTTGATGTGAGAATTTTAAATTAGATAACCCGAATTAGTTTTGCGAATCAATTTCTAGGAAAACGTTTTCGGAATGAGATTTTAGTTTAAGAAAATTAACTTAATTTTATTTTAGTTAAGTGTTGAAAATCAAAATACACTTAGAGATAAATGTTTTTGGAAGTTATTTTTAAATTTTAAACTGCGGAAAAGTTTATGCAATATTATGCCAAAATGTCTTCTGTAATAATAAAACAAGCTGTATGTCTGTCTGTCTATCTATCTGTATGTGGCTCTGTGGATCTACAGAAACCTAATTAAAATTGGAGTAAAGCTCTGAAATTTTCAACATAAGAAGTTTTGGCTTTCTAATTTTTTGTATGTCAAACAGAATGTTAAAATTTTAATTAGTTCTTTTTTGATTATTTTTTTTAATTAATTAATATTTTACAAAATGATTTCTAATAGGGCTACAACGCTAAAATTTTCAACATAAGTAGTTTTAGCCTTTTAATTAGACTTTTGAAATACAGAATATTAAATTTTTATATAGTTCTTTTTTAATTTTTGTAATTATTTTACAAAACGATTTCTAACTGGGCTACATTTCTGAAATTTTCAACACAAATAGGACAAATCGGACTTTTGACAAAAATAATGTTAACATTTTAAATTTTTTTAATGAATTTTTAGTTAATTTTTTCATAAAAAGCGACTTCTAATAGGCCTAGAGCTCTGAAAGTTTCAACATAAGTAGTTTTGACCTTCTAATTTTGCTTTTTATCACGTGTTAAAATATTCTTAAAGAGGTGTTGTATTATAGTTATTAACGGGGAATTTTTTTATTGTTTCTCGACAAGTGAGGGGCTTCTAATATTAAGGCTTTACGTAGCAATTAGTTTTTAGTGTGTGAAGCAACCTTATGCTTACGCAGCAATGAACCTTTTATCCAGCAAAGCGAGCTCATGTTTGCATAGCAATGAACCTTTCAACGAGTTAAGTAAACCTGTGCTTACGTGTCAAT
This sequence comes from Linyphia triangularis, assembly GCA_963978545.1. Taxonomy (NCBI): domain Eukaryota; kingdom Metazoa; phylum Arthropoda; class Arachnida; order Araneae; family Linyphiidae; genus Linyphia; species Linyphia triangularis. The sequence goes on along the minus strand of OZ021722.1, from coordinate 9,943,154 downwards.
GATTTTTTCAGCGAGCTCGATTTTGTGTTGCGATTAATCTTCCTGCGAGCGAAGCGCCAAAAATTGGGGTCTATACACCAATGATGGATTTCCGCAAAGCGGGGCCTCACAGCTGGCTAAAATATATTTCACGTGGTAAAATTTCGTGGCGAAGCACGGGTATTCAGCTAGTGCTTTATAATTCAAGCATACATATTGCCGGATACCAAGTTAGAAATAAATTGTATCTTTTCTACGAAAGGGCTGTGGTCATCTTTTCATATTTATAAAAATAAAATATTAAAACAAAGTTTGTACTATAAAACATTGATATACACTGCCAACTTTTATGTTCAATTACAGATTATTTACGCAGTTTTGAACACAGTTCTATTTTTCATTGCATTTAAACCCTACAAAGAAAATCGTTGATTACGTGAAATTGATTACCTTTTATTCTTGCCCCAAAAACTTTATAGAATGCATTGTCCTTGACAAGGAGTTTAAATGTCGGATTTTAATTCGATTGGATGGCTGCAAGTGGATAAATTAGTTCTGCGAAACGGCAATGGAAACGTGTGACATACGTGTCCTTTTACTGATTGTCTTCAGAACTTAACAGAATTTATTGCCATCAAGAACCTGTCTATCTTTCCAATTTAAGATTGATTGGTTAGTTTGTAAGCTCAACGATCATTTTTATGCACAAAAAGGGCAAATCAGGCCGGAACCTATAAGTAGGCTTGCCAGATTCCTGAAATGTTCGACCGGGACATCGGCCCAGGTGTTACCTTTGCGCAAATGAAACCCAAACAACCAACCATTATTTAACCCTTTGCACTCCAGTGGCGCACCACGAGAGGACCGTTAGGTGTGGTGCGGAAATTCGATGCAAGGCCAATGACTGTGTCTAGTTTCTATGAAGCAAATCCATAAACACCAGCCGAACCTAAAATGTCTCGAGTTGCTGATTCCTCCGCGCGAAAAAGGCCTGGAGTGCAAAGGGTTAATAGCAGACCATCACTCTTCTATAGTTTTCACTTTTCATACAGTATCCCAGTAAATGACAAAGTAATTATCCGAAATAATCCGCCACAGTTAATTATTTTTAGACTTTTTTGGTCATCTATAAAATTAAATTAAATTTTTACTGGGACGTGAAGTAGATTTTGTTTGAAAACAGAGAAGTCTGTCAAGCGTACCTATGGGTTAACGTGGATTCCGAACCGCAGCAAACATTCAAGCCTAACCCAGGATTTGGTTGGTTGGTTTCAGATTATCTGGCGCCGTCAGCAACACGAGGACTATAATGCGCCGAAACATTCGTCATTAGACAAGCGAACATACATTTACAAACACCCATGCCTAACACAGGACTCGAACCAGCAACCTCGTGGTCTAGAAGCTAGTACGCTAACCACTGTACCGTTTGGTCGGCTCCCAGGATTCGAAACCGGCACCTTTGGCATTCGAAACCAGAGTGCTAACCCCCACAGCCATCAGATGGGCTAATCTCAAATGAAGGCAAGTGGGTTAATTAAACATTTGATTTGCCCGCCACACATAAAATCGAAGTTAATATAAAGGATTTCAAAATCATGTGCGTTTTTCAATTGTTATCTAATGATATAAAAGTAATTGCCATTTTCTGAAATGATCCTTCTATGTATTTGTTTATTTCCTGAGAGAAAAGAGCCGTCTGCTCATTTGTATTAGCTTATTTCACCCATGAAATATCGTCAAACTAATCCCCGAGGAAGGATTTCTGAATGTTGGTTTCATTTTTGATAAGTCTATTTGTAGTGTAAGGGCCTTATTATACAGAGCCACTCGAGTGGCTAACGTTCGCGTTAGACGCCCGAGCTAGCATCCACGCGTTTGCAGTTGCCAGGCCTAGCGTCCGTGTTTGTTATGATTTCGTTCCCCTTTCTGTATTCAAAATGTTTTCGACAAGGGAGGATGATGAATTGCGCATGCTTATTTTATTAAGAAACGAAGAAAGAATAGAGCTTTAAGAGTGCGTCCTTTCTTATCAAGAAGGCCCTCAAACGGTTTATTTCATACTCTGGCAAGACGATTTAAGAGAAGGCGGCAACAAGTTTTTTTCTGTGTAAATGATTTTAATTTGTATGTTATAATTTTTTAGATGTTACTTGACTTACTACAAGCACATTACTTTCTGTAAATGTAAAGCATCAAAGTTGTCCATTAGTTGGAATAATAAGTTAATATTGTCAGTTATTTTTTTCTAAGAGTATTGGTGTACTTAGCAGTTGAGTAAATTAATTAAAAAAACTTACGACAGTCTTTTGTCAAACTTATATAATTAATATACACTAATTTGAAATTAAACGAAATGTATCCATTTTGTAGAGAATTTATGGAAATTGATCACCACACCACACTATTTATGTAGTAGAAGCACTTATTGGAACTGCACAACATACATGCATTAGCGACACGGGGCCATGAGTGCCGGCTGAATTATTTCCAAGGGGAATGTAAATGACCTTTAAAGGGAATGCAAGGTGGTTATTATTTTATTTTTTTTTACTTTCAATTACCCATATGTAATACATAGGGTAATGAAAGGATTTTTCCTTCCCTGAGGGGGGGGGGGGGGCGCAACACCTGTGCCTTAGCCAGGATGAAATCGAAAATTTAAAAAAAGTTAAAAAAAAAAATAATCTATGCAGTGTTCTAAAAATATACTTCAAGATAATCCGTATTTATTGATTGACCCCAATCCCCCTTTTTTCGTCCCATTTCTGACTCGCTACCTTAGCGTAAGGAGAAATGCCCAGGTTATACCAAATTTATTTTTCAGTTTAAAAAAAAAAAAAGAAAAAAAAAAAAAAAAAAAAACTCCCCCCTCCTACTCCTCAAAAAAAAAACCTTCTATGCTAGATATTTTTATGAACTCCTTTGTTTCTTTATACTCGTGACAAATAAAAAGTTTTTGCAAAGTTTCATGAACGGACCAATTTTTTATTTTTTAATCTCCTATTTTACCTTTCCTTGGATTTTGCATGTGTTTTCGTTTAAAAAAAGAACTGTAACTTTCTTTAGATTAGTTATATCGTTTTGCTTTTTTTCATTCGATTCAGCATAAACTCATCTCATCTAAACATTTTCATGACAAATATAGAACATTTTTTCCAAGTTTGATCAACGAACCAATTTTTTTTTTTTTTTATGGTCTTAGATACTATTTTACCAGCATTAATATTTATATTTGGTGCTATTTTATGCATCCATAATTTTTTTTTTTACTTTCAATTACCCGTATGGTGTAAAAGTATTGAATTCGGTTAAAAAAAAATTCGATTTTATTGCATTTCTACACGTTTTGGAACGTGGTGAGTTCAAAAAAATGTTTGTGCCTGTTAGTAATCAGCATAACTCCCAAAACGGATTGACCTGCGATGTTCAATTTTTATGTACAGGTTATTGATGGCCATGAGACCTGGCATTAAGGTTTTCGTCAAAATTGCACATGTGCATTAAGTAGCTGATTTTGAAAAAATTACGTTTTTCAGCGATTACCAAAAAATGGTTTTGACGATTTTGATTAAAATCGCTATAAAAATGCCTTTAAAGGTGTTCTAATCATTTACACCTTCGTAAAAATAAGATAAGGGCGAACGCCCATCAACGACTGTTTCTGCTCTGTTTCACTTAAAAGAAAGGATAATGCAGTGTTTGTGAAAATTGTGATATATTTTTCAATAGTTTCAGCGGCGTTTTTTTAGAATAATCGCCAAACTGGGCATTTTTTTTTAAATAATGAAAACAAAATAGGTAAATTATATCAATCCGTGACAAATTAAAAAAACATCGCGTACTGAAATATTTTGTTCCAATTCTTCAATTTTAACTGGAAGAGAGAGATTGTAGGAGGAGCACTGTATTTAAAAAAATTTAAGAACTTCATTTTGAGTTACAATATCATTTTACTTCTTTCACGAAACTTTTGAACAAGAATCATAAATTTCATAAAAAATATGTTTTGGAAAAATAGGCTTAGAATAAAATTAGAGTAATCTTAGCCTTCTCTAAAAGTATGTATAGATATTATGCCGTAAGCATTGTAATTACTTATAAAGTGCAATATTTCTTGCATTACTTCTGCAATAACGGGGGAAAAAAAAATTGAAAGTATGTCCAGGTAAATATTTGTACAAAACTTTTCAAATTATTGTAAAAAACATGCACATTTATTTTGTTAATTCATTCGTTTAATTTCGTACAGGGTTTGAAAGCGATATTTTTTTAAATAATTAATTCTGCTACTTTACACAGATAATACTTCTTACAAAATTGTTTATAAGTCTATTTTATGTAAAAAAAAAAATTGGCATACCTTTCCAGTGTGGTGCAAGAGAGGATTGTTAATCGAAATTCAAATATGACGCTTATTTACAAGCCGAAAAAGAAATTAGAGCTGGACGAGTTCTTATGCAGTTAATAAATAACCTTCCTCTTCCTTTCTTTCAAAAGTTTTAAGTTTAGCCTATTACCATGACCAGTTGAATGGGGGTGGCCATTTCTGGGGGTAACCCAAATAGTCAACCTCTCATTATTCTTTTTTCCTCCTGGTTGGCGTTGGACATTACGCATGTGAGTCAAAATCTCTTCCTCCCACTCTACAGAAAAGGGATCGGGTACCAGGGATCCAAGATATCTTCAAGGTCAAGAGGAGGGAGGTTTGAATACTTGTACAGTCTTCCAACATCCGTTTGAATGGGAAGAGAGAAGGCTATAAATAGAACCTTGGTACAAAAATAAGTTTTTTGTTGTTGCTTTTTTCGGAAATTAGATGAAGGTTAAAATATAATTGTTGCGTGAACTTATCGAAAAAAACTTGGAATATATATATATATATATATATATATATATATATATATATATATATATATATATATATATATATATATATATAATTATTATTATTACTATTTATTTCTGTAAATTGTAAAAAAAAAAAACTCCACCTGAGAAGGGGGGCGCGCGCACCCCGTGCTCCCTGGCTGAATCCGCCATTGGTCAATATCTAATCTAAATTATACTAAACTTCAACTTAACTAGACATCACTTAGACGGTAGATCGTCCCAGTGCTCATAGGTATTTAATCCATTTTGGCGGAGTGAAGACATAATTCTCGCCAAACCTTATAGCCTTTTGTTCTGTTGTGGTTTGGCGAACATTATGCTTTCACGCCGTCAAAATGGATTAAATACCTATGAGCACTGTGACGATCTACCGTCTAAGTGATGTCTAGTTAAGTTGAAGTTTAGTATAGAAGTAATATAGTACTTTAAGACAGAAAGAATATGATTGCTGTAAATATAGGAAATATATATCCAATAAATAGTGGAAATATAAAGCCTCTAAATAAAAGTATATAATACAGTTTTAGTATTCCGATAGAGGAAGTTTAAATCCTCCAAATATGAAAAGTATGGCTTCAAAAAAATACAGTAATGATCTTGTTTTTTATATTATTTAACCCTTAAATGCGTGAATTTTTATTTTTAATAAATAAAATTTCAAATCAACCGGAAAACGGGTGTAAGTAATGATTTGATACCTATGAGCACTGTGACGATCTACCGTCTAGTGATGTCAAGTTAAGTTGAAGTTTAGTATAGAATATCTTTTCAATCTCTTCTACTCCGCACGAAAGCCCCACCGCGCGCGCTCAACTCCACCTGCTTAAGTGAGATCAATCACTTGTAAAAAAGGGAGTTAACATACACCTCTCACCCGAGTTAAGCTAGAAGTTCGCAGGGGGTCAATACACACCCACACTTCTTACCACCCACACTGTGTGTTTACCTGACATGTCATAGGGATCATATGTTAAGTAGGGGTTCTGTCGACAGAACCTGAGGGGTCCTAAGAGAAAGAGTTCAATCAGAAGATCCTACTACAAATTGTTTAGAACGATATTATTTTCAATTACTTATATGTTAACCCCTTGCTGTCGTATGTCTACTCTCAGCCACCACAGCAAGGTTGGTTGTATTCAGATTATCTGGCGCCGTCAGCAACACGAGGGCCATAATGCGCCGAAACATTCGTCATTTGACAGCCAGCATACATTTACAAACACCCATGCCTAACACGGGACTCGGAACCCGCAACCTCGCGGTCTAGAAGCTAGCACGCTAACCACTACTCCGTTTGGTCGGCCCACCACAGCAAGGAACTTTACTACCGCAAAGGGTTAACGTATGAGTAATGAAAGTATTGAATTCGGCGAATTTAATTTTTTTTCGATTCCCCCCCCCCCCCTTCTTTTTTCATTTTTAAACGATTTGGAATGTGCTGAGTTCAAAAAAGGTTGTTCAGAAAAATGTCTGTGTGTCTGTCTGTGATCAGCATAACTCCCGAAAGGCTCGACTTACTTTGTTCAAATCTAGTTTACAAGTAAAAGTGGTATCCATGGGACCCGTTTAAGATTTTCGTCAAAATTGCGCATGCGTATTGTTTGATATGTCTGTTTATTAATAATGTTTTGTATCTGGCATCAATAATTTTAAAGAAATATTTACTAAGGCCATCTGGCAACAACAACAACAACTTGAATTCAAGATTCTCAATAAACATGTAACTTGCAGCATGTCTGTCTCCATCGTCAATTTCTTTACAAATAATGTTACCAGACCAGGAATATAACATTGGCGACGAGGATAAAAGTTATGAAATTTAAAATTGAATATTAAAACGAATGTGGTGGATCGGTATCTTCTTAAAAATAGACACTGCCGTTACAGCATCGTAATCCTACTGTTTTCGAACTGAAACCGATAGTATTCAAGATGCAAGATTCTGAATCTTCTCAGAGAATGGGCAAAATGCCAGTATTTCAAAGTACTGATTCTTTTGAAGAGTATCTGCTACAAGTAGAATTTTATTTTGAAGCTAATAAAATCAAAACTGATGCAGACAAAAGGGCTACTCTAATGACGAACATTGGAAAGGATGTTTTCTCAACGTTAAGAAGCCTACTACAACCTAGAAATATGAAGGAGGTACCTTATGACGAAATTGTTGAGGAGTTAAAGAAACATTTTTCTCCGCAAAGTTCGATCATCATGGAACGCTACCGCTTTCATAAGTTGAAACAAACTTCAGAGGATGTATCCAGCTTCATAGTCAACATCAAAGAACAAGCCAGTAAGTGTGCTTTTAATAATTTCCTGGATGAAGCCATTCGTGATAAGCTAGTTTGCGGCCTTGCAGATCAAAACATTCAAAATAAATTATTGAGTGAAAGAGACTTGGATTTCAAAAAGGCTGGTGAAATTGCTTTGGCCATGGAAACAGCCAATAAAGAAGCCAAATCTTTGAAATTTGAATCCAGTAATGATGTCTTGAAAATTACAAATGCAAACAAAAATAAAAGAACCTTTAATAAGAAGACTGCACCTCAAAACAATGTTGATAGCAAGAAAAATTCCCCAAGCTTCAAAACCAAACCAAAATGTAAACATTGCGGTAAGACACACAGAGATGAATGTGCATTTAAAAATGCCAATTGCTATAAGTGCAATAAAAAGGGACACATTTCTTCTATCTGCAGATCCTCGACAACAAATTTTGTGAAAGAAAACCTGGAAGATGTCAACACCTCTCTTGGCGAGTTCAGCATCAACACAGTTTCTGATTTTAAAGATGCCCCTTCCATAAACGTTGATATTGGTAATTCTTCTGTTCAAATGCAAATTGACTCTGGAAGTGCTCATTCCATTATGTCTTTAAACAAGTTCAAAAAGTTGCATTTGGGTCGTCTGGAATCGCTAGAAGCTCCTACATTGCGTTCCTATTCTGGTGAACTGTTGGAGGTAGTGGGACGATTCATGGTTCCTGTGAAACGTGGTAACGAGAAAATCTCACTGCCACTTGTTGTCATTAAGACTCAAAATAGACCTACCTTAATGGGTCGTTCTTGGATCGAACAGCTTAATGTAGACATTAAGACAGGTAAATTTGAAAAATTAAATAATGTGTGCAGCTCTCCAAACACTATACTACCTGTTCTTACTGATGATACTAATATAATTGAGTATTGTAAAACAAATTTTCCCAATTGTTTTGATTTAAATAATTGTATTGGTATTTTGGGGGATCCAGTAAATATTGCTATGAAGAATGATACTGTTCCTATATTCTGTAAATCTAGATCAATCCCTTATGCTGTTCGACAATTAGTTGATGAGTTAGAGGTATTGATTCAGAAGGGTGTGCTAAAACCTGTTACTCATTCAAAATGGGCAACCCCTATAGTAGCTGTACCTAAAATTGATAGTGAAGGTAAAAAGACTGTAAGAATATGTGGGGATTTTTCAGTAACAGTAAACAAATTTTGTGAAACACAATTTTACCCTCTTCCGTCACAGGAAGATATTTTTACTAATGTGGGTTCCGGGAGGTATTTATCTAAAATTGACCTTTCTATGGCCTTTCATCAACTGCCTATAGGTTCTGAATCTCAAGAATTGTTAACTCTTAATACTCCTAAAGGTTTGCTACGATATACCAAATTACCTTTTGGCATAAAATCAGCATCATTTCTATTTCAACAAAAAATGGATAGTATACTGAAAGAATTTCCTTTTACTGACTGTTATATTGACGATTTGTTTGTGCGTGCTGCCACAAAGAAAGAATGCATACAAAGAACTCTCATGGTTTTACAGAAACTTAATATGTTCAATGTAAAAATAAACATTTCTAAATGTGAATTTTTTAAAGAGAAAATTCAAATGTTGGGTCATGTAAAAGATTCTGAAGGTATACATCCTGTCAAAGATAAGTGCAATGATATTGTAAATGCTCCACTGCCTAGTAATATGACTGAGTTGAAAAGTTATTTAGGTTTGCTTTCATATTATCAACATTTTATTCCCAATTTGTCTACTAAGTTAAAACCTTTGTATAGATTATTAGAAAAGAGTGTTAAATGGGAATTTGATGAAAAATGTATTAAGGTATTTGAAGAAAGTAAAACTTGGTTAAATGAATATAATGTACTTGTGCACTATGACATGTCAAAACCCATTATGTTACAATGTGATGCTTCAGATTATGGACTAGGAGCAGTCTTGTGTCATGAACTTTCTCCTGGTGTTTTGAGACCAATTTTCTTTGCATCCAAAACTCTTTCTAAGGCTGAGCGAAACTATGCTCAAGTTCATAAAGAAGCTCTAGCTATTATTTTTGGCATTAAACGTTTCAATAAATATTTACAAGGTCAAAAGTTTATAATTGAAACTGATGCAAAACCATTGTTAACACTATTGGGTCATGACAAACCTGTACCTGAAATGGCAAATTCTAGAATGCAAAGATGGTCTTTAATATTGTCTAACTATGATTATGTTATGAAATACAAAAAGGGTTCAGATCTTTTGCTTGCTGATGCTATGTCTAGACTTCCTTCTAAAGACTGTGAACCTGTAGATCAACTTGCTGAACAATTTGTTTATTATTTCTCTGACTTTGAGGACTTAACAAACAAAGAGATTGAAAAAGAGAGTGCAATCGATAATGAAGTAAGTCAGGCAATCACATTCACAAGATTTGGTTGGCCACATAAAGTACCAGATCATTTAAACGAATTTTTTAAGGTTCGTAACGAATTAAGCTTAGAGAATAATTGTTTGTTAAGAGCCAACAGATTAGTAATTCCTAAGAGTTTGCAAAACAAAGTACTTCAACTTTTGCATGTTGAACATCCTGGAATTGTACGTATGAAGTATCTTGCTCGCAGTTATTTTTGGTTTCCTAAAATGGACAGAGAAATCGAAAATTTTGTAAACAAATGTGTTCCATGTCAAATAACAAGACCAAACGCAATTAAGGTACTGTCAAATAATTGGCCATTGACTGGTAAGCCTTTTGATCGAATACATATTGATTATGCTGAGTTGGAAAATCAAAATCTTTTGATAGTGAAAGATTCCTACTCCAAGTGGATTGATGTATCGCTTGTCAAGAGCACAACTTCAAAATCCACTATTTCAAAACTCAGAACATTGTTTTCAATCTTTGGACTACCAACTCAAGTAGTTTCTGACAATGCTGCCCAATTCAAATCAGAAGAATTTCTGAGATTTTTCAAATCTAATGGAATTGAGGTTAAAAATTCACCACCATATCACCCAAATTCAAACGGAGCAGCAGAAAAATCGGTCAATATTGTTAAAAACATGTTAAAGAAACACAAATTCTGCAATCGACAGTATGATAGTTTCCAACATAGGCTAGATAGTGCTCTATTTGCTTATAGAAATACGCCATCTTCTGTCACTCTGAAGACTCCTGCTGAACTGTTATTCAAGTTTACACCTCAAACAAAGCTCACACAGCTCCGAAGTGATCACCTTACTCGAGAGAAAAAGTATAGAGAATCTCAAGAGTCTCATTCTCAAGAATATGCTTCGAGATATTTTGATTTATATGAAAAAGTATGGGTTCGTTCTACTCGTAATATGGAAATTTAATGGTTTCCGGGTGAAATCATAAAAATTGTTAGTGTGAACACCTATCTTGCTAAAGTTCATAATCAAGTACGATTTGTTCATGCTGATCATTTAAGAAAACGAGTACCAAGTGACACATTGGAAATACCAATTAGTGAAGTACCAATTCCAATAAGCTCTCCCATTGGTTCAGCTCCACTTACAACAATTGCTGACAATTCTTCGACTTCTCAACCTGTACCAAGCGTTAAGTTAAACCAAGAAAAACCTGAGTGTGAAGCAGATGTTCAAACACCGCTTACCCCTGCTAAGACTGTTGAGTGTTCCCCAGCTTTAAATTCAAGCCCCCTGGTGAGAACTCGACCAAAGCGAAACATAAAACCACCTAAAAGACTGAATTTATAAACTCTTAAGAACTTAACAAGTCATTACTTTTATAATTTTTGTATGATTATGTAGTTAATAACTATACAATGTTATTCTGTAACTCTGATTTTTTTTAGGAGGAGAGTGTTTGATATGTCTGTTTATTAATAATGTTTTGTATCTGGCATCAATAATTTTAAAGAAATATTTACTAAGGCCATCTGGCAACAACAACAACAACTTGAATTCAAGATTCTCAATAAACATGTAACTTGCAGCATGTCTGTCTCCATCGTCAATTTCTTTACAAATAATGTTACCAGACCAGGAATATATAACAGCAATTGAAAAAATCGTGTATTTCAATGCTTACTAAAAAACGGCTCTAACGATTTTGATTAAAATCTGTGCTAATGCCTCTTAAGGTGCTCTAAATATCCCCACCTCCTAAAGTTCCGTAGAAATGCAATAACGGCGTAAAAGGGAGGAAAAATTATGTATTTTTGGAGCTCCCTGCCCTTGAATATCGTCCATCAACGAATATTCTTTCTCTTTTACACTTTCAAGAAAGGATAATGTAATATTTATCGAAAAATATTGCGTTGATTTACATTTTTTTTGTTCCTCTAATGTAATATTAACGTCAAAAATACTGCTAAACTGGCCATTTTTTAAAGTAATGAAAATATGAACACTAAATCTGTAAATTGCACGTCCTGGAAGTTCTTCTATTGGCGCCATCTGTTGACCTTGACGCTGACTATAAACATGCCACAAGTTTGTTTTAATTCGAATTTTGATATTCTAAAATGGTATTTGTCAACAAAATAGGGTGTCAAATGATTTCGGACCAATAAAATATGAGGGGAATTTAAAATTAATTTTGTTTTGCAATTTAAATGATTAGGTCACGGAATCTGAACGATTTAAATCAGTAACACACAATCTAAGTTCGAAAACAGCAATGTGTTTGAAATCGCATTTGAAAGATGAAAAAAAAAAAAAAAAAAAAAAAAAAAAACCATTGGAATTTCAAAAACAAAAAACAAAGTTAAAAGAATTTACATTCGAAAATGAAACGTACGTTTGAAGTTGAAACAGACGAAAGTTACAAAAATATAGAAGTTGGATGAGATATACGCATGAAGTGGGAAGAAATTACTCATGAATGAAACGAAGGGTGAGTGTTGAAAGAAATGCGATGAATTTTACTTTTTGTCAGTCTGGAAAGAAGAGATATTTCCCCCTCCCTATCCTTACTCACCGAACCTTCCTCCCCCCTCGCTACCCTATCTTTCTTCACCCTCCCCCCCCCCTCTCTCTCTCCTTTACATGGTATTACAAAACTCCCCCTGCTGTTTTGTTGATATTGATTCGTGCCCCAAGTCAAGGGTCAAGAGGGCTCTTTTCCCTGCATGAAGTCAAAAGAATGTGTCCGTAAAAAGGGAAGTTAAACCAATGTCACCAAGGAGTTGTAGGTTAAACCTAACCCTCTATTGATAATAATAGTTAAACCAGAAAATGAGCTTGCCCGTTGATCCTTTTGGGGTTCTAATTCAGTGTTGAGAACCAAGTTCAGTTTTTTGCTTTGTAGGATGCAAAACAGAAGTTATTACAAAGCACTCGTATTGTGAGACTTTTCAACTGGTGAGGGGGAAACCACAAGTCAACCGGTTTGGATCAGTTACTGAGAGTAGAACAGCTCACTGGTTTGCTAATCAAATAGCAATGCTAGTGGATAGAAATTAAAACTCTAGAAGGCCCCTTCTTTTGATAATAATGCGAGGTCTTTGGATCTGCATTCATTGAAGTAACTAAATTTGTACACCTCTTCAAGAATTATGAAACAGCACCACGTTTATTGCGTTATTGATTTCAGTTTCCTGATTATTCAATTCAATCTTGTGATTTATTATTTTCCCTCGCATATCATAACAAGTTTTTAAATTTAAACTTATCTACCTTTTCACACATATCTTAAAATAATTGAAGACATCTAATTGAATCATCTAATGTAAATTGTACACCTTGAGAAACTTTTGCGCTAGACAATGTAACCCAACAACCATCACTGGAAAGTAACACAAATACTCTTTGTGTAAAAACTTCTTCAATCAGATGCATATACAATATACACTCATTATTGCTTTACTCTTTAACATTCAAGAAAATTTGGAATTTCCAAATAATGACACTTACCTCAGGTAAGTAGAAACTCCAAACAAACATTTTCAAATTCTTTTTATCTCCCAAAGAATTCACACCATTAACAATTCCCGATCGTCGCGTTGTCAAAGATAGATCTCTGTTTCGCTACATGGGAGAGTTATGTTTAGCCTCTGCAAGAGAACCACAGCGGAATTCTGTTTGATCTTCACTGGACAAGTAATAATCTCAGAGCAAGAAGAGCAACTCAGAAGCGAGGACCCAACAGCGATTCCCTTCAAAGCGATTTTCACGCCAGGTTAGATTGTTGGTTGTATTCAGATTATCTGGCGCCGTCAGCAACACGAGGGCTATAATGCGCCGAAACATTCGTCATTAGACAAGCCAACATACATTTACAAACACGCATGCCTAACACGGGACTCGAATCTGCAACCTCTCGGTCTAGAAGCTATCACGCTAACCACTATACCGTTTGGTCGGCCGCCAGGTTAGGACAATAGTTTTCTTCAAAGTAAGATCCATCTATCACAACAAAATCACAGGCAGGTTTCATTGTCACCTTCGCAAACAATAAAGCAGTAGAAATATATGTTGGCGAACTTCAAACCAGTACATAGCCAACGAATTCTTTTATTTCTTATGAATCCCAATAGAGTAAATATGTCTTATCTGAAGTAGAAAAAATGGTTCTTTAATGAATATAGTTTCTATAGTTGGCGGGCTAAGGCGATGAAATCACATAGTTCAATTTCTTGCAAATCGTTAGTTTGAATGATTAAATTTTTAGTTTATGGTTTGAATTTTGATCATGCGCAGTAGAGTGGAGCCTTTTTACTATTTATGCGTCATTCTATAAACAAAAACTGCAAGAAAGTGGCAATAAAAGAAGAACGAAGAATTAGCTTTTTCTAAAATAACAGAAAATGCGAGTGCTGGTCAAATTGATAAATATTTTTAGACGAATATTCATCGAGTGTGTGTTTTTAATAACATAATGGTTCCTAATAATTACAAAAAAAAAGTTGCTTGTATGCTCTTCAAAGGCCTTATTGATTGAAAAACGGACGTTTACCAATAACCGCAGACTGTTATTTATTGACATACTAGCTGAATACCCGTGCTGCGCTAAGAATTTTTCCATTAGCATTTTAGCGATCAAAAGACATTCATATATTCTACACTTCAGACGTTTGCACCCATTTCGATCCCGACAAATTGATTTATCAAAATAGGAACTTTCCTTTGTTGACAATCTAAAAAAATGTATAATTGTGAATAGTATATTGGAAAGAGACATTTGAATATTCCTCGTTTAGAACGTTTAATTCCCTTCGGACCCTTTTTAATTACGTAATCGAGATTGCAATAGTTTATTGTGTTTATGTTTGCTCTTTGTTCTAAATTTAGAAGTAGTAGCTGTATTGGAATTGAGACATTAAAATAATCATCGTATAGTTTCAATGTTGAGTCGACTTTTCATCCCTTAAAAATTCATTAATCAATATTGGAATAACTTTTTTTTTACATTTGCCCTTTTTACATTTGCACCAAATATCAGAATTATGACTACATTGGAAGAGGAACTTCCTGATATTCCTCGTTTGGAACATTTAACCCATTTTCGACCCCTTAAAGTGGGTTAATCGAGATCGGAATAGCTTACTTTTTCTATGTTTACCATTGTTAATATATGCACCAATTTTCAGAGTTCTGACCAAATGGGAAGTGCGACATTCGAATATCCCTCGTTTGGAAGATTTAACCCTTTTCGACCCCTTAAAATGGGTTAATCGCAATCGGAATAGCTTACTTTTTCTGTTTTTACCTTGTTGATATTTGTATCGATTTTCAGAGTTGTGACTATGTGGGAAGTGGGAGAATTAGTGATGAGTGAGTCAGTGAATGAGTGAGGGCTTTGCCTTATATATAGAGTGATTTTCACTATTTCATTAATTTCCTATTTAGCCAAATTGCGAAGAAAAACGTAACTCTTCGTGCAAACCTCAATTTGAAAAAAATAAAAATAAATAAAAGTAACTAGGGGTGTGGAACATCGCACAACTTTCAATTACCCTATAATATTGGTCATTTCATTAATATTTGATATGATGTTATTTACAGTTTTCATATTTTCACTCATTTAAAAAAAAAAAGACAGTTGGGCGTTATTTCAGGCAATAGTTTTTACATGTGTAAAAATAAATAAATTGGCTATGTTATTCGATAGATATTACATTGTCCTTTCTTCTGAGTGAAACAGAACAAAAAAATCATTCGTTAATAGGCTATATTCAAGGTCAGAGAGCTCTGTGTGAAAGGTACTTGTTTTTCAACTTTTTACGCTATTAACGTATTTCTAAGGAAATTCTGGAGGTGGGGATGATTAGAACACCTTAAGAGACATTAGCACACAGATTTTAATCATAATTGTTAGAGCTGTTTTTTAGAAATTTGCTGAAAAACATGATTTTTCATGATTTCAACCTTTCGCGATTCTAACGAAAACCATAATGGTAAATCCAATGGCCACCACTAACCTGCATACCAAATTTGAATATTAGGTAAATTTTTTCGGAAGTTATGCTGATCACGTACACACATAGACATTTTTGCTAGACCACTTTTTTTTTTAAATCAGGATGTTCCAAAACGTGGAGAAATGCAAAAAAAAATCAAAAATCGTTTTTTTTTTTTTATACCAAGTACTATACTTTCATTACCCTATGTAAACGTATGGGTAATAAAAAGTAAAAATGGGTGATATGAAAAGAAAATGTGTGGTAGGTCCCTAACCAACATCGTCACGCCACTGAAGCTCGGCCTACCCCATTGGCTAATGCTTCCCGCCCACCTTGCAACACACTCCCTGACTCTTACCTTAGCACCACGTGACCAATTACCTTCCCCCGGTTCCACCACCTTCCTTTGGCCTCTGACATAAATACCAATAGGACCGCTGTACCGGATCTAAATAGGTTCTTCAATTGAACCCCCGCCCCCAACTCGGTCGGGGATTTTCTCCACGAAAAATTGGCAACCCTTATTGATTCTGCTTGCACTTAAATGCAACTTTAATTACAATTTTTCTGCATTCAAAATTCCTTTCTAGATCATTCATACCATAATCGCCGATCAAACGGTATAGTGGTTAGCGTGCTAGCTTCTAGACCGCGGCGAGGTTGCGGGTTCGAGTCCCGTGGGGTGTTTGTAAATGTATATTGGCTTGTCTAATGACGAATGTTTCGGCGCATTATAGCCCTCGTGTTGCTGACGGCGCCAGATAATCTGAATACAACCAACCATACCATAATCACTACAACAATTTTATACAGACAAAAACCAGCTAAAGCAAACTTGAGATGGGGCCGTCGAAATTTTTCACATCAACCGAATGCCGTGTTAACGTTCTAAAAAAAATTTCATCTAATTAATGCAGATTTAAATTACTAGATATGTATGCATTTAATACTGCTTTTTTAAAAATAATATTTACACTACAGGGCTTGTATTTTTAATACAATAGTTTAACAGGATATATATTAAGAAAAAAAGTAAATATATTTACCAGTTACTTATTATCTAAAGAAGTCTGTTACTGATTTTTGCTTTTAAATTTTACCTCTTCTAAATTATTTAAAGCGCATGAAGCTTTGTCATACAGGATTAGGAAACGTTGCAAGGTCTTTTCGTCTTAAGCGAGATTTAATTACATGAAATTTCGCGTTAAACGAACATTAAACTTAAGCCTCATCATACGGGGAACTGCTTTTACTTCACGTTAAACGGTGTTAAGCGATTTCGCATTAAATGGGCTTGACTGTAGTTGCCTTGTCACTTATTTACAATATATGTTGTGTCTGTTTTATGAATTAAAGAACTCTCTGGAGAAGAATAAAATAAGCTATTATTTGTAATCCTATATCCCTCATGAAAGAAATTCTAAGTAATATCACTGTTCTTTAACTTAACAGCAGTAATATATTATCACGCCACAACGTTTTAATATTTTTCTACAAGGCAACACAGTACACAAATTAAAATAATTCTCTCTTTTTTTTGCAATTCCATCACAAAAATTCCATAAGCATTTTTTTTTTTTTTTGCAAGGAGAATATTTTCACTAAGGAGAACTTTGCGAAAAAATCCGTATACAAAATCTGCTAAATCATACGTATCTCTACAAAAAATAGTTACATTTTCAATAAATTGCGTATTTTAGTAAAAAAATTAAAATTGTTCGATTTTCATACCATTTGAATGGTAATTAAAATATCGATTACAAAAATGGACCATAAAATCGCTGTTGCGCGGTAAAAAAAAAAAGTTGCAAATGTGGAACTTTATTGTTGAACGAAAAGGAGCCAAATAGGCTAGGCGATATTTACACGTCAACTTCTTAATAATTCAAACTTCTTAGTATTAAGTTGCAATAATCTGCTTACTTTTCATAGGGCATGTTATTTGTAATAATTTTACAAATAACACTAAGTGGTGTGTTTTCATATTCTATACTAAATTGGTGCAAAAAGCCAAATGGCCTGCTTGAAGTCAGGGAGCTTAGTAAATAAAAAATATGGGTAAGAAATGTGCTAAATGTCAAATAAAAGGACGCATATGCAGAATACTCTCCTTGGTATGCAAGAGGTCTTGAGATCAAACTTGTTTCAAAGTGATGAAACTGTGATAATTGCAACAGATAGTCTCCATTCAAATTTTAGGAAGCATAACGAGTTTTCCGGGTTTACTCCCATTCGGAATGGACATGCAGCTCAGTTTTCCTTTGAAAACACTCTTCAGAAAACATACACCCTTTGAATTCGACTGCTTTCAAAAATCCAGACCCTGCTCTGGATGATGTCTTGGAGCAGCACACCTTTAAGAAAAGTCGTAATATTTTAAAGGCATAGCAAAGTATGATGGCAATAAAATACAGGGACAAATTATGAAATTATTCTTTCCAATAGCTTTCCCTGAATTTACGATTCTATTATAGCCCAGAAATTAAAAACGCCCGAGTTCAAAAAGAAAAAATATGACGTCAAGAACAATATCAAAGTAATAATAATATTTTTTTATATAGAAATATCCACTTCCCGAATTAAAAAACTCCATTTGAAATATCAGATTCGGAGGTTCTGTGTCATTTACCTAACCTCCCGGGCAATATTTCGTCCCTCATAAGAATTTTAAAAAAAATATTTTCTTCCTCACAATTATTTTTAAGCCATAGTTTGAAGAAAATAACAATTACTCAAATCAGCAAACTATTACTAATATGTAAAATACTGAATAAAATGAAACCAAATTGTTCATATTTGAAGTGTTTGAAAGTGTAAAGGATTCCATCAGCAACTAAGCGCTTATCAGGAAAGACTCCTCGTAATTTTAAACTGCGATCAGATTATAAATTCAAAGAATTGTACAAATTCAAAGAATTTTTTGCAGAGGTAGATATTTTGTTATTTTTTGCGAGTAGAGCTCAAGTTGCAGATTGCAAAAACATGAAAGAATGTGACCTATCAACTATCATATGATCATGCTAGGACTTAACAGATGAGAACTTCATAGAGCGTTCAAAATGGTTATCGGTCAATCTCCATGGCGAAAATGTCATCGGGCCCATTGAAGTAGCCATTTAAAAGGTTAAATAAATGAGTTAGTATAGCCACAAAAAATCTTAGTAGCTGGTTTTGTTTTCAGACTTCTTTTTTTATCATAGACAAAATAAGGTATTGGATTTTATCCTCATCTTAAATAATATAAATTTTTTTTAGAAAAATTATTAATTTAAAATTTGTTTTGTATTATTTGATATGTTTCCATACTAGAAAGCCATCTACAGGAACAGGGTTCCCACTCAAATCACAGAATGAAAATCAATGACTTTTCAGGACCTAAATAATGTTTTTTAAAGACCTTCGAAAATTTATTTTCAGGCATCATGTCTATATATATATAAATTTTAAAAAAAGTATATTCTACCAAAAAAAAAATTGCAAGTTGGTGCACGTGTAATACAAACAAGTTAGAGAATTCCAATACAGTGCGGATAAGTATAGCATCTGAGTTGTTATAAATTTTGCAGTTGGGCACACAACATACGCAAAAATTAAGGACTTTTAAGGACCTCTAAGCATTTTCAATTACTTTCAAAGCCTTGAAAACAAGTTCAAAAATCTTAAGCACTTTTAATGAACGTGGGAACCCAGCATTTAAATGAGAATTTATTTTTTATTTTTATGTAACCTTATTAAATTACACTAAGCCAAAGCATTAAAAGATAGCCAAAAAATCATCAATCAGCAATAATATGATGCATCAACATAAAAGTAGAGAAATTTTTTTTTTATGAAGAAATAGTTCATATTTATTCATATAAAATTACATACAAAATCTACAAAATGGAAATAAGATAAAATAGGCATTTTGGAGAGACTTTTGCGATTGTACAATAATTTTCCAGATCTGCAAGTTCAGATTCATGTACAATAATATTTCACACTCTGCATAGATAAAATGGAATGTTAAATAGTGTAACATATTGTATACTCTACAATAAATATGTATGATTAGACTAAATATATATGAAGGTTGATATAAAGACTAGTCAAATCAAAAGAACATAAATGTTCTAACAATCATGAAAAACCTGACATTAGATGTACAGAAATTAAATTAATGCATTAATAATTTATGGCTTAATGGCAAATTTTAGAACATAAATAATAATAATAATAAAAAAAACATTATTATAAATAATATACCAGTATCAAATCCTATCAATCTTGCATCAATATAATTAAATAATCAATGCACAAATTATTAATGTTCATGGTTAAAACTATACAAACAGTAAGATGGAAATATTCAAGTCGAACACTTTGCAGGATCCATCAAATATATAAAAGTGTCCCACTACGTAGTTATACAAATAATACCAATAAATATTTTGATTTTGTGCAAAAGTCTTGATCAAAAACAATATAAGCTATCAATGAATGCACATCTCTTCCTCGACAGAAGCATTTGAATTGTTCAAAATGGTTACGAAGAAAGTTATTATATCATGCCCGACAAATTAACTGTGATCATATTAATTTAGCATGTTTGGAATATGATAAAATGCAAATTGGATGTGTAAAAAACCCTTAAAAATGACAGCTATTCCTTCGACTAATTGGTATAAAAATCATCTGATGAAATTTTATAGCATGCAACATTTCAAATGTAATTGCAACAGCAACCCTAAAATCCACACAAATCCCACAATTACAACACAAACACAATAAAACAAATAATAAACAATTGAAAAATATATAGAGATTTCTTTTAAAAAAAAATAACACAACCCCAAAAATATATATCGGATATCCTGACGAAAACAAAAAATGGACGTATTGAAAATCACTTAAAGAAAAATAACTAAAAAACACAACAAAATAAAAAGGAGAAAAATAATAAATTCTTCAAAAAATTGTGAAATATTACAGACAAATCAGTATTATTTATTCGAAAAGTGCATTTAAGAGCAGTATATTTAAAAACAAATACCTTGGCAGTGTGGAAGATTGTAAAAATTCATCAAATTGTGGCAAGCTAGCATTGAATTCGAGTTTTCTAATTACAAAACCACATGAATTGCTAAATGTAAAAAGAGGTCATATCTAATTGAAACCCGATTGACATGTTCCCTTTTTACATTAAACTATATATACCCATACAAAAAAAATTCAATAAAAAGACCAAATAAAACTTTAATCTTGAATTCCACTTATTTTACTATACAAAATGTAAGATGTATTACTGACAATACAAATCAATAAGAGGCGAATCTGACCACCTTGACTTAATTCAAGGTAATCAGATCCCTTTTAGAGAAATCAGCAACATTTTGCCCATGCATTATATTTTCCGGCAAATATTGCCTAAAATGTTATTGATTTTGAGGAGCTTTTCTAAAATGGATTTTACCTATTTTAGATGGAAACCAAAAAATAATATCCGTTTTCAAGCAGCCAAATGTTAGTTGTCTTCATGCCTTTTTACAAACTAACATTCTTTGCTAACAACCAATCTAGTAATATCAATAAATGGTTTGAAATAACTTTGCCAAAAGTGAAAATTAAAAACTAAACAAGATGGTTCTAAATATTTTGCAATTGGTGATTTTAAAGTAAAAATATCCGTATTTTTAATTAATCCAATTTCTAATAAAAAATAAAAGGCAACATTAATCGTTAAATTAAAGCATATTTTTGGAGTGTTGGATATTACAGGCTTTGTAATCAGATTACTCATAGAATATTTAAGTCATTAAAATGAACAGATTTAAAGAGAAAATTTATTTTTCTGATACTATGGGAAATTGACATCACTCGTTGAAGGAAACTTTTAGATAGCTGAATGCGGTGATGTCATTTTTTGCAAATTTCCAAGAGATTCATCAAAATAAAGTCCCTTCGTTAAGTTGTCAGATAATTAAGGTTTTAATGTACTCAATACAGATGTATTTCAGGAAATACTTCTCAAGTGTAAACTCTAATGAATATAATGAATTATATATACATGATATGACTGGAGATTCAAAAAAGAGATAGATTGAAATAGATATATATATATAAAAAAAACAAAAAAACATGCAATATGCTGATACACAAAGCAAGTTGAAGTTGAAATATTGTAAAAAAGAATACTTCAAATATATCAATCACCGGAATAATCAGGATTTAGCTAATTATATTGTAGAAAATGCCTGATTTTACTCCATTTATCAATTAACTTCATTTTACAAAGTTAAATTAAAGTTAATTTCCCAATAAAGTAATTTAATTATATCCACATTTTTTAACATTAATATAAAAGTAAACAAATACTCATTATGGCTGAAGCAGTGAATAATTTATATTCATAATATGCAATTCAAAACTAATTTTAGGCAAACACTATTTAAGTTAAAAAAAACAAAAAAAAAACATTATTTAAAGAACTGTATACATTATATAAATACATTAAAACTGCTAAATAAATTAGCCAAACAAAACTGTTAATTTAACCACTTTCCTTATCAAAAGGCATCAACAATACAATAAAATACACTTTATGAACTAAATTTATAAGTAAACAAAACTATAGAATTGTCCTAAAATATGCAAAAGGCTATCCATTATTTTGCATATCTTCAGGATGGCCTGATTTTTAATATTGCACTTAATTTAAAAAATATTATTCATGCTTATCATATGAGAAAATTAACTATATTTTTATGTCATGGCTAACTGCTAAATTCAGAGTAGGTAAATCTTAAATTAAATAAGATTGTACAAAGATGACAGTGTAATGTAAAAAAATAATTGTTCAGTAGCTATAGTGCAGTGATAAGAAATACAGTCTGAAGGTCCTCAACAAAGCTGCAACTGTCCTCGACTTAACAAGGTACATCGACCAAACATATGACCAATTCAAACGCATGAATATATCTTACCGCAACTAATCTAGATGCCTCTTTTTCAAAGACTATATTTTCGAAATTGAACGAAACAAACTATTGAGTGACAAGGAAAACTGTTTCATCAGTAAGTAGCATAAAAATTGCAACTCTACCTACCGATGCTGAAAGCAAACTTACAAAATATTTTGCTGTGCACAAAAATAAATATTTCACCAGACCAAGTGTACAAAACCTATAAAAATGTTCATACTAAGGATATCGTGTTTGAACATAAGCAACCAATATCACTATTATCGATGAAGATGAATGTTTTTGTAACCCGATTAACCCAATTCCTACGATGCAGCATCTTGAGCAAGGCAACAAAATGATCCCCCCAAAGGGACCTTCCCAGTGGTATATCATGAAGGGGTGCAAAGGATCATATAAAATATGCACCCTTCACCTCAAAACTTATTTTGTAAGTATTAAAAATCAATTACAGTAAAATGCCTACAAACTCATTTTGAAAATATGATGATTCTTGAATGAAATTGCCATTAATTAAAATTCTTAAGTTGAAAAATAATATAAGATAGTATGTAAAGTCACAGATGTCTACTTTTTTGCATTGATTAATTCAAGAAAGGGAAAAATATTTCAATAATTGAGTTTACATATAATGATGTTAAAAATATTTACATAAAGTGTAGGTATAACTTAATGTACATGTTATGTAAAAGGAAGAAACACTTCCCAACTCCATGAGATTTGAAGCAGCATAAAGCTAGTTTCAAAGAGGACGAAAACAGCCAATTCAGAAAAGTGTGTACTATTTTTAAAGAAGTCGAACATTCAAATACAAGAAACAATTAGCGATTTGGGTACCAAATATCTAATTCAGAGAGATATAGAGCAGCATATTTATTTACGAAATCTGAAGAAAGTCAGCCGAACATGAATTCTTGAGCAGCTCGGAGTCAAAATGGTGCATATGTAATATCCCTGATTCTTGAACGATTTGAATTTTTGACCAAATATGTTTTTTTTAAGCAACCATTCAGATTTTTTATCAAATTTACTTTATAAACAGCGCTAATTAAAACAAAATTTCCCGATTGTCCAACATCACAACCCTTTTAAAATAAATTTCAGGATACACCACTGGGTCTTCCACTTCAAAAGTGCTATGCAAAGTCCTCTCATCTTTTTATATGAACCACTCCTCCTTTTTAGGCACACCGTGTCCCGTCTTGCCCAACCGCACAGCTGTGTCTGCGTCTGGAGCGTCCTTGGCACCTGTGTCCTCGTGAGTCTTGTACTCGCCCTTGTGTCGAGACATGTATCGGCCAATGAGGATGGCCATCAGGATTAGGGCAATGAAGATCAGCGCCAATATACCTGAAGAGACACATTTTAGGTTAATATTGCTAATTAATTATTTATCTTATTAATCCGTTATTGACTGATCATTTACAGGGTGGCCACAAAATTCAGGAAAAAAAGTTCCCTGACAGATTTCTAAAAAATTCCCTGATTTTAGTGTAAACTTTTTTTTTTAAATTTCTCCAATTTTCTTAGGTTTTCCAGATGTCTAGACACCCTGATCAAATAGAACATGTATGCTAAAGAGATAATATGTAATTTAAAAAAAAAAATAGTTTTGCTGGTACTGAAAAGTTTAAATTATTCCATAACATTTAACTTCTATTGACTTACCACTACAAATCTCCATGTAAATAGCGCCAAAATATGGATGAATGTTCCTTAAACAATACAAAATTTCCCTGATTTTCATGAAATTTTAAAAAGTTCCCTGAATCAGAAAGCTCCCTGACATTTCCCTGATTTCCAGGTTTTCCCGGTTCTGTGGCCACTCTGATTTAGCTATTGTTGTGATCCGAGATTTAGCCAGTTAATATTACCAAATGATTTTTCAAAATCCAATACTTTCACAACGAAGAACATGCAAAAGGCCACATGTACTCTTAAATTATATTTTTAAATGTAATTGTTTTTTTCTTTATAATCATATATATTTTTGTCAATATTTTTATCTAGTCCTTAAAACGCTGAGAGTTATTTTAGTTGAAGGATAGAAAAATTTCTTTTTATGCTCATTATTTTTGAGAATGTACATTTTTAAAATGCAGAGCTTAGTAGACTAAAAGAAGTTTTTTTAATCAATGTTCCCACTGTTATTAAAGAAATAAAATTCAAAGATTTCAAAGGACTTTTTAAAGAAAATTCAACTACCATAAAATTACACATTTTAAATATAAAAATACAATACAAAGACGGGAAAAAAACAGGGACAGAAATTAATGGTGGCCGCTTAAAAATTCAAGGATTTTCAAGGACCAAATTTACACAAAAAGGATCGTGGAAACCCTGTCTAATGCTGACTTTTAGTAACAAAAAAATATGCACTTCTGAAAATTAAAGGGGCAACCCTAAAACTTCACATCTAAAGAACAATACATTACTATTACTGTAAATATATTTTTCAATTAAATTCGATATAAAGGAGTAATACCTTAAAGTGCTAAATAGTGTGTGGCACATACAATGTATTTTTTAACGGTTTGAATAAAATGAAATAATCGTCCGATTTCACCTAATCCCTAGTATCATGGAGATAAACAATCCTTAAAATTAAAAATTTATCTATAAAACAATGGAAATAAAAACAAGGAAATTTTAATCAGTTAAAAAATAATTTAAGCATTTTGTATATTAGTTTAGCATTTCTATAGCCTCCTAAAACTTACTCCAGACTCGAATATCATCCTATTTTAGATATTATTCCTAACATCAAATATTTCTGTTTACTTAACATCTCACTAGTTGACAGATAGCCGAAATAAAAACTTCAAATTCAAGATATTTTTTAAATAAAATTCTTCCAAAAATTTATCATTTCACATCTTTTGAAAATCAAACCAGGGAAATGAAACTCTACCAATTATTAATTTCAAACTGTTAGTTTTTCATTTATTATCAAAAGAAAAAACCCTCACCTCCTAGTATGGCCGAATCATCTGCCCCCGCTGTGTATGCGTTGATGCTGTATCCAGGGGGCAGAGTAGGGGGTGGCCTAGTGGCCCTGAGTTCTGGAGGGTGGGTGACTGGCTCGATGCCGCAGTCGTCCTCTCTGATGTCGTCCGGAACTGCCCAAACGTTGGAACGGCGGCTCTCCTGGAACAGTCGACGCAGAGGGAAGTGGTCGTCAAACTGAACGCGAGAGATGCAGCCAACGAAGCCCTCTCCAGTACCCATGGACTCTGGAAATATAGAACACAGTAAGAAACTGCTTGAATCCAAATGGAAAAGTTTTGTGGTACTTTCCGTAACATTATTAAACTCAAATTCATTATTGTACAACATTAGTGTAATTTTCTTAATAATTCAGCAAAGTTCATCACTATTGCGCAACAAAGAGATTCATGTTAATCAAGGCAATTCACAATTTAATACAATACAAACACCATTTATTTTTCATCCCGCTACACAAATTTATGCGGGTGGTTTCTGCTACTAAATCGCTAAGTCTTTTCTTCTCCCCCCCCCCCCCCCGAATGGGTGTTTTAAGTAACTAATCAACTGTCGTTAATTATTCAGCAATTTAAAAAAAACAAAAAACTTTGGCCTATGTGGCAACCTGAAGCGGTAGTAAAAGCTATGGAGTGAGCTTGAGTTTTCCATTGTATTTCAATAGCATTAGAGGCTTTGAGTGCAAAAACAAAATGTTATAAAAACTTGTAGTGAACTTCTTTTAGGCAGTATTTTTTTTTCTAATGCAAATATATATTCTTGCCGTTTTAAACCTTATATAATTTTCAATAGAACACAGGGTGATAGAACACACAACTATAACTTTTCAATAGAACACACAACTATGCTCATACACAAAATCAAAAATAGTAAAAGATTAAATAATATAAATAGATGCACTTTAGGGAAAAAAAACCCTCATTTTGACACATATTTGTGTACAAAATCACTGAACTCGTTTCTACATACCATTGCGTCCAACATAGATGCTTTTTAATCTGTTGAACTGAGCATCTGCTTTGCCATCAATCTTAAAGGTGTGAACGATCGGCTCATAATTATCCACCTGTAGTTTGATAATTGAAAGAAATAAAATAGAGTGAAAACAACGCAATAACATGGTATATGTAAATCAATATGCCAACAAATGATAGAAACAAGCAATTAAAAACCTACATATATTGTTATTTTTGCTCCTTTATCACTTCTAATAATTCGGAGGTCATGGTGTTGTCCCAAGGCAAAGTTTTCATTCTTTATAATTATCTCTTGTCGCTCAAAACCGAAGTCAAACACTAAACGCAAATTTCCTAGAAATGAAACATTGTTAAACTGAAACTTATCAAAATTTCAGGAGCATTTATAGAAGAAAGAAAAAATCGCATAAAACTCAACATAATCAAAATATTAAAGCTCCAATTTCTAATATGAATATAAATAACTGACAGAAATGAATGGTATAACTAGTATTGATGCTAAAAAAATGTACTCAAATAACACACCAAGCTTAGGTAGATTTAAAAAAAATAATAATAATAATAACCTTCTAAAAATTAGCAAACAATTTAAAACAATTAAAAAGTAAAGAAATTACATTATTTTACTGTTATGAGACAATTATAATAGTCATTTATGCAATAACTTTAAATTATTAACAAAAAGAGAGATATATAAAATGTACTAATTACTACTATTTAGACTATACAATACTTGTACCAGATTAAATTTTTTTAAAAATATCTTCTCATTAAAAACTGTTCGGAAAGTCATTATTTTACTTTAAAGTATACATGTAGCACATTAAAAAAAAAAATAAAAAAAAACCTTTCAAAGCATTAGATTACGTAATATTTAGACAACTAGTAAATACTTAAATGTAAAAGAACTTGTTTCATATTTGCCATTTTCATATAAGTATGAAGGGATATTTACTAACTACAACTTATTCATGAGGCAGCATCGAAGGCTGATCAGGCCTACCTTGAGTGTCCGCTGGGAGAGTTTTCAGATGGAGAACTTTTTAATAATAAATTTTATATTTTTAATTATTTTTTTATTCAGTAACTTACTGCTTAAGTAAATTCTAGTTTCTGTATCTTTTGTATAAAAACCATGCATCGCCCTTTGTAGATCTCTTTTCCTCTGTTGTCTCCGTTAGGAGCAGAAGATTTTGCTAGTCTGATATTGACTTACACTTTGTCTTTGTAATATTGTTGATATCATGTTTTTACAAATCTTGATATATATCTACTTAAAAGTTTAAACTAATTTTTGTCTCTAAAAATAAAAATGTCTTAAATTTTAAATCCTGTTTCAAAGTATTCCTTTCTTCAGTCTAAAATGTAGAATTCCAGAAACGTGTTCTAACTAGAGTCTTATATTATGCGTTGGGGACAGCTCTTTCCCTCACATATGTATTAGTTATAACAAATGTTAGGTTATGTATTTATAAGTTATTACATTATAAATTATACACTATCCAAAAACCAATAAATTGTCATGCTACTTTCTATTTATGTAAAAAAAACCTTTACACATATTTTTAAACACACTAGAAATACAAATAAAAAGTCAATCAAATGTTCATAACACTCACCACTGGTTGACATCATCAAATTCAAGTATTCTTCGCTATATGATGACATTCCCACAATCATGCCAGTTTTATCAGTTGTAGTAAAGCCGACGCGAATGTATTCTTCAAGAGTGGATATAGTATTTTCAAAATTATACCGAATGTAATTATCTGAACGCAAATTCACACCAATTTCTGTAATGAACAAAATGATTAGTTTTTTTTAGCAGAAAATATATTGATTGAATTTATACCATTAACAATAGCACAGCAAGTATTTGTATGTGTACAACAAGAACATAGCATGTAAGCCTGCATCAGTAAGTTTACTACACTTTACTACGTAAGTTGTCCACTTCAATTAGACCAATCGTTAAATAACAATTCTACAACCTAACCCTTTGAAACACAGTGGTTCCACACAGAAAGCACTTAAATTTTTAATTTTATATGCAGACTGGTTTCACAGAAAAATTACATGACATATAAATAATCAATGTAATATTTTGATTTTGTATGCCCATAAACAAAGTGCAATTTTTTTATGCAGAAAAAATTCGATTAGGTATGTCATTTGTGTTCACTGTTACTTGCATTGTGGTTTCATAATGTAACCATTTGCAAAAGTAAGGATAAATATATATATACTTTTTTTTTTCAAAAAAGAAGTATACTCCATTTTTTTTCATCACACAGAAAGACAGTCCATACCAAATGTCATTAAAAACGAAATTTGTGCTTCAAAGGGTTAAATGAAAAATTAGAGGCAGTCACAATGCATAAAAAAAAACAGAAATAAAAACTCAATCCTTAAAATTTAACAGATAGAGGTACATTTTAAAAATACAGCAATACAAATGAAAATTTTTATGAGTAATTACTTGAACTAAGTAAAAGGTGATAATTCGATTGAACCTTTAAATGTTACTTTAATCCCAAGTACTGTCTCAAAAATTAACACTTACCATCAGCACAAATGGGCCCCTTGAACCCAGTCCACTGGCAATCACAAACATAACTTGAGTATCCTTCAATACAAGTGCCATTGTTCAAACAAGGACTACTCTGGCACTTTCCAACGCAGCCATTGTCGATGCCGTAAGAATAATAAGATGTCATTCGCTGCAAGTCAACAGAGGCACCATTCAGCATTAGAGCCCGTAAGCAGCCGACAAAACCTTCTCTGTATTCAACTGTTGCACCTAAAGTAAACGAAAGGAAGTTGTGTCATTAAATCACAAATTCAAATATACACATCACCTTCCTTTTGCAAAAATATCATGGTGTATTTATGTATATAGATGAATAACTACCAGATATAAATAGCTTATGAAAGAAAGAAAATGTTCTTAATTGGTTACCAGTGGTCACTGATCAACTTAAGATTATCAATAAATTAAAAAAAATAAATTAAATTGAACAGATCATAAGAAATTTGTTTTAAAAAGGTATTTTATTAATAAATAATAGCAAAACTATGTATAAAGGATGCTGTGACAAACTTAAAATACTGTTTTGTTCACAAATAAAGTTAGTATTGTGATTTTCTTTTATATTAATTTAAATATCGATATTTATCCCGAACTAAAAACTGTTGTTAAAAAAAAAAATCCCTGACAAATTTATAGACCTGTTACAGTACATATCAATATGTAGATAGATATTTTTCAAATTTAGAATTCTTGTTCTATGGTAATCTCAAACTTATTGCCTTTAGTTTTAATTTAATAACATGCCCAGACCCAAAAGCTGCTCGCAGCAACTCAAGGCTAAATTAAGTACTTTGCAAAGTCGAGTTAACCCAAATATTTCTAAACCATACAACTAGTTATATATTTTTATTTCTCATACTAAGGGGCTACAGTACCAAGATATATATATAAAAAAAAACCTTTGTAAATATCTTTATTCCAAAAATTTACATTGTCTAAGATACTATTTATATGTCTGAGATATTTTTTTTTTAAATATTGAGTATATTTTTATTATTATTATTTTCTTTTTTAATTAAAAATAAAGAAAAATCAAAAATAATTGATACTTGAGTGTTTTTGCGTAAGTTAAGAGAAAGAGAGAAAAAAAAAAAAATTTGTTTAAGTGGAAGTTTTCTGCAATACATAATTACATAAAGAAAATGACTCCACAGAATTTTGATAGGCAATTTTTTTTTTTGCTTTTTTTCATTTGATCTTTTAAGCTAAATGTTACATTTTAAAACAGATTTTTAAATATAAAAGTCAGTGAAGAAATTTTTTTTCAAACTGCATAAATTAAATGCTTTATAAATTTGTAATAATTCTGTAAATATATAAATTTGAATTTGCAACGTATCTGAAAAACACTAGTACTCGAAAAACACACTTTAAGCAGACATTTCAAAGCACTGCACCCATTAGTGATGTATAAATAACAGGTAATTTCGAGGCATTCAAATCATCGGAGAAATAAGATAAAAATATTCTATTCAGAAATGCATGAACTACTTTTTATTTTAAAGCAAATTTTTTTTTTTTTTAAAGAAATTTTAGTACTACCTCTTAATACTGATGTTACTCAGTTATTATTACTATAACACATTAAAAACATTAACTGTACTTATGATGAATGAATCAATGATGGGACAATAAAAATAAAAACCATCATACAGGTAACTTTTAATAATTTGAAAAGGTATTTGAAAAGGAATTGCTATTTAAGATAACAACTTCCACTTAAATAAGACATTTTTAATTTAAACTAAATCAATGGACCTAAAAATTAAGTACATGCAAACAAAGAGCAATGACCTACCTATGACAAGCTTGCTAGTTAGGTGCAGAGCTCTTACAGCTCCTCCTCGTTCTCTGACTTCACCACTTAAGCTCCCATCAACGACAACTCTCGCCTCTTTTCTGTTGCGTTCTACTAAAACGGAGTGCCAGTTGTTGTCGTTCAGCTTGTACGATGTCTCGACGCTTACTCCTAGGGGGCCATTGCCTGCATGGTACTGAAACTGAATTTGGTCTCCTTCTGCAATATTGTATCAAAACATGCTTTAGTTACTTTAAACAAAACATAGATAAATTATACTTTACACTTCACTAGTTAAAAATGAGATTTTTAAGAAGAGGTGAAGGGGGCATTAAAGAGAAATGCTTGGGTACATTTACCAACTTTTGATAAAATTTTAATAAAATAAAAGAATCCTTTACAAACTTCAATAGATGAAAAAGAATTCTTTGCAAAATTTAATGCTTGAAAAATGACCCTTTGATACTAAAACTTGTTCAATATTTGTATAATTTATGGAATTTTTTCCTTTATGAAAGTAAACTGTTAAACCATAATGTTGTGCAAAAACTTAGTTCTAATTCTAATAACTAAATGTATTAAAATTAAAATAAATATACTTACCAACGAGCATAATTTTAATATAATCTGATGGACCTCTACTGTTGACTAGCACACCGTTCGAAGCAGTAGTCTTAAACTGAAAATAAATGTCCCCAGAATGGCCTATGTCGAAAGTGGGGAGATCTATGGTTGCATCCTCGTAGTAGAATGTTATGGTGTTGTCAAAAAGTGCTGCAAAGTAAAGACAAGAAGGTTAACATTAAACATAAACAACTTGAACCGATTAAATTTGCATCTATCATGATAATAATGTAAGCATAAGAGTTAGAAACTGTAAGTAAGTGATGGCCGGCTGCATCAGGGGTAAGCTGATGTCGATACAAGAAAATGCATTTCCCTAAAATAGTTGTGTTTGCACACAAGTACCTAAAGATATCTGAATATGTAAATGATAATGTAAATGAATATCCTTAATTTAAACTCAAAAAGCATTTTTTTCAAGCACAAACAACACCAGATAATTAAAACTATATTGTATATTAACAGCCCCTATCGATTTACACCATAACCTATTCTCAATTATATCTATATCATACATGAATACAGAATTTGAATTATGAATAAGATTAGATATTCATTATTAATAATCGTTATAAGATTATAAAAACCAGATTTTAATTAAAGAAAAATATGGCAGTTGAAACTTAAATATTAAAAGTTTCCCATGTATAAAATTTTCAATTGATGATTTAAAGGAAAAAGGATAAATAAAAAACACAGGACAGCAACAAAAGCCAGCAAATGAATTTCTCTGATTTTCAGGAGAAGAATTTCTACAGTTTAACATGTATGTAAAAATAAAATGCCACCATCCAGCTAAATTGGGATAGCAACTGAAATATTAGCAATAGAAAATTAAAAAAATTCCCTTAATTTTTGTGAAAGTTTGAAAAATTCCTAATTTTCAGAAACATCTCAGATTTCCAGGGTTTGTTTCCAACTTGAACCTTCCAAATAAAAACAACTTTTTCTTTTATCAGAAATCATATACAACACACTAACATAAAACAAAACATAATTAATCAAACAATGGATTCTTCAGAAACTAAAGAAAAACAACAAAGATAATAAAAACAATAACAACATACTGTCTCCCTCGCAAATCAAAGGTCCCAGATAGTATCGTCCTCTCTTATCATCCATTGTTGTTCCGGTATCGCCAATTCTCAGTTGTCTAACTGGCAAATACTCCTTCTGCGTCAAATCTCCCTCATCAGATAACCACCCTTCCTTATCAAAGGCATCAGAGTCGCAATTGCACCACTTGGTGGGATCCTTGCATGTTCCGAACAGGCCGCAGTTGCATTTGCGAGAACCTGGCAACGATCCACCCCAATAGTCCATCTGTCTGTTATTGCGGCTCACCCACCACGAAAAAGGCTCAAAGGCTGCTGCTTCAAGGGCTGTATAGGGACATTTATAATTATAATTGTTTATTTTATAAACAGGATTGAAATTGTATTGAAAGAATAGATAATTTCCTCAGTAGTAATCAATCAAATAACTAATTTTATGACACAATTTACATCAATTGGCTCAATGATAATAGCATTGAAATGTTAAATTGAGAAATTAAAAACACATTATGAAATGATTAAACACAAAACAATAAATTTTGTGTAGATATATTACTATAGATATATTACTATAGATTGTAACTTGCGATTTAATATTTGTTTTTTGTATGTTTTCAAAGTTCAAAGAATTGTCTTTCAGGAACAACTTATTAGGTTCACTGGATAAATAGTTTAATCCCAATTGTGCTAGATAGAAATTGAAAATCACATTAAAAAGCAAAACCTTTTTTTTTTTTGCAAAAATAAATAAATAACTTAATGTTTAAAAGTTAATAAAAACATTACACATGCTTATAAAGTACATTTTTGAGATGTTTTACTTATATCATCTGAATATTTATAATATTAAACAAGTAATTTAATAATTGAATTGGCAATAAATAAACTGAATGAGTTTTTAAACCTTACAGTTCAGATTAATTTAGCTTTCAAATTTTTAATAAAAACACACTTCAAATCTTGAAAATTAAGCAGAGAAGAGAGTCCCTTTGTCTAAAGTACTTATCAAACAAAAGGGATTTTAGAATAATTAAATTGAATGTTGTTAGTGAATTCAATAAATATATATGTTTGTGGAATTGCTTTTTATAAGAGGATAAGGATATTTCATCAAATTAAGATGAATAAAATATACTTAATACCCAATTGGTACCAATTTTTCACTCTCTAAGATGACCCACAAACAAAGCCCTTCATTCATAGCAGGGTTCCCACTCAAATCACAGAATGAAAATCAATGACTTTTAAGGACCTAAATAATGTTTTTAAGGACCTTTGAAAATTTGTTTTCAGGCATCATGTCTATTTATAAATTATTAATAAAGTATATTCTACCAAAAAAGTTACAAGTCGGCGAATGCATAATACAAATATGTCAGATAATTTCGATAAGGTGCGGATAAGTGGCGGTCACAGGGGGATGGCAAGTCCAAGTTGTATTTTACAGGGTTCCCACTCAAATCACAGAATGAAAATCAATGACTTTTCAATGACTTTTAAGGACCTAATTAATGTTTTTAAGGACCTATGAAAATTTGTTTTCAGGCATCATGTCTGTATTTAAATTTTTAATAAAGTATATTCTATCAAAAAAGTTACAAGTTGGTGAATGCGTAATACAAATATGACGGAAAATTCCTATAAGGTGCAGATAAGTAGCGGTCACGAGGGAACAGCAAGTCCGAGTTGTATTTTTATGAATTTTGAAGTTGGACAACATCTGTAAAAATTAAGGACTTTTAAGGACCTCTAAGCATTTTCAAGGACTTTTAAGCACCTCTAAGCATTTTCAAGCACTTTCAAGGCCTTGAAAACAAGTTAAAAAATATTAAGCA
Source organism: Linyphia triangularis (assembly GCA_963978545.1). NCBI lineage: Eukaryota > Metazoa > Arthropoda > Arachnida > Araneae > Linyphiidae > Linyphia > Linyphia triangularis. Next base: position 9,908,789 of record OZ021722.1, on the reverse strand, counting down.
CTTTTAATGACTTTCAATGACCATGGGAACCCTGTTTTATAAATTCTGCAATTGGGCACACAACATCCACAAAAATTAAGGACTTTTAAAAACCTCTAAGCATTTTCAAGGCCTTGAAAACAAGTTCAAAAATATTAAGCGCTTTTATTGACTTTCAATGACCGTGTGAACCCTGCATAGTATCTCATCTCATTAAGTACACATATTTCAAATGATATATGACCAACTTACTTGGTGAATTGAACAATCGTGTCTTGTAGCACTCATAACGTAAGTTCTGTCTACAGCTATACGAACGATTCACAAGCTGAATTATCTGCTCCATTTCAGCATTGTAGATGATGTTCTGTATGAAACTTCCAGGCTTGCTAAAGCCTTTCACGTCAGTCGGTCTCTCATTCTTATGATGTAGAATTGTCACTGCAGGACCTTCAACTACAAAGAAAAGTAAAAAGTGTGAGCAAATAATAAATGTTACAAAAATGTTTTATCAGCACATTTAACTTCTGAAACTCACATGGATATTCACAAGTAACTGGAAAAAATTCCAAGGGACCACTTCCATCTATGTCCACATTTATATCTATTCTTCTGCTTTTGGGAAATGCTAATTTATATGCTTCACAGGATACAAAGTTCACAGCTAAAAGTAGAGTTTTAGGAGAAATTATTGTACAAATATAACACAGCTCATGGGTTCATATTGAAAAATAAAACTTATCTTACGGGTATGACAAACAGCTCCAGAGTAGCCAGTTTTCTCGCAATTGCACTTAAATTCTTCCCAATTCTGTTTGCACACACCTCCATGTTCACAAGGATTTGGAATACAACTACAGAATAATTATAATTAGGAATTTGATATGTTTTTGTAATGAAAACAAGTTTGATTGTGATGCTTTAATAAGGGAAGAATAATCATTAAGTGCATTAATAAACAACTTCATGAACAAAAAGCTATTGAGCGCACAATTTATTTTAAATAGATAAACACAGAAATAGTACCACAAAGCAATAAACTAATTAGTTAATTAATAAAGTGTTTCATTGATCAGTTTGAAATACTGCTGTTAAAAGGATTTAATTAAAATTAAAATGTTAAAAAAAAAAACTATTAAAAAAAAATCACAGTACTAAGTACATTGAAATTAATAATATTGTTGCGTTGTACGGGTTCGAAAGATTTGAAGCCAAAATCAGATCTTACAGAAATTTATTCCAAAATACCTCTTCACAGTTCTCTTACAGCTCCAGAACTTCTCGTTCTAGTAGACACAATACAGCTCTTTTCACCTCAATAGAGCTCAAAACAGCAGTTAAAAACTTGACAAACAACTGCTAAATCGCCGCAAAAGACAATGCAATACAGTTCGCTCAGTATCTCCAGTCAACTAATTCAGTGACTCAAAATCCAAGAACTAACTCAAGTCAGGAATACAGCTCTCACAATGAACGTTGAGAGACAACTAACTCAGTGATTCAAAATCAACTAACTTCAGTCAACTAACGGACTCAGCTAACAACTAGCTCTGTGACTCAAAAACAGTCAACAACTAACTAACTCACTCACGGCCGGGTTTATATAGGGGAGGCTGCGAATCTTCTTGAACTTTCCAGAGATAGACATTTGGAGAACTTTCCGGATTGTAGTCGAAAAGTCCTATATACATGTACCGAAAATGTCGCCAAGTTTGGCGAAAAAAATTATTCGCCAAAACAATCGCCAACTTGGCTCTATCTCGCCAATTTGGCGAGATTCCCATTACAATAATGTTAAATGCCCTGCCCCTTGAAACTCGCTTCCCAGAGTTACCTCTGTAAAACTCGCTATCAAACATTGAGATGCTCACTGAAGGGAAACCAATTTAACGTCGAACTATTGCACTGTCTTGTACATAAATTACTATTTACAAAATTAACACTACGAAATATTTACAAATATACTAAAATTCGTAACAATATAAACAAATATGTAATTTGTAGCTTTTTTTATAGAAACAAAAACTGTATTTTTTAAACACACAACGATAAAAATTTATGAGTTATTTCACTTCACTAAAAATACAAAATTCATTTCCAAAACAATTACTCAAAAACAAACTTGCAAAGTTAAAACGATGCAGATAAATTTAATCTGTGTTTATTGTGATAATTTTATTTATTGTCACTTTGTATTTTCTTCGAGATAACTTTTAACTGATAAAAGAGCATCCTGAGTAATCACAAAGATAAAGTTCTAAAAATAAGCACACATAAATTAACAAAGAATTGTTTTCCAATTTAATCTAAAAACCTTTAAAAGTACATAGGAAAACAAGATACTTTTCTAAAAAAACATTAAAACAAATACCAGATTTTTTAAAATTAATTTATAGGAGAGCATTAGAAGTTTCAAAAGTAAACACATTTTATATGATTTACTATATATAAATTAAACTTTATTCTAGATATTTTCATACCGATCAGTCATTTGGCACGCATCAAACACAACTCCTTCTGCTGAATAACGATGACTAGGTAAGGAGGTTACTCGAATGTAGTGCCCTTCTATGTGAATGTATCGCATACATCCCACAAAACCAGGAGATCCATATAGACCACCTAAAATGTAACAAAAATATTACCCATTTAATAAAAAAGTCTACTACATTTTTGCTCTTTTGAAATCCATTGTATTAGCTTTGTGCGTGGGTGAGTGGTTGGTTGGGTATGTCAATGGCGGGTAAATCGGCAGAAGTCTAATTAACCCCCTTGCTGTCATCCAATCGGGCTGAAACTTGGCAGATAGCTTCGATGTCGATAACAATGCATGCTATCACATTTTGGGAGCTGTGACAGTCACTTAGAGGTTGCTTTTAAGGATTAAAAGATAATTGGATGTGAATGCATTCACATTTGTTTTTAGTGAATAAATTTTGAAAAGTAGTTTACCGCATATTTTGCTGATAGAGATGTTTTTAATATTTAAGATCAGATGCAAACACCAAGCATATGCTGACAACAGAAATGGTGCTATGTTAATGAATATAAAAATTATGAATGCATACAAAGGGTTTATATTAAACAATTTGTTTTTATGGGTTATATTAATTTAAAGCAATATCAGTTACAATTCCCAGACCAGCATGATGAACACTGTTATAGCAGGACCTTATGCACCGTCACTAATACCACGAGGTATATCACATGTATAGCTTACTGTTGTATTGTTGATATTATATAACACTTGGTAGACTAAAATCATTTGAATGACAGGGAATTAACATGTTAGCCAGCGATCAGAGCCTAGCCTATTACTGAACGCTGTTACTTCGAACTTAAGTAATATCACCTTAACTTTTATTAAGAACTTTTTTTTACTACATTACGTATTTACTTAAATAACTTCCATTTAAAAATTTTACAAAATACGTTGCAAGTCTAATCTTATTTTACAGAACTAGACACGCAGTACAGTACAGTAAAATAATTGTAACCTAATAAATCATCACATATTAAACTGAACAAAAAGAAAAAACTTAGTAAAAAATAAACTTTGTAATTTATGATAAACAAGATTTTTAAAGGAAAACGTCAATTCAATGAAGTTTTTAAAGATCCAACTTTTAAATAAATGTAGGAACTACTAAAGAGTTCAGAAGGAACAAGGGCTAAATTTTGTAAAAATGTAAACAAATACAAGATTTGTAGCTTTTTTTTATAGAAACAAAAACTGTATTTTTAATACACAATGACCAAAATCCATTTAAACCATTCATCTAGAAATACAAAATTCATTTACAAACTAAATATTCAAAAACAAGCTTACAAAGTAAAAACAATGCAGAGAAAAATTTAAATGTTTGTTTATTGTGATAAGTTTAAAAAATATCTAACCAAACAAGTTTATGTAATATTTGGCCAACTATACAGGATAGGGATATTAATAATAATTCAAAATAAAACAAGTTTTAAGCAATAATTTCCAATAAAACAAAAAATGTCTTTTGTTCTTAGGCTCGTTCTTCTTTGTAATACAGATATTAAGATGGAACGTCAATCTGTCCCTACCCCATAGACTTAATGCTTTATTTTTAGTCTCAATTTCTTCAAGAGTATTTTTTTGAAACATGAGAAATTTTATAACAGGCATCACATCAATAATTAAAATTCTTTTTAAAATATTTGAAGATTTATTTTATTATTATTAATCTTTTTAAGTAATTGCAAGGTAACTCATAAGTAGGGGTATGGAACACGAGACAACTTTCAATTACGCTATAATACTGACGTGAATTTGTGTCATTTACCATTTTTATATTTTCATCCTTCCTTCAGATAAAAAGGCCAGTTTGGCAATATTTTTGTAGATAATTCATAAATGAGTCTTTAAAAAAAAAACTCCGCTAAAATGGTGAATTTGGCGATACACTTTTCGACAATTCTTACATTGTCCTTTCTTATAAGTGAAAATGAGAAGAGGAGAAAAATTATAGTTGATGAGCCATACTCAAGGAAAGAGAACTCTGTGATGAAGGCATTCGTTTTTCAACATTTTACGCCATTAAAGACTTTTTACAGGAATTTCGGAGAAGGGGGGGGGGGGGGAAGAGGGATGTTTAGAACACTTTAAGAGCAATTACCACATAGTCATTTTTTAGCAATCATGAAAATAAACATGATTTTAATGGTAGGTCTGTCTCAAGGTCACTAGGCCAATTTATTCAAAAGTTATGCTGATCACAGATACACACGTTTCCTAGATCACTTTTTTGAAATCAGGATGTTTTAAAACGTGGAGAAATGCAAAATAAATTGAATTTTTTTGTCGTTGACCAAATGCTATACTTTCACTACCCTATGCATACATATGGGTAAATTGAAAGTAAAAACACTACAAGGGTAATAATACGGAAAAATACAAGTTAGTATGCATTCACATTTTTTTTAATGAACTTTATAACTGACGTGATGCCTGTAATAAAATTTGACATGCTTCAAAGCAATAGTCATAGTGAATGGGGAGGTCAGTTGAGCCTAGGTGCTGATTCCACTAGGGAATTGCTTCAAAGCAATACTCTGGCAGAAATTGTGAAAGAAAAAAAATAAACCATTAGGTCTATAGGACAGCGACTGATGTTTCTTTTTAAACACATAAACTAAGAAATTAAATATTATATACACAAAAGATAAACATCTTATCTGACAAATGTTAAACTAAACATACCTCCAATTAAATATTCATCACCAGTCAGCATTGAAAACTGTCTCGTGGTGATGCTGGGCTTGTCATCGACATGAAGCTCAATTCTATTTTTCTGCAGAACCAGCATGATTCTATGCCATAAACCATCACTCAAATGTCCTGAAAACAAAAACAACTGATTAATGAACGTTTGACTTAAATTTTAAACAAACCTTCAGAGTCATTAAAAGTACAGTACTCACTGTCAGATGCTTGGGTGGTGACTTTTGGAGTATTTTCCCCTTGCAATTCAATTTTAATTTTTCCCTTTTCAATATATACCTATAAGTATGCAACACATTTTGAAGTTGAAAAGATAAATTTAATATTAAAAAACAGTTTAGGTACAAATAAAAATGATTAAGATATTATTTAATAGCAGTGAAGCATATCCAAAATTAATTCATCAATGAATATGTGTCGTGATATTATAAACGTAAATATTTTTAAACTTTTAAGTAAACGAGGGAAAACGCACAGAAATATTTCTAATAAAACATTAATACCATTACAAAAATAAAAAATACTTAACAGTAAAATGATAGGCGAAATGGAAAGAGTGACATGAATTTCAATCCTTTATATTAACTCTAATTTTATTTGTGACAACCAAAATCTTCAGGGGTCTAATTAACTAGTTTGTTGCCATCCAATCAAGCTGAATCTTGGCCGATAGACTAGTTGTCGATGAGAATGTATTTTATCAAGTTTTGTGATAATAAAAAGTTAGTCAATGGTATGTGGACGTTTTCTTCTACGTAGTCAAACGTTATGATAACTCAATATGAGCTCAAAATTGCTTACTTAGGGAACTTACACAGTGGAGCCGGGATGGGTGTTACTCGCATAATGCAAGGTAAAATTAAAATATGCTTCTCTATGGAGACGCACACAGTGGAGAACTGTGTGCATCCCCAAAGAGAAAAATTTATCTCACACTATGCGAGTAAGCACCCATCCTGGCTCCACTGTGTAAGTACCCTTATACAAGTTTCAGTTCTTATGGAAAAAAAATTAAAGCGGGTCTATATATGTTCATGATTAGACAAGGAGTACAATTTTAATGGCATTGTACACATGTATGTTGGCATAAATAGCATAGTGGATTATCGTAAAAACTTCAGTCTTCATAAGGGAGGATAAAAAAAAAAAAAAAAAAAATACTGTTTCTGCATTTGTAAAACCATTTATTAAAGGGAACATCTGCAATTAATGGCAGTGCTGAAAGATATTTAAAAAATATATATATTGTAGAACTTACTTTAACAAATCCATTTTGAGAAAATTTATTGTATAACAACAGTCCATCTTCATTAAATGTTCTAAAGTCAAAACTACAATTCATCACTGACTGCTTGTAGCCCGAGAGCTTCAAATGGGCTTCAGAAGTAACAAAGGTAACAGGGATTACTTGTTCATACTGAGGAGAAAAATATAGGATCCATCAATCAAAAATAAACAATAGATAAGCAAACAAAATTTAGAAAAAGTACTTGAAAACTTGTATGTTAAACAATTCAAAAAGGTTTGGAATTTAAAAAGTTTTGACAATATCATCAACTTTGGTGAGAATTTTGAAAATGGTAAAAGTATACTAAAAATGTAAGATTATCAGGATTTAGAATTTAACATTAAATGAAAAATTAATGTCACAACAAATAAAGCAACATTAAAATTTTGAATAAGCAATGAATCTATTCCCATTGTATTTAAATAATATGTAGGGTTGTAGCTAGTAAAAACAAATATTTTGCAAGAGTTAATGATTCCAAAGGATTTAATATATGTTTCAGAAACTTGTGCATTCATAAAACAAATTTACAGATAGTTTTGTGTAAGGTAGTAAACTGACTTGTTTATGTTTCAGGAAGGAATTATGTAGTAACTGTATAAATGAAATAACTTATTAGATATTAAATAAAAACACTCCTTAACAAGAGGCCTAAACATTAAACAATTATCAATAACGGATATAAATTTTCAATTTCATGGCTTATGTATGAGTAGAAATCTTACCTGACAAGTATATGTAATATCTCCATACTGTTTATAGGATGTTAATTTCTGCTTTAGCTCGGAAATAAAGTTTGTGTTGTTGAAAAACAGATTTTCAATGCATCCTGTAAAGTTTTGAGTGACAGCAATACCAACTTGCTTGAAGTTAGGAACTCCACCAATGTGAATCTACAAGGATGAAAGCAATATGATAGAATGTAACAGGTAAAAATGAAATTATCATAAAAATTACACCATTCTATTAATTTTTTTTTTTTTTTAGATATTTGTATAGGCTTTTTTGTTATTATATATTTTTATACACATAATATTAAGTTTTCAAAAAAAAATTCCGAGTTACAAATCAGATAATTCATAACTTAATTAAGTTTACTATAATCAAACTACTCATAGTGAAAAGTTATAATTAATACGTCAGTTTGACCACTGATGTGACTTAACGGATTAATGGAATTCATGCATGACGATGTCACTAGTAACTAGATCTGATGGGAAGAAATGATATAAGAGTATGTGAATGGTTAATGAAAATTTATTTCTAAAGTTGTTATTGTGACAAGTCTTTGCAAAAGGAAAAACTCTTTCCATATAATATTATGCATAAAATCCAACCAAATAACTTAGACCACCAATTTACTTAGATTATAACAGTCTTAGAAGAAAACTTACTTCTCGTTTTATATCCAATTTTGAGAAATCTCCTCGAATTTTAGCTGGAAGAACTACTCTGTCTACGGAGAATGTAATATCTCTACTTTTGCGAGAGATGTACACATCATGCCACATATTATCGTCCAGCAAACTACCAACAGATATGCTGGTAACGATTCCTTCACCACCTATAAGATAAAAGAGTTTAAATTATTGAAAGTTGACAGAATTCTGTATATTAATTTCCTTTTCAGAAACATTTTGGAGAAAAAAAATTTAGGAATTTTTCAGGAGAAAACTAGGAACGTTTTAATTTTACACAGGAGACGTTTCTTTACTTATAATTTATCCTTGTTGAGCTTCAAAATATTGCTATATTGGGAATATTGATTATAGTTGAAGGGCCACAGCAAAGAACGATCAGAGTCCATTTTCTTTTTAAATTGAGGTTTTTTTACCATCTTGGAGAAAAAAATTTAGGAATTTTTCAGGAGAAAACTAGGAACGTTTAAATTTTAAACAGAAGACGTTTCTTTACTTATAATTTATCCTTGTTGAGCTTCAAAATATTGTTATATAGGGAATATTGATTATAATTGAAGGGCAACGGTAAAGAACAATCAGAGTCAATTTTTTTTTTAAATTGACCCCATTGACAATCCCCCCCCCCCCCACCATTTGCAAGTTAATAGCAGATAGTTTAACCATGCGTCGTCCCCTGGCAAATAAATATCATGGTACATGAGATTTTAAACGGCCATTTACCTTAACCCTGATACAAGCCCTGACACTTGGAAACTCTGCATAAGCTTTTCTGAGAAAAACGGATTTGGATTGTTCATTGCTGAAGCCCTTCAATTTTCTCAGTACAAACACAGCTTGAATTTTTTAATTAGGTAAAGACAAAAAATCCATCTTGCAAGCATAGAAATTCCATCAACTTTCATTTAAAATGTCCACAATTAAGAGGAAAGAAGTTAACACAATAAACAGAGTTCCCACTGCAATTATAGATTAGAAATCAATGACTTTTCAAGACCTAAATAACACTTTTTAAAGATCTTCAATTTTTTTGTTTCATGCATCAGGTCTTCAATGCATGACTTTAAAGCTGCTTTACCCAGAGCATTAACATTAAAATCTTTGATGCACAATTTACATTATATACCAGGGTTCCCACTCAAATCACAGAATGAAAATCAATGACTTTTAAGGACCTAATCAAGGATTTTAAGGACCTTAAAAATTTGTTTTCAGGCATCATGCCTGTATAAAAAAAAATTATAAAGTATATTCTACCAAAACAGTTACAAGTTTGCGCATGTGCAATACAAATATGTCAGAAAATTCCGATATAATGAGGATAAGTGGCGGACACGCGGGGATAGCAAGTCTGAGTTGCATTTTTGTAAATTTTGAAGTTGGTCAACATACACAAAAATCTAAGCATTTTCAAGTACTTTCAAGGCCTTGAAAACAGGTTAAAAAATATCAAGCACTTTTAATGACTTTCAATGACCGTGGGAACCCTGTATAAAAACTTTGATGATGGTAAAAAAAAATGGTCACAAAACACTAATCTAACATGTTCGTCTCGGAGTATAGTGTGTAACTAAAACCATTCAATTTTCACTCTATCAATCAGTAAATACGAACCAAACAATGTACAAGTTGATGCATTACATATATACCAACAAATTTAGGTACGGTGCAGATAAGTGACAAAAAGTAAGGACTTTTTAAGGACCTCCAAGCATTTTCAAGTACTTTTAAGGCCTGGAAAACCAGTCACAAAATATTAAGAACTTTTAATGACTGTGGGAACCCTGTTAAAGAAACAGATTACTGATTCTCATTATAAAAAGACGATTCAAATACAAATTTCCAGAAGTAAAATTCTAAAAATTCAATTTTCTAGGAGTCCCAAGAAAATTTTAGGGATTTTCCAGGGCCTTGAAAAAAATAAGCAAATTTGCAAGAGGTTTACAAACAATAGAACAAGTAATAAAAACATAATTTGCATACCCAGATCAATATTCAGAAGAAGTTTATTGTGAATTAATTGTAAGGCAAAGAAATCTCCTTGACTGCCTCGGCTGTATAAAATAACGCCGTCAGCCTCATTAGTTCTGAACCTGAAGCGCACATTTTCATATTCGCTGGATATGCCATAAAACAACTCTTTTGTGAAGTAACTCTTGCCATCAAAATTAACATTTTCACTCACTGAAAGGCAAAATAAAACATGCATCAATTTAAATGTATTACACACAAAACTTATACATTACAATTTTTTTTTTTTTTTTTTTTTTGATTGCACGAGATGTTTTTGCTAAATATTATGTTTTCAAGTTCACTGAATGCAAAAATGATCTCCATTTTCCGCCATAACATACAGATTTTTCGAAAAATACAGGGTGTTTGCATGAAAAAAAGCAAAACACTAATGAAAAACACACCATTTTATGACATTGAACTAAATATTTCTTATAATTCTTTATGCCTATGAAAACTTTTCTTTTTCTCTTTAATTTTTCTTTGCTTTTTTCCGCTTTCCATCTTTTGTCTCCCTCTTATGCATCCGACAACAGTCAGCTAGCATATTAACGTCCCATCTTCGTTGATAGCGTTTCTCGAAATGAGGTTCTGGGTGACGCTAGGTTTTAATTTTTTAGTCTTGACCGTAGCAGTTCGGCAGCATCTTTCGAAAGGCTTAATTTTTTAACATCAAGTTATTGAACTCACTTTAAGTTCAATGCCATGGTATTGTAAAAACAAGTATTTAAAAAAAAAAAAAAAAAGTGAAGTGATGGAATTTTTTTAGTATTTTTCCTGTTTTAGAGAGTAGAAATCTATAAAAAACAGTAAAAATATCCTATGCAGTTTTTTTATTGCAGATCTGCATTATTCAACAAAAAAAGTATTTGTATTGTAAACAGTAAAATAAGAGTTAAAAAATGTGTTTGCTTATTTGTAAATATATATATATCTTACCATAATCACATCCATAAAGTTCAACACGCATTGATATTCTATCTCGCCATCTTGTTGGATTAATCCTGATCCACTGTGCGATAATTGGTATGGCAAACTTATTAAACTTAATTGTATCTCCATCAACATTACCTGTAAAAAGCTAAAACAGAAAAGGTAGTGAAAATTCATAAGTAATTTCCACATGAATTAAAGATTATGTAATGGAAAAACTGCAAAAATACTTTTACAACAAACATAAAGATAAAAAAAAAAGTAACACATAAAATATAATTTAAAAAGCATCAAATTGTTTAAATATATATACTATTTAACTCTTTCTCATTTGGAAACTTATAAATCAACAAAAAAGATTTCATCAAAGAATTGCAGAAAATTCAAATAAAACAAAGCTGAATATCAGTTATAAAATTCAACGTAGGCTAAAGAAAAGAGTACATAGTAATCATAATTATATCAAATTATTGATGGCAAAAGTAAAAATTATAGTATACTTTTATGATTCGATATTATAATTCCAAAATACAAAAGCAAATCATGCAATGCAAGACAAAACAAGGATTGAGAAGTAAATCAGTGTGTTGATAATACTTATTAATAAGTAGTTGCTTCTTAACAAATGTTTATTACCAGTTACAAATAGACCGCAACTGTCAAAATTTTGAGTGCATCGGCATAGTGCAGTAAAAGGACATTAACAGTTAAATTTTTTTTTTTTTTTTTTATGGAGAAAACCTCAATTATTTTTATTAAAAGCAAATGACATGTCAATTTAATATAAATTATTTCGAAGAAAGCTTTGAGACAGTTGATTTCTTTTTACAAGGGGGCTATAAAATTCAGGAAAAAAAGCTCCCTGATTTCCCTGACAGATTTCCTAAAATTTCCCCAACTTGTAGAAACATTGATCAGATAGAACAGGCTTGCTAAAGAGACAATACGCTCATTTATTTTTTAAAAGTAGTTTTGGTGGTTATGAAAAGTTTAAATTATTTTGCAACAGGAAACTTCAAACGATTACCACCACAATTCTCTAGGTAAATGGTGCCAAAATACGAATGAACAGGGAGATGTACCTTCCACAATTAGAAAATTTCCTTGATTTTCGTGGCATTTAAAAAAATTCCTTGACATTTCCCCGATTTTTTCCAGAATCAGAAAGCTCCCTGACATTTCCCCGATTTCCAGGTTCTGTGGCTACTCTGTTTTTGAAAAAATCTACAAATGTACTGGATGTTTTCTATGAATACTAATAAAAACTAGATACAAAACATGCTTTACATTAATTTCTACAAACCATGCCTAATGAATCCAAATAAAAAATGAAATAATAAGAAATTCGATTAAATATACTATTATCAACCTCTGTTTCTCCTTCAATGGAAGTATAACTTTGCCATGCATCTCCATCGTGGCTATATTGGATACAATATTCATCTACAAATTCATTTGTGTATATATGTCCTTGTGTAGCTATTAGATGGATAATTTTTCTACTACGTAAATTAAGAGTTAAATATTGATAATAATCATTATAACCTGCAGTCCAAGAGCTCAGACCTACGAAGAATAAATCAAATCTTAAACAAAAAGTTAAACAACAAAAGTTAGTCATTCATTGAGATATCTGCAACATTCGAAAAATTTTTAAAAATAAAACACCATTTGTACATAATATAATCAAAAATAAATTTCAAAACAATTGTATTTGACACAAAATTACTTTCAATCTGAAAGGTGTTATTACAAGCAATAAACCAAGTCAGAAGCAGTTTTAGTCATAAAAACCAGCACAAATAAATCATTTGTAATAGATATGTTGGAAATATAAATTATTTTTTGCAATTTCACTCAAAATAAAATCAATTACCATGGTGGCCACAAAATTCAGAGAAAAAAGTTCCCAGAAAATTTCCTGACAGATTTCTAAAAAATTCCCTGATTTTACAACAGACTTTTTTTAAAATTTCACACCCTGATCCAATAGAAAATGTATGCTAAAGAGATATGCCTATTTTTTTTAAAAACAATTTTTGTGGTAATGAAAAGTTTAAATTAATCCGTAACATTAAACTTCTAATGATTACCACCACAATCCTTCAGGTAAATGGCGCCAAAATATGGATGGGAGGGGTAAGGTACCTTAAAAAAAAAATTAGAATATTTCCCTGATTTTGTAGAATTAAAAATAAATTCCCTGACATTTCCCCGATTTTTTTCAGAGTCTGAAAGCTTCCTGACTATTCCCTGATTTAAAAGTTCTGTGGCCCCTCTGATAATGATTAAAATGAAATTTTCAATAATAAAGTATATTGCAAACATACCCCATAACAGTCTGTTTTCAGAAAATAGACAGTTCATAGTCACTTATCCATTCTTACACTAACCTTGTAAAAACTACAATAATAATCTATTGGTTTTTATTGCATGTTTATATGACCTAAAATTAGGCCATTTTCAAGTAATATAATAGAATTCTTGCAAGAGCCACTAAATTTGTTATTTTATAATAATAATTAAAAAAACTGCTATGGTACTAAAATAATTAATACATTAAAATTTGTAATAGAATAATAAAGTATCCCAAAGAAAAGAGAGTGTGAAAGATCCGCACCACAAAGAAAAACTTTTTTTTTTGCGATAGAAAAAAAAGAGAATACCAAAGAAAATTAATAGTAGAAAATTCAACCATGAAGCCAATTTCAATAAAAAGAAAGCACTGCCTTCGTAACAATTACACTTAGGTACATTTTTATCCTTGCAAATAGAAAACACTGGAAACTGTGATTTACAGCAAAAAGAAAAAGAGTAAGCAAAGAATTCTGTACATAGTTGAGAAAGAGAGTTGCATAAAGACACAAGCCTAAGTAGATAAACTTTATCAGGAAATTTTAATACGAACAGGAAAAGCAAAGATTATCATATCCAAGAGGAAAAATCAGAAAATGTAGAAACCATCACCAGAGAAAGTAAGAGAATACTATCTTTGCCCACTCAACAACAAAAAAAAAGCTATTTTTCAATATGGAGCCTACCCTTGGGTGACCCTCGCGATCTTTATATTCTGAATAGTCCAGAGCCTTATTTCCATATTCGATTCGATATTCCTGAACGAATTCAGATGTAAAAGGACGGCCTTGGGTGGCTATTGCTGTAATATTGCGCTTGTGGCGCAAATCAATAATAAGATATTGACTAAAATCGGAGGATTTAGCTGTCCATGCTCCGTTGCCTAAAAAAACAGTAGGAAAGGGAGAAAAAAACAATTATAAATCTTGGAATCAATCATATAAATTTTAAATAACACTCCAAGACAAAGAAATAAATGCATAATAGGTCATCCGGATTAAAAATTTAATTAATGATAACAATTTAAAGACGATGAAAAATTATATCAATAGAAAACGGAATTTAAAACTAAATGAAAATTCTTCGCAAATAGAATACAAAGTAATGCATCTGAATTCCAAAAAAATTAGCTTATATTTTATCTTTCTTGTAAAACTTTAGCTTAATAATGGCTTTTACACAGGCATTCCCTACAATAAAAGACTCTTCTGTAACAGCAGTAGTATAATTACACATTTTGCCAAACTACAGATTGAACAAACACCTACAAGTATCTGCCTGAACCGTGAAGGACAGTAAAATAACGTACAATTCGAAGTAAAATAGGTGACATACATACCGATGTCCAACATACAATTAAATGTACTTGATTGTGTCCATTTAATACAGATGCTCAAAAATTTATTATACATGTGAATGAAAAATAATTACTCTATTATAAATCGTTACATTTTAGGAATGATGAAGATCGCATGAATAAAAGTTATGTCACTGGACTAGTCGCAGTCCAAAGTTTTAAAGAGTTGTTAAAGTTTTAAACGACTTCGAGCACGGCCTAAAAATTAGATGGCTCATCACATGTGAAAAACAGAGATATTGCCATGAAACATCTGTCTGTAGAAAAGATACGATTCATTCTTTTTGATAACCCTATATTATATAAATTAAAAAAAAAAAAAAAGAGGTTTAATTAAAGCATTTTCATGTCCTTATGTAAGAGAACATAAACATTTTAAGCCATAACACCAGGTGGCAGAATGAGTTTTTTAAAAAAATTTAAGAAATTTTTTTAAGGAAAATTCAAAAAACTTCAGGAACATTTTAGGAATAATGGACAATTCCTGCATTTTTAAATTTTTTTTTTATTCAATTAAAAATGTTTTGAAAAGGCCATAAACAGAAAAATTTCGGCTCAATACGCTTTTTCTTTTTTTAAATTTGCAATTAAAGTTCCCCTGTCGCACGTTGGCGAGAAAACGATTCATTCGGCTCACATTGAATGTGACGTCAAGGCTTCCCAAATATCTTGGCTTGAAATGCAGCAGGGGAAACCAGTTTTGCAAGTTTCTTGCAAATCACGCCAACCTGTATGGGATATGGCAATGATATACCAACGCCTATGGTTATTGTGTAGTAGAAACCTCACAATAACCATAGAAATAGAAGGAAGCTTTGACGTCACAGATTTTGTTGAGTGTTTTGATAGGACTGATTTTGGTTCGGTTTTGGGGCATTTCCTTTTCTTAATATTTAAATAAATAATTTTATTAAATAACTTTTGTTTAAATATTTGGAATCAGGAAGAAATTCTTCTTAAATATAAACTAATTTCACTTATTTTTGAAAAATGCAGGAATTGTTTATTTCCAAAAATTTTAAGGATAAATAAAAAATATTTAGGAATAGTTTTTTGGAACTTGACATGGTTTCCTAACATAGGCATTCTTTCCAAAGCTTGTTTCAATGCAGCAAAAACTGCCAATTTTCAAAAAACTGAACGACAAACAACTTTTTAACAAAATAACATATAAAATTAAACACTTATACTATTTTGACCAAACATACAAATTTAATTAAATCCACTTTTCTCATCTGGTGGAATATTAAGTTTTTTTTTTGAGAATATTCGAGAAAAATCTAGGAATTTTCGAGTGTTTTAATTTTTTTTAAGGAATTATCAAAAAGTTTAAGTACAATTTAGGGATTTAAGGACAAATGCGACCCTTGTACAACCGTCCAAACGAAGAAAATAAATACAGGATGTATCAAAAAGAATTGACACTATCATCTTTTCAACAAACTGCGTTTATGGCGACTTCTCTGTCTTTCACAAATTTATGGAGAGTCAACTAGTGACAATTTCCCTAAATTTTATGCCATGCCGTGTTCAGTTCAGGATCATCACTTTCATTCACAAAATCTTAGCTGTTCCATAAATATAACAATTTAGAATCGGGTCATTCTATTTGACCCTGTACTTAATGTAACTGAACCTTTAATGTCAGACTTTTTAAATATTAGAATATTCAATAAAAGAAAGAATATAATAATAAATCACAATAAAAACACTTAAAAATGACAAGAGAATATTTAACACCTTTCATTCTGATAGAAACAACTTTGATGAAATATCAAATAGCCTCAAGATATGGCAAGGCAGAGAAAGTTGCCCAACTCTTTAATGACTACTTTTGATATTGTTTCAATTAGTGAGGGCTAAAAAACTATCTCATTGAATTTCATTACATATTATTCAGGAGTCTATGCAGAAGAAAATTTGGGTCCGTTTACTGACCCTTCACAAAATTCCATATCCAACAAATGGACCTTTCACAAAAATACCATGCCAAAAATGTGCACCTATAATTAGGATATATAAATTTTCTAGGAGTAGAAGCATATCATTGTAAATATAACTACTCAATATTAAAAAATTTAAAATTGTTTTAATTATTTCATGCAAGTTTCACAAAAATATGTAAAATTGGAAATTATTCATAAAATTATATTTTCCCCCACAAAATTAAATTAATTTTCTAAAAAATAGGACCTTGTAAAAAGAAACCTAGAGAGACCCCTGTAAATAAACATATAACTAGTAGATATTAACCAAATAATTAGAAGAATTGTCTAAAACTTGAGGTAAAGACTTACCGTCTAGCCGTGCTTTTTCTGGCCCACGGTCATTAGACATAGCTGTTGAAGCATATATTTTGGCATTTTCAAGAAGAGGTTTATTACATTCATCTAGAGAAAAATTAAAACTTCACTTGTACTTTGTTAAATAATATTAACACAAAATAAAAAATAATAATTAAAAGGTGCAACTTAATTGGTAAAATACTTTATGCAACAGGATTAAAATGATCAGTTGAATTGGATTAAATTTAATATTAAAAAAAAATCATAAACTTAAAAACACAACTTCGGTATTCTTCTGTAAGATGTGTACCCGATAAAAAACACCAAATTGCAGCGATAACTCATTAAAATTAACAACCTTTGAATCATATAGGATTCCCATAACAAACCATTATAGAGTTCCTATAGCAACTCTATAACAAACCGTAAACATTTAGGTTTGGTGATACATTTACGCATCATTTAAATATTTAGGCTTGGCGACAATTGCGCCAACTGGTACCTGACTAATGGAAGAGTACCTAAAAACCAAACATCACAAAATTCTTTTCAATGTTGATAAGTATAAACATACAATTGTTTGACAATGATTTTCAGTAAAACGATTTGTCATCTGACCAAATTTAAAACTACACAGGGTTCCCACTCTAATCACAGAATGAAAATCAATGACTTTTAAGGACCTAATTAATGTTTTTAAGGACCTTTAAAAATTTGTTTTCAAGCATCATATCTACAAATAAATTTTTAATTAAGTATATTCTACCAAAAAGTTACAAGTTGGTGGATGCGTAATACAAATATGTCGGAAAATTCCGATATGGTGCAGATAAGTGGCAATCAAGCGGGGATAACAAGTCTGAGTTATATTTTTATAAATTTTGCAGTTGGCCACACAACATCTGCAAAAATTAAGGACTTCTAAGCATTTTCAAGGACTTTTAAGCATCTCTACGCATTTTCAAGGCCTTGAAAACAAGTTCAAAAATATTAAGCACTTTTAATGACTTTCAATGACCGTGGGAATCCTGATACGAGACATGTAGGTAGTTGTGAGAAATGGACCTAAAGTTGGGAGGAAATAGGAAGCTAAAATTTAACTAGATACTTGATACTGTATTGTGAACCTTAATTTTTCACCCACTATAAGTTTTATAGTGATTTTAACCTGTATTTTTTTGCTCCATAATAAGTAATTACACATTGTAAGGCACCTTTAGTGAATCTGTATCTAAAAATTGTTGTAAAAATGCTGATGATGTTGTAACTACACTGTAAAACACTTCGGTGAGATTCTTAAGGGATGCAACAAAAATAATATAGAAATAAACAATACTACAGGTCACAAACTATTGCATGTAACAAAATAGATTAAAATGCATTATACGCCCCCCGACTTTGCAAAATGCTGCCAAGTTGAATTGACACTACTACTTAATTGAACAGGGTTCCCACTCAAATCACAGAATGAAAATCAATGACTTTTAAGGACCTAATCAATGTTTTTAAGGACCTTTGAAAATTTGTTTTCAGGCATCATGTCAATAAATTTTTAATAAAGTATATTCTGCCAAAAAAGTTACGAATTGGTGGATGCGTAATACAAATATGTCGGAAAATTTCGATACGGTGCAAATACGTGACAGTCACGCAGGGATAGCAAGTCCGAGTTGTATTTTTATAAATTTTGCAGCTGGCCACACAACATCTGCAAAAATTAAGAACTTTTAAGGACCTCTAAGTATTTTCAAGGACTTTTAAGCACCTCAAAGCATTTTCAAGCACTTTCAAGGCCTTGAAAACAAGTTCAAAAATATTAAGCACTTTTAATGACCGTGGGAACCTTGTTGAACTATATGTTTTCCAAAATGGATGCCAAGTTGTAAAGAAACCATACAGGTACCGGGTTACCATACTTAGCGCCATCTCGTAAAAAAAAAAGTAAGAACGTATAACGCATTCTAACCCCAAAATATATTGAATAAATGTAGATTTTAATTTTAAAATTAAACTAATGTGATAGAACTATCTCAAAGGTTCTGTGTCAAAGTGTAAACAAAGCATTAAGGTAACCAAGTTGCTAAATTTACTGTTAGAGGAAAAATAAGATAAAATAACACGGTTGGTTGGTTGTATTCAGATTATCTGGCGCCGTCAGCAACACGAGGGCTATAATGCGCCGAAACATTTCGTCATTTAACAAACCAACATACATTTACAAACACCCATGCCGAACACGGGACTCGAACCCGCAACCTCGCGGTCTAGAAGCCAATAAAATAACACGATTTTCATGGAACAGACAACCCAAATCAACACGATATTTTCCCCCTTTTTTCAAGCAAGTCTATTTCTTATATCTTAAAAATATATTTTTAATAATTTAGTTCTCAACAACACTATAAACAAATAATTTGCAAGTTTCCCCCTTCAGAAAACAAAGACAATTCAATTATTTTAAACGGTAATGAATTCCTACGTTACTTTATTACAGTGCAATAGTGACACCAAGTGCCAAGGAATGTGGACTAACAATTTCCGATTGGTAAAGGGGGTGCGGCATTTAATAAAATGAACAGTAAAGTTCAAAAATGCGGTGTTCAATTTGATTGAGCGTCACTCAATGGAAATGAAGCCACTTGATACATTATTATGAATAAACGAACATTTCATTAGTGTCACTTATTATGTAGTTAAGACGTTAAAGTAACTTATATCAATCTGGAAATAGTTACGTACCTTCTGCCTTTAAATACCTAAAAATGGACAGAAATATAAAAAGTAACAAATAAGAGTTTATTTCTTTCATGATTACACTAAAAATTTGATCTAGAATCGTCTAAAATTCATATTTTTTCAAAGGTAAACATTCAAAACAGAAAACACGGACACATCTCGGTATTTTGCATCGAATCAAACATGTTGCGCTCGAAATGACGAACACACCCAAAACAGGATGATGAAGTGGTGATTATTTTGACCATGTACTCAAATCAGAAGCTGAATTCCAAAACATCAGGTTTCATTTTTTTTTTTAATTTGATAGTATTTTGCAAGAATTTTTTAACAGTATTATTTATATTTTTTTTTTCGCTAATTATTTAAAAATGTTTAACTTAGCCATTAAAATTACATTTAAAAACTTTATGACTGTAACCGACATCGGAATATAGCATGCGCTAAAATTGTAAACAACAACTGTAAAATTTTATGACTGTAAGCTGTTCGTGCATTTCAAGAAGGAGCATTTAAAGTTTCCTAATACAAATAGAAAAATAAAAAGTATTTTTTTATTACCACTAGTTTTCTTATACAATATTTCATGATATTGGATTTTGGGAACTTATTCCACCCGTAACTCTGAATGGAATGTTTATAGTGTATAAACTATTTTCCACTGGTCAAATGTTAACAAAACATTATCCAACTACATTTTACTTTGATTTTCAAATAATTTACTTTAAATTCACTATCTAAAAGCGGTATTTCATATTTTTAAGAGTAAGTCTGTATTTATGTGGAGTAAAAAATAGAACAATTTGTCCTCTTTCATTTCAATATCACGTAAACAGTATTTCCAACAGATCTGTAAAATGTTTTGGAATTCATCATGAATTGGCTATAAAACAATTTTAAAATCTCATCTATTCTAAATATAATTTAGTAAAACTATAAAACATAAATAAATTTTAAAAAATAGAAATGGTGAAATATAATCTAGTAGTACTTTTTAAAAATTAATAGGCACAGATGTAAATATTACAAATAGCATCGATTCGGTTGTTTTGTCAATTGGTGGGTTTTTCATATTTTCTCCTCTTAAGAGGACCAAAGTTGCCTCTTAAAAAACCTCCCCAATGATATTATCTCTTTAACACATAACACTACTCTTAGTTGTTCAGATTTTGAACTAGTGATGTTCCTGCTATAAATTCCTGCCTGATAGTGTCCTATACAACCAACAAAATCTAAAATGAGAATTATGTTGTATCACTTATTCTATAACTACTTCTAGAAGTGATTTACGTCAACTCTTTTTGTACTAAGATATCTATTATGTCTCCAGTTAGGAAGAATGTTCTAACTTGATTTTTGATAAAAAAAACATTTAACTTCAGCATCCACTTCATGATTATTTGTATTATTTTGGCTTTCTAGTGTGTGAATAAGCGAATTATTTACTTACTCTTAATGTGCATTTATTTTACAGGGTTCTATATTTGTTGCTCATGTATAACTCGGAAACTAAAGATACTAAGGAATGGTTTCCCCATCGCATTATTAGTGGGGGTTTGTTCTTATTTATATTTTATTAAAAATTATTACTGTATTGCAATGACTTTGTCTTATTAACAGTTATTGTTTATCAGTATTTTTATTGATTAGCAATTGACCTCATGGGCTCCGGCAGGATTATTTTTTGGGGGAGTGCAAGGCATTTTTTTGTTTTAAACTTGATTTTTCAGTTGACTATTTTAATGGAGTTTTAATTAATATGTACATATCAAGTTTTTTATCCATTAAATATTCTAAACCTATATCATACTTCTATTTCCATTGAACCATACCATTTTCTCCCACATTATTCTTAATTTTCAAAATCCAAGGGGGTGCACCCCCTTTCACCTTCCTGGCGGCACCCATGATTGACCTATTTACAGTAACACAATAGAAAAATCCATTTAATTTGTCAAGGTGTAGTTCAAAATTTGTATTTTTTTAACAGAGTACTACAACAGAGTGACCACAGAATCTAGAAATATCAGAGAGCTTTCTAATTCTTCAAAAAATCGGGGAAATTTTTTAATTTTCATGGAAATCGGGGAAATTTACTGTTTATGGCATGTTTTCCGTTCATTCGTATTTTGGTACCATTTTCCTGGAGATTTGTAATGGTAATCATTAGAAGTTTAATGTTACTAAATAATTTAAACTTTTAATTACCACCAAAACTATTTTTAAAAAATTGGAATATTATCTCTTTAGCATACATGTTCTATTTGATCAGGGTCTGGAAAAATTTCTGCAAATTTAGAAAAAGTTTGCTGTAAAATTAAAGAATTTTTTAGAAATTTGTCGGGAAACTTTTTTTCCTGAATTTTGTGGCCACCTTGTACAAATTAGAAATATGATTTCTAAACAAAAAATAAAGACATTGCAAAACAGGTCTCAAACTATTTCTGATTATCTTTTTTAAGGCTAAAGCTTAAAAATAATTACTAGAAGTCAGTGTGATAAAAAGTTTGCAACCTTTTGTTTAGTACCGTGATATTTTTTTAATTGAAGGCTACAATAGTTATATAATTACAAATTAGTAGCTAGCTTATATTCCATTGCATGTGAACCTCGATTTTTATGAATCATTAGCTGTGAAGTCAGATTTCTATTAATTATTTTTTTAATTACAAATCTAAGTTATTAAAACAATTTTAGATATGTTAGTCTATTATCTAATACACATTCAACTTTGTAAAACTATTCTTGCTGTTGGTCAGTGAGCTATTTTAAAGCAGAAGTAAAAGAAATTGAGGCCTTTGTCTTCATCTTGACATATTATTATGACTTTGTAATGAGGACTTCAGTCTTCTTCTTCTTAGTTTGATGAATGATTATTTCCAAGTGAAATCTATGAGAGATATAGTTCAAACAATAAATATGCCTTGACTCTCTCTCTATATACTTTTTCTTTTACCAGATTCGTCGTCAGTGTAAAATCTTGCTACATTTAGTTTTATATTTTTATTGGTGTCAGTATTTTATTCCAGAAATCTATTGCATTATTTGTACTTGATGCAAATTTGAGCTTAAAACAATTAACCGTCAATTTTGGCAGATTTCGACTGGTTCTGTTCTGCTAATCTTTTTTTATTTGTTTTCAGATGACCTTTCTGCTCTACTAATTTTGAATCAACCACTTAGTGAAGAAATCAAGTTGTACATAAAAAGAATTTGGAAGTCAGGTACATGCGATGCTCTTTATTTGAGTTATTGTAATGAGATTACCAGTAACTTATTTCTCTTGAAACTTTGCAATTTAGATGTGGGCAATTCTCTGGATGTCACCCTGGACATTTTCGCTCTTCTTTCTTCTCGTGAATGGATAAGAATTGCCAAATTATGATGAATCTAGTAATAATGTTTTAGATAAAATTAGTTTTGTGGCAAAGTTACTTGGAAAAATAATTAATTTAATTTGGTCAAATACACATTTATATGCCACCGACTCACAGGACATGTTTGTGGTGTTATAAGAGGCAAATTTGACCTATTTAAAATAAGTATTTTTCCTAATTAACTTTACAACAAACTATTCTCTATATATATAAAGCAAAGCCCTCATTCACTCACTCATCACTAATTCTCCCACTTCCCACATGTCCACAACTCTGAAAATTGGTACAAATATCAACAATGGTAAACATAGAAAAAGTAAGCTATTCCGATTTCGATTAACCCACTTTAAGAGGTCAAAAAGGGGTTAAACGTTCCAAACGAGGGATATTCGAATATCCTACTTCCCATTTTGTCACAACTCTGAAAACTGGTGCAAGTATCAACAAAGACAAACGTAGAAAAAGTAAGCTATTCCGATCTCGATTAACCCACTTTAAGAGGTCAAAAAGGGGTTAAACATTCCAAATGAGAAATATTCGAATGTACCGCTTCCCATATGGTCATAACTCTAAAAATTGGTACAGATGTCAACAATGGTAAACATAAAAAAAGTAAGCTATTCTGATCTCGATTAACCCACTTTAAGAGGTCAAAAAGGGGTTACAAACTGTATAGTGGTTAGCGTGCTAGCTTCTAGACCGCGAGGTTGCGGGTTCGAGTCCGTGTTAGGCATGGGTGTTTGTAAATGTATGTTGGCTTGTCTAATGACGAATGTTTCGGCGCATTATAGCCCTCGTGTTGCTGACGGCGCCAGATAATCTGAAAACAACCAACCAAAAAGGAGTTAAACGTTCCAAACGAGGGATATTCGAATATCCTACTTCCCGTTTTGTCCCAACTCTGAAAACTGGTGCAAGTATCAACAAAGACAAACATAGAAAAAGTAAGCTATTCCGATCTCGATTAACCCACTTTAAGGGTGTGGTAAAGGGGTTAAACGTTCCAAATGAGGAATATTCGAATGTCCCACTTCCGACATGGTCACAATTTTGAAAATTGGTACAAATACCAACAATAGTAAACATTGAAAAGGCATGCTATTCTGATCTCGATTAACCCACTTTAAGGGATGGAAAAGGGATAAAACGTTCCAAACGAGGGATATTCGAATGTACCACTTCCCATATGGTCACAACTCTAAAAATTGTTACAAATGTCAACAAAGACAAACATAGAAAAGTTAAGCTATTCTGAGCTTGATTAACCCACTTTAAGGGGTGAAAAAGAGGTTAAACGTTCCAAACTTAAACTTCCCACTTCCCATTTGATCACAACTCTGAAAAGTGGTGCAAATGTCAACAAAGACAAACATAGAATAAGTAAGCTATTCCATTCTCAATTAACCAACTTTAAGGGGTCGAAAAGGGATTAAATGTTCCAAACAAGAGATATCCGAATGTTCCTCTTCCAATGTAATCATAATTCTGATATATGGTGCAAATGTAAAAAAAATAAGTTATTCCAATATCGACTAACAAATTTTTAATTGATATATAAACGCATTATACAAGGAGTATCTTAATGTCACAATTCCAATACAGCTACTACTTTGAAATTTAGAACTAAGAGATAATATAAACACAATAAACTATTGCAATCTTGATCACGTAATTGAAAAGGGTCCGAAGGGAGTTAAACGTTCTAAACGAGGGATAATCAAATGTCTCTTTTCAATATACTATTCACAATTATAAATTTTGTTAAAAATGTCAACAAAGGAAAGTTCCTATTTTTATAAGTCAATTTGTCAGGATCGAAATGAGAGCAAACGTCTGAAGTGTAGAATACATGAATGTCTTTTGATTGCTAAATTGCTAATGGTAAAATTTCGTAGCGCAGCACGGGTATTCAGCTAGTATTGTATAAAACAAAAGCATAACAGCTAGATTCATCATAATTTTAAAATTATAATCTGTTTACGAGTTGAAAAAAGAGTCACAATGTCTTGTGTACACAGCAGAGAATTGCCCTTATAATTTTATTTTATTTATGTAACTCAGAACATGCCAACTTAATTGTTGTGCATGAAATATTTTTAGATGCCATATTTGTGTAACTTGTTGTGAGAGAGGAAGTGGCTTTTGCCAGAGCAAGATAGCTCTTTCTCTATTTTGTGAAATCGAGGGTCATTGTTTCATAATCACTCGTATAAGCTTTTATTCATCATTACTAATAGAATGAATGTTTTAATTAAGTACAAATGCCTCATTTGGCTTTCAGCAAAGCATACACCAACTATATTTTTGAACTGGCTGTGTAACACTTTTATTGAATATTTGAATTAGTTTACAATTACTAAATATGTCTAATTTTACTGTTAATTTTTTTCCCATTTTACATCGCTATTTTTAATGAGACTTATCTTCATACTTCTAAGAATTATTATTTCTTAAAGATTAAAAGTCTATTTTTATAACTTTTCTTAGACATTACTTACCATAGTAAAACCTATTGTCATATGATCTCTAGAAGAGAATTACAACATTTGAGTAATGCTACAAAATCTTTTAACTTATCAAAACTTTTCTTTCCTCTAAACCATCATTCTCGCAAACAAACATATTCTAAATGTATTTCCAGCATTGCTTTGTACTATATGATTGATTGAGTGTATTTTTGCTCGCCTACTAGCTGCATTATCTATGCAATATAGACTGGTAGATAAATTGAATCTTTTTAATCTTTCTTTTTTACTACATCAAAAATAATTTTTGATATATATAACACATAAAGTCTCTTGTAATTTTTTGCCTTCCTTTTTGTAAATTTGTTAACAGACATGATTTAAAGTGAGTCTCTCCCCCAAAAATACCTGTAATGTATTAATTATGTTCTAAGTTATAAATTTCTTGTTAGCGTTTTAACTTATTAAAATATTTTTTCATCAACCCGTTCTAAGATTGCCAACTGACTATAAATTCCACTTTCTGTTACTTTAGATTATTAGCGCCTTTTTCCTTTAAAGTTCTTGAAAAAATCGATGTTGCTTGTGAGATGTTTCTAATCGTTATCGATGAAGTCATGTTTGTATTATTTCTTTTTACGTTGAGTTAAAAATTTGTAAAGAATTCATCACAGAAAAATGAGACAATGCAATTTATGAAATATTTAGTTATATTATTATTTACACAGAACCTGGAAATGTCAGGGAGCTTTCTGATTCTGCAAAAAAAAAGGGGAAATTTCCTGGAATATTTTAAAATTTCACGAAAATC
This sequence comes from Linyphia triangularis, assembly GCA_963978545.1. Taxonomy (NCBI): domain Eukaryota; kingdom Metazoa; phylum Arthropoda; class Arachnida; order Araneae; family Linyphiidae; genus Linyphia; species Linyphia triangularis. The sequence goes on along the minus strand of OZ021722.1, from coordinate 9,882,524 downwards.
AGGGAAATGTTATTATTGTTTTGGGGGAACATTTCCCCATGAATCCGTATTTTGGCCCATTTACCCAGAGAATTGTTGTAATCGTTAGGAGTTTCATGTTACAGCATAATTTAAACTTTTCATTTCCACCGAAACTAGGCCGACCAAACGGTATAGTGGTTAGCGTGCTAGCTTCTAGACCGCGAGGTTGCGGGTTCGAGTCCCGTGTTAGGCATAGGTGTTTGTAAATGTATGTTGGCTTGTCTAATGACGAATGTTTCGGCGCATTATAGCCCTTGTGTTGCTGACGGCGCCAGATAATCTGAAAACAACCAACCAATCCACCGAAACTATTTAAAAAAATTGGCATACTCATTCTATTTGATCAAGATGTCTACAAATCTGGAAAAGTTGGGGAAATTTGAAAAAAATTGCCTTAAAATCAAATAATTTTTTCGAAATCTATCAGGAATACCAGATAGCTTTTTTTCCTGAATTTTGTGGCTACCCTGTATTTAAAAAAAAAAAAAAAAAATCAATATTCTGTATAGCAGCCAATTTATTTTACATAACATATTTATTAAAAACTGGATTATCTTAAATGCTCATTTTTTTAGTGCCACTGCATGTAGCAGTAGATGGTGGAGCAAATCAGCTGGCAGAGTTGTCAGATAATGAAGACTCTTACATTCCTGAACTAGTGTGTGGAGATTTTGATTCTGCAACACCAGAAGTTTTAAATTTCTTCAAGAAAAAGGTTTAGAAAGCTGTTCAGATGATTGTATTCAATGTTCATTTTAAACAATAGCAATATTTTATTCAATTTATATTTTATTCTATCAGAGAAAATATAAAGAAACAGAGTAGTATCAAGGAATTTTCAAATTTTTTTTCTCTTCATTCGAAACTTAAACGAACAAAAGAAATTTTGAGAGAGTATGAAATCATTTTTGTCTAATCATGTTATTCTGCTCCTTCTTCTTTTGCTATCTAATACACATCACTAAAGTTTTATTCCCATCTTAATAAAATTTTGATCCATTTATTTTGAGTTTTTATGTTAGTTGTAACAGGGTTGGTATGGTTTAAGTCAAATGTTTTTTTTCTCTCAAAAACACCAATTTTTTTTTTTTTTAAAGAATGAATTAAAATTGAGTTTTTTTTATTATTTTTTATTTTTATTTTATAATTAGATTATTAAAATTATTTGATGCTGTAAATGACTTCTATTTTTAACTTAACAACTCAACTTTTTTTCTAATATTTTTTAAGAAAATAATTCTCTAAATGAAAAATTATACAAATACTATCGATAGAAAAGTTCTAATGAATTTTAAAATAAATCTAGTAATTAAAGACAATTGAAGTTTTTACAAGTATCAACAAAAAGTTTTTATATTAAACCAATAGATATATTAATGTTTTATAATAATTTAAAAATATTGATTAAACTTTAATTATAGGCTGCATTTTAAATTTGTTTCTAAAATAGAGGTTTTGTATTTCAACAACTTATTTCTAAACATTAAAAATATCATTTTCAACAACTTATAACCATTACTGTTGAATTTAAGAGCAATATTGCAAGTATTATATAGTAAACAATTACTATTGTATACGTTGAATTTAAAAAATAGTATCTCTAAATAAAATATTAAAATTTAATATGATGTGAATATCCATATAAGTAGAAACAATTTTATATTTACTTAATTTAAATTATTTTCAAACAGATTATTAATTGTTATTTAAGCATTAATTATTCTAGTTTATGTAAAATTTTATGTATACATGTAATTTGAAAAGGATTAAAAAAAAAAAAAAAAAAAAATTCAAACCAAAAAAAAAAAACTGGTTTATACAAAAAAAAAAAAGTGGTTTTTGTTTTTTAGAAAAAAACCTAGTTTTTTCCAACCCTGAGTTGTAATCATCAAACATAATATTTTTAAAAGATATTCAAACAAATTAGTTTCTTGTGCAGTAAATTTCTTTCAATTTAGTTTTTATCTTTTATATTTGTATTATTTTAAAAGTATAGCTAACGAGAATACTCAGGGAAATATCAGAAAAGTTCAAATAGTTTTCTGTTTTGGCTATCAATATGAAATCATCAATATGTATCTAGTTGCTACCAAATATGATAAGATGTACAAAGCTACAGATTAAAACTTTATATAAAATCAGATACAGTTGTTTACTACTCTTTATAACTTGGTTGATTTGTGACCATGCGAAAGAAAAACAAACTGTTAAGTTAGCTCCATTATCTCACTTGTATGTTTTATTTACACCTCACACATAAACATACAATTTTATTTGGTATTTATGTAGTTTTGAACAGCGCAAATTTTGCCTTCAATGTTTCATCTAGTTTTAACCCACAAAATCGCAATTTTAATGAAGAAATATGTACTTAGAGAATCTGAAATAACTTCAGCTCCTCTTACTCATTTTATATTATTTGTTTAACTTAGATAATTGCAAATCTATTTAAGAACTTAACAAAAACTGTTTCATAAAGGAAGCTGCACTTATTTCATCCTTCCTTAGATACATAATGGATAAAAAAAAACTTGTCATATATATATATACCTAATTGTTGTTTCGATTAGAGAGGTATGGGGTGGTAAAAAGGTTGATTTTTATTTAATTCCTGATTGCACTACCTTTCCAGTTTAGTTAATCATTTTACTACCAGTATGCTGTTTGACAAATGTTTTTAATAGAATCCTTTTAAATAGTTAGGGATTAAATTTGTGTTTTAGTTATGGCCCTGTGTTGGTTTTGCAAATGCTCACCATTTTTATTCCATATAAGATTTCAATATTTCGGTGAGATAAAGCCCATTTATTTTTTAATGATTTAAAATGACTTACCATAGATTTTTCATGTATTAGTGGAGCTGATAACCCTCTTAAACTGTTTATTTTCAGTTTATAATTTATATTGCTAAATATATTTATTACCAATAGATTTATTTCTCTTTAAAGATGTATACTTTTAAGTCATTAACTACAAATTATTCATCAGAATCACTATTTAATAGGGAGCCAAGGTGGTTCACACACCAGATCAAGATGAGACTGATTTTACAAAAGCCTTAAGGTTAGCAAAAGAGTACTTAAACAATGAAAATATACAGGTAAAGTATTTTCTTTATGTATATAAAGTTATTGATATAAAAAGTACTTTCAATACTACCTCAATATCAAGCATATAAATCTCACTTGAAACCAATATATTTTCTATATTCCCTATTTAATACACATGTAATGATTAATTTAAGCATTTTGTGAGTTTGTTTATGTCTTCTTTATAAACATCATGATAAATATTTTATTATTCAACTTTGATCTTTTTAAATATACTTGATAAATTTTCCAAGCTAATTAACAGTTAGTGTATTTAAATTATCATTATTATTATTATTTAGCAAAAAATTCATTACTGAGACCTGCTTTGGTCCATGTCTTTGAGCTTGTTTATCACATAAAATTTTTATATAATTTTTAATATATATGCTTTTTGACTATTTAGTGGGTTTTTACCTTGGCCATCATCTTTAAGAAACAATAATGTAAGCTCTTTTACTAACACCTAATTTCATTTTAATTTTTTAGCTTTTGGTGCCAATCGACTAATAATTCTTTTGCTAATCAGTAATCTAATACTATTAATGCTAACTAAGTTATGCTTAGCGTAATCCCATTTTCAATTTGTGTTTTTTATATGACTTGTTTTGTTGATTTTCACTGCCTTGAAGACTTTGTCCTCAAACTTATATTACGTGTTTATATAATATAGTTTGCGTATCATGTTTGAAGTACAATAATGCTTGTTAGAGATTTTTCATTATTGTACATCAGAGATGGTTCTTAACCCTCTGAGCGTCAAGGGAATGGGCGAAATTATACAGTTGTTTTCCCTGCAATAATTTTTAAATTTTATATCTGATCCAAATATATAATTTTTTTTTAATTATTTTTTATTTATTTTGTTTTAAGTAGGTTTTAAACTATCATCCTAATAAAAAGATTTAAAAAATATTTTATTTTGCATTTTATTTATAAATTTAAAAAGGTTGTGTATTGCTGGAAAAACTGGGGATCAAATGACGGATATATACGCCCGTGACCCTCAGAAGGTTAAGCTGTGTACCAAATAGTAATATTAATGGATAATGTTCGAATACTAATCCTGTAAGAGTACATCACATGACATTTAAAGTTTTTCTTAATACAAGTTCAACTAACCTAACAGTTTCTAATGTAACCTATTGTATTACTAATTCTTTAATTTGTTATTTTGAGATATTTTACTTTTTTAAAAAAACATTTTTAATAATTTGCAGGAAACTCCTATTTTAGCAATTTCAAGAAATGGTGATCGCCTGGATCATATAATTGGAAACTTGAATACTTTATTCCTGGCAGATGAAATACTACCTGTACCAGTTCTTATATTGGGCTATAACTCACTCACTTGGCTACTTTCTGCAGTAAGCTTAACAAATTGGTTTCTGATTACTGTCACTAAAAGACCTCTACTTCACATGTTTCTATTGTAGTCTGTCAGGTACAGTAGGCAAAAAAAAAATCTGAACGATGGCTATATCTTCGGTTCTAATTATTGTAGAAGCTTGCGATTTGCACTAAAATGCATTGTTTACGATTTTCTATAACTCTAGTGCAATTTTTTTTTTCTTAGGGGGCTATTTCTAAGTAAATTTAACTTCATCTTTAAAAATTTCAATACAAATCCCTGTTTTTTATGTTTTCATTCGATTTAGAATACTTCTTTTGCCCTAAATACTAAATTTCTGTTCATTATGTTGAGAAACACGTCACTTATGAGCAAAAATGTTTTGGTCGATCTTGACGGCAAATTTCTTTAAAGCGGGGAAGAAGGAAACGTTTTGCGTGCTTCAAGACATAATCTATTACACGATCTCTTATATTGAGAACCAAAAGACAAAATGGAATGAAAAAAATTCTGGAGGGATTTTCGACCATGATAATTCTAATGGAAGCAAAAAAATACGTTTCTATTTGAAAAAATGTAAAACTTGTTTTATTAATCATTAAAAAACTGTTTAATACAAAAATTGCAAAAATATATTTACTATTTAAGAATTTATGGCTAAAGAAACAAATTCCCTTTCTAACATTAATTTGTCATTTATATGACATCATTGGAAAATTATGAAATTTGGTGTTTACATGTTTTTTTGGATTCTAAATCTAAATATGGTATAATATTATGGGTTGCCATTGAACTTTTTTAAGTTTGGTTTAGTTTTAATATGTAGATGACCCGGTACTTGACTTTTGTTATTTCATCAATTAGAATACAAGATATGGTAATTGTTCAGATTTTTTTGTGTACTGTACAATTCAGCATCATTTAAGGTCTAAAATGTCACCTTTGTGAGCGTGATGACAGTTACCAAACACCCTGTCGATTTGGAGTTTCTTTATAAATAAAAAGGTTGGCACGTTTTTTCTGGTAACAAAGTTGTCACCGAATATACAAGTTCAAATCGAAAATTTCCAAGTGTAGCCAAGAAGTAGACTAAACATAGAGTAACTATGGAAACACTCTTCAGTTTGAATTTTAAACCACTTCCGTTTGAACTGAATGTAATCGTAGTTAAAGCGGACAGGATCACGGCTACTCCCCGCGCTTTTCTTTCCTCAGAAGACTGGGTTAAAACAGTGCAACTGCAATAAAAACCACTTTCTAAAATATTAATTAAAATTTAATACCTTTAAAACTCGTTAAAATTAAGTAAATCAACAACGACAAAGCGACCACATGTCGCTCTCCAATATATACTGTCTCTTCTCCTGTTTGAAAGGTCAAGGAGGGTGGTTCACTTTTCGGACTCCTCTTCGATGTTAAAATTACATTACTGTAGCTGTCTTATGCTCTGGGCAGTCACACTTTGTACAATGTATGGGCCATCCATTTTTGCCCAGTGAGAGCTTGAGACCACTTCATAGCAACCTTGTCAAGACATTCAATCGCTTATTGTTGTTGTAAACATATAGTACATTGTATAACTATATTCTTTGATGTATTAGAGAAAACTTAAAACTATATTTCAGGGCCATCACGAGATACATGTCACCGAAGACATAAAAGAATCTCATGTAGGGCTTATTCCTCTAGGAAGTGAATGTACCGATGTATCTACTACAGGACTTCAATGGAATTTGGGTAAATCAATCAGTCTTTTTAAAAAACAAAAATAGTTATATATTTATAAATAGTTCATTCAAAAAAGACAATCACTGTGTATCCCATGTTTAGCATAAATTAATATTTATGGACTACTTCATTATTCTTTACAGCTGATCAATTTTAATGAAGTAAGAAAAATATACAGGAACAATAGTAAAATTCTTTGAAAAGTTTATGGCTGAACTGCTTTTACAAGCTATTTTACTATATGATTAATGGATATTAACTCTCTTGTTAATGACTGGTTTTCTCTGACTTTTCATTTCTGTATCTTTGTGGGTAAATGCAGTCACTTCCTATTTATCAATTTGTGTTTTATTTGTCTTTAATCTATCATCGAAGATGTACATTCAAATATTTGTAAAATATATTTATGTGTTTGAAGCTTAAGAATTTGTTTGTTATTCAAACCCTTGCTTGAATTTTCTTGCTCTTAAAATAGTTTTTGCAATCCTGATTATATATTCCAAGTTAATTGAAATAATTAGAGTACAATATTTTTGTTCAACAAATCTTTTTTTTTATTTTTTTATGTAAAGCGTTCAGTGGAGATTCTACATAATTCAAAACTTTCTTATTTAAACTCTAATATCTGTTAACTCAAAAATCAGTTAATTGTAGCTTATGCATTAAAAATAATAACATATCTAATATTTTTAGCTGTGGGGAAACATTGCTTGACACAATTTCTGTCCCATGTGTAACTTTAATTGATCAGTGATTGTAACTCAAATTTCAATTTTGATTACTAGCTTTCTCTTTTACACGAGTATAAATGTGTCATAAATAAACTACATTTAATTCTTTTATTTGCAGCACATAGCAAAATGAATTTCGGAGGTTTAATCAGCACCTGCAACAAATTTGATGGTAGTGAAGTGGTCACAGTTACGACAGAAAGTCCATTGATTTGGACAATGGAAGTTAGCCTCAATAAATCAACATAAATTTACAATGTAATGATTGAAAGTTAGTGATAATATGCCACTTGAAAAATAAGTATATTTTTGTATTGGAATTGGCTCCATTAAAAATATCTGTGTTTCCTACAGAAACTTTACGTCAACATAATTAGTGCTTTAAAAGTTTATATTTTTCTATCATGATAACCGTCAATGTTTGTGATAGTTTATTTTCATCTTTATCCAACTAAGAATATAAATATTACTATTTGATTGAAAAAAGAATACGATTCATTGTGTTTCTTCTAAGGAAAGTTAATTTTAGTTGGATTGTATATTAATCAGAAGGGATAAAACTCATGCATATAAACTAATGTTTTTTTAGTTTACCAATTACGTTATTAAAATAAAATTTTTTTTTGGTTCTTTTTCTAGTGAACATGTACAATTTAAAAACATGTACTCACTTCTTAAACCTATGTAATTTAAAAGTTTACTAATTACTGTTGCTACTAAATTGTAATTGCTAATTACTGTTTGAATAATAAGGATCATTTATTTGAAGATTGTGTGATAAACTAGTCTGAATTTAAGATTTTTCTTTTCTTATAAAAATATCTAGTTGAGAAGTTTTTACAAACTCAGGTTTTGTTTATACTTAATATTTTTTTTAAACTATTGCATTGTTTAGCAACTTTATTACTTGTATTTATAGATTTGAAAGATTGTATTGTTGGGTATAGTAATTATTTTGTATACTCTACTACCTTTAGTATTTTTTGTTTTTTATCTTCACAATTTTAGAAATGTTACTGCTTGATTCTCAGTATTTAAAATGTGATATATTTATGTGCTTTGTACTTACAATATGTTTTATTGCAATATTAATTGGTACACAATATTTAAATTGGATGTTTGTTGTTATTAATAAATTTAATATTTATCATTTATGAATTACAAACTGATCCTGTTTGTCTTCTTATGTATTTTTTAAATTCGTAAAAGCAATAAAAAAAATTATTTTAAAATGTAAATGCGATAAACATTAACCAATTATGCAGCAGTCAGAAGGGCAATTCCAAAATAGCTTTGTTTAAAACAGACAATAAACAAGACTTTGAATGTTTTAGTAATTTGGTGTGAGCAGAATTCAGATGAAAAGAAGCCAATACGTTTTTAAACTAAATTGTCATTAAACTTCGAAAAGAAAGATATTCCAAAACTTGCTGTGCATTTTCTTCCTGTTTAAAAAAAATAAATAAAAAATATGTAATTATAACATATTTGAATGAAGAGTGAGACTTTCTTTCACAGTGCAATAGTTTTCACTATATTGTGATATTATTTTAAGGGCTATTCATCAATATCAATAAACTATTGGATAGACTGTTTAACGCTGGGAAAATTACAAGGTTTCCTGCATTCTCACCCAATTATAGAAGTCAACTGTGACTGTCATCAATCTACCAATACTTTTTTCCCTTTGCATTGCCATTAGCTATCCATTGAAACTATATCGATGGGGCAGTTACATTTTTTGTTCCTCTTACTTTCAATCTTTTATATCATTGTTTATGAAACAGTTGTAGCGTTTTGTAATCGGGGCAATCATTTTGTGATCCTCTACCATTAATTGAAAAAAAAAAATATATATAATAATAATTAATTAATATTGATTTGTTTATTGTAAGGTGATTAAGCAATACTGTTTTATCAATCAAAAGGCAAAGGATGGTTTAGAATACATTCCAGCTTGAAATCATGATGGAAAATAATAAAACATTATACCTAATTTTGAGGATTTGTATAGATTTTGAAGCACAAATTTACTATGTGATCTGGTGTTAATTTTAAGATATAACTATGATTTCAGCTATGAAATTAATAAATGTATGCATTTTCACCATTTATTGACATTCATCAAAATAAAACATGTTTACAACAAAGTGTTACATTTGAAACAAATATTCATATAATATCATTCTTTTTCAATAGAAAGCAAATACAAAAAAAAAAAAAAAATATATCAGTCTAATACTACATATATGTTTTAGACCTGCAGTAAAACATGCTTTAATAGCAAATAAGAAATGTTATATATAGTTGAAAAAAAAAATGTTTTTTTAAAACCAACTTATTTTTTTGGACATGGATTAATAGAGTTACTGCTTACGTATCTAGTCATGATGGATTGATGTATAATACGTAGGAATGAAAGTTGTTCATTGAAAAGGCATGAAGTTTAAAAGTGTTTATTCCTATGCATCTTATTTCATTATTTCTGTAATTTGCCTAGTGTGTAAAAAAAATTATAATACAATTTGTAATTTTAATGAATCTATACTGAATATCAGAACAAGGATATAAGATTTGGATTATGATAAAATCCGTCTTCAGAATGGGTTAAAATAAGACAACTTTAAAATTTTTTTTAGTAATAACATGCAATATAAGTGAATTTTTAAATATATTTATAGTGTAATAGAAAACAATCCTCAATTGTTACATAAAACATTTATTTTCGTACCACTTAAAATTTACAAAACAAAGCCTATTTATCCCATTGAATAGTTTGCCTATCACTTAAAATATATTTATTCAAGTCTTAATGCCTAGACAGTGACACTAATTTATATTCGACTCATTTTATTATGTCTATATAACACAAACTAGTGTATCTTTTAGCTCAATTAAAACAGCAATAGTTTAAAGATAAATATGATGCAGACACACAGATGCAATATTTAGTGTATTTTGTAAAGATATATTGACAACTGACATACATTCAAATGCAAAGAAACAAAACGTAAACTTTTAGATGAATAAAATACAAAATGTAAAGGAATACAAAATATACAAATGCAGACTCATGATAGATAGTAATGAACACGTCATGGCAGTCCTGAAGTCTGTTGAAAAATACTAATGAAACGTAAATCCGTTGAATCAGAATTATATTTTAACTTAATTTAATTCCCAAAACAAAAAAGTAGGGAAAACATTGCAAGTATTCGTAATAAATTTTTACAAATTAAGAATTACAAAATCATTCAAATTGTATTTGAGTTGAAATTTATAAAAAAAAAAGCAGCTATTCTAATATTAAATCTCACTAATTATTTGAAAACGACTAAAATGTAAGCTCAAAATAGTAAATAAAAGTTGTACATTTCGCTCCAACAGACTCAATCTATCTAGCACATAAACATACAGCGACACATATAACTTCGAAGAGTAATAAATAATCTCGATTGGAAAGTCTACCATCTTAATCGTCAGTTCCAGCAGCCTGTAGAATGGTTTCGAAGGAGAAGGGGACAAATGCATATCCAGTACCGGCGTAAAATTTGCTTTGAAATTCCACCCTAGGTAGGACAAGAATATAAGGATTTAACAGTCATAATTATTTGATGATTAAATTTGTAAAAAATTATAATAAATAGTACCCAAAAGATACATATCAGTATTAAGTATAAGAACCTAAATACAAAAATAAGAATTTTATTGCTACTGTTACTTATATTCAATTTACTACTTAAAAATATGTCATAGGCGTTAAGTCCTTATAAGAAAATATTATTTATAAATTGTTTCATGTGTTTTAATTTACATAAGCTTCATTTAACACCTTGCCGTACCTTTAGCTCAACAAAATCCATGCCCAAACGGTTAGGAACGAAGCACACTAAACAAGCAGTGTGATGAACAAGACAATCGCATTAGAAGCCAACGTGTGAATACCCGTTATATAGCTATACACTTGTTCCATGTGATACTGTTCTTGTGGACCTCAACACTAATTTAATTTAATCCTTATTTATATACATATTTTTAATACAATATCTCAGTCAATATTTCAAAATATAAAGATTAGTAATATAAATCCTGCATAATAGACAAGAAATAACAGCGTCAAAAACTAATTTATACACAACAATACTCTAATAGAAATTATTATCTTCTTGAGCGTCTTCAGGTGTGACTTCTTCAGAAGAAATGTATTAAAACACTGCCTAAAAGTAAATATGGTCAACAACAAATTTAATTACAAGATGAAATGCTCCCCTTGAAGGAATATCTAATGGGAAAATACTAACCACTCTAAAAATTAGTAGTCCAGCATGGTATGGTACTTTTGAAAGCATTGAGGTAAATGTAAAGCCACTTTACACTCTGTGCATTCCCCCATTTCTTTTCGCGAGTGACTCGTAATATCCATGTTTGTGCCAAAATTGTTATCACAAGTCCGACTCTTCAAAGTACGGCAAGGTGTTAATAATTAAAACATTTTTTATGCATAAAGATTGACTCCTGTAACTTTTTTTTAGCTCTTTTCCCTTTAAACTTTACCTCCAGGAAAAAAAAGAATTTTAATATATCATCAAGCCTATTTAAAAAAAAAAAAATTAATTGATAACTTATGGATTTTCAAGTAGTATTATTTAGATCAGTGTTTTCCAACCCATGTGCTGCAGTCGATAAGTAGCCCACAGGTAGTACTGGGTCGTGAATACAGGTCGAGAATCAAACAAAGATAAATATTATAGGAGCTTCAGGGGTAGAGATGGAAACAATCGAATCACTTGATGATTAGCAACAATCAAATTGTTCGATTTGATAATGTGTGAGCGCAGAATGGCTAAAACCATCCAGTTTTAATCCAGACGTCATAACTATATACACATGGATAAAAAATGTGAAAAATAACACTGACGTTTTGTGTTTTTTAACTTTGACTACTTGTTTTTTAGTTTTATTATAGTTGAGACAGCAAAGTGAATACAATAAAGTTCCCCTCTTTATAAAAAGAAATATTGTTCAATCTTTCTTGTACAATATGTTTTACTAATTACTGAAGCACGTACATCATATGCACATGCATATAGTTAACTAGTGGGCCTCAAAGTCTTTTTTTTACAAAATATGTGGTCAGAACAACTAAAAAGGTTGGAAGTCACTGCTTTAAATTATTTTAAAATTTCAAAAATATTTTTAAAGTACTTAAACTTAATATGCTCTCACCAATGCAGACGTAAAGCATGCAGAAAAGCTGACAGCCCCTCCATGACAAGAAGCACACTGACAGTAAGGAAAGCCCAAGCTGCAAATGTCATGTACAGAACTATTCCTCCACTTCCAGAAAGACCCAAGCGAAGGACCATGTTCCACAATACTTCAGACAATTCTAGTGGATAAATATAATAGGTTATTCAAGGCGTGATTAACGTAAAAAGTACTAAAATCGTACAGTACTTTTTATGCTATAATTCAAAATCAACTGGGGAAAAAAATACAATTTTAAATCTCAATATGCAAATTAAATTAAAGCATCTTTAGGCATCTTTAACCAAGGCAGAAACCAAAAAAGTCATTACAGGGTGACAGCAAAATTTAGGAAAAATAGTTCCCTGATTTTAAGGTAAACTTTTTTCAAACTTCTTTAACAATCAAATAGAACATGTATGCCAAGGAGATAATATGCTAATTTTTTAAAAAATAGTTTTGGTGGTAATGAAAAATTTAAATTATTCCGTTAACACTAGATTGCCTAAGCAAGTCATTTTGACTGCTTTTGAATTTGAATTAAAAAAATAATTATTTAAATAATGACACAGCTTCTTATAATTTTGTGAATTTTTCTACAACATATAAATGGGTTAATTAATCATTGTTGTTGCACCCCCCCCCCCTCCTTCACTTCCGGTATATATATGTGTGTTATACCTATATTGCCAAAAAGCAGTCATTTTGACTGCTTGGAAAAGACCAGTTCGGCTCTGGATTGGAATAACATGATAACATACAAGTTCATGATAAATTGTCGATTTCGACATATACTTGATAAGTTGCAGTTGTTCAATAACTAAAGTTATTGTATTGTTATTCGTACTTGTTATTCAAATCTTTATGCCAGGCCTGGCCACGCGCTTTGTTCCCTTTGAATGCGCTGTAACGTAATTCAGATGGGAAGGAGGATCACCGAGTGTATGATCTCATACTGTAATCGATACGGCTGCGCAGGTGTCGACTTTGGTCAGGCCTGCTTTACGCACTGCCAGTCGTTCTAACACGTTGTTCAGTTGATTTCTTCCCACCCTAAGTTCAACCGATTACACACTGAACACACCGATTACACAACTGAAAGAGAGAAACATTCATCACAACAGGAAGACCCACAAGTATCAACTGCAACATCTTCAAATACAACAAATTCTACCAAACGAAAAATTTGTCAAATACGACTTTGCCACAATAACAAAACAAATAATATTTGTCAAAAATGTAAAAAGTATGTTTGCGGAAGATGTACATCCAAAAAGATCCACTTTCATTTGCTTAAAATGTCCAGATAATGTATAAATTTTTTTTCGAACTGAAATACATTTTTTTTATTGTTAATATTTATTAATAACTTGTTATATGACTGTAAATGATATAAAATATATTAAAAATTACTGTTAAACAAGTTTCTTTGCGCATTAGTTATTTTTTCACAATGCAGTCATTTTGACTGCTTTCAGGCAATATAGGTATATACTAAGCTCCCGTCTTTCTAGTGTTAATATGGAATTTCTAACAATTACTTGCATAATTCTCCGGGTAAATGGTGCCCAAATACAAATAAATGGGAAAATGTACTTCAAAACAAAGATAGCAAATTTCCCTGATTTTTGTGAAATTTTTTTAAAAAATTCCCCGATTTTTTCCAGAATCAGAAAGCTCCCTGATTTCCAGGTTCTGTGGTCACTCTGTATTAATAATTGTTTTAACCTTTGAACTTACCTACTTTTTCTTCACATGCTGACAGAAAATATGTGTACAAAGGTTTACAATTCTAATAAGAAAATAAAATAGCTAATCACAACTTTAATTTAAAATAATTGCTCAATGGAGAATTAATAATTAACCTAGTTCATGATTTCAAAATTTTAAAATTACTTGCAAAGCTTGTCATTAATTTTTCGGAACTCTGAATCAATCCTGAATTTTTAAAAAATTGAAACTAAAATATTCTTACGTGCATGAGCTAAACTCAGGGCCCAAAGTCGAAGGTATGAAGCAGTATGAGAAATGGACCCCAGACAGTACTCAATTGTATGAATTGCCTGATTTATAAAAACTTCTCCAAAGTCAAATTTTTCTGGAGTAACAACAGGTTGACTTTCTTGCATTGTACCATCCCCGATAGCTTTCCCGTCTTCCATTCCAGCTTGGGGATCAGTTGTCTGAAATAACCAATCACATTAGTCCAAAATATATCTTTTGAAAAATATACCTCATAAATATTACCTGCTCTATATTTTACTCCTGAAAAGTGTTTAGTTCATTCAAAATACATTTCAAAAAATGAAAAAAAAAATAATAATAATAATAATAATTAATAAACTTAAATATTATAAAGTTTGTTATTAACAGGAGGGAGTGAAACCAACATCAGGTTAAAACGAAAAACATCCTCTTTATTAAAAACACATCAACAGTTTATATATACAATTTCCACTATCGGTGGAAAGAAGAACTAAAAAAGAATTTGCATATAGCCGCTAATACATTCTTAAATTACCAACAATCTCCTCCTGCGACTGTATGCAAATGAAACTTAAATTAAATTAATTTGATTCATACTTGAAAATAATCTCTCACAAGTTAAGGCCTTAGTCAAAAAATCAGCCATCATTTCATTACTTGATACATGAATCAATTTAATAAGCTTAGATTTAATTAAATCTTTAACAAAATGAAATTTTAAATTAATATGTCTAGTCTTAGTTGAAGATCTAGATCCATTTATCCAATCAATTGCGGATTTACAATCAGAATAGATATTTACAGGCGCTTGTACAAAAACATCACATTCAATTTCCCTCAAGAAATTTAAAGTCCAAGTTACATGTTTGGAAATATCACAAATTGCATACAATTCAACTTCACATGTTGACATTCCAACACATTTTTGTTTATTGCTCTTCCAACTTACTAAAGAGTTACCAATCATAACAACTCCTCCTGAAAAAGATTTCCCTTCATTGGCATTACCCCAGCTCGCATCTGAGCTTGCATTTATAGTACCAATACAATTATCATAAAACAATATTTTATCTTTTGTACCCTTAAGATAACGTAAAACCTTTTTCAACAGTTCATAATGACGCTTTTCTGGTCTGTTATTAAATTGTGATAAATAACACATAACAAATGCTAAATCGGGTCTAGACCAATTTGATAAATAAAGCAATTTACCGTACAAAAAACTGTTTTAACATCAAAAAACTTAATATCCAAGTTTAATTTAGCCAATATAGCCATCAACATTCGCCACGAATCAATATTTACAACAGGCGAGTATGTCTCGGTGAAGTCTACATTTTTAATTTGATTAAATGCAGCCGCCACTAATCTAGCTTTAAAACGATTAGGATTACCTTCATCCTTTAATGTGAAAACCCATTTAGTTTTAATAACTTTTACACCCTTTGGTTTCTCTACGATCTCAAAAACATCATGCCTTTCTAAAGATTTTAACTCATCCTTAATTGCAGTCTCCCAATCAGACCAATTTTCACTTATCCTTGCTTCTTGAATGTTTGCGGGAACCTGATTAAAAGCTAAACTCGCGTTTTCTTTTTCTTTTAATCTATCAGATCTTCGAAGGTCAAGGTCAATAGCTCGTTGTTCCGCATCTAATTTGCGCTGTTCAGTAAGTTCTTGACTTTTTGCTTTAGTCATTCCTAAAGGTCTACCCAACTTTCTCGATTGGTTAGGATTCGAATCCTGAGATTCTAAGTTCAAGTCCAGATTGATTCTAGTCGGTTCCGAACTTGGATACGAACTCATATCTAGCCTTTTAGAATTAAACAAATTTTCAATGATTGATAAGTCATTCGTCCTGTCTTTTTCTAAAAATACACAACCCTTTATCTGTTCATTAAATTTTACTGATCTCTCTTCAATTACTTTTAGACCTTCTATATCAAATATTCGGTATCCACGCCGTTGTGTTGAATATCCTAACATAATACCACGTTTACCGGGAGGTTCAAATTTCCTGCGCAAAACTTTAGGAACATGAAAATATACAAGAGATCCAAACACTCTTAAATAGTTAATACTTGGTTTTTCCCCTGTAAATAGTTCAAAAGGGGTCACGCTTTTACCCTTTCTATAAATTAAGTTCGTTACATGCGTACTACATGCTACTGCTTCCGCCCAAAATTCTAATGGAAGTCCACTGTCATAAAGTAAGGTTTTAGCACGACTAACAAATACTCCTATAGCTCTCTCACTTTTCCCGTTACTTGGCGCATTATAGGGAATGGTTAATTCTCGCACAATGCCCGATTGTTCTAAGAAAGCGTTAAATTCATTATTAACAAATTCTTTCCCATTATCAGTCCTGAACCGTTTGATTCGAACATTGCAAAGATTTTCATATCTTTCCTTAAATTCTTTAAATTTACAAAATACTTCACTCTTACTCTTTAAGAAATAAGTAAAGTACATTCCAGAAAAATCATCTACTAGAACAAGAAAAAACCTCGATTGTCCTAATGATGGTTCATTTACAGGACCACACAAGTCACCATGGATAAGTTCCAAAATAGAACTACTTTGGTCAACATCTATAATCTTATGAGGTCTATGTTTAATTTTACACATATTACAGCTATCACACTCTAAATTAATATTCACAGTTAAATCATTACTTTTAGTCATATTCTCATTAATCATTTTAGAAACATGTTTATTATTAACATGACATAACCTTTTGTGCCATAAGGTACTGGAATCGAACCTTTCAGATTGTAATTGATTAGCTGCCTCCAAGTTATTTATATCTGGAATCATATACACTTCTAAACGTTTATCTCTCATTAAACCTGTTAACATTAATTCTCCATATTTATTAAATATTAACATTTTATCATATTCAGACACTATTTTATAACCTTTTAACATTAAAGTGGTCAATGAAAGCAAATTATGTCTTAATTTAGGCACATATAATACATTATCCATTGTCACTGATATTTCTTTACACTGACTCTTAATCTTAGCTTTAGCAAAACCTATACCTTCAGAATATAATTCACCATCAGTACCAGCTTGAAATATTTTACTAGAATTATAATTAAATTCACTAAACCATTTTAAGTCATTAGTCATGTGCGAAGTCGCCCCACTGTCAATTAGCCATACATCAGAAATATTACCTTTCAGTTCTTTGGAACTTGCATTCAAGGCACTGTTGTCAGCTCTCTTGGATGCACTCGTGGATTGAAAGTTCTTTTTCACATTAGGATTCGAGTCCGTGACCTTGTTTCTTCCATTCTGTACTTTCATTTTAGTCCTTAAATTACAGTTCTTGTACAAATGTCCCTTTTTGTGGCATGTGTAGCAAGTCTTCTCGAATCTCCGTCGAGGATCCCCCATGAAGTAGGCTCCGTCCGCTTGCTTGCAATTACGTTGAAATTCGCGTTCTTCCTCTCGCAAAATTTCCAGCACTTCTTCGATCGATTTTTCTCGTTGAGTTTTCAACATTTCACGTACCTTCTCAAATCGACCTCTCAATCCTCGAACTGTGTAGAATACAAGTTCTCTTGGTGAGATAACAACTCCAAGAGATGCACACTTCGCCCTCAGACCTTTAGCTCTGGCCACATAGTCATTAACCAGTTCCTTCTCCTGCATCTCCAAGCACTTTAATTCTTGACCGGCATCAATTTTGCGATCTTCTAAAGTACCAGTAAAACTATCTTTGATACGCTGTAACAGTTGCTTCGCATTAGTTTCACTTGCGTACTGCAAAGCTTGCTCGTCACTCAGGGAAAGTTTAATGCAGGCGACAGCTTCGTTGTTTTCTTTCTGCCAGGCAGGAAGTTTCGTTTCTTCTGTTGGAGGGTCTTGAGTAATAACTTCAGAAAGTCCTCGAAGGCATAAAGCTGCTTCAAGTTTCATTGCCCACACGAGATAGTTCGTGCCAGTCAGGGCAGGTATCGAAATAGGATATCTATCCATCTCACTCCAATCCTGTTTGTTCCAAATCACGACAAGAAAACCGACGTCGTATTTTAACTCGTAACCACGCTCTGCTACCAATTGTTATTAACAGGAGGGAGTGAAACCAACATCAGGTTAAAACGAAAAACATCCTCTTTATTAAAAACACATCAACAGTTTATATATACAATTTCCACTACCGGTGGAAAGAAGAACTAAAAAAGAATTTGCATATAGCCGCTAATACATTCTTAAATTACCAACAATGTTGTCTTCTAAAAACCTTCATTCTGATAAAACAAGGTTTCTCACACTTTTTTCAAAAAACTAAAAAAAAATGTTTCTAAGGACGCAAACATTATAAGATCCTATCAAAATGTTACATATCAATGTTACATCTTAGTAAAAAGTAATTGATGAATGCAGAATGGGTAACAATTCTTATAATGTCTCAATCCCACAGAGCACTGTATAAGTTATGTAAGGACATACAATTTTACAAAGTTGTATGCCCTGACACACCTTATTCATTTAACTTAAAAGCCATACTTTAAAAGGTAATGGCAAGATTTTAAAAATCAGTCAGCACATTCTAGATCATTTAGATCATGTAAGGTAATGATCATTCTAGATCATTTTCCCTGCAAAAACATACATTTCATTTGTAAGAATGCAAGTTGAATCAGGAAACAGCAATGGCTTCTAAATACAAGTAATATATGCTCTATCCCCCACATCAGCCCTGTCACCAATTGATATATAGACAGCAGCGCAGAGAGGAGATTATGAGATTCTATTTGTCGATTAACCTTTATGAACCTGCTCAAAGCAGAGATCATCATAATGCACCCTAGACCATAATCAAGGCTTAACCGCCTATCTTTGTAACCCAATTAATATGCTTCATTAAAAAGCAATGCAAAGGCAAAACTGCCTCATTCTTGAGTAAAATCCATCACCCAGCCAAAACACACATATTGATCATTGGATATTTTCTAGCAAAACAGCCATACAAAGCCTAAACTGTGCTGGAATATCTTTACAGCAAGAACAAGATCTTTACTAAAAGGGGAGTAGTATCAGTGTCAAATGAGAGAACGTCTTATAAGGCTGTCTTTCAAGAGGAAATATTCCCACATTTGCATATTACATAGGAGGAAAACCATACAAATTCGATAAGAATCAATGACTTTAAAACTATTAATTTGAAATTGAGCAAGAATTTGCAAATAGCTTTACGTAAATACATACATAAGATAAGGAGTGCTTGAGGACATGATTTATAAGAAGAAAAAAAAAAGGAAATCAAGAGCTTTTATAAAAAAAAAAATAATCAAAAACAAGGAGTCCTCTTAAGGACTTGTGTGAATCCAGAACATAGAGTGCAACACATTAATCTTAAAATTATATTCAAAGGGTGCAACAACATTTTTAAGGAGGGTTTCAACTTGATTAAACACCCTTTTCAATTTTTACTTTCAATTACCTATAGGGTAATGAAAGTATAATATGCGGTAAAAAAAAAAAGATTTTTTTTTTTTTTTTTTGCATTTTTCCAAATTTTGTGGCTCAAAAAAGTGATCTAGAAAAAATGTTTGTCTATGTGTACATGGTCAGCATAACGCCCAAACAAATTAACCTATGATGTTCAAATTTGGTGTGAGGGTAGGTGATGGCACAAGGACCCACCATTAAGGTTTTCGTTAAAATCGCGAAAACGCATAGGGTAGCTGCCATTGAAAAAATCATGTTTTGCAGTAATTGCTAAAAAACGGTTCTAACGATTTTGTTCAAAATCGATGTGGTAATGCCTCTAAGGTGTTCTAAACATCCCCAGCTCCAAAATTCCTATAAAAATGCTTTAATGGCACAAAAGTTGAAAAACGAATGCCTTTAACACAGAGTTCTCTTTTCTTGAACATACCTCATCAACGATTGTTTTTTCTTCTCTACTCAGTTTCACTTACAAGAAAGGATAATATAAGAATTATCGATAAGTATATCAACAAAATCATCATTTTGGCAGATTATTTTTTTTTTTTTTTTAAAGTTGCCATACATGAATTATAGAAAAAAATTGCATCAAACTGACCATTTTTACTAAATGAATTATGAAAATATAAATACTGTAGATGACAAAAATCCACGTCAGTATTATAATGTAATTGAAAATTGTGCAATGTTCCACACCCCTAGTTTAATGATGTTAATGCAATAAATGCTTTTGACTTATATATTAACATAAAATTATTAGAAAGCATAAAATTCTGCATACTTACCACAGGTGGCATTAACAAAGACTGTCTGTAAAGCATATACGGTTTGGCACAAAGCATCCATGGAATGCACATGAGAGCAATGACTACAAGCATCCCCTGAAAAACTGGCTAGAAACACACCAAACGTTTAAGTAATTTCCAGCCATAACAAAACTCAATAAAAGAAAATATAGTACCTCAAATCCAACAACTCAAATTTAACACTATTTTATAAATACATTCACAACAGGACCATTCCACTGGTAGAAGAAAAAAAAATTAAACTAGGTATTGAATAAGTAAATACTTATTTTAGGTATTACAGAGCATAGGTTATAAATACATATTTTTAACTTCTTCCTACAGAAGTTTTCACAGGAATGTGGCCAAAAATTAAAATACAATTCTAATGTATTTTTGTGAGTTACACACATAACAAAATTAGGAAAAAGAAAAATACTACAATACCTCCCAAATTTAGTTTCTTCTTGAGGTTATAAGAGAAAGATCTATCTTATTATTTAATTCCTTTAAACTAAAAACTTGTTGAAATTAAAGTATTACAAATTATAGCAATAATCATAAAATTTACTCTCTAAATGCTACACATGTAACATGTAGTAGCCTTAACAGAGTATGTTAAAGATTAATTTCATTCAAAACAATCTGAAAATTTACTTAATGCCGTATTAATGCAAAGTATTAATAGTATTCAAAACACTGCTTTTTAAATTTAATCAAAGCAAGCTCCTTTAATGAACAAATCTTTTGTGTAATTAATGTTTTTTAGTAGTTTTAAAAACTAGACACAATTACAATTGTTATATCTTCTATCCTCATAATTTTTTTATGTGAATATGTCAGGTTTTAAGGTATTGTCAACACAAGAATGGCCCTCATCAGGTTGTCGGTTGCTGTAGAAACAAGACTAGCCCTATTTTCCATGAAGGATTCCAAGAGAAAGACGTCTATATTAGCTGTAATGTAAGCCTTTTTGGATGCCAAATTCCTGCATGTATCACCCCTACTCTAAATCAATGACTTGTTTCTATAGTGTTCGCCAATGCCCAGACTAACTGGCAGGAGCTATTTCTTTGTGAACAGACAGTACTTGCTTTATGCTTAATATATTATATTTTGAAAGAGAATTGGCACATGTTGAAGAAATTCAATATCGAGCATTAATTAATTTAGAGCCGTCACAGTATTTATGATATGACCAGATAGGTATCGGTTATGCTATCAGAGTTAAGTTCACAACAATGTTTATGGTTTAATGAACCTAAATATTATACAAATAATAAACAAAATGTAAAAGAAACAAATGTTAGGGAAGAAATGCAAATGACAACACTCATAAAAATTAAAACAATAATTTATACTTTTTAAAGCATGGTGATGGATTTCTACAAGGAGGAAACATAAAAGCCATACGGATCGAAAAGTACTAATATTATCTGAACAAAACAAAAAGCAGTTTCACAATTCAAGGGAGATGTCATTGTCAGGGAGGACTTTTAAAATGAAAACAATGTTTTCAATAATAAATTATTCAAGAAATAAATAGCCTTTGTTAAATCCACTAATCGAAAAAGCGAAATACTTTCTTTAAAAAATGCAACTGAAAGAAATATAACATTTATTTCATTGGACTTACCTGCCCTGCATACATATTCTGCAAATAACATGGTTCAGCTGGATATTTAAACAAGAACATATTGATGAGCATGATTAGAAGACTAGGAGCACAGCCAGCCATGGTAGCATCATAATTCACCCATTTGTTGAATATCATTAAGACTAAATACCCAAATATTGAAATAAGAAAGACTAGCTGGGGCACAAATTCACATGTAACATTGAGAGGCTTGTTGAAGTATCTGAAATATAATAAGCAAAATTTACGTTATAGAATATATAATTATAAATACTTCTACTTACTCAAAACATTTGTCATTTGCTTTCTTTTAAACCAGGGTTCCATCTCAAACCACAGAATGAAAATCAATGAATTTTAACCCTCCGAGTGTCCAGGTAATGGGCAAAATTGTACAGATTTTTTTCTCTGCAATAATTTTTAACAAAAATATTTTTTAAATATTTTATTTCAAATTTTATTTATAAATTTAAAAATGTTGTGCATTGCTGGAAAAACTGGGGATCAAAGGACGTATATATTCAACCATGACCCTCAGAGGGTTAAGGACCTTAATAAAGTTTATAAGGACCTTTGAAAATTTGTTTTTAGGTTTCATGTCTATATATAAATTTTTTAATAAAGTATATTCTACCAAAAAAGTTACAAGTTGGTGCATGTGTAATACAAATATGTCAGAGAATTCCGATACTGTGCGAATAAGTAGCAGTCATGCGGGGATAGCAAGTTTGAGTTGTATTTTTTATAAATTTTACAGTTGGCACACAACATCTGCAAAAATTAAGCACTTTTAAGCATTAAGGACAACTCTAAGTATTTTCAAGTACTTTCAAGGCCTTGAAAACAAGTTCAAAAATATTAAGCACTTTTAATGACTGTAAACTCTGTAAACAAAACAAAATGTTCAAAAAGTCAAAAGATATTATTTTGATAATTTTGAAAATACATACATTGGTATGGTTTTACAAACAAAGTTAAATTATTCAATCAACAAATTATTAACTAACCTGTGATTCCATAGACCCAAGATGACCCCAAATGCCATTTGGGAAACTCCGAAAATAACAGATGTTTTCATTTTATACGAATTCAAGAACAGAATTTTGTTGGAGGCTACTTGCCATACCTATTTAAAAAAGCAATATAATAAAATAATATAATATAAATATAATACAATTTTAAAATATTAAGGCCTGAATATGTCACGGCTAACTACCTTTAAAATGATATTAGTAATATTTTGTAATTATTATACAGCAGTAGCTTTTATATAAAAGAACCCATATTTTTCAAATAATTGCTTAAAATAGTTATTAGATCGTCAAATTTTTTGCCATCATCTAATGTAAAATAAGGTTCAAAACAATTCAATAAATAATTTTTTTAAAGCATTTACACTCATTATTGGTTAAACAATAAATGGCAACCTGTCCTACTATAGTTTGAATGTCACGTCTATAAAATGATTAAATTACAATTCATTTCTATCCATAATAACTGTACTAAATGGTTTTTTAATAGGCTTTGCATTAAGATGCCTCCATTCTTTCATAATATATATGAGCAATTAAAATAACCATGGCTCCAAAATTATATTGCCCGACATGCCTGGGGCATGTAAAAATTCAGAGGGGACATGTATTTTTTCCTCATGCATGCTCGGCCAGGCATGTAAATATTTCATCAAAAATACCTTTCAAAATCTAAGTATTTTGAATTTTCACTCGTGTGCATGCAATTATGATCAGTTCGTGACTTTCAGTCAAAGGTCACCCATTCCAATGCAATTAGTCCACTGAAACTATAAATAATTTAATACAAATAGGCATTGATGGAGTTGAGCCAGCAATTTTCAATCCATCACCAGCAATTGAAAACTGGTTAGTTGCAACTGCAGGAACAAGGTATATGGAAAGACATGCACATCACTACTAGTTCAGAATTTTCTGATTTAGATCAGAACGAAAATCACAACAAAATCAGCGATTTTTAGCGATTTTGTTGTGTAATATGAAAATATTTTTAATACATGTTAATATAGTGTCTCGTGTTTGCTTATTTCGTCAATGTATATATATTGTTAACTACAATTTTTTTTCAATGGGTCAGTACTAGATACATGAAAAGGAATGAAATGTTCGGGCATGTAAAACTTTTATTCAGGCATGTATTTTCTAGACTAACCTGCCCAACTGGGCATGTATAATTTTTGAGATTTTTTGGACCCTGAAAATAACCATGCTCTAAATCTAATAAGTACAATTATAAATCAAAACTTATTCTAAAAAATATGACTTGTTTAGTGAGTTTTTATTACTATTAATGAAATACTTTTTTAATCTTAAAATTTAACAAAAAAAATAAGTTATGAAACTTTTAAATAAAACTCTTATTAATTTCAGCAATACTAATGATTAGAAGCTTCAACAAATTATATTGTATCATATTTCTACCAACTTGTGTAATCTACAATAAATTCAGTGTAAACATTATAAAATCATTTATCATTATGTTTCCTAATTTGCTAAATTACTCATTGATTAAGGTTGTGTTGTCAAAATACAAATCCTTTAACTTACAGGATCCACACCAAACGGATAGGGTACTCCAAGGTAATCAGTGTTATTCGTAGGATTCAATTGGTACAGTTTAGGCAACGGTCCCTTACTGTTGAAAAAAAATAGCAATCAAATTAAAAAAACAAAAAAAAAAACACCACTTCAGCATACTACACTGTAACTTCAACACTATTTATTATTCAACTTGGAGCTTATAATTTACATCTTTTTGCTACTGATTGGAATTTTTTTAAATATTTTTTTATACCTTTGATGTACCAAAAACTGACCATTTTAAGTTTTACAAGTGAACTGACAAAAGCAGCAAAATTAACCTTTATATGTACAACAAACTAATTCAACAACTTTGATGATGACATATATTACTATTAAGGAGGCATCAATGAAACTTTGACAACTTATAACTTTAATAATATTAAAAAATATCCACAAAACTCAAAAACTTTAACATATTGAGTATATATGTAAAAATGCTCTATGCACTAATATACAACAATATAAAATACCATAAATTTTTATTGTAGAAGCAAAATTAATTTTCAAAAACATTTCAAAATGAAATCACTTTAAAAAAAAAAATCTACACTAACAATACTAAATGTGTTATTTTCAAATTTTACTCAACTCGTTTCTAACAAATTAAAGTATTTATTAAAGACCAATAGAGTAAACTATAAATAGAAAATTAATCTGCAGATTTTATTCGGAATGTGAGAGCAATTTAATTCTGCACAACTAAGTTCGCAGAAAAAAACCCAGTATGTTATGATTTTGGAAAAATACAATTGAAATAAAAATTTAAAGAAAAAGAAGAAAAGTCAACTTCATTTACTTATACTGTACTTTAAAAAGTATAAAAAAATACATTCCATAACACCTAACTGAATAAAACATATAAATTGCATAAAGTTGGCTATTTTTTAGAAATATCTATATATATAAAAGAAAGTCGTGTTAGTTACACCACTTATAACTCAAGAACGGCAGAACAGATTTGGGTGAAAATTGGTATGGAGGTAGCTTAGAGCCAGGAGACGGACATAAGATACTTTTTATCCCGTTCGACAGCGTTCCCGTGTGACTTGACAACAAAACGCAAATGATAGCTATGTAATTGACGTATAATGACAGCTATGTAATGACGTATAGATGACAATTTGATATTTATAAAACTCGGTATGGTTGAAAATTTGAGTTTTGAAATAAATTTTTAGGTGAATTGAAGTGAAGTGAAGTTTAATTAATAATGCCGCGAGCAAGACGATCGAATCTTTCCCGACAAAGCCGTAATGCAAGAAGAATACGAAATACTGCAAATGAAAGGACTGAAGAAGAACAAGAAATTGCACGTGAACAGCGCCGCGATAGTATGGCTCGACTTCGTGCTTCTCAATCACGAGAGCAAAGTGAAGCAGCCCGTGAAACAGCTCGGTTGGCAATGCGGAATCGTCGAGCGAACAACAGAGGTCAACAAATAGATAATTTGCGACGCAGAACAAGATATTTATCAAGTGCTGATTTGAATCGAGCAGCGTTTCGATACGATTGCAGCAATGATTACAGCTTGCATCCTAGCGTTTGTATTGGGCAAATGGACGTTGTTTGTGAGTATTGTGGTGCATTAAAGTTTTCCGGAGAAACGGCTGGATTATGTTGCCTTAATGGTAAAGTGAAATTACCGTTGTTGACTCCGCCACATGAGCCATTGTATTCATTGCTTTGAATATTTGTTTTTAAAATAGAAGCTGGAGCTGCACTATAGACACCAGGCATATTTTATTGAGTATGTTCACCGGTGTTTTGTACGTATTAAAAAAATATATACAAAATTCTTTTAAGCAATAGCAGTAATATTATTTCTACGTTTACAAAAATTTTAATGGTTAAATTTTTCTAGCTGGCTTTTTTAACCCTTTACACTCGAGGCCACATGATTGGATGCCGCAACTCGAGAAGACCACTAGGTTTGATGCGGAAATTCGATGCAAGGCCAATGACTGTTTAGTTTCTATGAAGCTAATCCCTAACCTCGGATTGAACCAAAAATCCCGCGAAACGTCTCAAGTTGCTGGTACCTCACCGCGAAAAAGGCCTCGAGTGCAAAGGGTTAAAATTATGAATCTAACTTTATTTAATGAGAGTGAGTCAAAACATACATAGAATCTGGCATAGCAAAGGATTATTTAGACTCAATTTGACTTCACACTTGCAACCTAAAACGTAGATTCAGCGAAGATTAATGAAATTCACTGAAAACTTTCAAATCATTTCGACATTTGCCACCAAAGAGAAGAATGAATATAGATTCAAAATATAAAGCATCTGCGGCCAAGAGAACTAGGGCATCACCGCTGTAAAAACAGCATCAACTGGAGAATGACAGAGCTCGCTATTACAAAATGAACCAAAACATGAAACTGTTATTGTACTTTGGAAGCTGATCACCAACAACAATTAATCCGAAGAAATTCCGCGTCTATGTAACACAGAACAGATAGATATCCTTCAGCGGGTCCCCAGCAGCGCGGGGCCACACAGCTAGTTATTCATAAATTTCAATAAACCACACCAAACAAAACAAAAACTTGTAAGGACATTTTAAAGAATAAATAAATGGCATAATGAAGTTTTTAATAGGTATTCAAAAGTGTCATGTATTCTATAGTATTTAGATAAAAAAAAATATTGATGAAGTTTTAATTTAAGAAAAATTAATATTTAAAAATAAATCATGCTACAATTCCTCTCACAATACAGTTTCGAGAAACAAAACCTATCCATATAATTACTGTAACAAAATAAAAAAGTTAAAACTTACAAATTTTCTCGAGGATACCATGATGAACCAAACAAATTCAGAGCCTTGGAGAAAATGTCATTATACATAAAACCGGTGTAAACTGAAAATACTCCCATCAACAAAATAATGTAGCGGCCCCCAAAAAATGTTAACCAAATCTGTAAAAAAAGAAAATAAACATTAGCCATCTTAAAGACACCTCACATTTTATGCTGTAGCTATATTTTAATAATTCAGGATTGAGAATAAAAGTTGGTAAAATGGTTGCAAAGATCTTACAACAATCTTTAAAAATAGCCAAAGCAGCTCTAACTATTTCAACCTCATCTATATAATAGCCAAAGATCTTCAAAGAGGTTATCTAAAAAATATGTTACCATTAAATATAGATCTAATTGAAGAAATTTTCATTACAACAAAATAATGATGTAATGAGCCATCAAAGAGGGCCAGATGTACTCTTTCTTGCTGCCTTGCTACTTTCCTTTGAATCCCATTATATTGTTTCCCATGCTTGTATGTGTTAGACGATTTCCAAAAATCAATTGGAAAGCACTGTGATAATTAATATTTAAAAATTTATAAACAGCATTATTTTCAAACCATTTCATAGTATTCAAAAAACATTCTTAAATTGTTTTAGACAAGCTTTGCTAAGGTATCATACACAATTAGTTTGAGCATATGAAATGTTTTTGTAACTATTTTCTTATTGCTGATTGCTCCGGATTTATCATGATCGGACAGGGTGGTTACAAAATTCAGGAAAAAAATTCTCTGATTTTACGGCAAACTTTATTCAAATTTCCCCAATTTTTAATATGTCAATTTTCTAAAAATCATTTTAGCAGTAATGAAAAGTTAAAATTAATCTGTAACATACATCCTTCTAACAATTACCACAATCTCTGGCAAAATGGAGCCAAAATATGGATGAACAGGGAAACATACCTTCAAAATCAGAAAGCTCCCTGACATTTCCCTGATTTCTAGGTTCTGTAGCCACTATGTCAAATCATGCATGCTTTCCCTATGTGTGGAAAGAACTTTAAAATGCTTTCCATTACTGAACCCTACTCAAAACTCTAAAAAAAAATTATGTTCAGGAAAAAAATGTGATGTAGCAATATCATAAAAAATAGTAAAAAAGATAAACTTTAAAAAATAAATTATAAAAAAACAATTTTCCACTGTTCACATTTACAGCCAATAATGTGAACAGTCGAAAATTGGTTTCTGGATAGCATGACATTTGTACCTCATTATCTGTTTTTTCAGTAGCAAGACCTTTTTCTTTAAGAACCATCCAAGCTGCAAAGAGTGTCATTATCAGGCCATGGCCAGCGTCCCCAAACATCACAGCAAACAAGAAGGGGAAAGTGATGATCGTGAAAAGAGCTGAGGAAAAGAAGCACTTTTAATAACTGAACAGGAAAGATTTTGTATGTACTGTTATAGAGAAAGGATTAATGTCTAACCTGGCAATGATGGACTATTTAAGCATGTTTCTGGAATAACTATAATTGCTAAAAAAACATGGGCTGACAAACATGCTATTGTACAGAAATATCTGTACAATAGCAATCAAAACATTAAAAAAAAATTAAAATTCATTAGTTGAATTTATTAATTCAATATATTATTATTAAGAGAAAAAAACTGGCATATTTATATTTAATTCATTATATAATTGTGTTTTATAAACTCTGATTTAAGAAACGAACAGACATCATGGTAATTGAGACAGAATGCCAACTCTTGTATTAGATTTTAAGTTGAATTTTTGCTGTATATGTAACGTTTTTAGGGAGAAACACAATTTAAGGAATATCACGAATTTTAGGGCAAATGGGACCCCAGCAAATGCACAAAATTCCAAAATACTTCTCTAGAGCAATCGGCCACCTTGAAAGAAAAAAAAAAAAAAGAAAGAAAAAAAAAAACAGTGACATTTTGAATTTTTTCTTCATTGCAACAATTGAACAAATTGATCTAGGATTCTACTATTTTTTATGTTATGTTATTGGATGGGATTGGTATTATGAGCAAGAGAGAAAAAAGTTTAATTGCATTTAAAGGCCAAATAAAAATTGTGAAAACTGGAAAAACTCTTTATATTACTTTTGAATAATTCACTTAAGGTTCTATATAAAGCCAAACAATGACAAAATTGTTACAAAAAAATAATTCAAGGGCTTAAGTTTGATCTATTTTAGGTAGGGTATTGTTAAATTAAACACTATAATGAGTATACAAGCAGCAGAAAGAGGTTGCTAGGAGGGAAATGTACAATAGTGCTACTAAACTAATCTTCAAATCAATTATGGCTACCAAGACACTGCCACTTGCAGTGCTTTTCACTGTAGTTTAAAGTTTATTTCATTAATACTGTTTTAACTACCCTCTATTCTTTGAAATTAGTTTGAAAAATTTGGTTTGAATTTCAATTGGAAATACAGTCAAACCCCGTTAAAGCGAAGTCAACAGGACCGCCGTAATTTTTCGCATTAACCAAATTTCATGTTAAACAAATAAATTAACGCTAAGTTTAAAGTACGGAGGACTGTTTTCACTTCGCTTTAAAAAGGATTTCATGTTAAGTGATTTCGCGTTAACGAGGTAACTATATTACAATTCAAATTGGCAAGATTTGGTATAGAAAATTTAACCAGACGTTTATCTTACAATTCTTACTAATAAATATTTAAAAAAAAAAATTCCAATTATTTAAAAACATATTTGGCATAAAATACACTAATTGAGCAAGGAGATCTGAACAGATGTGTCAGAACAGCAGCATCTTTCATCCGTAAAAGTATTACATTTCGGAGTGGTTGTTGCAGACAGTTACTTTCTTCTGAATATATTGCTACATAGGTGTCAACTTTTCAAAAAACATGGAGGGGCAAGTTTTGACGGAAGATGAAATTTTTAAAAAAATTATCGAAATCTATTAATTTTTAGAAAATCTAGGTATGACACAACTTCTCGTATCATATAATACCAACAATAAACAGTTATTATAATTTATTTGGAGATTGGAGGGAAAAAAAGGAGATAGTGTTAAAAAAATCAGGGTAGGCAGCCCCCCCAAAATTTAAAAGTGGGGAGTCCAGCCCCCCCCCCCCTACCCCCCCCGTACTATACGCCTATGTATTGCTACTTCAGGGTAACGCCAAAATTCAAAAAAGTTTTCCAATAGATTTCTAAGAAATTCTCTGATTTACAGCAATTTTTTTTTCAAATTTCCTAACTTTTCCAGATGTGTAGACACCTTGATCAAATGGAATATCTATGTTAAAGAGATAATATGCCAATTTTTAATAAAATAGTTTTGGCGGTAATACAAAGTTAAATAATTTCCTTTACATTAAACTTAAAATGATTCCCCATGTAAATGGTGCTAAATTACATATGAACAGGGAAAGGTACCTTCATTACTATAGAAAATTTCCCTGAATTTTATTACATTTTTTAAAATTCCCTAACATTTCACTGATTCTTTCCAGAATCAGAAAGCTCCCTCGACATTTCTCTGATTTCCAGGTTCTGTGGCCACTCTGTATTTATAATACTAGTCACTCTGATTTTGTTCATGTGTCAATGCGCTAAGTGGTAAAATTAAAAGAAAATTAGCTTTAAAATTTTGCTATGCTAAGATGTCCAATAACGTATAATTAGTAAACCATACCATATACCAGTTCTAATAATTTAAATGTTAAAGTAAAATTCAGTGTATTTAAATGTTGCAGTTGATCATGAGCAAAATCAATCAATCAACATAAAGCACCATTTTCAATGCTTACCAAGACAATACTCAAAATAATAACAGATTTTTCTTTAGATTTTGACATATTTTAATAGCATTTTTGGTAGTGAATTTTAATATATTAATTTTACCTGGATTAACTTCTCTGTAATTAGCAACTCCATAAGCATCCACAATGTTCTGGAACCCTTGACTGAACTTGTTTGTGCGATTAAAAGTGGGAGGAACTTCGTACGTTTGCATTCGATGAAGAATTGATGGAACACTTCCACCACAAAGTTCCTGCACAAGCAAAAGTCAAAGGTAAAAAAAAAAAAATACATGGAAGAATTAAATAAAACTTCAAAACAAATATAATGATAAGGTATTAAAGTTAATATAAAGAACAAACTATAGAGTGAAATGCATCATTTTAAACAAAGCTCAATGATTATTACACAACTTTATTTTGTAGTTACAAACATGAATTTTAATTAAAAAAAAAAAAAAAAAAAAGTACACAATTTGAAATATTTTTGTTTCGTCTTTTTTTAAGCTTTTATATTATTTTGTCTTTTTATAGAGTGCATTGTAAGGAGTGACTACTTAATATAAATCAAATGTAGACAAGCTGATTTAGCAATAAAAATAAATTACTTCTGACCATTAGAACAATGAACCAGAAACATTTTATTTCAGATAACTTGGTAGTATATTAAGAGTCAATATCTTTAGTCAGAGTCTTTATTATTTTAAGAGTCAATTTTTACAATTGATAAATACCCACCCAGTAAAGGTCTTTGATAGTAAAAAATGCTTTAAGATTACATTTTTGGGCGTAATTAAACGAACAGAAAGGCAATCCAATGGGAACTTTAGTGTGTAGTGTATACATTGAATTTTCATAGTTAAAAGTAGGTCTACTTTCAAAATTATGCAACAATTATAGTATAACAGATTTCAAATATTAGTGTATTATTTAGGGTTAAAGTGTCTAATCTAGTGTTTAGTCTAAAATGTCTTTAGTTTCAAGTGATAATTGATCATAAAGTGATTTTAGATTTCGTAACAAGTAAAGTATATTCTTTCCTGTAAGTTCACAAAAACATAAAAACAACCACCTTTCAATTGGGGTTTTTAATCTTTATGAATAAAAGTTATGAGAATTAAAGAAAAATGCATATTTAACAAAAGGTAGTATCATACAAGGATTGTTTTACTTCTATTTAAAACCATTAAGGAAGTTAATCCTACTATTTAAAGAACAATTATGCTAAATCCAGTCAAAAATTCATTTATCAGGTTTTCACTCAAATCACAGAATGAAAATCAATGAGTTTTCAATGATTTTTAAGGACCTAAATAATGTTTTTAAGGACCTTCAAAAATTTGTTTTGAGGCACCACAGCGCTATATAAATTTTTAATGAAGTATATTTTACATAAAAAGGTGGTAGTCACGCAGGGAGAGTCTGAGTTTATATTTTTATAAATTTTGCAGTCGGACACACAACATCTATAAAAATTAAGGACTTTTAAGAACCTTCTAAGCATTTTCAAGAACTTTTAACACGATTCCCACTCAAGTCACAGAATGAAAATCAAAGACTTTTCAATGAATTTTAAGGACCTAAATAGTGTTAAGGATCTTTGAAAATTTATTTTCAGGCATTATATACAAGTATAAATTTAAAAAAAAGTATATTCTGTCAAAAAAATTTCAAGTCAGTACATGCGTAATACAAATATGTCAGAGAATTCCGATACGGTGCAGATAAGTGGCGGTCACACAAGGATAGCAAGTCTGAGTTGCATTTATATAAATTTTGCAGTTGGGCACACAACATCTGCACAAATTAAGGACTTTTAAGGACCTCTAAGCATTTAAAGGCCTTGAAAACAAGTTAAAAAATATTAAGCACTTTTAATGACCATGGGAACCCAGATTTTAATTACATATTTTGATCTATTTTGAAAGAAATGGCAGAAAATGGTGACATACCGTTCCTCGACACAATGCCATTTGTATCTTATCCAGATCTGCTACAGCACACCAGCACTCGGCAATAAGACATTTTTGAGTCACGTCCAAATTGAAAAGGTTGAGTGTATGGTATATGGCTTTAATTTTCCTCACTTTCACAAACCAGCTTTTGATATTTTTGGCAGCAGCTACAAGAACTCGATAGCGATGATCCTGTGTTTGGCCAAGAACCTACAAATTGAAAAGTTAATGATTAAAAAAAAATTTATAGTATTTTTCCATAACACTAATTTAATGAACAGACATAGGAATCTATTGCAAACACTGGTTCAGATTTACTGCACAGTGTTGGATGGTGACTTTCTGAAAGTTTGTGATTAAACACCAAATGTGGCCACCCATCGACATGATTTCCTGGCAAACCTAGTGACTGTTTGGATTTGGCAACAAACTTTTTGACGTCATTTTCAATATTGGTGACATTTTTTAAAAATCATCATTTAACACAGTATAGTAAGTCTTAACCTAAACACACAGTAAATTTCTCACTCAAAACCAATTGCTATAAAATAACTTTTAAAAAGTAAATTAATGTCTTTCCAAAAAATACAATTTGTTACCAGTACTTTTGCAAAAATTAAGTAAATTTTTACGTAACCAATTTTAATTGCAAGAACAGTTGAAAATCTTCAAGTAAACACATAAAAGAATATCTGAAGGAATCATTTAAGCTTGTATTCTAACAAAAAAAAAAAAATCTTAACAAAGAATATTTTCTTAACACACCAAACATGCATATTATTTTGTGGCGTACTTTCAAATGGCAAGAATTGTTACCTAGTCAACACTGGAAAAAGAACAAAACATTAAAACAGAAAAAATGCATCACTAAATATTCTCCATCGATAACAAAAGTAAAAGCTTCGAAATCGATACTTGTAATAAGCAACTCACAGTGTTCAAATCTTCAATACGAGTCATCACTCCAATAGACATTTCCCGCCTATCTGCAGGTGTTTCAGGACAAGGATACAATGTGGCCCGGAACCTAGGCATCAAATATTCAAATAATTGTTTCTCTGGCTTAAATTTTTATACTGCATCTTGTATCACATATTAAAAAAAGAAATTAAAACACCAGTTGAAAAGAAATACACACCCTTCACATATTTTCTTCACTCGAGTTTTCAATTGATCTCCTTGGAAGAATATTATGAACACAGACTTGTAAACTTGATCTCCCTGTGCAGTAAAAACAATAACTGCTATTTAATAAAATACAGTTTGAGTCATTGAATACAAAAGTTGCATTTAACTTCAATTGAGCTTAGAAATTCAAAGCATTTAATTATTAGAGAAAAACAAACTGTCCAAAAATGATTTACAGTAGGTTATTTCTGCCAATTTGGTTGTTATGAATTATCAAACACAGTTAGCCAACAGGGATCATACTTATTTTCAGGAAAAAAATTCTCCGAGTTTTCCAGAGTCGTGTTTTCCATCACGGAATTAATTATTTTTAACAAGACTTTATTATTTTAATTATTTTAGCAAGCCAGATAAATATAGTCAAAACTCGATTACAGAAATTCTTCGGATAACACGAAAAAGGTCTTTATTCTTTAAGAATAATTTTCTGCAAGTCTATGGTATAAAATAATTCTGTAACTTTAAGTCCTCGAGTTAAGGTTAAATCAATAGCGCTGAAGAGTAGGATTTTTTTCCAGAATAAAAATTACTTTTACCAGGTTTTAGGGGGATTTTTCTTTTTCTCCTGAGAACTCCATGAAATTTTAAGGTTGGTTTATTTTCCCTGAGGCATATGAACCCCAGTCCATGCGTTACAATTTACAGAAAATTATGGCAAAAAATGTAATTCTTAGACACATTTAAGAAATTGATGTTTTTTACTAAAAAATAGGGGTAAAGAGTAACATAGGAGGATATCATTTTTAACATAGACACTTAGGCATTTTAGAATGTTATATCAGCTATAAACGAAAAAAAGTTAAAAATATCTTATTAGTTTATTCATTGAAATTACATTGCATAAATGAAAAACTTTTGTAATTTTTCAAAAATTTAAGTATTTTCAAATTATGTTAAATTTGCACACAAAAATTGTTGAAAAAATATGTATATAAAAAAATTATGAATAGAGGCTGGTATTTTTAATTTTTTTTTGTTTTATTTGTGGGTGTGCTATAAACATGCTCATCTGTAATTTAAAAAGTATAAACTATATAGTTCTATTTTGATTGTCACGTGTTTTTAATGCAATTTACTGTTATTTTCCTAAATTGGAATGTATTCCGATTCCAATTTAGGAAAATAGCAGTAAATTGCATTAAAAACATGTGACAATCAAAATAGATTAATCACTTAAATAAAATAAGTTTATTCACAAAACCAGAACGCAAATCTGTAGGCTGTTTCTAAAAAGGAGCGAAAGGCATGTACAATTTTGTTCAGGCTGATACATTTCCTTCTTTTACCCATAAAACAGTCAATAGTACTTTTAAAACAAAATTTTCCTGGTGTGTCAATATTTGAAATATAACAACATCATACATTTTATAATTCCACATCCTGCTGCAGACTAATCTGGCATTTTCAATTAGTAACAGGTAATCAACCTTATTTACGTTAATTTAACTCTTGAATAAGAAAGAAAAGAAAAATTTGAATCACTTCAATAAAAGGTCAAAAATTATACAATCTCTTACAGTTACAGGGTCCTCTAAAGGTGTGTCAATATCAGCCTGCCTCAGAAACACATTTCCATGACAGACCCTCCACAGCATCCTCTCGAATGCAGGCAGACGCTCCCTCAGAATGACGCCAGCGACAAACCTTTTGAAAACATACAGGGGACACATTGAGTTTTCTACAAAGTTTAGGTAGAAATTTCAGGGAAAATTCCAAAAGTCATAGGGATAATTACCAATATTTTAGGGATAATTCCCAAAATTTTAGGGATAATTTTTAAAATTTTACAGATTATAAAAATTTTAAGGATAATTCTTACAATTTTAGGGATAATTTAAAAACATATAGGAATATTTCTTTTGAAGCTGACATAGACTCCCGATACAGACATATTCTTTCCAAATCTTGTTTCAATACTGGTAAAAATTGAACTTCAACCAACTTTTTAGAAAAATAACAGTTATATAATCAAACAATTGTACTATTTTGACAAACATACTAATTTAATTAAATCCACTTTTCTCATCTGGAGGACTATCAGGTGTTTTTTATGGATTTTGGGGAGGAATCGAGGAATTATTGAGGCTTTTAATTATTATTTAAAAATTATCGAAAAATTTAAGAGCAATTTTAGGAATATTAGGAATTTTAGCGCGAATGCGATCCCTGAACATGTTATTCATAGTAGCATGAATAGAAACACAAAAATTGACTATAAGAGAGTATGACATTCAATTTGTGAGTAATTAACACATACATAAAAAGAATACATCAGACATTTAACTAATACGAAGGAACCAGGCAAATGTAGAAAATTAAAATAGTTAACATGAGCTGACTAAAACATTCTATATTCTACTACAATGCCAACCTTCTATTTATTAATGAAACTGATTTGATGCTTCCATAACATTGTAAATAACCTTTTAACCTTTTGCTGCTTAAAAGGGTAACCTTGTTTAAAAAGCGAAAATAATTGCAAGTTAATTGCCAACATTGAATTGTACTTAGGTCGGGATTTCATATTCAATATATCATATTTTAGTTATCAAGTTCTAGTTCTGGCTTTTAGTATTGTTCGATTGTAATTTTTTAGGTAATATGTTCTATATTTGTTCACAATTCACGCTCTGCCTTATTTTACAAATACTACAACACTTGACACATGCTAAAAGAGTTTTCAAGGGAAATAAAACTATACTGAAAAAATGTGCCTCTGCGAGCAAGAGAAATTAAAAAAAAAAAAATTAAAAAAATATGAAATCAGATTTGTCACAAATATTGTAAAACAATGCAATTACATCCAATATCAATACATAGGGTTTAGAGAAACATGATAGCGCGAAAGGCAAGCATTATTTCTCATGCTAAATAATTTGAAAGCATCTAAATAACTAAGAAAATAACACATCTTTAACTATGTACTACAAAATTCATATTAATCATAATATTTTACTTTGATAGTTCTTAAATTTATGTTTAAGATTAAACCACGATTTTGCACAGTAAGTGAACTAAATATTATGACCATAAGAAATTTCAAACTTTAACGTGGAACTTTTGAAGTGGATCAGTTCCTATTTTAATAATTGTGCAATGAAAAATAAAAGTCAAATTATCAGGTTTTTCACTGAAATCGCAGAATAAAAATCAATGACTTTTCAAAAACTTTTTAAGATCTAAATAATATTTTTTAAGGATCTTTAAAAGTTTTCAGACTAGTCTGTTTTGTGACTCTGTAGCTGCTTCTTAACTAGAGCTAATATCAAAATCTTTTATGCACAATTTACATTTTGATTGCATTGCAAGTTGCGATGCATTTTTCATATGCACTATACTTTTGCCCTAGCACATTAAATGTGCAAGTTCTGAGCATAGTACTCGCAAAATGCTTCTAATTGAAAAAAAAACAAAAAAAAAACAATGTAGCAGTTGAAGTATGCAAAATACAGATATACCAGGCAGTGTTTATGCTGGAGTGCAAAATGTCTGGAACAAAAAAGCTAAAATCTGAATTTTCATTTTGGCAAAATGATTACGAGCTTACGTCACTCTAGATGTTTGATCTAAACGAATGATTAGTAATTATATAGTCATAATACTAATCTTTAAATCGTGGAAGTTGAGATTTTTTTTTATTTCTTGGCAAAATGCTTTAGCAAAAAAGCTAAATTACATTTTTGAATTTTAGCATTTAAGAAAGTTCTTTAGCAATTTGCTAAAAAAGCACCCACAGCTTAATTTCTGATATCAGGCAATTCCAGAGCAGGACGGATAAGTGGCGGTCCCACAGGATTAAGCAAATAAGAGTTGAATTTTTATAAATATTGCCATTGGGCACACAACATCAGTAAAAATCAAGGCCTTTTATAATTAGTATAAGAAGCACTTTTAATAATTTTCAATGACCGTGGGAACCCTGGATTATGTTTAAAAAGAAAATGAGTATAGTTACCCTAGTTTTAAGGCTTGTCCACCAGATCGAAGTCCCTCCTCACCGAGTAACGTCACGCTTTCCTCTTGCATACTGGGATCGTGCATCTGCACATGATGAAATTCTGCCTATTAAGCAAATGCTACTAATTACATGCAATCGGGGCCCCGAAACCAAGAGGAAAATGGCATGCAGAGTAAAGAATAAAATCAAAATGCAGTGCAAAACACAAGAAAAATATTAAAATAAGGTTTAAAAAAAAGCCCTAGAGCTACTGACTTGAATGAGTGAAACATTAGCACAAAATGGAAAAATTAATAAAAAGGCCCCATTCTAGATGTACACATTTATATTGCTCATGCAAAGTCTTATAATACGCTAAGAACAACAAGCTATATAACACTGAAATTTCATTAAATTTCTTAAAAGTTTGCTAAATGCACAAATTCAAAATTCCACTAGAAAACAAACGCTTTTGATCAAAAATAGATATTCCTTTTCTTAAAAAAAATTATAAAACACATTTACATAAAAAAAAAACTAACAATTCAGTAGAGCTATTTCAGAAAATCTTTTGACAAATCCTAGGACCTTAATTTTCAGAAAATAAGCCTGTACTTTAATACCTGCTATTCTCAAATCTTATGCCTAGTTTTGACACAAAAAGGCTACTACCTTATGAGAAAAGCCAAAAACAAGTAGAATTTATTATCTGCTAGCAGATTCATTAAGAGGAAGTCCTAGTAAGGATTATTCCCTACACTCGCTATGTCACAATCTTCTATCCCAGGTGCATTTAGAAACTACTTTGTAGAAAACCTAGACATTTGGTGAGTAGGCATGGAAATGATCCCTTTATGCAGCGGTGAGAGTGATCAGAGAGCAAAAAGGAGGAAATCCAAAAATTCGTTAAAAAAGCTCGTAGAAAGAATACACAAAAATTCAACAAAAAAGTAAGCAGGAAGGATGATTTAATAATTTTAAAGATACAATGAAATTTCTCATACTATATAATAATTACATTTCAAATATTAAAAGTTAGTGAAGTAATCTGTGAGGAAAGGGGAGCTAAGAGGGAAAATCTTTTGTTTAGACATGAGGAAAAGTATACTTTTTGCAGGAAAAACTGGTTCAGGTCAGAAAAATGTGGATCCTCAAAACAGGGGCAAAGAGAAGGAGAATGTTACATAAAAAACCAAAAAGGAGGAAAACTGTCATCCCTGTTTATGAAATGACAAATTAAAAACTTGAAAATAGCACCTAATATAGTTAATTTTATCATTGAAATCTTAACATCAATGCAAATGCAGAGGCTCCACCTGGTATAGTTAATTACTATTTTAATTCATAATAGATAGACATTAAATGAAAATGATTAATGTCATTTCATTAGATGACATTTTTCATACCCACTCACCGAAATTCAAAGTTTTATAGAAAGCAGGCTCTAAATGCACTGGGCTAGAAGATTGTAACATAACGAGTATAGAGAAGGAGTATAGAAAATGGTCCTTATGAAGACTTCCCTCTTAATAAATAAAACTTAGCTCTGAGAATACTAATTCCAAACAATAACATCTCTTGGGGACACAAAGGGGAGCATTGCCTCAACCCACTTCATAAACTATAAACTTTGAAGGTGCTATCGAAATTATACAACTTGTGTCCCCCTCTCCCTCTCCCAAGCACATAATAACCACCACAGCTTTTACAATTAATTATCAAAT
Organism: Linyphia triangularis; assembly: GCA_963978545.1. NCBI lineage: Eukaryota > Metazoa > Arthropoda > Arachnida > Araneae > Linyphiidae > Linyphia > Linyphia triangularis. Next base: position 9,842,507 of record OZ021722.1, on the reverse strand, counting down.
CCATCACTAAAATAACATGATCTTATTAGCATGTTACATTTTTGGCACCTTGATTTATAATGATATAAACCAGTCATATTGCTTTCAACTCCTTTGAATATAAAAGCCATTGATGCACATTAAACATACATTAGTGCATAGTTGCTAGTGGTCAAGGTTAATCTTAAAGATTCATTAAAGAACTTGATGATAAATAATTTAAACTAAAAATCATTAGCATGCTGATGAAGATAAAAAAAAAATAATCAGTAAGAAGAAAAAGAAAAATATGAATACAGATAGAAAGTGGGTAATTTAATACCTCATCGAAGAACTGCTGTGTTTTTCTTAAAATATGCTTCAATTCTGTCAATTCCAAATATGTCTTTTTCAAGGCTTCTGCATTTGTATTTACTTCACGCAATTCGTTTTCCAGTTTCTCAAAAGTAGCCTAAAAGAAAATTAAACAATTTAAAATATGTCTAATAGAAAAATATAAGTGGACAATAACAATAAAGCACATTCATAGGAAACTAAGGTATGTTTTAAGAACAATAAAATGCAACTGAGAGAAAAATCTTAGGACAGGATTTAGAAATATATATGCAGTAAGGTAAATATGTAAAAAAAAAATAATAAAATTTAATTAAAAAAAAAAAAAAAAAAAGATAACTTGTAGGAAAATATTAAATTGGAAAAGTTATATTTTAAGGAAACAAATTATTTGAAATAGAAATAATATGAATGAGTTTTAAAATATTCATGGAACCAATTTAATTAAAACTGCCACTGTTTAAGTTACAATTGCAACAAAAAATGAATGACTTATATCAATCCAACCTTTACATTAAGTTACAATATCTACTAAATAACATCTGGTAGCACCACCTTAGGCCACAAAAAATAAAGCTTTCTTTCCTGTAACATAGGCAAAAATATCAGGGTGATTAGGTAGGCAGAGAAAAGTTTCTTTTCCTTGTTTTTTTTCTGCTAAATATTTTCAGCAAATGCACAAAAATATTATCGCAGTATTAATGGGCTAAATTTAAAATGGATCAATGATGTAAGATACTTGGATATATTTATTTTTGTGAGTCAATATCCTGCATATATACCCAGGTATTTCTGAAATTGGGTATTTTAGTTAGCATTTATAATTTTTCTTCAGGTTTAACTGCTCGTTATGCAACAATCAATTCATTGCTTTAACAAAGTTTTTTTTTATATGATTACTTTTTTTTTTAGAGTCTAAAAAAACAACCTTTAGGGTTGAAATGTTTGTATTGTAATTTTATGGTAGATAGGGTTACAGGAAACAAATCATTTTTGTCTCCTTTGTCCTCATGAAGAATCCATTTTCAAAAACTTTTTCTAATATCATTCCTTAGAACTTTAAATAGTTTAAAAGTTTTAACTGCCAATTTATCACTGATGAAACTTTCTTATACTAGCAGAAAGTATTTGATTTGTTTTATCATATTAATTTTAAAATATCAAATATTAATTTTTCATATACAGTGCAACTCAAATTATAAGACTAACATAGTTCCCTCGAAAAGATCCAGAAAAGCATTCCTGATTAGAAATATGCAAATGATACACTTAATTATGACAACGAAATTTCATCAGACTTTTCGGCAAATTATTGCGAATAAATTGTTCTAATTTTTAAACATATATATATCTTTGCATAGTTGTTCAAAATTATAAGATCACCCAGCACTTCTTACTGCAGTTACCACACACAAGCAAATAATCATAAAAAGGTATTCCAAGATTTTAAACTGTAAATGACCTGCAAAACAAGTTAAAAAATGTAAGGGGAGTTGGTACGCTAAAACTTAAAAATAACCGATTTTGAGTTTATTATTGTTTATCATAAGTATCTAGTTTGTTATCTGCATTCAGTTTTGCTTCTGGCTAGACATTTAAAATGCAAGTGGTCCAAAAATATAGTATATAGTTATATTAAAAAAAAAAATTCTGTTCACCAATTTAAGATGTTTTGAGTAAAAAGGTATCAGGTTTAACATGCTATGAATAAACGTGATAAAATATGTAAAAATGAATAAAAATACACTTGAAATGTATAAAAGATAATATGAACTGGAAAAGTGTAATTTTTTTTTCTTCTGAGGAACATTTCAATTTCAGTAAAGTATTAGATGGAAAAGAAATTTCAAGAGCAGTTGATGTTTTTATCTGAAAAGGTGCAATTTTGCATTGTGGAATAAAGGATTTAGAGTTTGTAAATACAACTACAGGGTAGCCACAAAATTCAGGAAAAAGTTCCTCGATTTTTATGATATATTTCTAAAAAAATTCCCTGAATTTATGCATACTTTTGTCAAATTTCCCCAACTTTTCTAGATGTGAAGATATTCTGATCAAATACACCATGTATGTCAAAGAATTAATATGTTGATTTTTTAAAAATAGTTTTGGCAGTAATGACAAGTTTAAATTATTCCGCAACATGAAATTTCTAACGACTACCGACACAATTTTCTGAGTAAATGACGCCAAAACATAGAGGAATTTAAAAATGTATCAAAACAATGATAGTAAATGCATTGATTTTTGTGAAATTTAAAAAAAAATTCCTGGCATTTCCAGATGACTACTCCTAGCAGAGATGAGAATGCAAAATTTCAAAAAAGAGGAAATCCAAAATTTCAAAAACTAAATACACGCGACACCGGATTTTGCAATAGTAAAACCCAACCCTCCTTGTGAACGAGCATGATGCAAGTTGCTGAGAATGTCTAGGTACAAAATTTTTATGTGAAACAACTGTCATGATTATACATACAAACTGAAAATTAAATCATTATAAAACTAATATATAAAGTGCTACATATAATTTAAAAAAATGTATGTATACCAAGATCTCATACATATTCCTAATTACCCAATGATCATTTCCATTCAACCAAATTGATATAATTGAAATAAAGTTATGTACCACTTTATAAAAGTCTCATATCAAATTATAAAAGGATATTTGTAACTAAAGTACAGAACGTTCAGCAAATTACAGATAGAAAAAAAAGAAAAAGGCATTAACAAATAAAACATTAAACAAACTAGAAACACTAATGATGTCATATTTTTCAAAATGACTAAACTTACGCTAAAAAAACGCGGAAATTACTGATTTACTAAAAAGTGGAGTAAAACTTGAAAAAAAACACAAAACGTGGAAAATCGCGGAAGATTCTCATCCCTGTCCTAGGTTTCTACTCTGAACTATGAACCAGATAGAGGACACAAAATGTTTAGCATTTTGTTTGGCTTTGGCTGGTAAAAACACCCTAATTCACCAAGACACTTCATCATTCTACACATCTAATGTCTTACCTCTAAATCGATCATTTCTCTCGGCTGAGGAGCTTCAGGATTATCACCAAAACTCATCATGGCAATGCTGTCTTTTTTTATTTCCTTCTCCAGAAATCCTATAGAATATTTTTTTTTTAAGTTGGCATTTGAATTTGCAAATAATAGATACAATTTCACAACTTAAATAAAAATTTAATTGATGAAATGTAACATAGGTTTAGAAGAATAAGAGAAAAAAAAAAATTACGCAATTTTCTTTCCATCTCGTCACATCTCCGTACTTCATTTACAAATTTTCTTTGAAAAGCATTTACATCAGGATTGAGCTAGAATAAAGAAAATTTAAAACTTGAACATTTAGTACATATTTTTAAAAATGTAACAGAAAAAAAAAAAAAAGAATTATCATAAATTTCTGATGTTTGAATATTCAGCTATTCTTTTAAAACCTGTGCCAATAACTGGGATTAGAAAGCTAAATAGATTTCCTAAGTTACACTTTATCCAATTGTAATGTTGAAGTTTATTTTTTTCTGTTAGTTAACGCATGCAACTGGTATTTAACTCACCTTAGTCACAAGTCTTGGATGCACACTTGACTAAGAAAGTTAATTTCAATCCCTGGTTTAGGTACTTACATAATATTCAGTTGAATGTCGTCAGCAAAAAGTTCAAACCGCATGGCCTTCTCAGAGGTTCAGTACAGATTAGCATCAGGGACTTCCCGTGGAATGCCCCAGCTGTGCGTTAGACTGTCTAGACCAACCATTTTGATGGACTAAGGGAATCCGTTTGGTGAACTTTTGGTCTCGTAAATAGCGATGGGATAATATGCGCAAGTATCAATGTTTAAATGTATTTATTTTCACATAAGATATTTTGATAACCAAAAACATTTCCCCTTGAAAAGATTTGTAATCATTTACTTTCTTGGCTTTTTTTTAAATTTTTTTTTTTGTTGCAAATTTCAGAAATAGGGACAATTGTTTTCTGACTCTGAACTAAGCCAAACTTGCAATATATTTTTTAAGTTCTCTTATCAGTAAAGTTCCTTTGATGCCTAACACACACATTACGAAAGGAAAAAAGTATTTTCAAACTTAAAAAGCTTAATAAAAAATCTTTCAAACTTAGGATATTGTTTTTTACTCATCTTCGTAGGTTACATTTTATTAATCATTTAAATAATCCAATTATTTTTTGTTATTCAAATTTTTATGTTTTGGATAAACAGACATATACCAAAGAGATTCCATAAACAGGTATACTAAAATCCACCATAACTTAATATCACTTAGGCGATAGGTCCTCACCCGTGCATAGACAATTAATTCATTTTGGCGGCGCGAAGGTATAATGCTCTTCGAACTTTACAGTCTTTTATTTTCTACAGGGTTGTTGGCTTGAGCTTCCCAGCGTGCCTTCACGCCGCCAAAATGGATGAACTGCCTATGTACACGGTGAAGATCTACAGTCTAAGTGATGTTAAGTTAAAGTAGAGTTTAGTATAGTGATGTAAGCTAACAGGGAGTCGAACTCAGGACTCGTAGATCAGTAGACAGGCGTGTTAACCACTAGACAAAAGTGACAATTAGTGCCTAGGAGTTGTATCTGTCATTTGTACATGACACCCCCACAAACATTTCACTTTGAAAATTCGGGAACAGAGTTGCATTTTGATAAGCAAAACACCCTAAATTCTCCAAATCAGTAAATATTCTACCAAAATTTTAAATATTAGTTCATACAATATGTTTGTGCTTTCAGAGTTTGGCAGAGGAACAGAAACATGATATGAAGGGACGTTTAAATCAGCATCTACTAGTTTTTCTTATTTATTGTACACTAAAAAAGTAAATCATAAATAAAACAAATACACTTTTAATGCATTCTGCACTTAGACAGAATTGAGAATTTTTAAGATTTTGGTTAAAATTCCAAGTCTGGTACAGATTCTGCACCTAGAATTGTTTATATAGCAACCATAGACTCTAGTCATTAAAAAAAAAGGCGGGGCTGCCAATTATTGGCGAAAATAACCTTTGCCATAGAATCCATACCGGAGTTGAAATTTTAACCAGGTTGGTTGTTTTCAGATTATCTGACGCCGTTAGCAACACGAGGGCTATAATGCGCCGAAACATTCATCATTTGACAAGCCAACATGCATTTACAAACACCCATGCCTTACACGGGACTCGAACCCGCAACCTCGGAGTCTAGAAGCTAGCACACTAACCACTATACCGTTAGGTCGGCGAAATTTTAACCAGGATTTCCCCTTTCTGGGATAAAACTTGTTTATAATAAAACGAAACCACATATTAGCCACAACCGAAAATTTATATTTTTTTATATAAATTTACAAGAGAATTTAATACAATATTTACGCAAAATGGTAATTAAAGTAACATGCATAAAACTATCTCTGAAAATATTTTTGTAAATAGAACTATCAATAATAAGCTATTGTTTCTATGTTAACCCATTAACAACGGTTGGCAAGATAATTTGACAATCGACATTTTAGTTTTTGCTTTGCTAATAAATTTCGATTATGGTTCCACTTAGTGCTTTTTGAAAATCATAAAAAATAATTTTCCAAAAAATCTGAAAAATTCAAAATACACTCTTAATGATCTAAATAAACATGGTATAGGAAAAAAGTCTTTTTTTTTAACGATTTCAAAGTCGTCTTTAATGAGTTATAAATGAAGCGTATTATATAATAATAATAAAAACTTAATTTTAAGTTGTATAAACTCACATCTCTAAACTGAACAAGTCCAAGTTCTCCAAGCTCAGAAACGCATGCATAAGCTGCTTCTGATTGAAGAAATAATTGACATAATGTCATTTCTTCACTACGAAACAAGGAGCCCATGATTGCAACTAGGAAGAAATACTTGATTTATCGATTAACCCTGTTCTTGTTTAATCGACAATAGTATTACACATAATATACAAGAATCATTTTAAATATTTTGATAACTTTTTTTTTTTGCTTCAAGGAGAGAAATATAAATATCCAGTTCTGGTTTGTGAAATCCGATCACAAATTGGGGCAGATTAACGTAACATGAAAATGAAACATGACAGGGAATGAAATTCAATCAATATTTTTTTCTAACAAGTCACTTGAAGTTAAAGTTGTATTATTGGTAGGTGTAGGCAAAAGTTCAAAATAGATTTTATACAAATTTATATTTTGGCAACTGTTTTTCTATAAAAGAACAAAATAAATGTTTGTGATTGGCTTTTGCTACGAAAATGGAAAGAGGAACTCTGTTTGGCAAGGCATTACATAACGTAAAAAATATGAATTCTATATAATTACTTTGTTTACAAAAAGAGGCAATAATATTTTCCTGAAAATAGATTAAATGTCGCCTTATATTCATTACAAAAATTTTTAGTAGATGAAATCACAGAACTGTTTAATTTTCTCCTTTAAAAATTAACTGTGACTGCAGTTAGATCTTTCAAAATAAACAACACAGCGTGAGAACAAAAAACCTAAAAAACGGTGGAGTTTTCCGAACATCTGGCTTATTTTTTTTTATTAAAAAAGCTTGACAAATAGTAATTTTTCTGCTTTGTTATTTTAAACTTATTTATTTATGGTCTGATAACTGATAGATTAAAATTATTCTGTACGGATATTAAACAAGATGCAATCATCTAGATTAGTTGGGGAATTGCTTAAAGACTTATTATATCTGCAAAGAAAATGTTTCAGCGTTGCCACCCAACATAATACTGATGTTTTTTTGAAAAATATCAAAAACATTCATTGCTACAAAGCATTATTTCCTTGGACAAATGTTGTTGAGTTTTCAGAGCACTTAGCATCAACGATTGTCTATAATAAAGGTAGCATATATTTACAAATTTGTCTTAGTAAAGTATATTGTATAATTTTATTAAATTATTTTGAAAAAAAAATCATATTCGTCCTTCTTTAATAAAGGAAATTCAAATCCTTTAATTAATTTCTCAAGAAGATATATATATGCTTCAGGGACATAGTAGGTATGAAGATTTGACTATCATATTGCTTATCAAATAAAGTGCCCTTTTGGATTTTTATCGACAAATATTTTTTCGTTATATTAGCTACGTATTTACATCAATATCTGTTGCAGTTGAATAACCAGACTATGTTAAAAAAGAGTAGACACAATGTTGATTATGACAGCCACGTGTTTGTCAAACTGCCTAGTGCAGCGTTTCTCAAAGTGGGGGTGGCAAGTAAGTTTTTGGAAAGCCCCAACAAGAACTTAAGTACACATGTATCTTTCCACAGTTTGCAAAAATGTAATGTCTTCTCAAAATGTCCATCAAGACTAGTTCGGCATAACAGCAAGTCATACTGAAACGAGGTTTTGCCTCAACATATCCTCTGTGGATATTTCAATCATATTCTTTTTGCATATTAGTAATCAAATTCAAGTCATAATGTTTATTGTAATGGAAAATTAATACAAAAAATTTGCTATGTATTTCTTTGCTTATATATAAATTAAAACTGAGATTTACTTTCTTTCAGATGGTTTAATAGCTCTAAACAAACCTTATGGTATTAAAATATATAGTCATGATAAACCAGGTAATGTTAAAAATTTCATAATTTTAGAAATCTTGCCTAGTTTTTATTTGAAACAGCTTAAACATATTATGCTTCTATAAACTGTTGCTTATTTAGAAAAAAATTATTTTTACTGTTTTCATATTTAACAAAATTATTTTACTTTTAGTTTAAAAATTAGTATTAAATTATTGATGGATTGTAACTGATACAAAAACTTTGTGAATAAAATAATTAGGGAATTATTATTTTATCTAAATTATCTTGGTTTTTTTAAAAAATATTAAACTTTAATGTTGTTGATGAAAGCTAGCTAAAATCTGCAGATGTAATTTCTTCCTGAAGTAATAAATATTGTAACTTCTTACTTTTCTTTTTAATTTAATTAAAATTAACATTTAGCCTTATTACTATATATATATAATACTGGATAAAATAAATATGCTTTTCTTTGTTAATAAAAATCTTTATTGTGTTTGAAAACTTGCATAGTTACTTCTTTACTATAATATTGACATTCTTTTTAAATGTTTTAGGCACTCGATCAAAGAATGGTCAAAATGTTACAATTTCTACAATTCCAGAATGTAACTTGACAATAGAAGATACCTTGGAACATTTGAAGCTCCACTTGAATGTGCCAAATTTAACTATTTTGAAATCTTCTGAAAAGTAATTTCCTTTGTAAAAGTAAAACTGTAAAAATATTTACATAGTGCAGGCCTCTAAAAAATAACCATTTATTTGTTTTATTACGTTTGATTAAAGATTTCTATAAGATTTTACAAATTCTGTTTTTTTTTTAAATTTTTTTTTTATGTCATTTAAGGATTTTTTATTTTATAAAAAAGTATTGAATTTTTTTTTATTTTAAATAAAAGAATTTCAATACGTAACATCTATTTATAAAACTTATTTAGATATCAAATCTATTCAAATAACATCTGAAAATTTTCCATCCAAAACTTGTGTAGTCTAATTTTCTTATTTAGTTATTAATTATTTGTATAAGCAAATGCAATTCTAAAATTTACCTCTTTTTATTTTTAAAGTTAACTAAACAAAGCAGGATTTGCAATTCATTTGAAGTTCCAATTATTTTTATCACGTACGATTACAGTTTTTATTTTAATTTTTTATTCATTAGTTAAAAAATTTCTTTAATAAACTTATAGATTCTCCAGTGGCATTGTACTGTTGAGTACAAATGAAAAGACATCAGATGCTGTCAAAAGATCCTTCAACATTGCCAAAAGTCAGAAAAAAATCCCTCATTTAACTCATTGGTAAGTAAAATTTGTATATTTCTGTGGGTTGGAGACCCCTCCAATCGATGGCAGCATTCACCTATTTGAACGAGCCAATGAACTTGACATCATCCTTGGCGGTGAAGTCGGGACGTGCAAGTACGTAACGATGGAAGGAGAAGACTTTGGGGAGAAAAAAAGAGGACGGTTGTGTGGGTGTTGTACCAGGCAGTGGCGGCTCGTGGGTATTAAAAGTGAGGGGGCCCAAATTAACAATTGCATGTCATGAGGGGTGGGGGGGGGGACATGCAAATATCAAGACACATGAATTTCATGTAATTTTGTAAATGTTACTTAAATATATATGATATATGGGAAAACAAAACTACAAGATTATTAAACAGTTAAATTATCTAAGCATACTGATATCTGATAAAGTAAATATTTCAATAAAAGGAATTATTATTACAAAAACCACGCGACGTTTCGTTTGAGAATGGACGACGTCAGGAAAGGTAAAATGAATGCACTTGCATCTTTTGCTTTTGAAAATTAAAAATGAAGCGAAGAATTCCTAGACAAAAAAGTAAAGTACAGGCTTCAAATTATTCAATTGAACGTAAAATTACGGCATATCTATTTATAAATTGTTCCGTAAGAAATCCGATACTCATTCACTGTTGAAAATTCCTGGTTTGAAGCGCTTTGCACCCTTTTGTATGCGATCTGCACCCCCTTGCCACTGTCACAAAAAAATAAGTGAAAGTATGAAAACCGATGTCACTAATTTCTATTCTGTATTTAAGAAAAAGAAAACAAAGAGTTACGGAAGAGTTATAAAATAAATGAAGTCAAAACCTTGGTTAAAAATTCTGTAGAAATCACAGTGAAAATTTTTTCATCAAATATTACATGAATCAAAGAAGAAGAAAAAAAGAAAAAAATGCTGACAGCAACAATTTCACTTTTCGTAACTTTAGAGTAAATACTTAAATAAATAATTTTATAATGTTTTAAAATAATTTAAATAAATCATTTTAAAGACATCGGTATTGCTCCTAATATTCAAGTCAATGATATTTCATGAATCAATTCATGCAAAATAATTTTGGCTTAGCAGTATATATATTGACCAGTTCAACAGTTTTAATTTAAATTCATGAAAAAATGAATAATTACTTGATTTGAGGATGAATAATTACTTGAAAAATGCATTGCATATGCATCTCAAATTTGAGATGTCTACTTACATTGAAACCAACCTGCAAAACATCTGATGGGGCTCGATTCGACGACGTTTCACATGTGAATTAAATATATTGCCTCTGGTCAATGAGTTTTAACATAGCGATAGTTAAAAATAGGTGTTTTACCATGATTCTTGATATTTTGAAAAGGAGTTGAGCAAACATGGAACTCGCTTCAAATTTTAATATTTTATTTAATTCAGAATTTATTTTGAGAATTGGATCCTACCTGAGTTAAGAATAAACATCGTTTCATCAATTTTAAGAATGCACAAATTTTATTTGACAATTTCAAATTGCTTGTATGATTTTGCCTTTTAAAGGGTGTAGGTTCATGACTCAGATTCTTTACTAAATGCTCATGAATTTTTTTTTCTGGTAACAGTAACTAGGTTATCTTTATCTACATTTTACATATTATTTGGGAGAGAGGGAGGGGGGGGGGGGGTGAAAATTCTGTAACTGTGACGTTTATCTTTTAACTTTAACACAGCATTATACGATGGCTTAGTTCTAGTGGAGCCACTTATTTAGAGAAGAACATTTTTTATTCTCTGTATAGAAATTCTTCTGTTGATGGCATCGGATTGTAAGTTACGTTAATAATTTAATAGGATATCAAATATTAATGTGAAACAAATCACTTCTTCCGATCATATGAACGACATTTAAATACTCAAAAAATTTTCGGGTAAAAAGTAAATATCTAAATAAAAACAATTTGCAAAGAAAATCTTACTCTTACATTTTGAAAAACAAAGAGCGAAAATGAATGCAATGGATATTTATTGTAGCCACTTTTTTCGCACCGTCATACTAGAGGACCAACGTGCAATCGTCGTCTCTACAAAAAATGGCCATTCCTTTACAGAGAAGTCCACTCCAGAGCAGAGCAATCAGGGATGTTTTAGAAATTTTGTATTTATGCTTTGGCAAAACAGGATGTCACGTGAAAGTCGCAACCTTATATGCCCTATCGGTTTCAAATTCAAGGTCTTCCGAAGAAGGGGTCATTTTGTCCCCAGGAAAACTAGCATCTTTAGGAGAAGGGTCGCTTTTTTGCAGTAATGATTGTGATTGATTAACAATTTTTCGAGTTTGTTGCAAGAGCTCCCTGCTGCCTTCACAATAGTTAATGTCTAATGACAGAATAAATAAGTTTTAAGCTTTTTTTTTTAAATATTAAAAAAATCCCACAACAAAACAATATTAACAAGCATATATGTAAGTGGGGCCAGGGTCCAAAAAAGTGAGGGGGCCTAGGCCCCCCCTGGCCCCCTGCACCAGCCGCCACTGGTACCGGGCCATGTAACCCACAAACGTTATGTTCATAAAAGTCTAATATTCAATTAAGTGCAGACTCCTCATTTAGCTCCACTGACCTTCCTACATTTCCAGTCTCATTGAATGGTTATAGCTTGTTTCTTTTTTCTAATTTCCTTTTGTAATAAGCTTGACATTACTCGAAACTTATGTAACTTTACTATACTTACTATTTAGATGAAACTTACTATTACTATCTTTAACTATTTAGATGAAATAGTAAAGTATGTACATCATTATCACCTAATTATGGTTGTGGTATTTAATGACAATAAACTGTATAGCTGTTATCTATTTTTTACCAATGTAAAATACTTTTTGTTTAAATAAAGAAAAGTAGATTGATTTAAAAATAACTGTAGTAGGTAAAATATATAGATTTTTTAAAATGTTTGAAACTAAAATTTTGCTGTGAAAATTTAAATTTAGAATAATCCTATAAAGCTGTAACTCTTTAGAAAAATATTTTTTATTTTCTTATCAAATAAGGTACAGCTATACTTCTGTGCTCTGTAGGAAGTTGGTAACTCTATTAGTTTGAAATAAATTGGATTTCCACAAATTGCATTCTACTTTATACCTGTTAACCTGTTCCGAAAGTACCCCCCCCCCCCCTTAAGAAAATTTTTTTGTTACAAGGAATTGAAATATTAAATATTTTACATGTGAATTGATATTTAATTTTCATATTGGTTAATATTTTTATAGGCTGATAACTCTAGGATATCCAGTTGTGACCTTTAGAGAAGAAAAAGTTGCATTAAAGTTTTTGGTATCTAAAAATGAGGAAAAAAGAAAGGTAACAACTTTTGCACAATTGTATGAAAATATTTTTCTCTTGAATGCTTTAAAATATTATGTATATGAAATGTATTTAAATACAATATATGTTTTCAGAAACATTCATTTTAAGTTTTGCCCTAATAAACTAGATTATTTAACTGTTTAATTTTAAAATAATATTGAAATGGTGTGTTGTTGATTACTTTTTTTATGCAGAAACTTATAAGTTCTATGAAATGCAATTTCTACCATAAATTTATCTAAATGCATTTTTAGATTCTTGAGTTTATAATGTAAAATATGCTTTATCAACCACATTTTTACAAAACTATAAAAAATTCTCATTCATATAAAAAGAAATCTTTCAGTTATTTTTAAATCATAAATTGTAATGAATTTATCTATTATAATAATCTTAATATAAGTAGCTTAAAGGAATATAAAGTTTTGTTTAAAAAATTGTTACAGTGAATTTGTGGCCTATAATTGTTATATTATTAATAAATGTCCACCATTAGTAGTTTATTTACCTTGAAGTAACTAAATAGGGAATAGATGAATATGGAAGTTGGTAATTTGCTTGATGCCGATTGGCATGACTATCCTGACATCCTGAAAGACCTTCCCTTTACAGATTCAGAATCTAAAATTTGTAGACATAGGTAACTACACCTACATTTAAAATCTGCAGTAAAATGTACCTGTTCATTTAATCTAAAACAGATAATTTAAATTTTTTACTCTTACTTGATTTTTAAAAGTTCTAATCTTCTGGCTGGGATGGAAAAACTTTCAAAACTCCACTTCAGTAAATGTTAGTTTAATTTTGGAGGGAAAAAAAGTTTATCTAGTAATACAATATTCTTATTACATTCTGCCAATCAGTACTTTAATCAAACAGTAAAATTTCATCCAAATTGTTGTAATGTCTTTTTATTTTCCAGCCTGTTATTGTGACAGATTTCGGCAAAAATGAGGTAAAACAAAAAAAAGTTCACCCAGTAAATGTGATATATAGAATGCTTTCTGTAAATACAAATCTGCAAACAAGTTTGGTGGAAATATCTACTTCATCTGGTAAACATCATAGTTTTTAATATAGATATAGTCTATAGATAGCATATCTTGAATGAACATTTAACTTAAATATTAATCAATTGTAATTTTAAGAGTTATCTAGTATTGTAAATATGTGTACTGCTAATCTAAACGTATATTGGAACAAAAACCACTTTCAAACATTTAAAAAAATGTATTTCACAAACTCATTATTTTAATATTTTAAAATTATTTTGCTTCGATGCACTAAGGAGCAAAAAACTTAAAATATTCATTATCAGGGTTCCCACTCAAATCACAGAATGAAAATCAATGACTTTTAAGGACCTAATTAATGCTTTTAAGGACCTTAAAAAATTTGTTTTCAGGCATCATGTCTGTATAAATTTTTTTTATAAAGTATATTCTACCAAAACAGTTACAAGTTGGCGCATGTGTAATACAAATATGTCAGAAAATTGCGATATAATGAGGATAAGTGGCGGACACGCAGGGATAGCAAGTCTGAGTTGAATTTCTGTAAATTTTGAAGTTGGTCAACATACACAAAAATTAAGGACCTCTAAGCATTTTCAAGTACTTTCAAGGCCTTGAAAACTGGTTCAAAAATATTAAGCACTTTTAATGACTTTCAATGACCGTGGGAACCCTGGTTATTGCCCAAAAATATTTTGTATATTTGAGATGAAATCTGAAGCAAAAAAAAAGCTTATTACTTAGGGAACATTTTTCAGATTTATACGTTCACTGTTATCCATGTTACGAAGGACAAGCATAGTTCAAATTGGTCTTGCATGATTTTAGTAATGATTATTAATTAATAGTGTTAGCATTTATTTTTAAGTTTTACTATACTACAATAACATCACTAGTTTTTATTGCACATAGTATTCAAGACATTTTTTAAAACATTAAGTGGAAGTCCTAGTAAGGATCATTCCCTATACTCGCTATGTTACAATCTTCTAGCCCAGTGCATTTAGAAACTACTTTGTAGAAAACCTTGAAATTTGGGGAGTAGGTACGAAAAAGATCACTTAATGAAATGGCATAAATTCAAAACTCGAAAATAGCGTCTAATATATTTTATTTTATATTTGAAATCCTTACGTCAATGCATAAGCAGCGACTCCACCTGCAGTAGTTTTGCTATTTTAATTAGTATTTATAATAGATAGACATTAATTGAAAACAATTTATGTCACTTCATAAAGAGATCTTTTTCGTACCTACTCACCAAATGTCAAAGTTTTCTACAAAATAGTTTCTAAATGCACTGGGCTAGAAGATTGTAACATAGCGAGTATACAGGGTTCACACGGTCATTGAAAGTCATTAAAAGCGCTTAATTTTTTTTAAACTTGTTTTTAAGGCCTTGAAAATGCTTAGAGGTGCTTAAAAGTCCTTGAAAATACTTAAAGGTCCTTAATTTTTGCGGATGTTGTGTGGTCAACTGCAAAATTCATAAAAATACAACTCAGACTTGCTATCTCTGCGTGACCACCACCTATCTGCACCGTATTGGAATTCTTCGACATATTTGTATTACGCATCCACCAACTTGTTACTTTTTTGGTTGAATATACTTTATTTATATATAGACATGACGCCTGAAAATAAATTTTCCTTGAAAACATTGTTTAGGTTCTTAAAAGTCATTGATTTTCATTCTGTGAGTTGAGTGGCAACTATGGTATAGGGAATGATCCTTGCTAAGACTTCCTCTTGAAACACCCTTTTACATTCTCTCCCCGAGACATTGTACTTATGACTGTAATAAAGATACTCAACAACCTTATATTGAATTAGAAATTAAATGTATTTCCCTTCATTTATTTTGATTCTTCAATCCATTTTCTTCAAAATGATCTTGTACTTATTTTTTTTTAATGCATTTCAGTAAACTATTATTTTGTACGAGTGTATGCATCTAGTCGTATTGCCGGTATACTAGGAGACTCAATGTATTCTAATAGAATGAGTACATTTATGGGAATGCCAGTCAAACTACATGTTGATCAAGCTTTGGCCTTCAATATGCCGGTAAGAAAACTATTTCACATCTCAGCTTGCTTTTGTACATTACACTGTGGGAAATTTTTTTTTATACATACCTTCACTAAGCCAGGGTTCCCAAAGTGCTTAATACTTTTTACTCATTTTCAAGGCCTTAAAAGTGCTTAGAATTCCCTAAAAGTCCTTAATTTTTCTGATGTTGTGTGCCCGACGGCAATATTTATAAAAATTCAACTCTTATTTACCTATACCCTCAAGACTGCCACTTATCAGCGCTGCTCCGGAACTGCCTGGTATGTTTGTATTTCGCAAATGTCAACTTATACTTCGTTTGGTTTTAGCAGAAGCATCTTACGAATGCCATTCCCGGAAAGTGCACATTTTATGTGCTATGGCCATAAGTACAGTGCATATGAAAAATGGATAGCAACATCATCAATGTGTGGCGACATCAAATGACAGATAAAGCTTCTGTGCACTGGAGTACTCTTTTGCACAGTGGTAAAGTATCTGTCTCGAGATCCAATGGTCTCGCAATCAAGGTCCGTCGCCCGCAACGAAAGCTGCATACACCTTTATTGGTGACAGCCGGACTCGAAACGAATCATGCTGCCATCTATCGGCGCTTCTGAAAGGAGACACTAAATCGAAACAAGCGATCACATACGCAACTCGCGTGCAACACCGCAACAAGCGGACACAACGATGCAACTAGCATCCCAAACCTCCAACTCCGATCAGAACAACAGTATCGCTCATTCGTCGCTGGGAGGAGGCTGTGTGGCGACATCAAATAACAGATAAAGCTTCTGTGCACTGGAGTACTCTTTTGCACAGCGGTAAAGTATCTGTCTCGAGATCGAGACCCGTCCCCACATGACACCCACATGAAAGCAGCATACGCTTTAAATGTCAGTTCATAAGGCAAAAGGCAAATTGTGCATGAAATTTTTTTATATTAGTGCTAGTTGCACATTATTGACATGCCTAAAAATCAATTTTCAAAGGTCCTTAAAAACATTATTTAGGTTCTTAAAAAGTCTTTGATTTTTGTTTTGTGATTTCAGTGGAATACCTGTAAGCTTCTTTGGACCACTTCTCACATTTAATAATGTGTTGTTCTTCCTTGTTATGGAAAGATCACAATCCTTTATTATAATGTGCTGTAATTTTCTGTTATTGTTGCTCTTTGTTCTCTTTTACAATTATGGACACTATCTTCTGCCCGAGCATTCAATAGTTGACACAGCAATCACAAGTGGCAAGTTCAGATCCAGTTCTTTAAATGACATTGCTGTTTTTAAATTCTCCAACATCTGTTGTTCTTGAAGATTTCACAAATGCAGCAATTTTGCTACCAATCTCTCCATGATCCAACCTTTCACAAATACTTTTAAAGTATTTCATATCTTGTTGTTTATCCATATCCTCGCAAATTCATTCCTACTATCTTAAGTATTGGGCTTTTTTATAAATACCTTTAATCTTAGGAGAATCGTGATTTTGTAGCTGAATTTCTTAAAAGTTCCAGCTGCCCATTTTTTAAACAAATTTTGCTAAGATTAAAGTGCAAGCAGGGGTCTATGCAGAGGGAAATTTGGGTCCGTTTACGGACCCTTTACAAAATTCCATGTCCAAAAAACGGACCTTTCACTAAATTCCATTTCCAACAAAAGGACCTTTAACAAAATTACAAGTAAAAAAATGTGCATCTATAATTGAGATATTTAAATCATCTAGGAGTAGTAGGATACCATTGTAAGTATTTGTAAGTACACCTACTCAACATTTTTTTTATTGCAAAATTTTATTTCACAAAACTATATAAAATTTGAAATTGTTCACAAAATTAATTTTTTTTCACCTCAAAAATAAGAGCGGTAAAAAAAAACCTGGATAGACCCCCGACTAATTAAAAATTATATTTAAAAATATTGTTTTAAAGTAAACAGTTAAAATACAAGAAATCCCAATTTGAGGAACACTGACCTCAAGCTTGCAATGTTTTTCATTATAAAATTAACTCACTAAAACAAAGTTTTAATATAAATACTTTATATACCTGTAATCTTGAATCTACAATTGCCGCTTATTTAAGTGATTTTTATCTTGGATTGAGTTTTTGTAGTGTTTGATCACTAAGGAGAAAATCATCGATTCCATGCATTTACTAACATCCTTTTGCCCTCAAAACTTGATAGAATGCATTGTTAACAACGAGTCTATCTGCCAAGTTTCAGCTCGACTGGATGGCAAGTGGGTTAATTAGTCCTCCAAGGTAACAATAGTTATACGTGTAAAAGCAGTCTTTTAGTGACAGCCTGTAAAACTCATAGAATGCATGTCATTGACAACAAGTCCGTCAAGTTTCAGCTTGATTAGATGACAGCAAATTGGATAATTAGTCTCTGAAGATTTGTCAGCCAAAAGCACACAAAAATAAAATTAATATCAAGTTTTTTTTTTTTTTTAAAGCAACTAATTTTGAGTCCAGAAGAATTCTAATGTGTCCCATAAAAATATGCATGATCTCGAGTATTTATAACACGGAAATCAAAATTTTTGGATTGGCACAGTTTATTCAGTAATTCCAAATTAGCAATTTATTCAATAATTTAAGTGATTTTATGCATTTGCTTATGTACAATATTTTAATTTATTTCATGCTTCAAAATGAGTTCTGTTTTAAAGTGAAACATTGAGTATATATTTTCTTCCACCTTAATAAAGTGCAGTTGCTGGTGTATAGCAAATGTTGATTATAGAGAAATTATTTGTAGACTCAAATTTTTTTCTGATGCTAAAATATCTTAATGTGTTATATTTGTATTTTGCTACTTTTTATAGTGTAGTATAATAAATATTTACTATGTTGTAAAAGTATAACTATGCAAGTATGAAAGTGTAATGATACATGAATATATGTTTAATATTTACAGTTCAATTAGAAATATTTTAATACACTTCAGTACATTTATAGCACTTTTTTCTTTATTTATAGCCTATACCTGAAAATATAGCAAAGGTATTGAGTATACCCAAAGGAGTGAATGGTCACTTAATGATACCCAATATGTTACACCTTAGAAGCATTTTCCTGCCTTCTTTCTATGGTTCAGATCTCACCATAACGGCTAAACCACCTACTCATTTTCAATGGACTGCTGAACAGTTCAAACTGCTGTCATCATGTATTTAATAATAAATTTTATTTTATCTAAAATGAAATTTAGTTATCGTGACTTAAAATCCCTCTCAAACATTGAAACAAAACAATGTTCTTCTTCAAAACTTTGTTAATGAAGAAAAACTAACAGTGAATAACTGATGAAATTTCTGGAGATAAAGCGTACGGTGGAGTTTGGTCACCCATTTCCACCAGCACTCAATTGAAATTGCCAATATTATGAAAATTGAGGAATTCGACTTCAGTTTGCCAGGAACAAGAACAACTGCAGCTGTTGAAAGGACACTTTCTATTGTTAGCAAAATTTGGACTTCTGAGAAGACACAACTTTTTATGGATACTCTGAAATCTTTGTTAATAACTAAAATTAACTTTTCATATTCTTACAGCGAGTTTCTGGATTTCCTAAAATCCAATAAAAAATTTCTTAAACTTAACAGCCTCAAAAGTATATGTAAAGTATATCTGAAATAAAATAAAATAAAGCTATAAAATTACCAGTAAATGCGTGTAATACTAAAATTTTAACTTGTTTAAAAATTAATAATTGCATATTAATATTTAATATACATTATAGTTGTAGTTTTTAATAATATTTTAGCATATAACTGCAGAAACGGAAATGAAGTCCAAAAGTTTACTAAATTTTGGATTTTCAAGAATTTTTAACGAGTGCCACTGATATAAAGTTGCAATTTTTAAAAATAATACATACATAATCAAGTTGTTCTAATAATGCTTCTGTAAATATTTCAAGTTCTTCTGCAGTGTTATTGTTGTGAGTATCGATTATCTTTTGCTTATATCAGTTGTGTTTAGGGGGTGAGTATCGTAAACTAAGCCAACCTCAAAAATAAAATGCAAACTGCATTGGATAAGGGGAACTGGGAGGCCATTTTGGGGCTCCTTTCATTTGTGGTAAAATAATATAATTTTCTGCACTAAGTTTGTAGCAGCCTTTCTTGGGTTTTGTAATTGGGATGGAAAAATATACTGTATTTGTAGAATTACAAGGTTCCCGCTCAAATCACAACGAAAATCAATGACTTTTAAGCACCTAAATAATGTTTTTAAGGACAGTTGAAAGTTTGTTTTGCAGGCATCATGTTTGTAACTAAATTTTTAATAAAGTATATTCGACCAAAATATTTAAAAGTTGATGGATAAGTAATACAAATATGTCGAAGAATTTCGATACGGTGCAGATAATTGGCGGTCACGCGGGAATAGCAAGTCCGAGTTATATTTTAATAAATTTTGCAGTTGGGCACACAACATCCGCAAAAATTAAGAGCTTTTAAGGACCTGTAAGTATTTTCAAGCACCTCTCAAGACCTTGAAAACAAATTGAAAAATATTAAGCACTTTTAATGACCATGGGAACCCTGAATTAATTTTATAAAAGATCATATATTCAAGATTGAAAAATTGTGTAAAAGGAACATTAAACCTTCATATATTTCTGGAGATTTTAAATCATAATCTTTTTTGTTATTAATGGTAAATTTCGTAATCAAGATAAAAGGTATTTTTTAAATATGTTTAGACATTTAAATAAATTTATTACTTGAAAAAACAAAACAAAAAAAACTTTAATTATTTTGTTCAAATAGCAAAAGTAAAATTTCTGGAATCCTCCCGACTACCTGCCTTTTCAAATAAATAAAATTCCAATACAGAAAAGCAAAAAATTGAGCAACACGCCAGAGAAAATATAGCAATGACTTGGTGAAAAACTGTAGCCGAAAGATCAAGTTTGCATAACAAGTAATTGAGGCACTGCCTTTGAATTTAGACTATATACCTTATTTAAAGTAACTTTTCCATTCCTAATACTTAAGAAAAGTTGATGCAAAATGATTATTTGGCTTAAAATAGAGCTTAGTTTATTCTCAAAACGGACAAAGAAAAATTATATATCAATCAAGCTTATCCTATTAAGGCCTAATATATATAATATATAAACTCAACAAATATATGGTTTAAATTTATTTATCAATAAAATGCAATTTAGTTACACCAAAATATTGTTGCATAAATTTTCACTCATGCACCATTTTTTTTTTTACATTGAAATCTTAGGTTAAAACACATTACTTAACCTATCACAGACTAAAAAAAAATCACTAAATAAAAGTACAAATGCGTAGCAGTTCAACACAAATGGGTTTAAAAACACTTTGCATGAAATATAGGAACATCACTTATGCCATTTGAAAACATAATCCAGAATTGCTTAAGAGCCAAAAATAAGATTTCCCTTACTAAGTCACAGCAGGATACAGCTTATAAAACAGATCCATAACCAAAAATATGATTAGTGACATTTACATTACCAAACTCTTAATTGGAGAGAGAGATAATGAAAGTGTCTTATAAATAAGATTAAACAAGTGTGAATAGAGATGGTTAATTATAATTCAGGGATGTCATAACTTCATATTAGACCAATTGAAACGAAAATATGCACCAAACCAAATTACTTGAAAACAGTGGTAGTACATTTTTAATTTAACAACACAAAAATAAGTTCAAAGCTTGTCTTCCGAGTAAAAACTTAGTTATGATTGAATGAAAATTCTACAATCATGACAAAATTTAGATAACTTCAATTTTAAGTTTGCCATCATGTCAAATAAAAAAAACCTATTATAATCTTAAATTGTTTAAGTAATGGCAATTGCTGTAAATTTAAAAATTAACAGTCCAAAATAATCTCCAAAGTTAATCTTCAAGTCAAACACATTAACTACTTACATCTACATAAATGCATTTTTATAACGGGTAAGTAACAAAAGTTACAGTTTAAGATTCTTTGAAAAGATACACACAAAACACACGTAAAATATTTAAAAAAAAAAAAAAATTAAAAACCAACACATATAGCGTGTCTAGATCGCCTTGTCAAAAAAAATCTCAGGAATACATGCAGAATCTATGCCGTTATTCCTTATTGCCTTGGAAGAATAAAAAAATTCATCTCATTCTTCCATCAGTCTTTTTTTTACCCCAAACTAATTGATCAAATCGTCCTCTTCCTTCCGTAATCCACTCCCTTCTTCACTTCTAGTCTTTTTTCTACGTAAAAACCAATTAGTAGAATCTTCCTTGTCCTCATGTTCTCGCAGAATGGACCTGATAGCAGCCCGACGGAACATCCAGGAATTTTCAGGTTCCTTTCCGTGATCCCAGAGCAATATCTCCTCTTCCAAGAACTTCCTAAACCGTTCTCGCCAAACAGGATCGCTACCTATTAGTTGCTTCATTCTTGCACTCTTCATTAAATAATCCACTACAGAATTGGGTTCGCCATTCTTTATTGATTGTTGTTCTATATTATTGACCCATCGTGTGCTCTTTTTCTTCTCGTTTTCAAATTTGGGTGGTTTTTCAGAAAAGTCTGATGCAAAATTACTTTCTGCATGTTTCGGTGGCTTCGGCCCCTCTTTGCGCTGACTTTCGTAAAACTCGTCTTTCATGTTAGCCCACTTGTGTCTTAAAGAACCCAAAAAGTCCCAAAACTCATTTTTCCCATTATTGTTATAATGCTTGAACATATTTCTGGTCTTTTCTTGTGCCTTTTTGAAATACTTGCCCACACCTTCAAATGCCTCTTTAACTTTCTTTTCATTGTAATTTACATATTTTGAGAGCATATCAGCGATATTCATGCTGTCAAAGGAGCCCCTGAAATCCTTCCAAGTCCAATCATAAAATTTTTCATTTTTTTTCTTTCCGTGGGTTTCTTCCTTATGTTTTCTTGACTGCTCATCTTCTGAGGCTTTTTTGCTCTTAAAAAAGTCATCTTCATGGCCTTTGTTTTCTTTTTCGTTCAGCTCCTTGACGAGATTGTCAATCGACTCTTTCCAATCTTTGAGATCATTTACTTCTGAATACAACTTGTTTTTCAATTTCTCGATTTCTTCGGTCAGAATGTCCGACGAGTTTTCTTTCGCATCTTCCTTTTGATCCAGTTTGGCATCTTTTTTGCCTGAATCGTCTTTGGCGTTTTCAGAAAGGGGCGAAAATGCGCCATACCTCATACGAACCAGTTGCTGCTGCAAGTCGTCGTTGTCAATTTTAAGTAGATTCACTTGCTCTTTTAATTTGTCAATTTCAGTTTTGTAAGGGTCTTGCTCCTTTATCTTATTTTCGTTCTTTAAACTTTCAGTCTGCTCCTCAAGATAGATTATGAGAAATTGCATCGAGTTGCTGAGCTTCACATTCTCTGTTTTCAAAGCGTTTATCTGTTCTTCTAGAGTTTGGAACAATTTGTCGTCTTCAATTTTAGAAATTACTCGATCCTTGAGGTGAGTGTTTTCTTTTTTTAATTCATCTACTTGCTCTTTCATTTGCTTGATTTTATCTTCTGGTGTACCTAATAGAAATAAAGAATATAAAATTAAATAAGAATTACACAAGATTAAATATGTTGATACATTTTATACAATTACTAAAACAAAATCAGGGCTCATAGTAGTTTCCACTAAAAATACCTGATAAAGATCCCACGATAAAAATATGCATAAATCAAATTCTTATCTCACAGATATTAAGTTCAATCAAATCTCACACATTTAAAAAATAAACTGTTAACATATTAAGAATTTTAAATATATATAAATGTATATATGTTAATTATATGTATTACTTATTGTTAAATTATTGCTATTCTTACAAGAAAAAGAAAATAATTTCACTGTTAATAAGCAAATGCAAAAAACTTAGGTTTTGGGGGAAATATTTAACTTTTCTCAAAAATATACTGTTAAAATCATTAAAAAAAAAAAAAAAAAAAAAGAAGTTATACAAGAAGAATTCAAAACACCAAAAGCGAATTGAAGACATTGTTGGGGAAAAAAATTCTGGTCAACTTTTATCATTTTTTCAGGAACATTCTCAAAAATATATTTATAAAATACATGGATGAAAAGATAAAAAGGAATCAGAGTACCATGTAAGATAAAAAGATCTAATGAAAGTTTAATTGGTATAAAATGAGCAAAACACAAAAAATGAATTAAAATACACAGGAGTTTTCTGGTCATTTTTTTTTTTTTTTAATTAAATACATTTTTTTTTTTTTTTTTTAAATTAAATACAAAGATGTTTCTTAAATATTCATTGAAAATTTTGTAAAGCACACATGAAATGGGTGCTTCACCACAGTTGGTAAGTATGTACACTTAAATGTTTATCCCCTTCACCTTACCCTGTAAATGCATAGTAGAAGCCACTGCAATGGATATAAATATAATAATGAGACAATCCTTAAATTGAGGATTTCTCAACAATCTATGGGTTAACAAGAACCTATTCCATCCATCTTCAGTATTAGGGGCAGATGCAGGAGCAAGTGTAGGTACAAGAGGTCCACTTTCAGCTGCAAAAAAAAAAAAAAAAAAAAATATTATAGTAAGTTATCTAATTTGCTTCTGTCTATCAACGTATATGTGAAAATTAGTAAAGTAAAATTCCCAGTAAATATACTTTAGTCAAAGCTCATTATAGTAAACACCAAATGAATTGATTCTGAATGCAATATAACTGAAGTTTAATATATATATTCAAAGAATGGAATTATTTAAAAAAATATTGCCATGATTTGCAACAAGAATTAATGTTACAAAATTAGAAACTAATAATTCAGACATAAAAATTAATAAAATGCAAATACAACTTAAAACTCATTTTTTTTTTTTTTTTTTTTTGTATAATTAGAATAGACCATTTCTTTCCCTCTTTAGTTTATTTTAAATTTCCTTTTTAAATGTTATTACAGGGTTTCCACTGAAATTGTAGAAAGAAAATAAGACTCTTAAGAACCTAAATAACATTTTTTAAGGACCTTTGAAATTTTTTTTTTCAAGCAACAGATCTTTAAAGTGCAACTTTGAAGCTACTTTGCCCAGAACGTTAAGATCAAAATCTTTCAGGCGAAATTTGCATTTTACCTTGTAAACAGACTTTGATAATAGTCTTTGGCTTGCAAAACGTAAATACTAATGTCGTGTGTTCTTCTCACAGAGTACAGTGTATAACTAAAACCATTCGATTTGTACTCCACAAAATGAGCAAATACGAACCAAATTATGTACAAGTTGATGCATGCTTAACACAAATATACCAGAAAATTTTGGTGTGCGTGAATAAGTGACAAAAAATAAGGACTCTAATCATTTTCAAGTACAGTAGTACTTCGATATCTCGAACTTCAATATCGCGAAAAACTTGATATGTCGAAAAATAATTTTTTCCCTTGATATTGCATATTCATCTAATGTTAATTTCAATTCTTATGTTGAAGAGTTTTCACTCAAAACCTTGTTGTGTCGAAAAATTTTCGAAGTAGTTTTCCAGAAAAATCGCCATTCAGTTATGTAGAAGCAAATAGTATAATCATTTATCAGAATCAGAACACACAATTCTTTTTCAAATAAAATACGCTCATTTGAGAAACAGATGTCCTTCACGAAGCATCATGCAAAACAAAACACTGTTCGAGTTATTTTTTGGCAGAAAACCAACTGCATTGTATCTAAAAATCTTCGGTCAAAAAGCTTTCGTCCACAACAAACGCCACAATTCAAAATTCGAACCAAGATCACAAGAACTCATTTTTATTGGTTATTCCGATGAAGCAAAAGCCTATCGTTTTTGGGATTCAAAATTTCCCTTTTAGCCAGGCCACGATGCTAGACTTTTTTAAGTAACTAGTAGTGAATAAATTCATCCTTGTACATTTTATTTTATATGTACATTACTATAGTGTAAGTACTAACTCTTTTCAATTTCATGTACTCATTTATTATTTTCGACTAAAAATTCAAATTGCTGTATTTAGACTTTTTCAACTATAATTACATATTTATACTTATTCTCATCTACCATGACTAATTTCTAGACAATTATTCAGTATATTAAATTTTTAAACTGAATTGTTAAGTTTTGGTTACGACCTTGTTATCTCAAAAACTCGCTATCACAAAATTTTTTTAGTGTCCCTTCGACTTTGAGATATCGAGGTAATACTGTACTTTTAAGGCCTGGAAAACAAGCTAAAAAATATTAAACACTTTTAATGACCATGGAAACCCTTCATTGATACCTCTACATTAAATATAAGAAGCAATGTTGTTTCACCTCTTTTTTTCTTTTCAAAATCTAAAACTAACTGTACACCAGCTGCTATTTTGAAATGTATTTCCATCATCACATTCAAAATGTTGAATTTTTAAGTGTAAAAATACTTTTAGACATGTTATGTTTGTCCCGAAAACTTTAAAATCCAGAGGAGCTTGAACAAAACAATTCCAATCAATATACTGTAGTTTTGAGTCGGGAAAATTCTCTACAGATCACTGGTACACTCTTCACTACATTCAATTCACATAATTTAACTTTTGCTCTATTTTCAAATGAAGAAAACAAAATCTACCGTTGCTCTATATATAAAGATAGGATACTCTTTTGTTGAACGTGTACCCAAAAACCACCAAGTCTGAAAGTTGGTGCAGTTATTGTCAAGCTGAAATGTTTGCATGAAAATAATATATATAGCAAGTTTATCACAGATTGAGAGGTAATTAGTTTTATTGCTGCAATATGGCGATTTTTATCTGGTACCCGTCTAACGTACCAAAGATGGGATTGTATAGAGATGTGGCGACTAGAGCACATGCCTTTGACCTACTAACGCTTTATCAGACTGCTGTACTTCATTTGTGCTTGTTATGCAAATTCACCTATGTGATCAGCATTTAATATTTATAACCATGCTGTCTCTGGAAGAGTGCTAGGTAACCGACTTAATTGCCTTTGTTATTTTTCTTGATACTTCACAGGTGGAAGGTTTAAATCTAGTTATTTTATTTAAGTGTTTAATAAAATAGTTGACTATTCATAATCTCGTTCCTTAATTTACCATACCTTACTTATCATGTACCGAACGCTACTTTTCATGTACTAATTGGAGCCTGGACGATTGATATAACTGCTCTGCCCGGTTTGAGAACAGTTCGTATAGAACAAAATATCAATGCTGTAATAAATTTAATGATGGAATAAATTAACCCAAACATTACAAACTAACCCAGGGGTAGAAATGAAATTCTTAAATCAGGTGTACTAAATATCAGTTAGGTGCACACATTAACTAAAAGAATAGAAAATAAACTTTAACGTTAAAGATGGATAAAATGAAAGCACAGCAAATATAAAGCATGCAAGCTAAAGAAATACAACTTTTCAAAATAACTGAACCTTCACTTATAATAAACAAAACAATACAAGTTTTTATTTTTTATTTTTAAATAATAATAAAAATTAGCATGATTTTGAATAGTTAGACGCACTGCACATACCCGAGTTAAAGATTTATGTGCACAAATAAAATTTTACATGCCCAGTACACCCATTGATTTCGAACCCTGAATTAGCTACACGCTAAAGGGCCTCTAAAAAGTTATATCTATTTATAAATTTGAAATTATAAATTACCTAAAGTAGTGCTCAACAAATCTATTTGAGATAATAACATGCCACTATGATGCATTTCTTCAGCACCCTCCTCAATAACATCAATGTCGCTAGATGAATTGCTGTCATTGTGGTGATTCATGCTTGTATCGTTTAAGATCTCATGATGGCTTACATCCGTTTCACTTAAAATTTGGTTATGATGGTTGACATTCAATTCACTTAAGATGTTAGGAGGGTGGCAACTCATTTCCCTTATGATGTCGATATCGTCGAGTATATTCCTTGAAATGTCGTTTTTATAGTCGACATTCGCTTCATTTAAGTTGTCGTTATGGTGATTGATATCCTCTTCAGTAAAAACTTGCACACCAGAGCCTGTAGGAGAACATTCTTTCACTTCATTCATCCTAAAAAAAAAAAAATTCAAGTTAGAATACAATTATTTCAGGATTAAAATAAACTTTGATGGGTGCTTTTTAAGAGGTCCACATTTGTATCATGCTAGCAGGAGACGGGAGACGAATGTCGCAGATTTTTCAGCAGCCGACAGATTATTTTATAAAACTGAGAAAAAACAAAAACACGTTCTTTGAATCCGATTTGTAAGCTTGTGCAATTAGAGTCAACATGCATGCTAGATAGTTCACTGCATGAAAAAGGAATTAGATAGACCTCTATGGCGATTTTACGGAGATTGTATAGACATTATCCTTTCTTGAAACTGAGGAAGAGAAGAAAAAATGATCGTTGATGAAATATACTCAAGGAAAAAGAGCTCTGTGTTAAAGGCATTCATTTTCAACTTTTTACGCCATTAAAGCATTTTTACGGGAATTTCGGAGGAGGGGATGTTTAGAACACCTTAATAGGCTTTACCACAGCGATTTTGAACAAAATCATTGGAGTCGTTTTTTAGCAATTATACTGAAAAACATGATTTTTTCAATGGCAGCTACCTTGTGTGCATGCACGATTTTGACAAAAACCTTAATAGTAGGTCTCTGTGCTATCACCAACCCCCACACCAAATTTGAACATCATAGGTCAATTTGTTCAGGAGTTATGCTGACCACAGATCATTTCAAAGGTTTCTAGATCACTTTTGTGAAATCAGGATGTGCCAAAACGTGGAGAAATACAAAAAAAAATCATATATTTTTTTGACCGAATACTATACTTTTATTATCCTATATATACATATGGGTAATTGAAAGTAATAAAAAAAAGCAATACTTCCTGCACTGAATATTACAACTTTAAATTTTGACTGCATCAAGTATAATAATAATAATAATAATAAATTACTATTAAAATCAAAAGTTTGAAATATTAAAAGTACCAAGTTGAGGACCCCTTGTTTTATATTTTGATTGCCTAAACTGTTAGCCTTAATTAAGTAGGAATACAAGGGATAATTCCAAAAATTTTTAGGGATCATTTAAAAAAAAATAAGGGATATTTCTTTAAAACCTGACATATGATCCTAACACAGACATTCTTTTCAAAGCATTTTTCAATAGAGGCAAAAACTGCCAAGAATAATTAAAATCTCAGAAAATATTTGTTCCTCTGAAACAATTTTTTTTTTACGCAGTTTTGGAGGAAAATTAGGAAATTTCCGAGATTTTCAATATTTTTTTAGGAATTATTGCAAAATTTAAGTACAATTTTAAGGAGTAACAAAAATGTAAGGAATATTAGGACAAATGCACCCCTAACATCATCAAAACCTCTACTAATAATGATATATTTAACCTTCTATTGGGTACAATATGTTAACCCCTAAATCTGGGTGTAATGTGCTTAATGGGTTCATATTAAGCAAACATAATTAAAAGTTCATACAATTTCCTATTAGGTTAAGGGAACTCGGAACTCTAACAATAAAAAAGTCATTTTGGGTTGGTTTTTCAATTGTTTCATGTTGTTCTATGTTTCGTTGTCTTTCCATTGATGGATTATTGTTTTGTTTCTATTCAAATTAGAAGCACTTTATATTTTGTTTTAAAAATGACAACTTTCAGTATTAAATATATAAGACTTTTACCTTAAACTTTGCTTTTCTCTAAACATGATACTTCAAACTCAATGTACTTTTTCTAACTATTAGAGATATACCAGTAATTTTCTTATTGGATTCTAGTTTATAACCTACAGATTAAATGAACGTTAAAAAAATTTCTGTTCTTCTCTTAATTATTTTTTAAATGCCAAACCTTTGTAAAAAAAATATATGTTTTTAAAAAAAAAAAAATTGGAAAATTGATTAAAATTTAATAAGAAAAATTTATATGATATTTTTTTTTACCAAACTTTAACCTTAGTTTAACCTGTAGATTATGTACTACAATTTCATAAAAAAGTTAAAGGTATATCATAAAGGTTAAAGGTTAGAAAAGGTGCATTGAAATTAAAAATATCATGCTTAAAGAAAATCAAAGTTAAAGATAAGAGGCTTATATAGTTAGCATTGATAATTAATATAACATACTTCTAATTTGAGTAGAAACAAAAGTAATACATGAATGGAAAGGCAAAACTACATAGAGAAACATGAAATAAAAATCTCAAAATTAATTTTTTTTTAGGGTACTGAGTCTCCTAAACAATATTATAAGGTGGTATCAAAAAAAGTAAAATACAAAAATTTCTGCCAAAAAAAATTATAAGTTTTCTATACAATTAATCAGCGGGGCGAGACATCAAAATTGCAGCTAAGAGTTTGTCCGATCAAATTTGCTGGGTAAAATAATCAAATTGAGGATCTTCTTTGTTTATTAGAGAACATTTTAACAATATATGAATTCAAATATTGGAATATATGTTTTACATTAAAATCCACAACATCAATAAAAAAAAAAATAAAAAAAATCATGTTCCTACCCATTCGAATTTATTTCTACAGAGGGTTCTTCTTTTACTTCTTCGGATATCTCTGTCTGGTTCACCTAAAATATAAGAGAGAGATATATAAAAAATGACAATGCATAAAATCATTTTTGTGGTTCCTTATCGCTAATTCAATATATTTATTAATAAAATGGAGATTTTTTATACAGTAGAACACTAATTGACCATCTGAATACTGATCAACAAATGCTGGTTGCCAAGAAAAAATAATGAGCATTCTTTTTTTTTGGTAATCCACCACTTAATTTCAGATCTCTGACCATAAAAAATTGTGTAATTTAAAAATGAGCCTAATTGGAGTCATCAGTGACTAAATGTTTAAATAACTCGACCTACTCTAAAAAGGCGCGAGTTTTCGAAGCCAGAGATTTGAAATCACCTGTGCTTTTCTCATAGAAAATTAAATAGCGGTGGGTTACCAAATAAAAATGAATATAATTACTAAGTAAGTTATGACACATTTGGCAACCAGATTTAGTTCAACTCATTCAGAGCCGACTTTTAAACAGATTCAGACATTTCTGCCCCAGCAGACCAGTGGGTTTCCACAATTTACTAGTATTTCTCTAGATTCTATAAAAATTCAGAATTGGGGTTCAATACGGTACCTTAACTTCAGTCGTGTCTCAGTCTGTTAGTATTTCTGAAGGACAGTAATGACTCTGAACCATCTAAAATTTTAAAAATCATTTCTCTTCCTTTGACAAGTATCACATACCAAAAACACAAATAATGATTAATATTTTTAATAATAGTCATATCAAAAGCCAGCAAATGTGTTAAAAAAAGATCATTTAATAGTAAGTGAAACTACACACACAATTTCAAAATTTGACATGAGGAAATTTGTTAGGATAGATTTTGTGCCAATATGTGCTCTATTGTTCTGCAACTAATTAGTACAAAAAAAAACAAAAAAAAAAACATTAAGATTGACATATACATATAAAAAGTATAAACCTTTATACAGCGTTTTTGTCAAAATAAAATGTCACAAATCCATGACTTTTCAAGACTGAAGGAAATAATTTTCCATGACTTAAGAAATCAAATAACAAAAAAATTAATAATATTAACCTATATGAATTTTACTAAACGAACGTAATAAGTAATTCAATGTACTATAAAATGATTTTTATAAAGTTTTATTTTAAATTGAGTAAAAAATCCTTGTTTCAGTAACTTTCAAATAAAAAGGGAAATTCCATTCTTTGATATTTCAGTGTTAAAAAAGCTAATCAATCTTTATTATTAAAGAGATATTTGAAGAAAGAATAAGTCAATGTCAATAATAATAAACTATATCATCAAATATCAAATGTTTTGATATCAACAATGGAAAACAAAAGAAATAAGATGGACAAAAATCACAGATATGTAAATACAAGCTTATCAAAACTGTTCATTTCAGTTCTCATATTATGACATTTTTTTTTCACCTATGAGACTTTACTCGTGTGATGTCAAAAATTTGGAGTTCAGAAATATTTTAAGCACTGCGGTTTTTAACCATTGTTTCCATCAAAATGTAAATAAAACATAGATGAATTTTCAATGAGCTGAATAGCGATCATGGCGTTTATGATGTTACAGTTACGTGATTTTACTTAAAAGGTTTAGGAAATCCATGAAATTCACTGTATTTCCATGACTTGTAACCAGTTTTTTGCTCAAAATCATGACTTACCATGACAAAATTTACCCAATGTTCGAATTCTTGACTTTCCATAAGTGCGGAAACCCTGTTTATACTCTCTAATTAAATTCAGGAAAACAACTTAAGTCTGAACCAGGGTTCCTACTGAAATCATAGATAGGAAATCTATGACTTTTCAAGGCCTTTTAACCCTTTCAGTCCCAGTGATGCCAATTGGAATCATAACATTTACGAATTTTTTTTCTCCTCGCCTAATACTCCCAGTGAATTTGAATCAATGTTTTTACAATCATCAAACAATTCTCTGCCCAAATATATATTCCCCCCCCCCACCAATATATGGCAGCACGGGTTCTGTTGATGAATGAAATTAGGCTTTTTTATGTTTTCTCAATTCCGAAAAAGATGCCAAAAATAATTTCAGTTTTTAAGTAATTTAAATTAAATAACTCTTTCAAATATGTTCATATTATTTTCTTAAATATTTAAAAATTGTATATTAACCATTTTTAACGAATAAATATTTTAAAATTTTAACTTTTGCAATGATTGAAAAGTGAAGATTTCATTTGGAAAATATTATTTATTTTAGATTTGTACTGTTATTACCAAGTTATTGCTATTTTTTTCTAGCAGTATTCACTACGTTAAGATATACTTACCACTAAATGGAAGATTTCAAATTTTATTTGATTTATTTAGAAATGCTGAAGCGAAATAGCTTAGCAATCGATGCAATTTGGAATCATTTTTAATTTGAATTAAAAAATTAAACAAAAAAAATGTGCTTTCAACCCTGTTATTCTGGATATCCAAATGAGTATATTTTATAAATTTCAGATTTTTAAAATGAAAAATAAATAATTGGGACTGAAAGGGTTAAGTACCCAACCCGCCCTATAGAGAAATTCACAGCTAGTCGCCTTTTGGGCGGGTGCAGGGGTAAACGTATATTTCCAAGTGAGGGGAACTGCCCTGCAGTAGTTGTTTAAAGCATGACGGTCCTCAACAATAGGCTATTGTGGGGCATGTAGAGGGGAGACATGGATTTAAAGTACTCAATGTCAAACTGCCCCACCCTTTGGACATGGAGTAAGATAGTCAGGGATTTTTCTTTTATGCGAATCTTGTCATGTACTTAGCGGTGGCGTTTGTTTCAATTCTCGGACATATCAAGCAGATGACCCAACGCACAACCCTATTGCAGGTTGTAAACATATAGTAATGATCTTTTAATGGTCGACAGTGACCCCCACAGGAATCCCAGGAGTGGCAGACAGGAGAACGAGTCCGGCAAGTTCATTTCCAGTTTTTATGAATGGAAAGTCACTGGGGTTTTGTGAAACCCACAACGCTGACTCCATGGGATTTAAAGGGTTAAGGACCTTCAAAAATTTGTTTTTATGCATGCGAGGTCTTTAATGGGTGACTTTACAGCTGCTTTGGTCAGAGCATTAATATCAAAATTTTTCTTGCACAATTAGCATTTTGTCTTATAAACAAACTTTGATGAAGGTCTTTGATTTTTTGGCTCACAAAACATAAACACTAATCTCACATGTTCGCCTCACAGAGTACAGTGTGTAACTAATTAAAACCATACGATTTCTACTCCACCAATCAGCAAATACAAACCAAATGATGTACAAGTTGATGCATTCTTAATACAATATACAAAAAAAAAAAAAAAAAAAAAATGATGGTGTGGTGCAGATATGTGAAAAAAATGCATTTCAAGCATTTTCAAGTACTTTTAAGGCCTGGAAATCCAGTTAAAAATATTATAATTTCAAGTAAATAAGTTTTAAAATGCTTTTTATATTTGAATTTTTTTTACTTGCTTCCCCCCCCCCCCCCCCCGTAGTGTAATGTATATAAAATACAAATTTTCAGAAGTATTGGAAAACCACTTAAATAATCAAAATGTCAATGACAATGCATTGTATCAAATTCTGGGGCTGTTATTGTCACTAAAAGGTTGTCCTTAAATTCCCGTTCATTTTTAATAAATAAATTTTGAAACGTAGTTTGTCACTGATAGACATGTTTTTGATATCGGCGCTGTGTTAATGAATATAAAAATTGACAATGCATATATAGGATTTTTTAAAAACTGTTTTTATGGGTTATATTATTGTCGAATCCCGCTATAGTGAACCGTCTGTGGACCCAACAATAAGTCCACTATAACCAATGGTTCACTATATCCGAATTCTTTAAAAAAATGTTTTTTAAATATGACAGTAGTATCGCTGGAAATAGTGATTGTGATAATTTTCTTATAAATTATTACTTAAACTTAAGTAAATAGATAATTAATCAAATATTAAAAAGAAAAATAATTACATAATAACTAAAATTTGATTTTACCTTTACATTCTTTGGAAGAAATTAGTCATTTTAGATTGAATACAATTAAATTTTAAGAAGAGTTTATAAATTTTCTTATCAACAATTAACAGAGCTACTCCCACATTTTCTCTTTCATGATTCTTTAGTCAAACAGCCCAACGTAGTTTCTTCAACGAGCTTCCATTATTTTTCATGTGCAGTTAAGTTAAGAGTCTCACTGTGATTTTTCCAAATGCTTGAAACTGTAGATTTTGATAAAGAAAATTCTTTGCATATTGCCGATTGATTGGTACCATCTTCAATACGTTTGATAAATTTAACTTTATCCTCGACTGAAAATGCTTTTTTTTTCACGGAATTACAAAATTTTGAGTTGCTCAAAAAACACTTCTGCATATTTCATATCGTTCATAAGAATAGGAAGAGAGCAACAGTAAAACGAGGGACAATTGGAGACTTTTGGGACTGTTACCACTTAATGATTGTACAGAATAGGGGCTTGAAGGGGGGAGGGTGTTTAACAATAGTGAACAGAGGCTTCATACTTGAATTGGGGGGAAGGGGAGTCAACAAAAGGAGGTTTGTTCTTTCAACCTGGAGAAGAGAAATGCTCCATAATCAGTTATTCTCTTTAGTTCGAGACAATGAGCATGAAAGAGTGAAATTTGACACAATGTAAAGGAATACTATTATTTGCACTCCCAACTCGTGCCTGTTTGAAGTTGGAAAACTGAAAAAAAAAATCTGTGGGAATGAAAATTGAGTCAACTATAAAGGAACTACCATTTCTCGAGTTGTCCACTATCAGCATATAAAATAACATTAGTTAAATAGGAGTTTGGTTTGGACCACTAAAAAAGTTCACTATAATCGAGTGTTCATTATAGCGGGGATCGATTGTAGTTTATAATTATTACCAGGCCAGATAGAATGGAAGTACACACATATGTAGGAAATCACTAGACCGTGCAGGAAATTAAAATAGTTTTTTTTTTTTTTTAAAGAATTGCGAGAAGCACCAAACAGTTAAAGAGATTTGCAAGTCAACAAAAGGGACAGCGTTCCGCAGTGTTGCTTTTCTCCTTAAAGGAAAAATTCTGGTATCTCCAGAAAGAAGGAGGTTGGGGGAGGGGGGAGTGATTTTCACATCTCTCCTTTTATCACTTCTAGGAAGAAGAAATTCCAGTATGTCCGAGAAGAGAATGGGGGAGACTTCATTTCTATTGGGTTTGGATCAGAGTTGGCATGGTTTAAACCAAATGGTTTTTTCTAAAAAACAATTGATTTTGTTTAAAGAATAATTTAAAATTGTATTCTTACTTATTTATAATTAGATTATATTATTTTATGTTGTAAATGACTTTGGTTTGAACTGAACAACTTTCTTTCTATTATTTTTTAAGAAAATAATTCACTAAATGAAAAATTATATGCATTACTATAGATAGAATAAGTTCTAATGCATTTTAAAATAAATCTTGTAATTAAAGACTGTTGAAGTTTTTATAATAAACTAATAGAAATATTAAGGTTTTATAGTAAACTAATAGAAATATTAAGGTTTTATAATAATAGGCTCTATTTTAAATTTGTTTCTAAAATAGAGGTTTTGTGTTTTAACAACTTATTTTTAAACATTAGAAACATCATTTTGAACAACTTATTACAATTACTGAAGAATCTAAGAGCAATATTCCATGTATTACATAGAAAACAATTACTATTATATTATATTGTATACATTAAATTTAAAAAATAGTATCTGTAAATAATACATTAAAATTTAATAAGATTTGAATGTTCACATAAGTAGTAACAATTATTCATTTACTTAGTTTAAACTATTTTCAAAAGAAATAATAGTTGTTATTTGAACAAAAATTATTCTAAATTTGCCAAATTTTATCTATAAATATGTATACTTGTAATTAGAAAAAGATTTCAAACAAAACCCGGTTTAGAAAAACCTTGTTTTTTTCCAACCATGGTTTGGATTCTGAACCTGAGAAAACATGTACAGTCACCCTTCCTTTACTCTCAACTTTTTCAATCTGTCTGCATCTTTACCAATTTCACACTTGGAAGTTTTTTCTTCTTCTTGAATTGATATATTTTTCTCACTTTTCATTGTAATTTTTTTAACCTTTAACTGCTGTAAGGGGTCTGACAGACCGCTACTCGTTTTTTGTAAAATGCTTCCACACCTCCTAAAATATCTCATCTTTGACTTTTATATTCATTTTTCTGATACTATGTTTCTTAAACTTCAAACTGATGTTCAACAATTTGTTTGACACAATATGGACCGTTGCTCTGGCGGAAAAAAACTCAAACCACCCAACCACAGCAGTTAGAGTTTAATGAAAAATGAGACTTTCAAGCAAAACAAGAAAATGCTGTATATGCAAAGGAGAAATGCTAGAGCAAAACTATTTGGTACTTACGTATTATCGCAACCAGGCCAAAATTCGCATAAATCGCCAAATTTGGCGACCCTACTTACGGCAACCAAAATTCGCAAAAATCGCCAAATTTGGCGACACTACTTACGGCAACCCTACGTGTTATACATGGTTTTCGTAAAGAAATTATTTTGCTTACTGGTTAAATTGAATGCCGTCAAATCGCGCCAACCTGGTTGCGATAATACGCAAGTACCAACTATTTTGCCCATTTCGTTCAAAAGCGTAAAAATGCAAATAGTATAGCAGTGATGTTGATGACATATCAAACTTGTAGATGGATAAGCGTTGAGATTTTGATAATACGAAACGAAAGTTTAAAGAAACAACTTTATTAGTAAATACGCAATTTTCCAAACTCAAACTGCTATCTTCAAATCTATAGCACACAACTCCCAAGAAAACAGCACAGGGATATTTAGTTATGACGACACGAGGATATATTTGTCAAGCTATAAATGCATGAGGATATATTTGTCATGCTATAAATGCACGAGGATATATTTATTCCTCTATAAAGTAGTTAAGAAAGGAACGAGACATACTTTTGTTATTTCTGACAACATAATTTTTTTTTATAAAGAAAAAGGTAAATTTTGATTCTGGTTTATTTTTTTTTATAGAATGGAAAGTTATTTTCTTTTTAACTTATTCTATGTTAATTTACCTCAGTTGTGAAAAAACAGAAGCTCTGCAGATTGACCTTTAACCAGAATACAATGCATAAGAACTTTTGTATAAATTTTTGGGGTAAATTCCTAGTGTGAGTGAATGGGTTGGCGGGTGTTTGAAAAGTTAATGATAAGATCAAAATGTCGCAAATACAATATGGCGGTAGTCATGTTGACTGCCTAAAAAAAGTTACCAAATTTAAAATTTTATCACCTAAAAAAAAGCGCCAAATCAGTTTGGCAATATTTGCAAACACTCTAGGTATAGACCATTTTAGGCATTGCTTTGAATGTCAGTCCATTCGGAAGTATTTTATCTTGGTGTCAAAAATAATCTAGGGTATCCTATTCTACAATCTTACTTTTTAGAACGCATAATGCTCGGTAGCAGCATATGGCAATGTAAAATTGTCATATAAGATACCATACTGCACAACTTTTTGAAAAAAAAAAATATTCCTTCAAAGGAAATGTTCTGACATTGCATAATTTTTGTGATATACTTACCAAACAGTAGATTTTCCAAAATATTTCTAACTGATGATGGTAGTGTTTTTAGATACTATTGTTAAGTACAATTTAATTTAAAACATTTCAATACTGAGCATAATTTGATGAATAATTTCTTTATAACTAAAACTGAATTTACTAAATCCAACAAATTGAACTTACCACTTCCCAATCGCTTGACACACTACTCTCAGAAGACTCCATTTTCAGATTTCACATGAGATAATCTAAAAACAAAATAAAAAAGCATTAAATATGAACATTTCAAAAATATCGACAGTCCATAGTTCCTGTATTTAATCACAAACAAGCATTCTGGATGAGTTCCTATTTTTCTTTAAAAA
Organism: Linyphia triangularis; assembly: GCA_963978545.1. NCBI lineage: Eukaryota > Metazoa > Arthropoda > Arachnida > Araneae > Linyphiidae > Linyphia > Linyphia triangularis. Next base: position 9,804,349 of record OZ021722.1, on the reverse strand, counting down.
AAAATCAAGATCGATTTTAGTACCCGTATGTTTGTGTTTTTCAAAAGTACAACTAATGCAAACTTCAATTCAAAAGAATTAAAAGTTAGAAAATTATAATTTTTTGGGATCCACGTGTAGTTGCAAAGTTTTAAATAATATCAAAGTGACATTCCGATTGCATCAGAAATTAATGCAACGATGATTATTAAACATCAATATTTTTAATTAAAAACCAAATCGAACAAAACTAAAGCTAGAGTTCTGCGTTCTTACATGAAATAAGATGCAATGAATATGATTAAATAAACTCTCCTTACTTGGCTTGTCACATAGATGACAAATTACTTGTTATATTCTCATTCGCAACTGACTGCTGGCTGTGACATTTTTCTTTGTTTACTAACATTGATATATTTAGATCTGGCAACAACGTTACAATAGGCGATTGGAGGATTGAATGCCGACGTCATATACCTTTTTCCAAGTATGTGACTTTAAAAAAATTAGAAGCTGATACGTGTACTCATTAAAAGCAAGCACATTAATTATTTTTGCATCTTTCAACGATTGACTATTAATTATTTTTATTTTAAAACTCTGTTCACATAACTGATTTCTAATATTTATATTGAAATGAATTGAGTGCAATGTTTGCTTTATTGTAACCTGTATAAATAGGAGCCGCCGATAACATATCAGATCCTTTAGCAGCTTGAAGAGCTTGCTCTTTACAAAAGCTTTCCCATCCCTACTTTCGGTTTAAGGTACCTAACAAAACTGTCGTACGTTACGTGTTATAATAGTGCGAGGCGAGTACATCTTGCCGATAGCAACTATTCCTTAGATGAAAGAAGCTACTCTTTTTCTTCGAGCGACCGAAAAGAATCCTCAATTAGTGATTTAGCCTCCTTGTCACAAGCGAAAACTGAATGGAAGTATAAGAAGCGTAAATCATTTGGTAAGTTGGTTATCATGATCCAAACAATGATTTAAGTTTTTGTCAGGTTTCTAATCAATTAGTTATTTAATTAGTAATCCATTTTTCTGTGTTAATGAATGTTATTTTGAAGGGAGAATGACTTGAACTTTGATCGCTATTTAGAGTACCTCTAGATAAGATATTGAAACAAATAAAAAAATATTCATTTCCAGCAGAGATGTCTTATCATTTCGATTAGAGTTGAAATTATATTCTCTGTGATTTTCAAGGGGCGTGTAATTTAATGAGATAAATTACTATTCCTTGGGTGGCAATGCCTGTTTCTTGTTTACAAATAAACCCAGATTGGCAGTTAAATGCTAAGTAAACTTGTGAATGCATTTAATGGATTATAATTAAAAATACAATTTATTCGATCCAATCTTTTGTTTTATGATCTCAATTCTCTATTTTCATAGCTTGCAGAAAGGCAGAGTCGGAGGAGATTTCTTGTTTATATCCAAGTAGTGTCCCTGTAAGTCTATTGAAGTACAAATTCTTATTTGTCATTTTATTATTCTAATTTTACATAGTAACAATTTTATTGTTTAAATTGAAATTCTCCTTAATTCATTCATGTCGAATTTGTTTGAGTTAAAGATAATATCTTGTCTGTAAATTAAAAAATACAATATACATCTATAATTCAAATGTAACTGATGGGCTACTGAAATTATAAACTTTGTTTTAATTTTCAGGATATTAGGCTCTGTCAATTTTTTTTAATTATATTTAAAGTAATTTAAATGAGCAAATAAAATAAATGCAACTGGTAAGCAATTGAAATTTGTGAATTTTAAAAAAAATATTTTTTAATGTATTTAGTTTTAATGATTGAACTTTTCCTGCTGTTAGTGCCAAATTATAATTGTCCCTTCAGCCTCTAAAACTTTCATTTTGTGCAGGTTATATTGGAAAAGGCTTCAAATAATGGGACACCCACAGCTCAGAAGGAGAAATACCTAGTACCTAGAAATATAAGCGTTGCAGACTTCATGCTTATGGTACGCAAGAATATGTTCTTGCATAATGACACATCAGTATTTCTTGTAGCTGGAGATGAAGTGTTGCATTCCAGGTGATAACATTTCTAGATAACATTGCTGTTGATAATTTAATATGTATCTAATGCAGAGTATTTATCTTTATTCTGCCCTCTTCCATTAGATAAGTACCAAAAGCTACCAAGTCTGAAAGTCGCACAGTTATTATCAAATTGAAAAGTTTAACGCCACAATAACATTTTAAGCTTGTGCATTTTTATTACGTTTTTCGGTTTAGGTAGTTTGGTTATTTAAATACATTTATTGCAGTTTCTTATAGGGTCACTATAAATGATTGGAAGATTGTTAGTTTGAATGAATTATTGCTGCAATTCAACAATTTTTATCTGGTACCGATCTAATGGAAGAGTCCTTTTATGCTTGAACAAATTAGTAAATAGGTTTAAAAAGTCCCCTCTAAATTTGTAGCTGTAATAAATTTAACTTAAATAACTTGCTTGATTTATTAATTTTTTTTTTTTTTTTTTTTATGTTTTAAATTAATACTCGGTTACAGTAAAATTTATCAATATATTTACCTATAATGTTAACTTGTACCTAACAGTGTGACTTGACAATTTTTATCCAGTTATCAATTTTATAATTTAAAATTTTTCTTATGTATTCTAAGTATAGAAACTTCTCCAAATTAGGGATATTTCATTCGAACATCCTGCTGTTAGAGCCGGGACTTCGGCAATTTTGGAAAATTCTGGATTTTAGAGCATATTTTATACATAAAATCAATAAAATAAAACGTACAAATGGAATAAACTAAGAAAAACCTTATATTACTTGATGTGGCTTTGAAAAACATTTGTTTAAAGGTTAGCTGTTTTAATAGTTTTGACTAAACTTTTCTCCTGTTTCTTGAATCCTCATTATCTACGATTCTGAAATTGTCTCTTTGCTCTCGTTATTTAATTGCATTGCCTAATACTTCCAACTAATTGCTCCTTGTGAATTTTATCCTCAACCACTTTATTTTCGCTGTCATCACTTTCGGATACGGACAAACTTCATTAAAAAATATTTTTTTTAAAGATAGCAGTGCTGGAAAAGGTCAGGATCTTAAATATTTTTGGAAGTTCGGATTTCGGATATTTTACTGTATTGCTTGCCAGTTTACTGTTATGCAAGTGGAAGTATCTGAATGCTGAGAAAAATTGGTCTAAAAATTTAATTTGAAAGAGAAATACGATAATTATTAAAATTTTTTATAAATAGGATCTTGCAAAATTTATTTTGGCTTTAAATTAATAGACTAATGTGAAAAAAAGCTAAACTCTGAAAATTGCAAGGCTAAATTCACCAAAACATTTAGAACACAAAAACTATTGGTCTAGTATTGATACGGACAAGTTTTTCTGCTACCGTTGTCGTCAAAATATTTACTTTTTCATGTTCCTTGCCTTTCAAATTTGAGATCTCTTTGAAATGCTTCAGTTTTGTTCAAAGGTAAGCTTAAAGTAAATGGTACATATTTTGAGTTTAAATTAAGTATTTATTTAATGTATATATATTTTTTTTTTTTTTCAGCTTCAAAATGGGAGATGTTTTTGATGAACAAAAAGATGAAGATGGTTTCCTTTATCTAGAATACAACACTTTTAAATCTTTCAACTATTCCAAAGATTCTTATGGAAGAATTCTTTGACTATAATTAAGTAATTTTTAAATCTTCGACTACAATTAAATAATTTTTAAATTGATTCAATTTAATAATTCATTGTTCTAATCTTTTTACAAGAAGCATTGTAAATGTGTAATTTTATTGCTTTATAATGTATTCCTTTGTATAATGATATTTTAATTAAATTGACTTATAAAATGCTACTGTAGACTCGATAGACACAAAACAAAAGGCACTTAATTTCAGGCCTCAATTTAGATGCTAATAAAACTCATAAAATTTAATGATTAATATGTTTAGGAGTAGAAAAAACTTATTAAAATTAATGTTTAAAGAGATTTAAGAATTATTTTAATTTTAATGTAGGATCATTTAAAATTAAATACTTTTTAATGATTAAGTATGCCCTGTATATATTATAGATATACCAAATAAAGATTTTGGCTGAATATTCGGCCTATGGACATTGACAAGCCGAATACCAAATATTCGGCCAAACGAATATCCGATGTATTGTTTCCTATAAAGCTTGTCTTGACTACTACTTATAACTAAAAAATAGGATTATTTTATAACATTATAAACACAGATGGACCCTCACTGATGGCGATCAGAATTGGTGAATCTCCATTTTAATAATGAGTTTGAAAAAGAAAACTAAATTTGTCAGTAAATCATCTTTTTTGGCAATTCTTCACTGAATTTACAACAGATTTAATATAATGAAGAATGGTTAAACATGCCATTATTTGCAGCTTAGTAAGGATACCCATACAAAATATTATTTCCCATACCCATTTACAAATGTATTTTCTTGAAAATTATCAATGAAGGTTTAAAGTAATTATAAATTCTATGGCTTTAGGTTTCTCCATAACTTAATTGCAGCTTTTCAAGCACTCTTCAACAAAAAGTATCCTAATAACGTCATATGTTGATTGTATTAAATTTGAAGACGTTGTAGAAGAGATGTCTTCCTACAAATCTTATTTGTTTGAGATTTGTAATCATCTTGACCGAAGGCAAATTTGCTAATTTTAGTTATAGTGTAGTAATTTTGTTACAATAAAAATTGCAATGGAATAATATACAACAGAAAAAATGCATGTTACAATATTATACTACTTTAAAAATCTATACAAAATAATTAATAGCCTTTAAATAACTTTTCCGTGTTCCAGGCTAAGCTTCAGATAAGTAACACATTGAATTAGTTTTCACAAATATATTTAAAAATATATCGCATTTAAAAGTCATTATCCTGATTTGTCACCAGAGCCATTTATTCTGTTATAAATGTTAAATAAATTAATAAAAAAACTAATTTTCTGACAATTTAATATATTTATAATAAAGTGTTATACAATGGAAAATAAAAATAATTTCATTATTTTTAATTATTTTCCATATTACGTATTATGAGCACCATTATCTTGGCATAGCAATTTTTTTAAATATTTTTCCTTCTCACAATTAACAGATTTTTATGTGGCTGGTATTTTTTGTTGTTGTATAAAGTCTAAAAATATACATAACATGCATTTATGGTATCCTTTAAAAAAATACATTCAATATTGAAAAGTTGACTGTTTTGGAAGAATGACTCGTAATTATATAACAAAGTAGGTAAATAGGAATGAAACAACCAGTGAATTATAACTTAAAAACATATCTATGTATTTTTTCAATAAAAAATGCTGAAGATTTCAGTAACCTTTTAATAACATTCAGTAGCATGACTATCCAAAACAATTGGGGACTGGTGTTCTGATCATTTACAAAAAGTTGTTAAAAGTATGAACAATATAAAACGAAGAAATGGTGACATTAAACAAAATATTTTCTATTGCACGTCTTATAAATAACCTTGCATAAAGTAATACTGTATTAGAGTATGGTTAAAGTTTAGAAAAAGTTATAAAGAAATGTAATTTGTCGACTGGAAAGGTTTTGTGATTAACTGATGTTTTGATTGATCGGTATCTGCATAACCAATGCTCGACTGCATATCGAACATTTCAATTAACCCTAAAATATATATTTTTTAATTCGTAGTCATCAATATTAGGAAGTATATACTTTTATTAAGATTAAAGTATGTAAAATGTGCTTTTTAAATGTTTAATAAAATAAGGTTTTGTGTGACTCTATAAAAAAGACAAGATAATGTTACACTTCAAGTTCTTGGATTAGCGCAGCATATCTACTGTTGGCTCTTGTGCCATAAAAAAACAACCAATTAAGTTCTTGGAATGGATAATTGTAGCCTAAGTTCATTTGCATTGTGCAACCCAAATTCAAAATAATAGAATAACGGAACTTTCTAAACAAAACTTAACAATGCGTCATGTAAAATAAACATGCAAATTAAAATACGAATGTTATTCAGGAATACATGTGTGATAATTAGCAAAACAATTTTTAACAACTATACAAATATTTTAGCAATTTAAAGTTCGTTAACACATTTAAAAATTATGTTGATTTTTTTAAATGGGTAAAAATTTTAGAACAATTCACTATGAATTTGAAAAGCAGACTAAATATTTGCATACCTCATAACCGTTAGGTTGGGACAAGTATAAAGCTTGGCGCTCAGAAAGTCTTACATTAGTCTTTTGCTGAAAATGAGTCGTCAATGTGATATTTCTAAAACAATAAAATCATGTATTTTATTATTGTTTAAAGTTGGTAAGAAACATTTATTTTGCATTAAATGAATATTTCATAATCTACAATTTCGAAGATTTTAAAGGAATACAGAAGAACCGGCCTACTAAAAGTAACTGAAGTAAATGTGGTAGAAAGCTTGTAACAACTGCCAGAGATGAACAAAAATTAAAACGAATCGTCCAAAATAATCGCGTTAAAACTGCTTTTTACACCAAGAAGTGTGGGAAAGAATCTGGAATTGTCGTACTAAAGTTATCTACACTTAGGCAATAGCATAAATTTGAGTTTCAATCAAGGGTCCACAAAGTAAAACCAGAGATTAACATGAAGCAGAGATGTACACGACTCTCCTGGTGCAAAGAGAAGCTCATCTAGGGGCAACAAAATTGGGGAAGTGTTTTATTTAGAGATGAATCTTTATTTCAAATATCTGTTGACAAAGGAAGTGCTTGGGTTTGGCATTTAAAACGTGATGCCAATGATAAATCTTAAGACTGCAGATGAGTTTCTCTTTGCATCAGAAGAGTCGTGTACGTTCGCTTCATGTTCGTCTTTGGTTTTACTTTGGGGACCCATGATTGAAACTCAAATTTATACAATCACTTAAGTATAGTTGACTTTGACACGACAACTCCAGATTCTTTCCAACACTTCTTGATGTAAAAAACAGTTTAAAAGCGATTATTTTGGACAATTTATTTTAATATGCTTTCACCTCTGGCATTTGTTACAAGCTTTTAACCACATTTATTTCGGTTAACTTTTAATTGGCTAGTTCTTCTACATTCAAAACCATAGATTGTGAAACATTCATTTGATCCGAGATAAATTGTTTATTTCCAACTTTAAAACAATGACAAATACACGATTTCGTTGTTTCAGAAATATCACGTTGAGGACCCATTTTTAGCAAAAGACTAACACAAGATTTTCCGAGCGCCAAGCTTTATACTTGTAGCAACTTATCGGTTAACAGGTATGGAAATATTTTGTCTGTTTTTCAAATTCATATTGGATGAATTGATTATTCTAATATTTTTACCCTTATAAAAAATCAATATAATTTTTTAATGTGTTAATGACCCTTAAATTGTTACAGGGTGGCTACAGAATTTGCGAAACAAAATTCCCTGACTTCCAGGAAATTCTCTTAAAAATTCTGTAATGTGCATTTCTTTGACCAAAATCCAAAGTAAGCCGATAATCAAAAATTTAACAGAAATATTACGCAAATAATTGTTCCAGGCATAATGATCCTAGTTAGTAAAAAAATAATTAGTGGAACTGGAACATCAACAGGCGGGAGGGAGAAGATAAGCCGGTTAGGCTTAGCTGCTGAGAATAGAAAAAGGTTGAAATCGTAGTACTCCCAAATCGGCTGATTGAGGGTCTTTTACAAAAGCACATGACATTTTTTTTTTTTGTTCAATGGCATCTGCACCGGAAATGCAAGAATGAAAAAAAAAATCCAAATGCCCTGATTAAAGAGTAATTTTATGAAATTCTCTGGCATTTCCAGGAGAGTGAAATTCCCTGACATTTTCCTGAATTCCAGGTTCTGTAGCCACCCTGTGTTAAAATAATATCTGTACAGTTATTGAAAAATGTTTTGCCAATTCCTGAGTAACATTTTAATTTGCATACGTTCATTTTTCACGATCCATTCCCAAATTTTGTTTAGAAAGTTCTGTTATTCTATTATTTTGAATTTGGGTTGTAAAAGGAAACTTAATGCTCTCCATAAAACTAAACTACTTGCTGAATTTGTTTAAAAATGGACATAAAGGTATAAAGTTCTATGGCATTTCACTTCTGACAGAGAAGTGTCCTGTCCTCCAGGGTTGCCAGATGAAAAAAGTAAAATAATGCCAAATTGCTGTCAAATTAAGGCCAAACTGTGACGTCATCGATAAATTGATGCCAAATGGGAAAAAATGCATGATTTTAGTGTTCTGTATGACAAAGGTTTAAAAAATAGTACTCGAGATTCAGTAGGATGTCTCTTTGGTCATCCTTAACAACAAACATTTAAAAATTTAAATTTTTTAATTAAAAATTTATTAATTTTAAAAATTGTTCAAGAAATTTTTTGTCTAAAATATTTGTGTTTGGTATCACATAAATGCTAAAAAAAAAATTCTTTATAAAAATATACCACCCTTAGGACACATAATTCGTTGAACTAAGAAAACTATGAATACTTTCCATACCAGGTACAATATGGAACAACTTATTACCCACGGAATTTGTATGCAATTGGAACTCCTTGTTAATAATGTGAAATACATGAATGCATAGGTTAAAGGGAAACGGGTGGGGTGAGGGAGGGCCAAAATTTTTGCAATATCTTTATCATCATTAAAGATGAGCATAAAAATTAAGAATTTTTCTAGATACCTTTTAGTCACAAAATGTACATGTTTATTAGATCATTTAGTTATCAAACAGTTTAAAGAAAAATATTGGAAATTTTTTTAAATATTTAAATGTAACTTAAAAAAAAATGCTCGAAATTTTATAATATTTTTTACATTTTTTTTTTTTTGTATTTTTAAAAAATTCCGAACGACAAAAAAACAGGGAAAATACGAAACTTTTTTTTCAAACCACCGCCATTTTGTGAAAAAAAAATTTCTTTTTCAAAAAGGTTTCGTAGTGCGATAACTACACCCTTCTTCTTTACGAATTATTCATGGATTTCCATTTCAGGTCATGGGAAGGATTTATATCCTGCACACCAGGACAAGCCATTTTTCCATCAGTCCCCACTTCGCCGACCTGCAGTTTTTTGAAATTTAATTTTTTTCTTATATTATTAATGTTTTGTATTCTTAAAATATCAATAAAAAGCTTATAAAAAAATGTATAGTAAAAATATTTTTTTTTTTTATCGCGTCCGAAAAAATACCTAAAATTCGGGCTTCTAAACCAGAATACCCCCTTAAGTACCCAGCTTTTTTTCAGACCTAGTTCAGATCTTAAATGTATTTAAACTATTACTTGGTGTATTACTTTGTGGAGTCGAACGTCTGACATATTTATATAAAATTTTTACATTTTATGTTACAATGATAAAATCATCATTGTTCAGGTTAAGTGCATTTTGAAAGCATTTGTCCAAACACATAAATATTTATCTGTAACTTCTTAAAATGGCATTTAAATATTAAATACGACCATGAAACAAACTTTGCACATTCATTCTACACTGAGGCAAGTTCAGTCTAATGAATCTTAGTTACAATGAAGAAAGGTCTATTGCAAAATTAAATTATATTTAAGATAAAAAATAAAATACACAATAAAATTTATATGAATTGATAAATACTGCAATCAAAAACAACATTCTAAATTCAATTGATTTTTTATATTTTTTAAAATAATCCTCCAAAACTAAAGCTTAAAAAATGTTCATTTAAATATTTCATGCAATGTAAGTCCCTTTTTATTATATACAACATGAACTGCAATTGACCTCAACTTGCCCTTATCCTGACAAGCCCAGTCGTCGGGCATTTCTTAGCACCACTACTGCAATGTAATAATACACAAGTTCTAGGTAAATTACAATTTATATTTAATGCTACAAATGTCTATTACACACCTTTGCTATTCAGTTTTTAAGAAAATGAGTCCTCTTCTGTTAGACGGATACCACTTGGAATAGTTGTCGTCAAGCCTAAATATTTACATATTGAAAAGATACGCAAACATATTGTCAACCAAAAATGTTAATTGTTTATTATAGGAATTGGAAATGATCTTAAGGTTGTTAGTTATGATGAGACTTATCGCTGCAATAAGGCGGTTTTTATCTGGTACTCATCTAATAAAAGAGTACCGAAAAATGTAAACAGAGTTTTTTTATAAAGTTATGTTGTAAAGAGGAAACGCTGTATAGTACACACTATAGTAGTTTTGGTTAGAAATTTTCTAAAATTAGTGCTTTTTTTTTTATTTCTCTGAAAAGATAAACTTAAAAAAAAAATTATAGCAATTTTCTGAGGTAAAACAACTGTCACCGAAACTCATCTTCCACCGCCCCTGTGGAGGTACACCTATTGTTATCAGCGATAATCTTTTTTCCGGAATTTGGCAGGTTATAAAAGATCTCGTAGCATCAAGTTTTAAGACATAGGTATTCCAAAGTTAGTTTCTTTTTAATTATTGAAAATTTTAGAAGAATTATTGATGCTGAAGTACCAAAATTAGTAAACATAAAGATGTGGCAATCTGGTAAATACAAAAAGTTATACAATCGTCTTGTTTCGAACATCAGTTGTAGCCAGATTGAGTCAGCATAATTTATAACTAAACTAATGTGAGAATGAACAAAAATTTAAATACTTTAATATATGAAACAAATAGTTTAACACAAAATAAAATGCTTTTAAATCTTTATCAACTATAAACCACACTTTAATTAAAAATATGTCATGTATTATATGTATGAGATTATATCTTACATCAGCAAGTTTACTTGAATCATTTAAACCAATAGCTGTATACCTTTTAAAACAAATTCAAATGTTTAGCCAATCACAAACATGCATTTAGTTTCTTTTCCATTTTGATGTTTATTTGATGTCATAACTAAACCCTATTATGGTTATGAATTAGAATTGAAGTGAGTTAACAAACAAGCAAATTTTTGTTTATTTTGGATTTCATTTAATGCTTTATAGCATAATCATCGAATCTTAAAAACATGAAATGAGAAAACAATAAAAATGGTTAAAATAAAACCCATCATTGACTCTGAATCCAATAAAAAGGAATCTTTTCCAATAAGAACTGAGAAAAAAGATGGCTTTCATTTGCAATCTCCTTCTGTTTCTCTTGACATGCACAAAGAATGTTCGCAGGAATCGAAACATAAAAAGATTAGTGGACTGAGAGTAATCAGTAGCTTAGCACTGTATTTCTTGAAAAAATGCTGGATGTCTTGCAGTGCAGCTGTGTTTGTGATTTTCGTTATTTATTGGTGTTACGGTGGGATAATTGCTCTCATTTTATTCATATTTGCATTGTCAGGTGAGTCATCCTGGTTAAAATTCCAAGTGCTGTACGGATTCTGCGCTAAATAATTTTCGCCATCAAGTAGCAGCCGCCGCCGCCATTTTTTTAATAACAAGTGAGCTGCCAATGTTTGCCATAATTTGGCGCAGTTTTCTGTAAATAATTCTTGGTGCATAATCCGTACTGTACATGAAAGTTTTACCATCATCCATAGTTATAAGTTATTTTGTAGGTCTAGGTCTATTCCTAATTGACGTATAAATATAGGGCCACACCAATTTGGCTCCTTTTTGTAGACGATCAAGTTCCACATTTGGCAACCCTTTTTTTACTGCTCATGCACAACCGGAATTTTATGGTAATCCTAATTAGAAGGCTTAGGAGGGTCGTATATTTTTGAAAAACCTTGAAAATTGCTTGAAAAAAACCCTTTCATTTTCAAGTGTTTGGAAATCTGAATTTTTTTAAAATGTGTTTATAGTGCTTGAATTTTATTTTCTAAAAATATAGCCTCTTTAAAAATGTTGTTTTCAAAAAGAGCAAAATCCTCCGAGTTTAGTTAAGCCATTCAACAACCAGAAAACAACAATAACATACAAGATTGTGTCCTTCCTCTTGCTAATTCGTTCCCCCCTTTGAAGCGTACAGCGCAGTGCGTGCTGCGTAACATCTTTGGAAACTAGTTTACTTGGATCAAATCATGTGATCTTTTGTTTCGTTTTTGCTCACTGTTTAAAAATGGCAGTAAAATGCATTTTCAAACCAAGCTGGTTAGAAAAGCAGTAATATAATTAATGGGCATTGTTGGCAGCCTATGTTTTACACAATGTACCTCGTGTGCCATAACTTCCAGCGCAGCATCAATGGAAAAAAAAGTGCTTTAGAAAGTCATCCATGCAAAGAGCAAAATGCATATGGATTTAGTTGCTATAAGTAGTCAAATGAGCATTATTAGGGCTATTTCTAATGATAAAAAATACACCAAAAGCAAATATTGTCCATTATAATCAAGTCATCAATAAAAAATAATTTAACTAAGTGAAATATGTATTTAAATAAACCGTTCATCAGTGTTATAAGATGCATATTTGACATAGTTAAAATAATATTTTTCCATGTAACTTTGCAACAAACTAATATTATATAAACAAAAACATAAATACTAGAGTTATCATAATTTTAAAATTACAATATGTTTATGAGTAGAGAAAAGAGCCAAAATATCTCATGCGTGCAGCTGAGAATTTCCCATACTAGACCTGAAAACTGAAATTTTCAAGTAGTAGCCAGTGGCTGGTAGACACTTTTAGTTTAGTAGCCACTTCATCGCAGATTTTTTTTTTTTTTACCAGTGTCGCAGCCAAGGTAGGGGAGATTGGGGATTTACCTTTTACCTGAATGTATGCAGCAGCGCATTCAGATTTTTTTTTTTGTAGGAGGATGTTTCAATTCTTTATTTGATTTGTATTAAGTATATAAATCAAAAACACATATCTAAGTTAATTGTGTTTAGTAAAAAGTTAAAAAAAAAAAAATCAAGTACAGGATCTAAGCTTTTTCACTTATGGATGCCTATAGGTCTGTTGCACATCTATAACATAGTGCTGTTAAGTGTTTAATATAATCTCATAAGATTAAAAATGTGGACTATATTTTAATTAGGCTACAATAGAAATTGCAGTGGAAAAAAAATGAGGACAAGGGCTTGAAATAAAATCTTAAAATTTATTTTTAACACATAATCAAAACTCCTAACTCCAAAGCAGTCTGAAACCCTCTGCTGCCTTTCAGAAAGAACTTTTCTTCCCTAACCAACATATTTGCATAATGGAACTCTGATCCATCCTCCACTAACTATGGTTCATTTCATCATGAAAATATCAGTTAACCAATCAAAATTCATGAAAATAAATAACCCAACACAAAATATTATTAAACAAACTTTTCATGAAAGAAAACTAAATCTGAACTTCGAGTTCAGCTGATTCAAAAGGTAAACAATAGTTTAAAAAGTGGGATCAATCGCAGATTGGGTTGACTGGATTTTATTGTCTTAAGGACAATGCCTTCACAGGTTAGGAAAAATGTGAAGACAAACAATAAGTAAATGAGAGAAACTGTATAACTAACAGGGTTAATAAAAACGAAGGAATCAAGTTGAAATATAAAGAAATTTAGAGTTCTAATATATTCTGTTGACAAAAAACGCAAGACAAGAAGAAAAATAATCATGCTGTAAAGGATGCAATCAGATTGAAGTTTTATATATATTTTTAACAGTAAGGCTAATCAAAGCCACGCTTTTAAGTTATAGGATAATTAAAAATATATCAAAAATAATACGCAAATAAAATAATGATTCTAATATATTTTGTTGACAAGAAGAAAAATAATTATGTCTGTAAAGGATACAGTCAGATTTAAGTTTGAATATTTTTTTTAACAATAAGGCGGCGTCTGCACCCGCACAGGGAATGCAAGAAGGGAAACTCAAAAATTTCAAAATTCCCTGATTTTTCTAGAAGAGTGAAATTCCCTGACATTTCTCTGATTTTCCTCTATTCCTGGTTCTGTCGCCGCCCTGTCAACTCATGAATCCTTATCAAAGATGAATGGATTTTAACGGCATACACCAGAGTTCCCACGGTCATTGAAAGTCATTAAAAGTGCTTAATATTTTTGAACCTGTTTTCAAGGCCTTGAAAGTGCTTGAAAATGCTTAGAGGTGCTTAAAAGTCCTTAAAAATGATTAGAGGTCCTTAAAAGTACTTAATTTTTACAGATATTATCCAACTGCAAAATTCATAAAAATAGAACTCGGACTTGCTATTCCCTCGTAACCGCCACTTATCTGCACCGTATAGGAATTTTCCGACATATTTGTATTACACATCCACCAACTTGTAACTTTTTTGATAGAATATACTTTATTAAAAATTTAAATACAGACATGATGCCTGAAAACAAATTTTTAAAGGTCCTTAAAAATATTAATTAGGTCCTTAAAAGTCATTGATTTTCATTCTGTGATATGAGTGGGAACCCTGTACATGCACCTGATAACAAAATTGCAAGAAAGGGAAGGGATTTCATTGATTTGGAAATTTCTTTATATTCGGCAACAATTAAAAAAAAAAATCGTAGGAGGGGAGAAACGAAAGGTGGCCAGTTGATTAGTTTATTTAGTCGCCTCGTCATTCCGTTTAATTGACGAATGGCGAGTAGATATTTTCAGGTCTAGCCCATATACACATGAAACTTGACTGCAGTAGTCTTCAATTAAGACTTTCCTTTCTAATTATATCTTTTCTAAATAAATTGTCACAGAATAATCTGCCATAAAGCAGGGGTTGCATTTGCCCTAAAATTCCTCATTCAATTTTTGTTTCTCCTTAAAATTGTACTTAAATGTTTTGATAATTCCTAAAAAAAAATTAAAAACTTCGAAAATTCCCCGATTGGCCTCCAAAACCAGTGAAACAACCCAGATATTCCTCCTGAGGAGAAAAACTTTTCTGAGGTTTTAACTATTATTATTAAATTTTTTAAAAATTGGCAGTTTTTTTTAAACATGCTTTGAAAAGAATATCTGTGTTAGGAGACTATGTCAACTTTAAAAGAAATATCCTTAAGATTTTTAGAATTATCCCTAAATTTTTTTAATTATCTTTACAATTTTTGAAATTACCCTTAACATTTTAGAGAATTATCCCTAAAATGTTTATAAATTTTTTGGAATTCCCTAAAATTCCTACTTAATTTTTTCAGAAAAGTCACTGTGCCCCTTGATAATATAATGTTTAGTTAAAATGTTTTTGTTTTCATTTGAAGTAGTCACTAAGTATTAAACGAGTATTAATTATTATCTATTAAACTTTTTAGTTAAGAATTTCTGACTTATTATTTGATTTATATTGCAAACTCATTTTTGACCCTAACTGTTTCTAGGTTTCCTATTTCAAGTTGTAGATTTTTTTCTGTATCATCCTGATCAGCCTCCCCAGTCTCGTTTGTATGTTCCTCTACCATCGTTGTTTGGTTTGCCTTATGAAAGCATCTTCATAAAAACTTCGGATGGTGTAAAACTTCATGCTTTTTTCCTCAAACAAGATCCGTCTATTATTGATCAAGTGCCAACCATTCTTTATTTTCATGGAAATGCTGGTAATATAGGTCATAGGTAAGTGTCGAATTGATTTTGTCCACTATTTAAAACATAATTTGACTGTTGTTTTTGTATTAAAAGTTTTTCTATTATAAGTTTGAAAATTTTAAAAGGGATAGTTATTGTGACTCACAAAGTTGAGTGCGAGGACCAGATTTATTTATTTCAGATTGTTATAATCCACTTCAGTGGCAATTTCGCATTAATGGAGTTGGACTGTACATATTTTGTTACTAAATATTAAGGGAATCCCAATTAATGTTTTTCAGATTGCCCAATGCTCAAGGTTTTTATCGTAATTGTGGCTGCAATGTGTTATTATTGGAGTATCGTGGTTATGGGCACAGCGAGGGTGTTCAAAGTGAAGAGGGTTTGTATATATTTTATATTCGTTGCACTATAATTATACATGTGGCCACTCATATGTGATAATAAGATCCTGTATGTAAACACTAATTGAAAGCTTTGATTGACTGAAGTGAATTTATAACCAGAATGCAGGGGTGTAGCCAGAGATTTTTTCCGGAAGGGATAGGAAATTATAACTCGGCAAATCGTAACAATAACTTTTGCTATCAATGGCAAATATACTTCATTACAATTACTTTTCCTAAGTACGTTTAGAAATTTAAAAACATTTTAAATAAATGTACCATTTTAAGTAAAAAAAAAATTCTTTGGTTTTTGCCTTTCGATAGCAAACTGAAAAATTTCAGTAAGGGATAATATCCCCTTATCTTCCTCCTGGTTACGCACTTGCCAGAGTGTTTACTCAGCTTGCACTTGTATGTAACAAAAAATGTGTAAGGTGTCTAAGACGCTTGTTGAAAAATGATGAACATAACAAACAATTTAATGTACACAAAGTATTAAAAATTAAATTTGTCTTTTAATATTATGAAAATGAACATTATTTCTGATATATATTGAAATGATAAATAAATATTTGACAAATTTTTTTTTAATGAAGAACCTATTGAAATTGCATCATTTGGCTCTTTACTGACAACAAAATCGGCAACATAATAGATTTGAGAGTTACCATCAATCAAATCGATTATTTTCCTATTTATTAATATAGCGTCGATTCTGTTGTTAGCTTGTGCTTGGTATTTGCATCTAATTTTAAATAATAAAAACGTCTCTAACAGCAAAATGTGCTGGAGAGTATGCTTCAAAATTTATTTTATATAAATGAACAGGAATTTATACATTCATGCCTAAATATCTTATATTTATTCTGAAACAATGATCGCAACAGGAATGAGTTTCAACAAAGATCGGTTAAAATTCTTTCACTTGTAGCGTTACTACTCAACATTGAATTGACTAAACCATGCTTTATAATTAATTTATGAATTCATGTCAGATTATCTTTTTATTTATTTTGATAAAAACAATTTTGGCAATTTTTGGAAAGAGTTTCAACAATAATCGGTTAAAATTTAACTTGCACCTTTACAGAATAAGGCATTAAGTCAGTGATCAAGGTAATTCTTATAGGGATGTTGAGGTCATTTTAAAAAGGCAGCAATGTTGCAAGACATGAAAACAGTCTGTGCAGTGCAGTTGAACCATTTATTTAATTCAGTTGGGGAAAGAGAAGAGGAGTACACTATCTGGCCAAAAGTATCCGGACACCCCTTAAAAAAGTGGTTCTGGCGAGTGACGCAATTTGATAGATAATTGAAAGCTATAAAAGTGTTGGTAGTGGTTTGTCAGATTGTATTTATGCGTTTGTGAGGCAATGAGTAAGTCAATGGAGCTTAGTGAGTTTGATCGTGGCAAAATAGTGGGATGCCACCTTTGTGGGAAATCAGTTCGTGAGATTGCGGACATTCTACAGAAGCCTAAATCCACTGTGAGTGATGTAATTGTGAAGTGGAAACGTCGAGGCAGTGAAACGACAGAAAAACGAACCGGTAGGCCGAAAACACTTTTTGAACGCAGCCGCAGAACTCTGAAAAGGGTAGTGAAACGAAATCGCAAGTCCTCGTTGGTGGAAATTTCTCAGGTGTTCCAAAGTTCATCAGGCGATAGTGTTAGCAGCGGGACTGTCCTTCGAGAGTTAAAAGACTTAGGATTCCATGGTCGTGCAGCTACTCACAAGCCGAACATCACTCCACAGAATGCGAAGCATCGATTGCAATGGTGTAGAGCTCACCATCATTGGACTGTGGACATGTGGAAAACTGTTCTTTGGAGTGATGAATCTCTCTTTACAGTCTGGCAGTCGGATGGACGCGTCTGGGTTTGGCGGATGCCCGGCGAACGTTTCTATAGTGACTGCATTGTGCCGACTGTTAAGTTTGGAGGTGGAAGCATAATGTTGTGGGGGTGTTTCTCGTGGTTTGGCCTGGGTCCGTTAGTTGCTGTGGTTGGAAGCATGAACTCTGAGATGTATGTGGACATTCTGGACAATGCTGCAGTCTCAACTCTATGGCAATATTTTGGGGAAGGCCCATTTCTCTTCCAGCAGGATAACTGCTCCATTCACACATCGAGGCTTGTACAGACGTGGTTTGACGAAATGGGTGTTCAAAAACTGGACTGTCCTTCTCAGAGCCCCTATATAAATCCCATAGAACGCCTTTGGGACGAATTAAAGCGCAGATTACGTAGCCAGCCAAATCGACCATCTTCACTGCAAGCACTCACTTCAGCTGTGATGGACACCTGGAAGGCAATTCCTATGATCACTTATCAAAAATTGGTGGAAAGTCTTCCCAAACGTGTGCAGGCTGTCATCGATACAAAAGGGGGACCAACATCATATTAATATGTGCCTCAGGACGCTCCAAGTCCATACCACTGGGTGTCCGCATACTTTTGGCCAGATAGTGTGTGTGAATTTTTCTGAACAGAAGTTAGCAGTTCAAATTAATTCATGTTGTAGTCGTCTCGTGGGAGTCTAGAAAAAGGGTTGAGCTAAAGCATGAATTTTATTTACTTCAATAGAAAAATGAATGGGTGAAAACGCTCGCATCCCTGTCGAGATTCTTGAATATTAAGTATTTAAATGGTAGAAAAAATGCTAACAAATTCTCACATGAATAAACTGTTGAAAGGTGGGAACGTAATTGAGTGAAAGCAATGATAGGGGATGGGATTTTAAAAAGAAAATGTGTTTGTTTGAACAGATAAATTAAATTAAAAATCTATACCAAACAAACGTTAATAAACTGTCGAAAGGTAGGATTGTAATTGAGTAAAAGCAATGATAAGAGATGGGGATTTTAAAAAGAAAATGTGTTTGTTTGAACAAATAAATTAAATTAAAAATCTATACCAAATAAACTGTTGAAAGGTGAGATTGTAAGTGAGTAAAAGCAATGATAAAAGATGGAGATTTTAAAGAGAAAAGGTGTTTGTATGAACTGATAAATTAAATTTAAAATGGATACCAAAAAAGAGCTTGTCGTTAAATACTGCTGGT
This sequence comes from Linyphia triangularis, assembly GCA_963978545.1. Classification (NCBI taxonomy): domain Eukaryota; kingdom Metazoa; phylum Arthropoda; class Arachnida; order Araneae; family Linyphiidae; genus Linyphia; species Linyphia triangularis. The sequence continues at coordinate 9,785,419 of OZ021722.1, read as the reverse complement.
TATCAAAATAATGGAAACACAGAGGAATAAAAGTGATATTTAAGAATGTGCTTCGTAAACATTAAAATATAATCTTGGTTACCAGTTGTTTTTTATATAAAAAAAGTATTTCTCATGATACGAATAAGGTAGCTTTAGTAAAGTTGTATACATCTTAGATTCTTCTCAAAAACGTAAATATGTCACCCCTCAGAGACTTTCAAAAATGCTTAATTGTAGGAGCTCGACCAGCTGGAACAACTGTGACCGATACATCTAAACTTTTTGGCGTTTCTAGAGGTATAGTGTCTAAATTCATGACAGCGTACACACAGCACGGCAAGACAAGCTTGGCAAAGCAAAATTGTGGATGGAAGGAGAAGTTGAGTTTAAAAGAAACCTACAGGTTTTGAAGTGGATTGTAATGTCTAAAAAGAAATTAACAATGGTACAATATTCCTCTAAGATCTATTCAGCACTTGTATGATTCGATTCCCTGATGAATCCAAGCTGTATTACCTGCACCATATTAGTAAAGGATTCCTTATGAATCTAGGGTATTTCCATTATTTTGACAACCACCTGTATATAAGTGCCAGTAAATTTTTTTAATAACTATACCGTTTGTAATACAAAGTATACAAAATAAAAATCTTCACAGAAAAAAAAGTGTATATTTTTTAGCAGTGGTGTCTGTCATTTTGTAAAAGTCGAGTTGCAGTTTTTATTATTTTGTTTGAATTTCTTTCTCATTTCTTTCAGGGTTGTATCTTGATGCACAAGCCGGTCTGAAGTACCTACTTCAACTTCCATTTATTGACAAAACCAAAATTATTGTTTTTGGACGATCCCTCGGTGGGGCAGTTGCCATTGACCTCGTGAGTCATAACGAGTTCGCAAAGCATGTGATGGTGCTCATAGTTGAGAATACGTTCACCAGCATTCCAGATGTTGCGAAGGAGATGTTTAATTCAAAAGTTATTGGTTGGTTGCCTACGTGGGCATTTAAAAATCAGGTAAACATTATCAATGTTAAATTATACATTTTTTCCTTCTTTTTTCCCCTTCTCAATGTTAATGCAGAGTTCTGTTGTTCCTTGAATGTCTTTGAAATATTTTTGATGAAATTTGGTCCTTGAAAAAAGGATGAAGTCCTTGAATTTATAAGCGGCCACCAATAATCTCTGCCTCCTATTTTTTTTTTTTTTTCCGTCTCCATTTTGTATTTTTAAGTCTAAAGTATGTAATTTTATGGTCCTTGAATTTTCTTAAAAAGGTCCTTGAATTTTTTTCCACAATAAGAATGGAAACCCTGTAATGTGCTCTGAATATTAATAATATTAATAATTTAAGATATATAATATATTAATAATTTAAGCCTAGATGTCAAAGCTATTTTTGTGTACAAGGATGTTACTTTGTTGTTGTTAATGAATTGATTGAATTTAAGTTGATGAAATTAAGTTTATTGCTCTTTTTTATTCCCTTCTAGTTATTCAATATGCAAAAAATTGTGTTTAAACTTCGTTTTTATTGCTGTTGTCTTTAGAATTTAACTTGTTCAATTACAGCATGCATGTGAACTCGTTGATTTATTTAGAATCTGTCCACTGTATAAATTCCTTTAATTTTTTAAGTCAATTAGCAACAACAAAAGCAAAATATGTCCATAATATTGAAAATACTTTTTTAAAGATAATTTTGTTGACAACCAATTTTGTATCGTAGCATTGTTTAGTTATTAGTTTTACTTTCCATGGTTCCAGCTGTCTATTTCTGCAACTATGAAGTGCTTGTCACAGACAAATACGCCTCGTAATTTCGAACTACGATAAGATTACGAGGTCGAAACCTTATTGGGCATACCAGTAATGTTTCCACAACACCAACTAGAGGACATTTAGGCCATGACCTATTTAATGTGCACCAGCCCCTTTTATCGTACACACCAGTATTAGGTGAAGCCAAGACCCAAAAGAGTTTGTTTCCTTTGACCTCCGGGTCATTGGAGCCCCCTGGCATTGTTTGAGTGTATTATCAAGTGCATTGTTGTTATATGTCTCGTGTAGCTGTAAACATCCCTTAGGGTACTAACACAGTAGAGCCAGGATGGGTGCCTACTCGCATAGTGTGAGGTAAAATTAAACAGTAAACCAACCAGTCTCCACTGTGTGCGTCCTCGTAGAGAAGCATGGTTTAATTTTACCTTGCACTATGCGAATAGGCACCCACCCCGGTTTTACTGTGTAAATACCCTTAGGTCGCTTGACTAGGTATTATCTTTTAAATTAATGTTTTAACCCTTTTAGTGCCAAACGATGATATATCGTTGTTTGCTACCCTTGTGAAAAGTGCCAACAACAATGCAATAGGCACCCAAGCGTTGGAGCCAATTACGCATCACCAGAGTTCTGTATTTCAAAATAACTTTATAAAACGTTATAAATGGTTGAAATTCTTTGCATTGCAATTAAAAAGATTATTTATTAGAATTTTTTTTTAATGTTTTCTGCTGGTTGGTGCCGAAGCACTGTGTACACTAGATCAATAAGGTAGAATCTCGTCACAGGATCGTTTCTTGGAACCGTCCTCCCACAATGCGCTGCATTTTGAATTTCTTAATTATCATTTTTAGTTTGGTTTTCATGAGCATTTTTCCAACCCCTAGTAAATTCCTCCAGTTATCTTTCTCCAGGCATCCATTTTTGCGCTTATATTCAAAATTAATATAATAATCTTCATATTCATAGTTAATTTTACAAGTGTACCTATAGAAATAAAAGATTGAAACCATAATGATCATTGATAAATAGATGCAATCTACAAGTAGAAGCGGTTAGAGTGACATTTCTTTTCTGGCTTTTTTACTTCTCAAAAGGATTAACTGAAACGTATGTTTATAAATAATTTATGTTTGATACTTTTTTAGATATATCGTTGAAATTAATTGCACCCTATATTCTGATGTACCTTTCTTATTGCTACAGAGATTTTCATAAAATCATTTCAGGTCAAAGTCAAGAGCAGATACATAATGCAGCCAAAAAATTATATTTACTGTTATGTGTTATGATAATAATGTATGATATTATATACAGTTGTTTTCTTTGAATTTGTATTTAATAAGTATACGTTCATTTTTGTCCAATAATCTTTTTAAAAAGTTGCCATGTTTCTCACAATATTTAAGAAAGAAATACACCAGGGTTCACACGGTCCTTACAAGTCCTTAAGAACTATATTTTTAATAGGTATATAAGGGTCCTTAATTTTCACTTTGGTCGTTAAATTTCATCTTTGGTCCTTAATTTTTGGCCATAATTATTTAATTTTTTCATCCCAAATTTGATTTTCCTTGGTGGAGTAGTTTTTTCTTTCAAGTTACTTGACATTGTTGATTTCCAGGAACACTTGACTTTTTACTTCAAGTATGGATGGACTTCTGGTAATAGAAAAAAAGCTGCTTAAGTTATAAATAAAATTCTATTGAAATGTTATTCATATTGTTTATTTATTATTTTTTCAACTTTTGATTCCTACACTGTATTGTTTTGAAAACAATGAAATTTTAACTTTGAACATTTATAAAGATCCTTAAATTTTTTTTAATACTTTTTTTTAATCCTTTAAATTTTCATAAGTGTTTAAAACTATCTATTTTTTACTTTTCAAAAGATGTATGAAGCCTGTATACTAATGCACTTCTAGTAAATATTTATGTTTATCTAGTATTTGAGTAATTCTAATCATTTAAAAGAATTTGTTTTAAATTACATTCTTGTTATTGCCAATTTTGTAAAAAATAAACTTGACCTGGCTTTAATCTTGAATAATTCATCAATATTTGGTTTGGACATTTTCAGTTTTTGTCTCTTGAAAAAATCAGGCATGTCAAGAGGCCATCCCTTTTTGTATCCGGACAGGCTGATATGATTATTCCTCCAAGGATGATGAAATTATTATGCCAGGTAAAAAGTTGACCTAATTTATATTTATAATAGCAAAGTGAAATTTAATTAAATTTACTGACATGGTATTTTGTATTACATGGGATATTGCATAGTCCTTAAAAGTCCTTTACTACTTATTTTTATAGGTCCTTATATAAGGCCCTTATAGTTTATATTTTTCATCTTGGGTCTTTAGTTTTGGATAGTAATTTTTTTGCCCTCAACATTTTTTTATCTAACACAAATTTGATTTTTTCATTTAACTCTTCAAACGGTTTGGACCCATCTTTTATTGGTAACGACCTGCATGACCTTGCATTGCAGCGACCCGTCATTGGTGTATAGGCTCCAACTTTTGGCGCTTCGCTCGCAGAAAGGTTTATTGTTACGCAAAACTAAGCTCGCTTTGCGCAGTTAAAGTTAGCTCCTGTCGAGAAAAAAATTCCCCTTTAATATAATAATACAACACCTTTACCCCTTTAGAATATTTTAACATATGTTTGTGAAAAGCTAAATTAGAAAATCAAAACTACTTATGTTGAAAATTTCACAGCTAATCCTATTTAGAAGCTAGGCCTATTAGAAGTCGCTTTGTAATATTAATAATTTGTAATTGTAGCATTATGTTTGTCAAAAGTCCAATTAGAAGACCAAAACTACTTATCTGGAAAATTACAGAGCTCTATTCCTATTTTAAGTAGCTTTTTATAGATCCATTGTCCGACAGACTGTTTTATTTTTATAGAAGTACTAGTTTCACCTTCAAAGTTGCTTGGAATCGCTGATTTCCAAGATCACTTTGCTTCCTTTTAATTCAGGTGCAGGTGGAGTTCCCTTAGACATAGTTAAAAAAAATTCACAAGTTATTAATGAAATTTCATTTAAATGTTGCTTTAAGGGTTTATTTGTCAGTTTTAATTCTTATTGTTATTTATAGAATTTTTAGTTTCATTTGAAAATGTATGTGTTTTGTTTTTATAGGTTTAATCCATTTAAAGCGTTATAACTTCACAAATGTATTATTTTTTTATATAAAATCATATGTTTGCAAGGCTGAAGGTAACTAACCATTGTTTCTAATACAAGATTGAAGTTGAAAAATTAGAGTCTAACCCCTTTTACCCTAAGTCGATGGGGCCCCTAAAATTGTTCTCATTGATCAAATTTCATGTTAAACGAATAAATTAACGTTAAGTTTTAAGTATGGAGAACTGCTTTTACTTCCTGTTAAACAGGATTTCATGTTAAATTATTTGCTGTTAACGGGGTTTGACCGTAACTAGTGGACACTGTACTCTTCTATATTCTGCAACAATTTCAGTTGTATTTGTAACTGTGCATATTACTTTGCTACTATAGGTTAGTGGAAGTTCTATTAAACGATTCCAATCCTTTGAAAATGGTACACATAATGAAACTTGGCAATGCAGAGGTTATTACAGAATTATCATGATGTTTATAGACGATGTAAGTATTACTTTGACTATTTTGTCGTGAACTCGTAGATTTGACAGAGTGGTCACAGAACCGGGAAAACCTGGAAATCAGGGAAATGTCAGGGAGCTTTCTTATTCTGGAAAAAATCAAGGAAATATCAGGGAACTTTTTAAAATTTCATGAAAATCAGGGAAATTTTGTATTGTTTTAGGCACGTTCATCCATATTTTGGCGTTATACACATGGAGATTTGTAGTGGTAAGCCATTAGAAGTTTAATGTTACGGAAAAATTTTAATTTTTCATTACCAGCAAAATTATTTTTTAAAAAATTGCATATTATTTCTTTAGCATACATGTTCTATTTGATCAGTGTGTCTAGACATCTGGAAAACCTAAGAAAATTGGGGAAATTTAAAAAAAAGTTTGCACTAAAATCAGGGAATTTTTTAGAAATCTGTCACGGAATTATCAGGGAAGTTTTTTTCCTGAATTTTGTGGCCAACCTGTTTGAACTGAACTCGTAGATCTTTTAATCTTTCTGAATTAATTTGATTGTTATGTTAGAAATGGTTCGTAAAATGTAGATATATTGTTTTCAATAGTTCTCCTCTGAGAATAACAATGAAATCTTTTTCTACACTTGGAATTTTTTTTTTTCTTTTAATTTCAGAAAAAGAAAGCATGAAAAATATTTTTTGCTTATGACCTTATATGTTTTACGTAGTGTTCTACTTCAAAGAATTGTGAATAATTATGTTATGAATAATTGGTGAGGTAAGATTACATTTAATACAAAATGGCCCACAATTATACAATTGTTGTTTTTCACAAAGTGTAATTGTGTTGGTCAATTAGTAACTTTCTTGTAAACTATAAAAATATGTTATGGTTCACACTTTTCTCGAATGTATATATTCTATTTTTATTTTTGTTCCTGATATATCTTTATTTTTTTTTTTTTTTTTCAATTCCAAGCACTTTTAAGGTGTAAAAAGATTCAATTTTAGACTATCTGATCCTATACAGAAAAAGTGCTTCATTTTAGTAATGCAACTCCTTGCCACAATTAGACCTTGCCTCCTGATGATGTGGTCAACTCCTTTATTTTTAAGTTTTTCAATCTTACTCTTATTTTTTGTTTTCTTCATTTTTTGTATCTCTTCTATTTTGATTGTGCAAAAAGTTGCAGCTTATAACCCTTGAGTATAATCTCAGTTATTTCTTGTTTATTTTTTATACTTTTTTTATTTTGTATTTCATTTCTATCTCACTCTCATGTGTGTGTATATATATATATACGTACAAAAGTGCATGTATATATAAAATATATACAGGGTTTCTGTGCATATGGAAAGTCAGGAAATGTCATGGAAAGTCATGAATTTGGACATTGGGTAAATTTTGTCATGGAAAGTCATAATTTGGCGCAAAAAATGGCCATAAGTTATGAAATACAATGAATTTCATTGATTTCTAAACATTTTAAGTAAAATCACATAAAAGTGACATCATAAACACTATGATTGCTATTCAGCTCTTTGAAAATTGAGGACTAGAAATGGAAAACGACATTAGCACAAAAAAAAAATCGAAAATCTTTTTTTATGGAAAAATGTCCTAAACATCAAGCTACACTAAGTGGAGAACGCCCAAAGCTTGAACTCCAGTAGCAATAATTCAAACTCAACCTGATACTTAGTCATAGCCTTAAGTACCAAATGCAAATGTTTTTCATTTTCTGGTTCTTCTGAAATTTTTTCTTTTTTGAACTTAGGTCGTTCTCCATTTTTAGCCTTCAATTCATCTATGTTTTTATTTTACGTTTTGAGGAAAACAACGGTCACAGTTAAAAACCGCGACCAATGAAAAAATGTCTGACCTCCAAATTTGTGAAATCACATGGATGAAAGAAAATTTCATAATATGAGAACTGAAATAAACAGTTTTGATAAGCTTGTGATTAAATTTTTTTTTTTTTTTTTTTTTTTAATTTTCCGTCTTCTGTTTTGCGTTGTGGATATCAAAACATTTGATTTTTTATTATATAATTTATTATTATTGACTTATTCTTTCTACAAATATTTCTTTATTATTACTGTTTTTTAACACTGAAATATCAAAAAATGGAAAATTATTTTTTCCTTTTCCTTCTTATTTGGAAGTTACTGAAACAAGGATTTTTTACTTAATGTAAAACAAAACTTTATAAAAATCATTTTATGGTGCATTGATTTACTTACTATGTTCGTGTTAGTAAAATTCATATAGATTATCATTATTTTTTTTATTTATTATTATTATTACAATTATTATTTTCGTGATATGATTTCTTGAGTCATGGAAAATTATTTGCTTCAGTCTTGGAAAGTCATGGATCTGTTATATTTTATTTTGTCAGAAACCCTGTATATATAGTGTTTAAAATAAATACTGCCATGCTTATTTATCGATTACAAAAGATTCTGTTTTAGCAAAGCGATTTTTTTTCCTGACAATTGCATTTCAGTTGTAATATCCTTATTTTAACACTTAGGTAATGCTTGCACAGCGAGAAATGCAACAGTGGCCAATAGCATTTGAAGCTGGAGGAGAAATATATTAATTTATACTTTTATGTAAGTATTCTAGAGCTCTGACTGTATTTTTTTATAAATATGTTACTTAAAATGATTTAGATCGTCATCTCAAACTCAATGTGGCATATATCTTCTTTCATTAAAAATAGTAATAAACTTTATTAATTGTTTCAAGTTAATGAAGGAAATATATTGCTTATTTGCAGATTCAGAAAATTTTAGAATAACATTTTATTTAGTAAGAAAAAATCCACTATAGATGTGATAAATGTTCACAGAAACATATGAATACTTTGTATTTTGTTAATATATTAACTTTTCATTAAATAAGTTTAGAGAGATAGCAAGATTACAAAGGGGACATAAATTTCAAACCTTTTTCCATTAATTTCATTTGTGTAGACAAACACACATTCTTTAAATTACTAGTTTTTCCAAATTTGTATTTTTTTATTTTAAACGTTTCGGATTGCAACTATGTTTGCACCCTTGTTTCTTGCTTAATTTGCTATAGTTTCTAGCATTCTTGACATGGTGATTTTCTCAACTTTGCAGAAAACCTAAATATTATCTTTTTTAATCTCATTTATCATACTTCCTTTAACCTAAATCTAAAATTTTAATATTGTTTATAGCAACAGCAAAAAAAAAAAAAAAAAAACCCCTTCAGATATGTGGAAAAATGTGTTTGGTGAAAATCTTAAAGTATTGATAAAGGTATTTAGAAAGTAGAATAACCCAATCTGTTTTAAACACTTCTTTCAACTTTCATTTCTTATGACTGCAGAAGTATACAGCTCTTTAAAGTCAGAATATTTAAATATTCACTCAGTTTATGATTATTTTATCATGATTTTAAATGTTGACCTTCCATTTTTTTTAATTTTTTAATTATTAATAATTGGTGTTTATGTTTGGCCATTCAAATAACAGCATCTGTTATAAATAGTAAATTTCTATATTACTTTTTAATAGTTAAGTACTTAATGTTATATATAAATAATTTTTGTTTTATTAACTTTTTATTGAAAATTTATGAAACTTGATACACTCACATTTTATTAAATGTTTCTTATAAATGTATAATAATATTATTGTGTTGTGACAGTATAGTTTCAAAAGTTTAATTCAGTTATAGTTATATAAGGGGAAAAACTATATATATTTGAAATCCTTTCACGAATTAAAATGATACTTCATTGTTTTTACTTGCATCAATACATAAATACATACACCAAATGGATATACACAAAAGTAATACATACTTAGATTATTAGATGACTCTTTTTATAATTTATTTTAGTAGTAAAAGTAATTGTTTATAATTTCCCTTCTTGAGGCATTTTCAATAATCAGAGTGGCCACAGAACCGGGAAAACCTGGAAATCGGGGAAATGTCAGGGACCTTTCTGATTCTGGAAAAAATCAGGGAAATGTCAGGGAACTTTTTAAAATTTCATTGAAATCAGGGAAATTTTGTATTGTTTAAAGCATGTTCATCCATATTTTGGCGCTACTTACGTGGAGATTTGTAGTGGTAAGCCATTGGAAGTTTAATGTTACGAAATAATTTAAACTTTTCATTACCAGCAAAACTATTTTTTAAAAATTTGCATATTATCTCTTTAGAATACATGTTCTATTTGATCAAGGTGTCTAGACATCTGAAATCCTAAGAAAATTGGGGAAATTTGAAAAAAAGTTTGCCCTAAAATCAGGGAATTTTTTAGAAATATGTCAGGGAAATCAGGGAACTTATTTTCTTTAATTTTGTGGCCACCCTGATAATTGTCCTTCATATATTTTGAATAAATGAATATTTTGTTTCAAAATTATGATTTTCTTAATTAAATATCATTGAAACTCTTGTTGTAATAAAATATACTATTAAATCCTTTTGCTTGAATTATTTTGATTTTGAATTAATTAATGGACTATTGAGGATTTGTTTACTTACAAAGATAATTGTTTCAAGGCGTTTCTTTCCTAATACTAAAACTTGCAGTCAGAAAAATATCGGGTAGTACTGATGATAATGATAATGTTCCATGAACATTATTTTAATTGACCATGTTATTTCGATTTGAAAAAAGTTATAATTTAAACATATTTTTATTTTTTAGTATTGTACAATATTCAAAGTTGCCATTGTTATAATTAACTTTTTTACTACAAATGCAATGATTTAATATAAGTATAAATAATTATATATTGTGTCAGAAAAATCCAATTCTTTAACAATCTTATCCTTGTTTTCTTTTTAGTTATCAGCCTTGTAGTGATACCACCAAGTGACTAAGATTTAAATGTTTTATGTGTAAAAAAATTGTGAAATTATAGAAAAAAATACCAAAATACTGTTTTAGCTTACAAACAGTATTGCTTTGTTAAAATCAGCAAGGCTGTCATTGTATCTGTTTGTCCAAGATTAATTATTATTGTAATAAATTTAGGAAAGTTGTAAATATTCTGTATATAAATGAATTGAATGTAAAAGGAAATCAATGTCAATAGGTTTTTGATAAGACATGACATCTTTTTTACATTTAGCTATTTAAAGAATAACTTTGAACCCTTGATTATCAAAAATTTATCAATAATTTCTTTGAATAGCATTTGTCTTTAACTCCATTTGGTTTTATCACAATTATAAAGTATTTTATTGCTTTGCTTAATTTATCTTCAATAAAAGAGCCTGAAATTAATTTGTTTACTATATTACAACAATGCATCCTTTAAGGTGTCGTAAGTTTAGCCTATGATGAATGTGTGTATGTGTGGGTTGAGAAATTAAGCTCAATATAACTACTATTATATAATGATGTGATTATTTAGTAAAGAAATTTTCGAATTGTGTTACTTTTTTTTATGCTATACAGTCATATAAAATGGTAACGTTACTTGTAAACAAATAAATATTCAAAGTTAATTTTAAACATCTCATTCATTGTTCATTTAAAAAGATGTAGGTTTTACCTTTGCTAATTTATTACCATTGAATGGCTCAAACTATTATTACTATTTTTTGCTGTTGTTAACTCGTAACTAAGATTAAAATTGTGATTAAAAAGATCCTCCACGTTAACTATAAATCTACAGAAAAACAAGTACAGGTTCTTAGCTTGTTCTTATTATTGTACATATGATTTATATGATTATTATAATCAGTATGTATGCATCGACAAAGTACATTAGTATATCATCGACGTAGAATGAGGTGCTTACTCCTATTAGTTCAAATTTTCAGGAGAGCAAAAGAAATGAACCTTCATAAATGCAAATTTAATTTGAGCTTAGGGCCTTTGAGTATTACTCATTTACTATAAATTTATATCGATGGTCAAGTGACAGGTTTTACTAATCGTTGAGCCTTCTCTTCCTGTTTCATAATTATACCAAAAAGTGATTTAAGGCCAAAAGTTGAATTAGCACACTTTCACTCTAAGTCGATGATATATCTTATGCATTAACATTATCATATATGTAAAAATGTCTCCATTTTCTTTTTATTTATATATACATATATATATGTAACATACCCAGGGAAGGCTCCTCACAGAAGTCAAAGGCAGTCGTAGAAATAAGAACGCTTTCAATCCTTGTCATGCAGCCATCTAAAGTTTATCAATTGCGATAAATGCAACACCGCATCTAGATACACTGGGAATCAGGAAGCGAATTCTGGGCGCATAAATGCAAATTGACGTCACAAGTCTGGGGAGGACACGCGTGAGAGCTAAAAGATCAGCGTATATTATTGAAGGCGGGGAATTAATGATGTCTTGATTATGTGGAAAAGGTTTTAACTCTTGAGTGACTGTTTAAAAATAAATTGAGAACAAAAGTGAAAAGGGAAGAGAAACTTACTATTGGGTGTCGTGTTATAAAATCTTTACACCCACACATATATATAATGTAATGTGACTAATTTATAAATCTCCTTTATACATTTTTTAGTTTTTTTTAGCCTGCGATCCAAACATTTGGAATTAATTAGTAAACACAACTTTTGACAATGACACCAAAATGTTCAATTAGAAAATTTCTGGTGAACTGGTACATGTGTCTTTATTGTAATTTTTTTCTGATGGGTAATTATTTCAAGACTGTTTTTAGACAAAGTCCCACACACATTTGTGAGTACAAAATTTTTAATTTTGTTTCTAATTTAATTGTATTTTTTAAATTAAACTAAAAACTATGTACAAAGCATTTTTATTTTGTGATGAAGAATTTATTGACTTTGTGAGTTTTGTGTATTACACCATGGTGTACCAATTACATTAGTATTTCTTTGCAATTCATATGTTTTTTAACTAATACAAAGTTGTGTTACAGAATATTGGCTATCTTTATTTAATTAATTAAAAATATTATGTTGCATATGTTCACTTTAACTTCAGTGAATTCCCAAAACTAATGAATAAAGCAATTTAAATGTTCACTAATTTATAGTAATATTAAATAGAAAATAAAATAATTAGACAATTTATTGTAAAGTTACACTAATTATAATTTAGTTTATATTTTATCGCTATATTGTACAGTACAGTGATGGTGATTAATAAATTAATATGTGAAAGCTTTTATTTTTTAAAGAATCCATTTTTCAATCAATTTACCATTTGTAAATGAAAACTGTTATGTATGTGCAAAACATATCATCAGAAAATATTATTTTATTAGGCTTATATCTTACATAATTGAAGCATATCCATGTATTACTAACCATTTTATTTTCCTTGATTAAATATGTAAAATTTGAGTAATGTAAATAGTTGTACAATTAAACATTTCTACTTATGTTATTGTATAGTGTTTTATTTCTGTAATTGTGAAAATAAATTTGTAAATTCCTATGTGATATTAATTGTTACATTTGAACACTAAAAAAAAAACCTGCTTGCATGACTTGTATTTCTACGAGTAAAGCATACAATTTGTATAGAAGTTAAAGAATGTAACAATGTATATATATTATAGCAATGTAAACAGGAAAATTTATGTTTTAAATATATTGGAATTTAAATACTATTTATAATTTTCAAAAGTGTTCATTTAATAATCTTTTTTTGCAGTGATTTTATTTATTTTCTATTGTATTTTTTTACTGCTTGCTTCTCTTCCTACTTTTAATGAATGATTAAATACTGTAAATAATATGATTAGATTTTATACCGTTAAAATAAATATCAAACTTTTTATAGTGATCTTTTGATTGATACCTCTTGACACTACCATGACTGTAAGTAAATAACATTCCATTAACCAGGAGTGAAAATCTTCTGCTTTAACATGAATATCTGCTTTTTTTTTTTTTTTTTTTAAAAAGGAGTTTCGCTTTTCTATAATTTTATTATTTTTATTGGACTTTATCAGACTAAACTTACCTCCCCCCCAGAAAAAATTTCTGGCCGCACCACTGTTCTGTTCACCCATTAGTACACAAATATATTACTTATTCAGCTAGTTTTGTAGTTCAAAAAACGCTGTGTACATTTTCCTCTTTTTTACATTTTGACTGTTTTTACCCCTGGTTAACTAAGTTATGGGTTTGTTACTTCCATAGTATGTTTGTCTAAAATATGGAAAGTTGAATAACTTTGACAACTATTAAAATGAAATTTGATACAACCCTAAACATAACTATAAAATGTCACTCTAGGTTTGAAGAAAAAAATACAAAATACCAACTGCAGTTTTTTTATGACTAAATATTCAAAAACCCCAAATATTTCACACATTAAAGTTTGCCTTTCGATTTTCATTTTTGACATTTTCCTTTTTTTAAACTATTTCATTTCCCCCCTTCCCTTTTTTTTTTTCTTTCTCTTTCATTTTCGAATTTTGTTGTTAGTCAATATTGTTTGCTGCTATGTTTTAAGTATATATGGGTCAACTCCGTCGCAGCAATTTTTTTCACCACTATATAAGTTGGGTATTTCTGTTAACTATGGAATATATTTTAATACAATCAAAACTCCTCAAAACAAGTAATATAAATTTAAAAATATTTTTTATACTAAAAAAATATGTCCACAGACATAATTTGTCATGTCCGTGGACTATCTTAACCTCAGGGTCGCTTGCTTTATCAATATTTTAATTTCAATTCATAATTACTTGATGCATGTTATGCCTGAGTAAAAAAACTTTTATGAGTAGTAATTTCATTACAATTAATGTGATACATCTTGTTGCAAGACGGGCGCGACATGTGAATAGACAGCAGTTTTTAGTTATTTAACAGCCCACCAAGTAACACAAGTGAACTGTGACAGTGGAAAGAAGTCTAATGTAATCATTTTGGTTTCAATACACACTGTGTATTCAATTTTTCAATACAAGAATCATATTTCATTATTTACATGTGAAATAGGTGCAACTGTAAAGATCATGCCGTCATGTCTGTGGTCAGGATAAAATTAGTGAAGAATAATGAAATATTTATTATGAATTACTTATTTGATTGCATTAGCTGTACAGATATTAATTTAGTAATCTCATGTTTATAAACCTAAAGTTCCATTTGGAACACCTCAAAGGTTTTATATTAAAATCTCTGTGCTAATGCCTCTTAATGTGTTCTAATCGTACCTGCCTTCGAAATTCTCGTAGAAATACGATAAAATCGTAAACAGTTGAAAAACGAGTGCCTTTAACACAGAGCTCTCTGCCCTTGACCATCATCCATCAAAGATTGATTTTTTTTTAAAGCCCACGTAAAAAAAATTATGCCAAAAGTATCGCCAAACTGGCCATTTTTATCTAAATGAGTGAAAATATGAAAGCTGTAAGTAACACCATAAATTTTAATGCAATAACCAATATTATATTGTAATTGAAAGTTGTGCGATGTTCCATTCCCTAGTTTTTTGTTGATTTATGCTCCTATATCTCATTCTCCTGTGAAGTTCAGATTTTTTTTTTTTGTGCCGAGGTGCTGTAGCATTCCGAAATATATCGGGGAAAAAAAAAGTCGATTTGCTGCAAATGTGTTTGGTTTTCAAAGCACGTTAAATCTCTAATCATGAAATCTTATTTGACTTCCACATACAACCTTATCCACTTCTAAAGTCCAACCGAAAGTTCGAAAATTCTCTCTCCTTTTCTTGCTTCGGTCAGTCAATGAAAACAAGTCATTTCTCAAATATGCCTTCTGGAATCCATCTTTGGCAGTGTGAAATGACCGCACACCTCAATCAATCGGACTTGTTTACACTCATTGAGCCGGATATATAATTAGGAACAGCAGTGCACTTGGCACCGTTCCATAGTTTTTACCCACTCAAAAGAGGATGGCGAAGCACACTTTGATTGGGATCATCTTCGGAAAGAACTGGTTGACAGCTCGTGTTTCTTTTCCAGGTCTGGTTCTTGTTGATGTCAATTTTAATGACGCGTTTGATCCCGATTGTGGACGGTTATTTGTTCTTTTGTGATGGTTAAGGGTGGTTAGGAAACGAATGTGTTTTTTTTCCTTCGTCCTTTTTTTTGTTCTATTGTATTTGTCGGTTTCTTGAGTGTTCGTTTCGGAAGTTTTTGATGTATAGGGTTATAATTGAAGGTATATGCCAAATTTTGCATTCTGTTGTGCGTAATTTTGTCATTGGCGCCATATTAGCATTTTGACCCAGCGTCCATTTTGAAAATCCTTTCAAAGTTCAATAGTTAATTATCGATATTAGACGGAACTAGGTACATGTTCTTTGTTATTTTTAATTGCAGTATTTGTGTGATCTTAATAAATTGGATTTAACATTTGATTCGGCTAGTCTTTTTCAGTAACCTTATATGTAAAAGAAATTGGCTTAAACAAAAAAGAATGTTGTATAGAGGTTATCCAGCAGTAGTCAGTGACCCTCTGGCTGTAGGGTTGTCCGCTACAATCACAGGTACATTCTCAGTGTCTGTAAAAAATGGACGGTACGGAGTAGAAGTTCCCCCCCTCCCCCCATATAAGTAGTTGCCTTCCTCATTTTTTAAATAAAAACAATACATTCAAATCCCAATCATTCCCACCAGAACTATTAACTATTATTAAACTATTACTTTATTCGTGACCAAATATCAAAAGTTAGAAGATATTTTAATTAAAAACACAACATAATTGAACAGAACAAAGTAAAAATTAAAATCCAAAATAAGCAAAGCTAGGGGTGTGGAACATCGCACAATTTTCAATTACACTATATTACTGATGTGGATTTGTGTCACCATTTTTATATTTCCATCATTTGTTTAGAAAAAATGAGATAATTGTAATATTTTTTTTGATAATTGTAATATGGGTTTTTTATAAAATAATAATAATAATAATAAAAACTTCGCCAAAATGGAAATTTTGGAGATACACTTTTCGATAATCCTTATATTATCATTTATCATAAGCGAAACTGAGGGGAGAAGAAAAAACGATCGTTGATGAGGTATGATCAATGAAAGAGAACTCTGTGTTGAAGGCATTCATTTTTCAACTTTTTACGCCATTAAAACATTTTTACGGAAATTTCGGAGGTGGGAATGTTTAGAACACCTTAAGAGGCATTACCACAGCGATTTTGAACAAAATCGTTCTAGCCGTTTTTTAGCAATTACTAACAAACATGATTTTTTTTCAATAGCAGCTACCCTATGCGCATTCGCGATTTTGACGAAAACCTTAATGGTAAGTCCTTGGGCTATCACCAACCTGCACACCAAATTTGAACATCGTAGGCCAATTTGTTCGAGAGTTATGCTGACCACATACACATACAGAAATTTTTTCTAGATCATTTTTTTGAGGTCAGAATGTTCCAAAACGTAAAGGGGAATTAAAAAAAGATTTTTTTTTTGTGGACAGAATTCTATACTTTCATTACCCTATGTGTAACTGAAAGTAAAAAAAAAGCTGTAAGATGTTTGATCATGCGCTGTCATCTATTGAGAAATTGATTGTGGGGGACATATGACAACCGGGCGCCTAACCCAAGGTTAACTGCTTGCCCTTGCACAAAAAATATCAAACCACCCAACCACAGCAATTATAGGTTAGCATTAGTCCTATTTTTATTTTCTTCCTTTTGTAAACAAGTAAGTGTCAGCGTTGCTTTCCGTAAATCCCATCTTCACAAAATATCATTCTAAATCTTGATAGGAATTTCTAGACGCTAATTAAAACCATAAATTGCTTTTTCAAGTTTACAAACTTTCTGTCCTACTTGGAACCTTTCTGCGCACTCAAATACATCCTACCTTAGAGTGGCACTGACTGCAAGCTTGTACAATTGCGGATGACTGAAGTTTTTGCAGGACATGTTACGAACTGTAATTTAATTCCTTAACACTTTCGCTGCCGATCACGCGCCAGTCGGGAATGTCGGGTTGTTCCCTAGTAGCCTGTCCACATCAGACTGCACCCGATCGGAGGTGCCGTTCTTTGCTGAAATTACCAGAAACTGTGTTATAAAAGCACAAGGTTCCAGCTAACCTTATGCAGGAAGACAAGATGCATCTGATATTTATGTCACATGACAAATATGGTTGGTTGGTTGGTGGAACTCCCGGCTGGGAGTGGAAAGGAAGGATTTTCTGAACTAGCTCATGCCTCCGCGTACATATGTGAGAGAACCAACTCTCTGGAACAGGTTGAAGTAAAAAAAAAAAGAACTAATATAAAAAAAAAAGGGGGGGGGGGGGGATATCAAATCATTTCGGTGTAGAAGGAATTTTGTGAAGTTGCCATTTCAAGGCTTTCTCCGGGTGAGGACGTGGACACCTGCATAACCAGGCACAGATATTTCGCGGTCTCATGACAAATATTACTTTGTTATTTCAGTTAACCTTTAACTGCTGTAAGCGGTCTGACAGACCGCGAGTCATTTTTTGTGGAATGCTTCCACCCCCTAAAATATAGCATCTTTGACTTTTATATTAATTTTTCTGATACTATGTTTCTTAAACTTTAAACTGGTGTTCATCAATTTGTTTGGTGCAGTTTGGACCATGTGTAGCTCTTGCGCAAAAAACCTCAAACCATCCAACCACAGCAGTTAAAGATTAATTCCAGCATGTACGGAAACTCAGATCGGTTGCAGTCTGATCAGGGCAATCCACGGAGGTCAAAACCTCCATGTTCCTTCCTCCATGGGGCCGACCTAACGGTATAGTGGTTATATAGCGTGCTAGCTTCTAGACCGCGAGGTTGCGGGTTCGAGTCCCGTGTAAGGCATGGGTGTTTGTAAATGTATAATGGCTTGTCTAATGACGAATGTTTCGGCGCATTATAGCCCTCGTGTTGCAGACGGCGCCAGATAATCTGAAAACAACCAACCAACCTTCCTCCACGGGACATACTACTGGGGAGTAACACAACATTACGCACTGGCACGTGATCGTAGCGAAGGTGTTATGTTTACAAGCCAGATATCCAAGTGTGGTGTGGTGTACAAGAAAAATAAACTTCAATTGTCTCTAAGCTGCCTGTATTTATTGTGAGTACACTTACTTTCTTACTTTCTAACAGATTATTAGACTGAAGCATTTATAGCGTTACTGAAGTGTCTCGGAAGTTTATGTTGTTCTAGAAACTGTATACATTGTTAATGGTTGAAAACTTAACAAATTGGTAAAGCAAAACATTGCAAATCGTGTCTGTTTCTAAAAATGCTTTTGCTCGAGTCGAAAAACTAAATAACTCAAACTATTCAGTATGGAAATTTACAATGGAAATTATCTTAATTCGTGAAAAAGTTGGATGATAATGTATTTAAAGACATTCCAAAAAACATCTGTGGATTGGCTAACTAAATATAATGTGGCCATAGCTTTAATTTGTATATATCTGATAACCAAATTGTACGTGTATTGTATGAAACAGCAGCGAAAGGTACATGGGAAGGGTTTAAAAACATTCACCAACGTTCAAATTTATCAAGTAAATTGTTCCTCTTAAAAAAAAAAACTGTTTATTATTCAATACACCGTTGCTCAAAGTATGCAAGAGTGAGCCTAAGACGTGTGTGACGTGTGCGATCGCAAACATGCGATTTTGTAAAGGGCGCCGAATGGAGATAAAAAATGTTAAAAAAAAAATATGGTAAATTTTTTAATTTATATGTAGTTTTGAATGCAAATTAGCCTAACCTACCTTAGGTCTTCACTTTCGCAAGAAAAATTCAACAAACTCACAATTTTGTTCATTGAAAATGATATTTAATCGTCATTAGATTTTAATGCGCTAACAAAAACATTTTCGCCTGCTAAAGCTTGGAAGGTCCACTTCTAAGTGTGTGATACAGATTATTTTAAACAATTTTCTGTAATATTTTTTTCTAGATTAATATATTTTCATGAATATTGAATCAAATAAAATTTTGTTGTTGTTAAAAAATGTCTGTTATCTTCAATCTGACAAAACAATAAACTGAGTAAAAGAATTTAGGAATTTGCTCTTTTTAAGAGGAAGTAAGGATTAGCCGACCAAACGGTACAGTGGTTAGCGTACTAGCTTCTAGACCGCGAGGTTGCGGGTTCCGAGTCCCGTGTTGGCATGGGTGTTTGTAAATGTATGTTGGCTTGTCGAATGACGAATGTTTCGGCGCATTATAGCCCTCTTGTTGCTGACGGCGCCAGATAATCTGAAAACAATCAACCTAGTAAGGATTATACCTATGCTCGCTACGTTACGATATTCTAGCCCGGTGCATTTAGAAATTACCTCCTATAGAACCTTGACATTTGGTGAGTCGGTACAAAAATGATCACTTAATGAAATGACATAAATTGTTTTCATTTAATGACTGTCTATTATAAGTGAAAATTAAAATAGCAATAGACAAAACCAGGTGGCGCCACTGCATATGCATTGGCGTAAGGATTTCAAATTACACGCTATTTTCGAGTTTTTTTTTATTTATGTCACTTCATTAAGTGGCTATTTTTGTACCTTCTCACCAAATGTGAAGGTTTTCTAGGAAGTAGTTTCTAAATGCACTGGGCTAGAAGATTGTAACACACCGAGTATAGGGAATAGTCCTTACTAGGACAAATACAGTACAGCAAGCCAATTGAAGTTTGAAAAAGTCAGTTAAAAGAATTAGTAATAGAAGAAGTTATTTAAAAAATAAAAATAATGAAAAGGTACTTAATACTTCCCTTTAAAATGCCAACTTCAGGTATTAAGTTCCAGCAAATTTCAGTTACAGAGCACCTATACCGTTTTTGGAGGGTTTGCTGTACCCATTTCTATTGTAAACGTTAGGAGGGGGAGGGGGCAAAACTCATTCTTGTTCAAACAACATTTTACTCTCAGGCCAGTACTGAAGCGAGCATATATGTAAATCATGTGATGCAGCTTTCTGAAAAACTAACAAATATCGGAGAAGTTATCCAAGATACCTATTTAGGCGCCATACTACTCTGTTCTTTACCGACTAGTTGGGAAAGTCTCACAGAGTCTCGAATCCAAAACCACAGACGAGTTAACCTTTGAATATATTAACCCTTTGCACTCGAGGCCTTTTTTGCGCGGAGATACCAACAACTCGAGACGTTTCGCAACATTTTTGGTTCGGTCCACGGTTACGGATCCACTTCATAGAAACTAAACACAGTCATTGGCCTTGCATCGAATTTCCGTATCAAACCTAGTGGTCCTCTCGAGTTGCCGCATCCAATCACGCTCGAGCGCAAAGGGTTAACACATTAACGACGGTTGACAAGAAAACTTTCCTACCGTTGACACATCCTAAAGATACTTTAATTTCCGGTTTTCCTTACCTGAAATAAGTTATCCAAAAATTTTAGAAAAAGAAGTCTAAAATGAAACTAAATATATTTACTATCCATTTTAATTGGTAATACTAACATAGGTTCAAGGCAGGATTATTACACAACACCTCAATTGGAGCTTCGAATTACTGATAAACCTACTTTCCGCCATCTAATCAAACTAAAATTTTGAAACTTAACGGGTAAACAATGCTCTTTATCAAGTTTTGGGACTGTCACCCAAAGACCGCTTTTACACACGTTTCTATTGCCCTACTTCATACTTATCAGCTTTACTCACTTTCTATTACCCAGATATCAAGCTTAATTCAAACATATTCAATTTGGCGATATTTAATGAATGAAACTTTCCTCTGTTAAGGTTGACAAGGTAAAATCTTCGGAGAGCAAATTAACGAACTTGCCGTCATCCAATCAAGCTGAATATTTGGCAGATAGACACTTTGTGAACGACAATGTGAATACATTCAAGTTTTAGGATCAACAAAAAGTTAGTAAATATTTCGGAAAGGGTGTTTTGTTTCAAGTGGTCAAACGCCATTGAAACTCGATCTAAGCTCAATACATTGCAATCGCACATTAAAGAAGATAATGTGTATACTGAATTTTTATTAAAAATTTTGTTTTTATGGGTTTTGTTATTTCCTTGAAATAAAACTAAGATCTTGTGGCCTTATTTTTCCCCGAGTTTTTACCTCCTTCGTTAGTTTAGAGATGTATTACAGAACAATTAAACTTGACCTACTTCGAGGGATGGGCCTAACGAGCCCAATCGAAAATCTCACCTCGATTGCTAATTTTTCTCCTCTTTACCTCATGAGTTGCCGAGGGAATCTTGTACAAAGGATCTTGATCTAGTTTTAGGGTTCACTGAATTTTTATACGAAAACTTTCGGAATCTTACTTATTGGGGATGTCTGTGAAGAAAGTCTTTTGGCTTGAGGAGATATTCTCATTATTGTTTCGATTCTTTTTTTCTTTTCTTTCTGAGCGATTGATGTTTTTCGGGATCTTGAAGACAATCCTTAATGTAACTTTTTACTTTCAATTACCCATATGTTAACATATGCTTATCAATTACCTATATGTTAACATAGACTAATAAAATTATTGGATTCGATAAATAAAAATCGGGTGTCCCCCCCCCCCCCCCACCTCCCCTCATTTCTCCACGTTGTGGATGGAACATGCTGAGTTAAAAAAAGTTGTATAGAAAAAAAATTCTATACAACTTTTGTTGGTTGGTTGTATTCAGATTATCTGGCGCCGTCAGCAACACGAGGGCTATAATGCGCCGAAACATTTCGTCATTAGACAAGCCAACATACATTTACAAACACCCATGCCAACACGGGACTCGAACCCGCAACCTCGCGGTCTAGAAGCTAGCACGCTAACCACTATACCGTTTGGTCGGCTATACAACTTTTGTAACAACAGCATAACTCCAGAATGATGTTCAAATTTTGTGTGCAAGTTACTAGTATCCATAGGACCTGGCGTTAAAGTTTTCGTCAAAATTGTGCATGCTCATAAGGTATTTGCCATTCAAAACAAAAATTCTCAGCACTTACCATAAAACAGCTCTGTACGATTTTGATCAAAATCGCTAAGGTAATACCTTTTAAGGTGCTCTACACGTCTCCATCTCCGAAATTTCCGTAGAAATGTGATAAAGGCGTAAAATGGTAAAACACTAATGTCTTGAGCAGAGTTCTTTGCCCTTGAGCATCATCCATCTGTTTCTCCTCTGTTGCACTAACAAGAAAGGATAATGTAAATTTTTTTTTTTTTTTTTTTGCCGATGTAAGAATTATCGCCAAAAATATCGCCAAACTGTTCAAAGTGCTTTTTCAAATGAATGAAAATGTAAAAACGGTAATAACACTATTCCACGTCAAATTTAAATGTAGTGATCAGAATTACAGTGTATTTGAAAATTGTGCGATGTTCCACATCCCTAGTTTATATTACCCTGCTTTTTCAATTGGGTACCTTTATGGAATTTCAATTAATAGTCATGTATTGCCTTTCTTATCCATTGAATATTTTAAATCATCTATCATACTTATACAGTGCGTCCCATAAGTTTAAAGACAATTCCCCCCTCCCCCCCCCCCGGATTTAAGAGCTAACTAAACGTGTAAGAAAGACGAAATAAGTTATGCAAATATGTATTGAGGGAATACAAATAATAAAATACTCAAACAACTTCAAAAGGTCATAGATTTAATATAAAAAAATAAAAAATGCTGTCCCAAAAATATATCGACAACTGGTCTTGAAAGCTGTTTTTAAGATAGCCAAAATTTGCATATTCCAAGATCATGTACTTGCGACGCAATAGTTTCCTGAGATAAAAGCGAATCTATCTTTCCTTTTTCAACTGATTGCGAAGAAGACTCACAACATGCAGTTTTCCAAACATTAAATTTTGCAAATCTATCGTTTAAAAGCTCGTGGAATAAAAGTTGTGGACATTGTAAGGAAAATTAGACGCAGCCATGTTGATATTTACCGGATTCCATTAAAAGGTGATAATTTTGAAACAAAATCCCGTTCTGGGTGACCAAAGAAACAACTAAACGATAAGACAGAGATATTTTGAGATTAGTTTCAACCCATAACCTCTCTGTACGATCAATTTTAAGACAAGTAACCGTTCCTGTATCAAAATTCACGGGGCATCGACGTTTACAGGCAAGTAAATTTCTTGATTATTGCAAAATGCGTCCTTCTCCAAATTTCACAAAACATCATTAAGACGATCGTGTTCAATTGGCCTGAAATCGTATGAATTGGACAGATGAATGGTTGGGTGTTCTATTCAGTGAAGAAAAGAAGTTTAATTTAGATGTTCCCGATGGTTGGGCATATTTACTGACACGGTATTCGTAAGAAACCACGAACTTTATTCACCAGACAACAAGAAGGGGGTTCACTCATGGTGTGGGGAGCATTTTCTTATAATGGCCTTTTCAAATGTTCCGAAGATTACCAGAAAAACGCTCGAAGTACTGTTATTTTCATTTGGAAAGTTGCTATGAGGGAACAAATGGATACATCAGCAAGACAATTGCTCCATTCACGAGTCAAACTCTACAATGCAATGATTTAGACAAAAGCAAGTAATTTGTTATGGACTGGCCAGCCCTTGGTCCTGACCTGATCCCAATAGAGAACCTTTTCGGAATATTAGCTAGATATATATATATATATATATATATATATATATATATATATATATATATATATATATATATATATATATATATATATATATATATATATATACTAATAGGCGTCAATTTCTAACATTTCAAGATCTAAAGTTGCAAATTAAACGAAGTTAGTTTTCTCTAAAACCAGAATTACTTCAAACTTTTGTTTTGACTATGCCTAATCAAGTTTTTGAAGTGATTAGGAAAAACGACTTAAAATTTGAACTTTATAAGGAAAAAAAAAATTAATTTATTTATGGTAGAAGCTTTACGGAATTTTTACTAGATATCCCAACAAAAGTAATTGATGAACTTTAGCCTACTTAGATCTATTCAAGCATTTTCGATATTCTTAAAAAAATAAAAATAAATAACAAGGTCGTGGGGTACCTCCCGGAATTCAACACTTCGACCTTCAAAAGGTGGAATGGAACAAAGTGTTAAAAGAGTTCATGCCTATCCACCAGGATGGTAATCGACCTACAACACAGCACCTCCTCCCCTGTCGGTGTCACTTCATTATTATCACCTGATGAGTAACGGAAAAAAGGACGCCAAAGAAAAAACACGTAATCGTGCCCAAACCGAAACACAATCTATCATTTCGGAACGGACCCGTAGGAAAGACGACTCTTCACGAGCGTTTGTACAAATGTTGTTACACAAACAAATCTGTCCCGGAGGCGATTTTCCGAGTCGATTCCGAAGAATAAAAAAGAGTTGCAGAAAGTAATATAAATTGGTGATTTCGGAACCGATTACTGATTAATGTTCTATTCCTTTCGTTTAGAGATTTTTTTTCCCTCCTGTCCACGCATCCTGATGGGATGCATTGATAAGGATTTTTTCTTCTTCTTAAGACGAATGACTACATTATGTTTTTTTTAGTGTGTGTGTGTGCATGGGATGAACAAGTTAAAGTATCGAAGATAATTTGTTTCTTTTATTCCTTTCCTATTGGATTCTATGTTACAGTAAATTGGAAATCGTAAATTATCCTGAATTTCCAAGAGACGTAATGAAATCCGAATTCAATTCCGGAATGGTCGTTATTTGACTTTATTCCAAAATTATTACTTAACGTTTATTTTCGGTGGGAGATGTAATGCTGAGTGCTAATTAAAACTGCAAGATGTTCTGAACAGTAAATAGTCTACCAATAAAAAAAACAAACAATTAAATTACTACAGTTAATTTAATCAATCAATACAAAATATACAATGGAAAATGCATGGTTGCACAAATAAATTACTTTAAAAAATCTTGTAAGGAGGTTTTTACTTGTGGCCTTCTCTTGGTGAAAAACGAGTAGGGGACATATTTAAAAAAATTTGAATTGGCTATTTTTTTTTACTAAATACATATTATACATTTTTACTTCCAATTACCCATATGTTAACATAGGGTAATAAATGTATTGCATTCAGTAAAATTTTTTCGACATTTCTACACGTTTCGGAGTACTAAAAAACATCTAAAAAAAATTTCCGAGTGTCTGCGTGTGTGTGTAGCCTCCGTCATTAAGTTTTTGTCGAAATTGCGCTTGCGCATAAGATAGCTGCCATTGAAAAATTTGTTTTACAGCAATTGCTAAGAAATGGCTCAGTTTGATTAAAATCACTGTGTAAATATCCTCTTAAGGTGCAGTTTCTCCTCTGTTTCACTTACAAGAAAGGATAATGTAGTATTTATCAAAAAACTTATCGCCATTTTGAAGTTTTTTTTTTTTTAATGTAATAATTAACGCATACAATATCGCCAAATTGGTCAGTTTTTTAATTAATCAAAATAAGAAAACGGTAAATTACGCTGATCCATATCAAAGCCATATGGCCAGTGTTAATGTGCAATTGAAACTTCTACCATGTTCCACACCCCTTGTTTATTTAAATTCTAACACCAACGAATCATCAGAATAGAATGTTGGCAGTTTGGTAAAGTTTACCATACAGTTCTTTATTATATTCCAGATGGTCAAATATTGCCTTTTCTCCTCTGAAACCTATTTTCGTTGAATTATACCCCTTTTCAATAAGTATGCGGTACTACTCAACTAAGGAATAATATAAGCATTTAATCACTTTAAAAATAAACTTAAATGCTATTAAAAATAAAGTAGAAAAAATGCAACAACATTAAGGTGTAAAATGCCAAAAGTTATAAAAACTGATGGATTTTTGTCAACTCGTTCAATAACAGCACACTATATTGATCAATGTCTATACATAATATTTATCTTTCACCGATGGAAAATGTATTAGAATTATCATAGAAGATAAGTTTCGAAAAGTTTTCCCTTCTCATGTTTAGCTGAAGAGGTTTTATTTTAAAGTCACTCTTTTAACACAACTAACATTAAACCTTTTCAGTTAAATGAAACCGTATAAAGCACTTCTTTCGTCACATTTTTTCTCACTCAATGCTTTTGCTACCCCAACTTGCAATAGGCCGACCAAACGGTATAGTGGTTAGCGTGCTAGCTTCTAGACCTCGAGGTTGCGGGTTCGAGTCCCGTGTTAGGCATGGGTGTTTGTAAATGTATGTTGGCTTGTCTAATGACGAATGTTTCGGCGCATTGTAGCCCTCGTGTTGCTGACGGCGCCAGATAATCTGAAAACAACCAACCCAACTTGCAATAGACCCAACAACAATAGCAACAACAATAGGGTTTGTTCTTCTTTCAAATTTTACAAGCACAAAATATTTTATTGGTTTTACTGAACTATTATTTACAAAAATCTGTTATCCTGACTCTGAAGTAATAGAAATCGAAAATTGCTCTAGATCTATACATTCTTATTCGCCTTTCAAAGGCTTCACTAAAATCACTATTTGATTCATCCATTAAATTTTTGTTGCCTCCTTTCCGAACCTTGCAGTTTCGTTCGACTTTGTAGTGACCTCAAATAACAGATAAAACTTCTGTGCACTGGAGTACTCTTTTGTACAGAGGTAACGCATCTGTCTCTAGATACCATGGTCCTCGGATCGAAGCCCCGTCGCCCACAGCGAAAGCTACAATACGCTTTAACTTCATATTGTGAACTGAAGGTGATAAGGATGTCAAAGCCAGATAGTGTGATTCCTTTTGGGAAAAAGTTTCAAAAATCCTCTGCAAACAATAAACTATTTTTTTCTTCTTTTTTCTTTCTTCTTGTAATTCGGCGCCCTTATTTATAGTACATCATCAACTTATCAGTACATCAATCATGAAACAACTGTTTCATTTAGTTTGGTTGTTCAGACTATTCTTTTAACACCATTAGCAGTTGTTTTAGCGGGTATACTCAATCCAGAAAGTATTGCTTTCATGAGGTTACTCAATATTCCAGTACTTCAAGCTGATCCTTCATAAGATGATTTTCCTCATCCAATCTAGCGAAGACGAATGAATCGAATATGATTATATTCAATAATAACTCTCATCATTAATGGATCAGTCAAAAGTCAAGTGGTGTTCGAAACGGCTTAGATGCGCATCACGCTGCTTCTATAATGATTCAATTTGCCTGTTCCATGTACGACAAACGTGTCCACGAACTCATGGGATAAATTTCCTTCATCGTAAAAAAAAATTGGTGAATTCGAACATTCGAAAGATTCTTTAACTTTCTACCTCGAGGGCTATAGAGAAGATTTTCCATCGAACAAAATCCCTTTCCAACATATTCGAAAGAACGTTATTTCCAACCTAAAGACATTCTCGGTTTTGGTTCTGTAAGCAAGGAGGTTGGGGGTATAAATTGCAGTTTTCGTTTTCGAAAATTGTCTCGCTCGATGGGTTCTTCTTCTGCAGAACTCATTGTAGGTCGGCCTTCTTGGCACGGGTGATCAGCGTAAGTGAACGATCTGAGTGGAAATCCGAAAAACCGCGGACGATCATTGCAGGGTGGAGTAACGTCTGCCAGGAAAGTTACTCGATGGCCAGCCAAGCGAAAGCTTAGAAAACTTGTTCATCGAAGCACATAGGAAGCATTTATGTAATGGTTATCGGCGATGCAACAGGGTTGAATTCAATCATCTCTGAGGTAGATAGGGAGAGAAAACAAAAGAGAGTTTTTATGAGATATAAAACATAAGAACAAACATTAAACTAAGGTGAACTTCCTAATTTAATCTATCTAAACTTATCTCCCTATTGCATGCTAACAATTCCATACTTGCCAATCTATAAAATTAAAAAACAAAGAATCTGTGTCAACGTGTCTGTTTGTCCCTCTTTTGAAAGCTACTTCTAACAGGCGTAGTGCTTTGAAATTTCCAAGGCAATTTACCGGACCCTTTAAAAGATTTCACTAGTTCTATTTTAATTTTTTAAATTCGTGATTTCATTCTGTTCCAGATTTTCTGTTTATTTTACAGACACATACAAATTCATTTTTTTTTAAACAAAATGCCCCTTAAATAATAATCAAAATATCTTTCAATAACGAGTTTTGGACTTCTAATTGACAAACAGAATGTCAACATTAGTATTAGTATTTATTTAAATATTTTTTTTTAATTAATTTTTTTTTACAAAGCTACTTCTAATAGCCATAGCTCTCTGAAATTTTCTATAAAGTAGTTTTGGATTTTTAATTGGACTTTGACAAACAGAATGTTGCAATTTTAATTTTTTTTTTTTATTAATATTTGTATTATTATTATTTTTTATTTTCCGACATTTTTTATTTGTACATAATGTAACTTATAATAAGCGTATAACTCTGAAGTTTTAAACATAAATACTTCTGGCCTAATTTTGCTTTTCAGAACTACAATGTTAAAATATTCTTAGTGGGATAGGGGCAGAATTGTAGTGCCAAAATTTTTTAGCGTTACGCAAGCTTCCCCGATCATGGCGGTAACCCATAGTGTAGCTGAGATTTTTTAATTATAATATACATATATCACAATCCATGCATAAAGATTTGAGTTATTAGTTAAAAAAAAGTGGCGGATTGCCTTACCGTCTCCACTGGATAGGGATGTTGTAACGGAGAACATTTTTTGCTTCTCGACAGGGGAGTTCTAATAGTAGGAGTTCACGAAGAAAGTTACCTCTTAGCGAACGAAGCGAATTTGTAATTGCTCAGCAATGAAACTTTCAGCGAGCGAAGCTTACATGTGGTTGCATAGTAATGAATCTTTCATAGAATGAAACGTCAAAAGGTGACACCTATATACAATGACGGATCTCCGCAACGCGGAACCACGCATCTAGTAATATAGTTATTGAGGGGTTAACTTATTTCGCCACAACCTGAGCTAGCACTTTGAAGAACACAGTTTATTAAGATGGAATTCGTTATCGGTAGTAAGTTACTACTTGACTATAAATTTGCAATGTATCACTGTTTAAGCTGAGGTACAAAATGTCTTTAGGAAAAAGGCTAAAGTCTTTTGTCTAAAGGCTAAAGTTGCAATTCTCTTTTTTTAAAAAAAAAATCTAAAATGATTATGAGTTCTATTACTCTTGATGTTTAATTTTAAACAATTAAAAAACTTTTTAGGATGTCAACTTTTTAATATAAAGCAGTTTTAGAACAAGTATTAACTGAAAAAATGTTTTTCAAAGTTCAAGATATTTTTACTTTCAAGTCAATGACTAATCTTTGGATAATAAAACGCTCATTTTGAAAAAAAATTGTGGCTAAATGTTTTAATAGAGCTAAATCATATTTTCGAATTTTAGCATTTAACAAAGTTCTTTAGAATTTTGATAAAAAAAAACACGCTTAGTTCCTGCAATATATCAATTTAACGTTGTCTTTTACAATTACAGTTTCTTGAATAATTTTACTCGCTCTTTTTATAATGGAAGATACATTTGTAGTCTGTAATTGTTAAGATATTATTAATGGTCGTGAAATGTAAGTAAGTACAAAACAAATTGAACGAAATCTTCTTGGCAAATACTCTTCTAAATTACATAAAAGGCGAATCCCGTGACAACTTAATTAAAAAATGTGACAAAACTCGACACTGTGAAGACAGTTAATGGTTAACTTATGAAGCTCTTCTATTTAAAGACTCTTAATTCTGCTGTTGTTTTACAGCTCCTTCAAATGGTTTAACAAAACGTCTGGTTATTCAAACCCGACGAAGTCTTGAAATGGTAAGTTGAGCTTAGTTAATTAAAAGTAAAAAAAGCTCTTAGTGTTTTTTCAAAGGAATTAATTTTGGAAATGGAAAAGTGACAAAGTGTTTCGGTAGCTGTTATAAGATGAGACTATTTAAGCGGTTGAATTTTTCTCAAAGTCTAAGTTTGTTTCTTTACAAAGCTGCTGGACAATTTGCAAATTAAATGTCAGTTCATTTTCATCGATAGCTTAGAATTTCTATTTTTATAAATACTGCAATTGTCTCTACTACAAATAACACGAG
This sequence comes from Linyphia triangularis, assembly GCA_963978545.1. Classification (NCBI taxonomy): domain Eukaryota; kingdom Metazoa; phylum Arthropoda; class Arachnida; order Araneae; family Linyphiidae; genus Linyphia; species Linyphia triangularis. Next base: position 9,755,111 of record OZ021722.1, on the reverse strand, counting down.
AATGAGACATAAAGTAAAAATCATCTCTGATTTAGCAACTTCTAATTCAAATGGTAACATGAATTAGCAGAGTATAAAAGTTTATAAATTTCTTTGCAACAAATGTCAGCCGCAGTTTCTTTTGTAATGGATAATTCTTTTGTAAATTACTTGTAACGTTTGCTCACTGTCAGAGCTCTAAGTTATTTTGAGGTGATAATCTTTTCACTGACCATTAATTTAGTGTGCTCTTTTCAATAAAGCTAAATCCATTCTTTTTATCTGTCGTGTTAATTAACTGATGTGCTATAAAAAAGCATTCATTTGAAAAGTAAAGACTACGAAACACCAGCTGCGGAATCAGCAGAGGGGGGATGGGGTGGTGGGGAGGGGGAGAATTGTCGTCAAACCTCAACAGCATTACAGACATGTTTGAAAATTAAGGGATAAAAAAAAAACGAAATATCAAGTGGATAAAACAAAAATATAACAGAATCATGACGTACCAAAAGTTAAAAAAAAAAAAAAAAAAAAAAAAAACATACACGAAACATAAACATTTTTTTTCGTATCTTAAAAATTATGGCGTTTACAAAATGCTAAAATGAGTGTTGAAAGTCATTTTGATAAATATTTAAAACAGACATTTACGTTGGAACACATTGACTTTGTATGTTCTATTCCTTTCAAACATGAAACCTTGAAAAATATTAAACTCGCGGATGAAACCTAGAAACATATTGTTACGAATTTTTGTATATTTGTAAATATTTCGTAGTGTTAATTTTGTAAATAGGAAAATTTATGTACATTTTGCATAAGGCAGTGCAATAGTTCGCCTTAAGTTGGCTTCCCTGCAATATGGGTCTTAATGCTTGATAACGAGTTTTACAGAGGTAACGCTGGGAAGCGAGTTGCGCTGGGAAAGAGCAGGGCATTTAACGTTATGGTAATGGAAATCTCGCCAAATTGGGGAGATAGAGCCAAGTTGGCGACCATTTGGCGACATTTTCGGTCAACATGTACATGTATAGGACTTTTCGACTACGATCTGGAAAGTTCTCCAAATGTCTATCTCTGGAAGATTCAGGAAGGTTCGCCTCCCCTATTTAAGCCCGGCCATGAGTTTGAGTTAGGGGAATTAGTGAGTTGAGTCCGCTAGTTGACTGAAATTACTGAGTCGAGATACTGAGCTAGCTGTCTCTCAGTGAGCATTCAGAGTTGTTCTAAAGAGAACTGTATTGCATTGTCTTTTGCAGCGATTTTAGCAGTTGTGTTGTCAAGTTTTTAACTGCTGTTTTGTGCTTTATTGTTGTGAAGAGAGCTGTATTGAGTCTACTAGAACGAGAAGTTCTGGAGTTGTAAAGGAATCTGCGAAGAGTTATATTGGAATAAATTTCCGCAACTTTTGATCTGCTTAGGCTTCAAATCTTTCGAACCCATCCACGCATCAATATTAAACTTGCAGCCTCAAAAGTTAATAATAAGCAGAGATCAGTGCAATCCGCTAAGAGAGAAATAACTATACTAATGGCGTGTGTGAAACATCACACAACTTTCAGTTGCACTTAATACTAGTCAATGCATTTAAATTTTTACTGAGATTTTACGTTTCAGTTTTCATATTTTCAGTGTTATGAAAATAACCAGTTTGACGATTATCATTACATTTGAAAACAAAGAAAAAAAAATAAAATAAACATCGCCACAAAACGGCGATATGTTTTTCAATTAATAATCGAACAATCGGTATGCAACGACCAATTTATAACGTTCCACAATGGGATTAGCAAACTTTAACCCATATTGGTTCAAGTTATTGCTCTGTTGGAGACAGTGGTGTAGTGTAAAATAAAAAGGTGTGGGGGAACGCTAGGTCGCGTCTTTACAAAAGTATTTTTTTTTCTCTGTGTGTGAGTGGGGAGGGGGAGGGGGGGGGGTTCGAAAATTACAACTATAAATAGTTTTATTAATATTACTTTAATAATCTCAAATCCGCCAAATATTGGTGTGTACCTAATGGGGGCACATTAAATCTGTCGTGGCCTCAATGTCCTCTCGTTGGTGTGGTGGGGTCGGAGAGAGGGGTTTACACTAGAAGATTTCGATCTCGTATTCTTCTAGATGCTCAAAATTACGAGGCGTATTTGGCTGTGTTAAGCGCTTTATAAGTGGCAGAAATAGACAGTCGGTGGTTTCAAAACAAAATAAAACAAATAATCTCAAAAACAGCTAATGAGCATCTCAAAAATTAAAAAGAAAAATTGAGTGTGTAGACTTCTTTTGTTTAAATAATTTTTTTAAAACTATTAAGTTATACGGCAAGTTTACATGTGCAAAACCACAGTTTTGTTCATTGAAAATGTAGATGGTTGGCGTGAATTTGGGTATGGAAGTTTTAGTTTGCATACATGACGAACCATACAAATTTGAAGTCTTGAATTCATCCACAAATAAATATCATTCGTTGAAAAAGAAGATAACTGCCATTGGATCAATCCATGCACATGATAAATCATAGCTAGATGTAAACATATATGTCGGTTCATTTCTAATGAAGGAAAAATGGCCATGTGTGGGTTGCCGCGTCTCTTTTAAATGTTTTACAAATACTTGAACTTGCCTGCTCAGTTCTGAAGTTGTGAATCGCAAACGAAAGTAGATTTCTCATGAAATGACTTTTTCGTTTTCTTACATGACTTTGCGTTTAGCGTCACGTAAAGAAGAAAAAAAAAAGTACAAATTAAAAAAATTAAATTAGGTGAGGGAACGCCGTTCCGCCTTTTAAAAAGGTAACGGATGGCCGTTCTCACGCCGTTCCCGCTCCACTACACCCCTGGTTGGAGACGTCAATCGGAAGTCGCTTCGCCACAAGGACAGAGCCACAGACAGACACTCGCGATGTCCTTGTTTTATTATTATAGATAAACTTTAATGAAAGTGAATTTGAACGAAGTTTTTTGTTCTGAAATAAAGTACTATAAAAATTAAAAACACGCCACTAAAAAAAGAATCCTGTAACTCACGACAGCTGAGTTTGTAATTGAAATTCAAATTTCGTAACTTGAGAAAAAAAAAAAAAGCGGAAACGAAAAGCGACAGTTTTGTTAGGAATGCAAAGTATTCGTCCGGAATGACGACATCAATGTCAAGCCCTGTCATCAACGACCATTTCCTAAACAAACATTGCATCCCCATTCTCTTACTTAATTACTACTTCCCTTTCACGCGTAAAAACGTCCAGATTTCAAAACCAAGAACAATCCGCACTTATACAAGTTGTTGCCAGAACCACGCAATAGCAAAAGATCCCGTTTATTATTCAAAGTATGCGTTCTATTTAATCGCGTTACAGAAACAGACACCAAAATTAAAAATCTTTTTTAAAAAAAAAAAAAAAGAATGCAACTACAACCAAACAGCTAAATGTGTTCCATGGTCAGCATTCAAATTTGATTACACTCCCTGCCTTGCCCAGGGCTATAAACCTCACCGTCTTTCATAGTCAGCCAGCATATAAGAACAGTTAACTAATGGACTCTAAGCGTGACAAGAGCGGCCGATTCTTGCACTAATAAACTCGAATTTCTTTTTAATTTTTTTTTTTTTCATTTATTCTTCACAGATGTAAAATAAACTGATAGTCGAAGCGTTATAACGCGTGTTTTTTTTTTTTTTGCGCGTGCATTAAAGAGAAGGAACACCAGACGTGGCCATTGTGAGTTTCTGGAACAGAGGGTATCATTGCTTTATTAGCTGCTTGCTGCATCAGTTGTGTAGTTCCATAAGCAATTTACATGATAAATGTAAAAGGCTGTCAAAAAAGTAGAGTTGCTTGCGCTTTTTGTGTGTGTGTGAGGTTCACGTTGAAAAGAGAAAATGTGGACCTGGTTTAAAAAGGATTCAATTATATCCTTTTGATTTGCTCGAATTGCTAAGAGCATTAAAAGAAAAAAAAAACGAGGGCCAATTATTTTCAATGGCCCATATACTGTGTTGTGATGAATAGCTATTATTTATTTACATTATACTAATCAAATCTTAAATGTATAGGAATTCTGTAAAGTTGGGAATGTGACATACATTGTGAGGCACTTTTGCTTGAACTTTAAAAGGAAATTTTATTTTTAGTTAGGTGGTCTTTGAACCGTATTTTTTTATTTATTAAATCTATTCTAAACAGAGTTTGGAAACATTAGTAAAAGTTCTATTAATAAACATTATGTTTAATAATAATGAAACGCAATTAGTGGAAAACTGTTTTTAAATGTTCCAAATGTGTTTTATAGCTATCCTCTTTCTGTCTTTCGGAAGGTTTTAAGTCTGATTTCGATGTAAATATAAAGATGGTCTAACTTTGCATAGAAGTTTAAAAAATTGCGTTAAAAAAATTCTTTGCTTAAAAAAATTCTTGGTATTTATTTGCATCATATACATCCCGTGTTTTCTGTAAATGATAAATTTGGAGAAATTAGTATTCAATTCCATTGTTTCGCAAAATCAGCCAAAGAAACATTCAGAAAAATATTAAACTAGATTGTTCACAGCTTTAATATCAGTGTTATATTTGTAGACAAAATTGCTATAGAATTAAAATATGGGAAATTAATTTTTAATAACAAGTAAAATAAAAAGTTTATACATAATAATTACCATTAATCGAAAATTTAGCGTATTTAACACAACCACATTTATATGACTCGAAAAACTTGTACCTCAAACATGTTTTGAAAAACCCACTTTCAAGTTTTGGCTTTTTTGAATCCCAGAAATATTATGGACTGTATTGGAAATACTTGATGCTAGATAGAAGCATCAATGAACGATTCTTGCATTTTTTTATTTTTTATTATTTGATTTATTGTCATTTGAACTTTGCGGCATTTTAAAAAGTCTCGAAGCATTTTAACCTAAGTGTAACTTAAAATCTAAATTTTACATTGTATTAAAGTCCTTGGAGTACATCGAACGATTTTCAAACTAGTGTCTCTCTGTAGATCGATAAGTTTTGAAATCATAGTTTTTACTCTTGCAGCCTTTTTCTTTTTTTACAATTTTTTTTTTTTTTTTTTTTAATTATAAGGTAATGTTGTTGAGCAAATTTTTTTCGAACGTATATTCAAATCTAAAATTATGCATAGGCCAATACCTTTTTAAGGATAGTCTGGTAACTTAGGTTGGACAAATCTAAATTTTTTCCTTACTTATTTCGAAAGTAAAGTATATTGTAAAAATTTTAGACCGACATTCGAAATATTAATGAAGTTATAATGAGTTTTTGAGAGTATGAATATTGAATATTGAGATACTGAATATTGACTCGTTGTTTTGAAATTGTTCTTGAAACTTTAACAGAGTTTTTCTCGAAACAACATTTTTCCCGTCGGCTAAGGTGAAAAAAAAAATTCTAACTGATAGCTCTGAAATTTTTATACGTTATTCTACACATCAGTATAGTCGTCAGGATTAGGATTCCCCCCCCCCCCCATCCCTAACTTTCCAATTTACAGCCCGATTGGTGCCTGAAAAAAATCACTTTTATTTCGAAGTCATCGTTTTGTTATTTTCTGATAAAATTCGATAATACTAGCTCCAACGAAAACCACAATTCTATAGATTAATAATCAATTCGATTTTTTTTTTTTTTTAATTTCAGATGTCTTTAAGAGCCGAAATCCAAGACCATGTACATTTTCTTTGAGACGTCTACTTTAGCCAATAATAATAACAAAAAGACGTCTTAAAATGAAGTCAAATATTTTTTTGTATCCATTAGATGTAAATAATAACATACTTAAAAAAAAAAAACACACAATTGAATTTTATTTTTCAATAAAAAAAAATTAAATTCCCGATAAAGACGTAAAAAAACGTGCAAGTTACCAGATTACTACCTTAAAATTCCACTTGTATTTTGTTAATACCTTGTTTAACTAGGGGTGTGGAGCATCGCACAACTTTTAATTACACTATAATGCTGATGTCAATTTGTATCATTTACCGTTTTTATAATTCCATCATTCATGTAGAAAAAATTACCAGTTTGACAGTATTTCTTACCATAATTCTAGTATTGGTCTTAAAAAAAAAGCCAAACCTTCGTCTAATAGATAATTTTGGCGATATACTTTTCAGTAATTCTTATATTATCCTTCTATGTAAGTGGAACTGAAGAGAGGAGAAAAAATTATCTTTGATGAGGTATGCTCAAGGAAATAGACTCTGGGTTAAAAGCATTCGTTTTTCAACTTTTTACGCCATTAAAGCATTTTTACTGGAATTTCGGCAGTGGGAATGTTTAGAACACCTTAAGATGCATTACCACAGCGATTTTGGACAAAATCGTTTGAGCAGTTTTTTAGCAATTACTGAAAAAACATGATTTTTTTCAATAGCAGCTACCTTGTGTGCATGCGCGATTTTGACGAATACCTTAACGGTAGGTCCTTGCCATCTCCAACCCGCACACCAAATTTGAACATAGGTCAATTTGTCCGGGAGTTATGCTGAACACAGACAGACATTTTTTCTAGATCACTTTTTTAAAATCAGGATGTTTTAAAACGAGTAGAAATGAAAAAAAAAAATTAAAAAAAAAAAAATCGAAATTTCTTTTTTTGACCGAATACTATACTTTCAATACCCTATGTAATACATATGGGTAATGGAAAGAAAAAATGTGCATTTTATAAACAAGGAAGAGGGGGTCAAAGGTTAATCCAATTCACACTGCATCATATTTTTAAACTCTTGTTCTCGTAAATACAATTTTCTTCAAGCATACTTATTTAGGGGGGAATCTCATTATAAGGGATTTAAGGCATCCGCTCGTCTAAAGATTTTTCAAACGAATACTCCCCGAAAGTACATGCTAGATCCACTCCTGCATATTTTTTTCCCTCAACGGAAGAAAATCACCTTTTTCCTTCTGATTAAAAAAACTTCCAATTCAAAATTATGAAAAACATTGTAAAAGTCAGGTGTTTGTTAACATATGATTTTTATGATCGAATTTCAGGTTCTCAACGAGGCAGGCAGGGCCTATGGCTGGCACCGTGTCAACTATCCAAGGTATTCGGTAGGCCCTATACTGATAATGTTAAACTTTCCATGAAATTCGGTAGACCCTATACTGTTAATGTTAAACTTTCCATGAAATTCGGTAGACCCTATACTGTTAATGTTAAACTTTCCATGAAATTCGGTAGACCCTATACTGTTAATGTTAAACTTTCCATGAAATTCGGTAGACCCTATACTGTTAATGTTAAACTTTCCATGAAATTCGGTAGACCCTATACTGTTAATGTTAAACTTTCCATGAAATTCGGTAGACCCTATACTGTTAATGTTAAACTTTCCATGAAATTCGGTAGACCCTATACTGTTAATGTTAAACTTTCCATGAAATTCGGTAGGCCCTATACTGTTAATGTTAAACTTTCCATGAAATTCGGTAGACCCTATACTGTTAATGTTAAACTTTCCATGAAATTCGGTAGACCCTATACTGTTAATGTTAAACTTTCCATGAAATTCGGTAGGCCCTATACTGTTAATGTTAAACTTTCCATGAAATTCGGTAGGCCCTATACTGTTAATGTTAAACTTTCCATGAAATTCGGTAGGCCCTATACTGTTAATGTTAAACTTTCCATGAAATTCGGTAGACCCTATACTGTTAATGTTAAACTTTCCATGAAATTCGGTAGACCCTATACTGTTAATGTTAAACTTTCCATGAAATTCGGTAGGCCCTATACTGTTAATGTTAAACTTTCCATGAAATTCGGTAGGCCCTATACTGTTAATGTTAAACTTTCCATGAAATTCGGTAGACCCTATACTGTTAATGTTAAACTTTCCATGAAATTCGGTAGACCCTATACTGTTAATGTTAAACTTTCCATGAAATTCGGTAGACCCTATACTGTTAATGTTAAACTTTCCATGAAATTCGGTAGACCCTATACTGTTAATGTTAAACTTTCCATGAAATTCGGTAGACCCTATACTGTTAATGTTAAACTTTCCATGAAATTCGGTAGACCCTATACTGTTAATGTTAAACTTTCCATGAAATTCGGTAGGCCCTATACTGTTAATGTTAAACTTTCCATGAAATTCGGTAGACCCTATACTGTTAATGTTAAACTTTCCATGAAATTCGGTAGGCCCTATACTGTTAATGTTAAACTTTCCATGAAATTCGGTAGGCCCTATACTGTTAATGTTAAACTTTCCATGAAATTCGGTAGACCCTATACTGTTAATGTTAAACTTTATCAGAAATTCGGTAGGCCTTATACTGTTAATGTTAAAAGAGCAATTTACTATGTACCTTTTCTAAGAAACTAACGAACAGATTTTTATTTTTTCTCAAAGTATTATGTAAACCTTGTTTAGTAATGCGGATTGAGGAACTTTAACGTTTTTTGGTTTTATCTATAATAATAAAACAAGCTGTGTGTCTGTGGCTCTGTGGATCTATAGAAACCTACTTAAAATTGAAGTAGAGCTCTGAAATTTTCAACATAAGAAGTTTTGGCTTTCTAATTTTATGTATGTCAAACAGAATGTTAAAATTTTAATTAGTTCTTTTTTAATTAATTTTTTTAATTAATTCATTTTTTACAAAGTGACTTCAAATAGAGATACAGCTCTGAACATAAGTAGTTTTAGCCTTCTAATTGAACTTTTGAAAAACAGAATGTTAAAATTTTAATTAATTTTTAATTAATTTTCTTAATTAATTCGCAATTTATTTTTACTAAACGACTTCTAATAGGGCTACAGTTCTGAAATTTTCAAGATAAGTAGTTTTGGCCTTTCAATTGCCAACCAATTAGTTCAACGAGTGAAAGTAAGCCTGTGCTTATTTGTCAATGACTTTTTCAAGCGAGCAAAGCGTGCTCGATTTTGCGTTGCGATGAACCTTCCTGCAAGTGAAGCGCCAAAAATTGGGGCCTATACATTAATGACGGATTTCCGCATCGCGGGGCCTCACAGCTGGCTAAAATATTTCACATGGTAAAATTTCGTGGCGAAGCAAGGGTATTCATCTAGTTTTCAAATAAAAGTAGAGAAAAAATCATGAAACACAATACCATTCTTTCAAAAATTTGAGCTAGGATAGATAATTAAAAAAAAATATTTAGCTTTTCACTTTGCAATTTGGCGGGAAAAAGCTACTTTTGCGTGTGACGTCAATGCGCAGATGATGAACCAGTCTAAAACCTATTTTAGACGAGGAGGGAGTGAGTTTTCTCCTCGGATTTTCGACGGAATCTATGCGTAACTACGTTACGTTTTTGCTTTGATTTCAAACTCGATTTTTGATTAATTGAAAGCATAAAGGTAAAAAATAATTGCACTGCTCAAATATATTCGTAAGATAACACTAGAAAATACAAAAAATATTCCTTTTCCTCACTTGTGCAAGTTCCTCATTAACATTTGTACAGTTGGTACAGTATTTGTATTGGATCGGTTTATCTTGAATGAAAAATCTCAAAATGAAAAATATCATAAGTCACAGAAAATCAAAATTTTTTAAAAGAAATAATTTAAAAAAATAATAATAATAATGAATCGAAATCTGAAACATTAACCTCCGATTAATCTATGATATAAGACGAATATATGGTAAAAAATTCATAAACAAACTAACCATTTTTTTAAAAAAGATACATCGGAATTTGCAAAAATCATATTTGAGAAAAATGCATTTTATGTGAAATTGTGGCATGGTAAACTGTTTACATTTTTTAAAGTTAATTTTTTTTCTGGATTTAGAAGTACAGGCCAAATTTTTATATTGAAAAAAGCGGAGTAGTTTAAACTTATAATATATGCGAAAAATCACGAAATTAATATTTTTGAAATATTTAACTTACTTTAGCCATTAAGGAATCCGTATACATTGGAATAATTGCTTTTAATTTTTGAATTAGACTATGAATTTTTTTTACTTAACAACTGTTTTTGAAAGCTAATATATCTGCACAATAATTCTTCATTTGAAGATACTTAAATAATTAATTGAAATTTAATCACATAATTAGTGTCTAATAGCGCCCATCATAGTTCAATTTGTCAGGACCGGCCTAAGAACAAAATGGCGTGGGTGCAAAAATGAGTTTTGGTGCCCCTTACGATGAAAATGGGTATGGAAAACCCTCCAAAAAGTTTATGGATGCTCAATAACTGACATTTCCTTTAACTTATTACCTGAAGTAGCCATTTTAAAGAGAACTAAAATGTTGTAATAAATAGTAAATATTAAAGTAATGTATTTAGTACCTTTTTATTTTTTAAAATGACTTCTTCTATTACTAATTTTTTTAATTTATTTTTCAAACTTCAATTGGCTTGTAAAGAGAAAATTCCTAAATTCTTTTACTCACTTTATAGTTTTGTCAGTTAGAAAATAACAGATTTTTTTTTATCTACAACAAAAATTTTATTTGATTCAGTGTTCATGGGAAAATATTAATAAAAAAATATATTACAGAAAATTGATTAAAATAATCAGTATTACACGCTTAACAGTGGACATTCCTAGCATTAGCAGTCGAAATTGTTTTTATTAGTGTATTATAATCTAATGATGATGAAATACAATTTTCAATGGACAAAATTGCAAGGCTGTTGAGTCTTTTTAAGAAAGAGTTGACCTTAGGTAAGTTAGGCTAATTTTCATTCAAAATTATATAAAAATTTAAATTTTTACCACATATTTTTTTGTTATATATTTTTTTTATTTTGGCACCGCTCTCAAATTCGCATGTGTGCGATCGCACACACCTTAGGCCGGCCCTGAATTTTGGATTTAGTTTGCCATAGAATTTTCTTTTGAATACACTTTTTTATAAAAACTTCAAAAATCAATTATTTTTATATTGAATGTATTTGATTATCGTAGGTTCTCCCTGTTCTACATTATGCGCTTTAAACTGCATAAAAAGTTTTTGGAATTGGTTGATACGAACTGAATTTATCGTTGGTGGGAAAACAAAAAGTTTTATACTTATGAAAACTAGTTTCTCATAAATCAAGCTTAAAATTTGCATTAGAAGTCTTTTAACATTATGCAAATAAAAGTAGTTTAAAAACTGTTTTGAATATCGTAAAGACCATAGTATCATTTAAAGCAGCGGTCGACACTAACTTTTAGAGGTGGGCCGTATGACTTATGTTGAAGCTTTTCGCGGGCCGAATACACTAATATAGGTATTTCTTAGAACAATATACAGCATTTTTAAAAACTGAGATATTTTTTTTTTTATCTTAATCAAATTACAACTATTAGATTCCTTTTTTTTTCTTCTTTTTTTTTCTTTTTTTCCAAATAATTATAAAATAATAATTTTCATTATTAGTAAATTAAAATCTAAAAGAGAAGTGAATTTATTGTTCCAACGGGACAATGGGACTTGCCCTAACTTTTAATAAAACTATTTAAACTGCATTTCCAGATTACTCTGTTTTAGTCGATAACAATTGTGACACGATGGTGGTCGAAATCGTTCAAGTTATTTTGTGATAAAGTCGATGTCTGCCGATGTATTTATTTCAGCCAATCTTAATAAATTTTTCAAATGAGATTCAATTCAGTTATTCCCGTATTTATTCTTAATGAAAACCATTTTGCTGAAAGCTTCTTTACACAGTTTTTCGGACACGCAGTGGAGAACTCTGTTCTACATATTTAATACATACTATAATATTTCGGACAAATTAAAAATATGTAAAAAAAAAATACCTACCGTGATTTTTTTTTTTTTTTTATCTTCTGTACTGTTGATGGGCCACAGAAAAATCTGTAGCGGGCCGCGTAGTGGCTAATGCTGATTTAAAGTTATGGAGCTCAATAATATTTTAAAGTTAAAAAATATCTATATTTGTCTTCAACAAATTTCGCAATTTCGAATGCGTACTTTTACTTTAAAGGAAACACTATTAAATCCTGTTTCTGAGGTTTTACTTTTTAATTCAAACAGACCCAAGAATTCTTTGTCGAATTTAGTTCAGTGGTGTCAACGTCTTAAAATGTTCGCTATTACACCTCACGGACAAAGAGTTGAAAACCGCAAAATCGAAAACCGAAACTTTCATCCGTTTCTTAAAAACCCACGCATGTGCATGACGTCATAATTTTTTTCTTCCCCAAACACAAAAGTACCTTTTTCACTCCCTCTTCTTGTCTTAGTAGGTCAATGACTGGAATTCGAACTGGTCTTTTGATAAACGGACCTCACGGATCCGGGTCTTTTCACTCACGAAACGAATCGTCACCGAGGCGAAAGGTGGAAAACCAAGATCCGCATGAACGGGTCCGACGAACGAACCATTTGTTTCCTTTTGAGATTTTTTTTCGTAACGTGTTCTTTTAGATTCAGCAAATTAAATCTACAAAGGAAAGTTATTTGGTGGTTGGATCACTCGACACTTGTTGCCATCACAGTTTGTTTGTGGAAAAAAATTTTTTTTGTGTGTGTATGAGCTAGATCCGTTTTAAATGGAAATTTTATTTTGACTCTTTTTTTTTTTTTTTTTTTTTTTTTTTTTTTTTTTTTTTTTTTTTTTTACTTCAAAAGTTTGTAATAGCTTCAATCTAAAAGGAATAAAACAAACCTTTTATAGAACAAACGCAGAAATAGACCGTTGATGCATTGTGAATAGCCTTTATCCTTAATACAAAAAGTTCGATCCTAATTAGCAATTTGTAAGCGATTGTTGCCAACTTGTATTTTACACATGTTTGTAGACATAGCCATGATTGAAGATTGAATACGGTTCAAAGAAGCTTTGTGTCAGCTAAAACAGAATGCATAAGGGAATCGTGCTACTTTTTTAATCGAATTCGAGCTGCAAACAGCACCGATGTAAACTATTTATTCTACCAATGCAAACTATTTATTCCTAGTGAAAATGTATCGTTGACTGAAACATAACGTATGCTGTATTTTAGTTAAGAAATGTGATTTAATTATTTTCTGAAAGAAGTCCAAAGTACAACTATCAAAATCAAATTAAGTTATGCCCCCAAGTGCTTCTCAAAAAGTATGTTCCTCTAAATTTTGAATTGTTGTTTGAAATCAGAGAAGATGATGGTTACTGGTTAGTTCGAGAAACAAGTTAGATGACAGTATTAAAAAACTATGTCTACGTTCTTTTGACAAGAGAACGCATAATAATACGAACTAAAAATAACTAAAATGTTCTTAGATTTCTGATATTTCAAAAGTTGTAAATTGACTCTTCCTGTAATAAACTATTTTTTTTTAAATTTCTGGGATATAAATCTTTAAATAACGTTGTTTAGGGAAATAGCGGTTGTTCAGTAGAGTATAAAAAATCTAAATTCTTTTCACATGTTCATGACAACGCGAGATATCATTGTTATTAAAATAATATGTATTTATTTTCTGGATTTAAGGTTTTTTAACTTATGACGGCAGTATGGGCATTGGACAAGGGAAGACTGTCATCCATTTTACAAAGTTCAATTTTTTTTCCCTATGTGGTATTTGATTATGGCAGGTTAAGTCATTATAGTTTTCATTAAGTATATTATTATGAAAGCATATAATTCAATGTTCTAGGTAAGTGTTTTATAATCTCCTTTTACGAAAACATCTCATATTTTCAATCTATCGAATGTTTTCAGAGCTCAAACATTTTGAAGTATTTTATTTATTTTTATTACCGTATACGATTCCTTGTTAAGAAAAAAAATCCGAAAGAGTTGAGTTGATAGAAAGTTGCATTTCATAAGTCCCTGAAAGAACACACATCCGAATGTATAGATGCCGTATATTTTATTGATCACAAGTTGTGTTCTATTCTTCGAGTTTTTTTCTTCTACCATTTCAAAAGAAGCCTATCCATCTTTGTAGTGACAAGTGGCCTGCATTGTTAGGAGTCTTTTTCATCCAAACATAAGTAGAACAATTTATTCGAAAGTCAATTCCGAACATTTTTCGAAACAATAGCTGTATTGTGTTTAACATTTAGCTTTCTTTTGAGTGTATAGATTTTTATGTTATGAAAATATAATACGGTTGGCTATGATATTGACTAGAATTAAAAACCGCTTTTGCCTTCTGGAATAAAGTACAGTTTTTGCTCCACTTTTTAAATACATAAGAATAACATTAATTTTGAATTGTATTCGTGTTGTATAAATAATATAACCCATAAAAACAGAGTTTTTTAAAAAAAATCCTTCATATGCATTGTCAATTTTTATATTCATTAACACAACGCCGATCTATCAGCAAAATGTGCGGCAAACTACGTTTCAAAATTTATTTATTAAAAATGAACGTGAACGTCATCCAAATATCATTTATTTATTCTGATTGAAGTAATTTTATTATTTATTTATTTAATAAAAATTTGGCAACAGGAAAGAGTTTCAACAATGGTCGGTTTGATGCTTTTTTAATGCGATTGAATGACGACAAGTTGGTTTATTAGTATTCCGTAAAAGCGACATTTTTTTAGACAATAACAGTCCCAAAATTTGATAGGTTCGATGTAGATGACAATGCATTCTATCTGCCAAGTTTCAGCCCGATTGGATGACGACAAGCGGGTTAATAAAGCCTCTACAGATTCAGCTCTCATCGACAAACAAACATACTAAAGCGAAGTTAATATAAAGAATTTAAAAAGGAAAAAAAATCTTGCGAAAAATAGTCGCTATTAACGATAGAATTATTTGGGCAACCACTAATAGGCGTTATTTATTTTCATAAGTGTTTGTGTCCCGAGTAAGAAAGACCGATTTTTTTACAGTCTATTAAATTTAGGAAACTTGCTATTCTTTTCGAACTTTATGCAGTTTTCAGCCTCAAAATTCATTTACATAAAAAAAAAAAAAAAATCATACACTGGTGACCTGGTTACTCCGTCCTTGAGAAAGTTTCATCCTTTGCAGAACGTTTAATTGCCTCTCGCTATCAAAAATGCAGGGGTTAAGTTCAAAAGGAAACGGAAAAGAAATTCCACCATCATAACAGGTTAGTGAAACCCCCAATCGACAACTTCCACGAAAAAGTTGCATCATTCTCCAAATACTAAGAAGGGAGAGAGGGGGGGGGGGGGGGGTTAGGGGCTCCCAACAGATATCATACATACCCCGATCCCTCCTCATCATGAGGCATCAACCCATTTCCCCAAAACGCCTCCTTCCATTTCAATCAACAAGGTCAACCAACCTGAGAAGAGAAGAGGCTCTGAAATTGAAAGTAGGTCAGTAGTGGAAGAGGCTTGGATCCGGAACTCTTCCGAGTGACGTCATACGGAAGCGGTCCCGCCTCCGCCAGATGAACCGTCGTTTTCCCCCTACTTAAAAACCACCCTCGCTACGGATGACGTAGCACGAAGTAGAGAAATTCTGATCCGCCGTGAAATTGTGGTCTGGGGTATCTCCTTTTTATTTTTTTTATTTTTCGACAAAACTTTCTTTTTCGTTTTATTCTCTCCTATTTGGAGATATTATTGTTCGTGGTGGCGGGGAGACAAAAAAATTTCTCTTTGTTTTGTTATTGGGTAAATATAGGTGGGTTTTTGTAATGGAAGTTTTTGATATTTGTTCTGTGATGTGAACTGACGAGGAGGACTTTGGATATGTTTTGTTGTTGTTGTTATTTCTACACGCAGAGTTGAGCCGTTTCCTTGCAATTCAGGATTGAAACTTATTTTGCGGCAATGATTTCGGATTTTAATTTCTTTCATTGATTTGCAATGTGGAAGATTGTTTTATTGTAATCCAACAGCTATTTAAAAGTGATAAAGTGGGAATAAGTAAAACTTAGAAGGGGGGGGGGGGGGGGAATAATAGAAGAGGGGGGGGGGAGGATTCCACAAAAAAAAAAAAAAAATTGAAAACATTGCAGACCCATGTTATTGTTCTTTATACACGTTTTTTACTTTCAATTACACATATGTTTACATAGGGTAATGAAAGTTATAGCATTCGGTCAAAAAAAAAAAATCTCCATCTTTTGGAACACCCTGATTTCAAAACAGTGGTTTAGAAAAAATGTTTGTCTGTACGTTTGTGTGAACGGATATTGGGATAGATATACATGCGAAAGGAAGTTTTGATAATTGTTATGTGGATACGTTGCGTAGACGACGGTCTGCACTGATGAAGATGGACTTATTATAAGCGGGTGATTCCTAATTACCTAATTAAGAGCTTTAACCCTTTGCACTCCAGACCTTTTTCGCGCTGAGGAATCAGCAACTCGAGACATTTTAGGTTCGGCTGGTGTTTATGGATTTGCTTCATAGAAACTAAACACAGTCATTGTCCTTGCATCGAATTTCCGCATCACACCTAATGGTCCTCTCGTGGTTTGGCATCCAATCGTGTGGCGCCTGAGATTCGCCACTGGAGTGCAAAGGGTTAAATTTGAAACGACTTCTCTTATAGCCAGGCAAGTAACTTATACCTATAGTAAAGCTACGCTAATATTTTGATGTTATCACTCTGATAAATATTTTGAGACGGCTTACAGCGTCCTTAGTGGCGACATGTGGAAGTTACAAAAAACAACTACTAAAAATCTAAAAGAGATAGGTAAAAAAAAATTCCAATTAGAAAAATGTTCACAATAATACGAACCCCCCCCCCCCCCCTTCCCCAATAAACAGGAAATTTTTTCATAAAGTCATCTGTAAAATTGCTGGAGATATTTACGGTTGAAAATATGGACTTATCACACAGCTGTATAATAACATTATGAAACTTTTTCCTGTGGTTTTGTCATATTATTGTGAAATTATTTCTAATTGGACATTTTTGCCGATCTCTTTTAGTTTTTTATTTATTTTTGTAACTCCTATAAATCGCCGCTAGGGGCGCTGTAAACTGTCTCAAAATATTTACTATAGTGTTTTACTATAGGTTCACTTTATTTCCCTGGCTTTACGAGACGCCGGTTTAAATGTAAAGGGCTTAAAAAGATATTAGGAATCACACTGTATAAGTATAGTTTTTTTTGCATTCCTCAACATGCTTAAATTGTAATTTTCTCTTTTCTACAGTGCTGCCATCTACTATATGCTGTCACATTTCCCCCAAATTTTTGGAGTATTCCTGATTTTTTCTCATATATAACTTCGAATTTGAAACAAATAACATTATGTACAACAGGGAATTACAGTACTTCTTCCATTAATCGACTGCAAATAGTCTTAAAGCAAATAAAAAACCACTTTTTACATTTTCTGAGACCTATTTAATTTTAAAATAGCTAGTTGCGATATTAAGCTGAAATCAGATGTCAAGTGATATTCTGCAGAGTGACGCACTATGTGCCTCTATTCGTAAACAAACTGGCCTTTCTTGCTTTGCTGCTTTACTTTCCTAGATTGTGCTGCTCTTTTTAATCGCTTTTTATGGTATTTTAATTTTGAATTACTTATGTTCGTTGAAAAAGATGTCCAACCTTTATAAATATTGTATAGTGCAAAGTGCCCAAGCACTACTACATCGACCAATATGGTACCATTCCAACTTGGCATTCATTTAGGCAAATTTGTAGTTTGATGTCAATTCAACTTGGCAACATTTTGCAAAGTTTCCAATTGGGCAGCGTAAAACACGCTAAACACTGACTAGGAAAGTACTGCTTTGTTGAAAACGGCTTCCATACTTATATTTCTACAACTTCAAATCACACGAAATACGAAACACCTTTATTCTGATTAACAAATTCTTAAAATTACCAAACGAAATGATCAACAAGCGAAATCTCGAAGTCAGTGCAGGATTGTGCATTAGAGGTCGGAAGTATCGATCAAAATAAATATCGATACTATATCGTTGCATTGAAAAAAATATCGATACATGGATTTTTTTTTATTTGATTTTCAATTTTGCCAGAAAAAATGTTTTGCGGGAAAAATTTCTACTTTTCATGATTGCTTTTTTGTATGGTGACTACTTTTTCAACTGAAATGGATCTATTACAAACAAAAAAGTTATATTTTCACTTAATTGGTGCAGTGATTTTAAGAAAAATTTAGATAATTTTCAATAGCTTTTAAGTATATGGAAAATATTGAATATTGGTGCCATTTTAACTGTCTCTCAGCCAAGTCCAAACTTTAGTTTTGAAGTTTTTGAAAAGGGAATGAAGAAAATCTGAAAAACACATGGAACTACAAAACGATCATCAAAAAACTAATTTTTTTTTAAAATATCGATATAACGGTGACTTTTATCGATATTTTTTAATATCGATATTTTTTTTTAGAAATATTGATAAAAATATCGTCGTATCGATATATCGCCGACCTCTATTGTGCATACGCAAGAACGTATCCACAGCCAACAGGCACTTAATACGTCATAGCCGTTTTTGATTGCATCATGTTTCCGACTGTTTTTAGTGATTTTAAAATTAGTATAATTAAATAAATAATTTTTTAACAGAATTTTCTTATCACATATTCAGATTCCTGATAATTTTTTCTACAAGAAAACTCTAATTAAATGAAAATTAAAAATAGGCTGTTGTTCCCCATTGTAAATAAGCCCACCTGATGGGTGTGGGGTTAGCGCCAAAGGTGCCGGGTTCGAATTCCGGATTAGGCGTGGATGTTCGTTGTGGTTCGGAATCCACGTTAAGCTGTAGGTCCCGGTCTTATTAGCCGTTACTGTGCATAAAAATAGGTCGTTGAGCTTACAAACCAACCAACTAACCCATTGTAAATAAACTATTAGTCAGAAGTGGAGGTTTTAGCAATTAATTGCGAGTATCATTAATAAATGTTAGTTTGTATAACGAGAAAAAATAATTGTCACAAATCAGAAATAATATATATGATAATATTATATATATATATATATATATATATATATATATATATATATATATATATATATATATATATATACAAAGGTAGAAGTGGTGAAAAAAAAGTATGGGGGGAGGGGATGCCCAAAAGTTGGTGACAAGTGCATCTTCCCCATCTTCAACGATAAATTTTATAATTTCGTAACTTATAATAAAAATATTAACAAGAAAGAAATAATTCATACTTCCCAACACTAACATTGAACAAGGACCCAAAATGTGTTGTTATTTTAATGACTCAGTTTTTTTTTTTACTTGGAAGTAACTCATAAAGTGAAGTAATAATTCAACGTTATATACATAACTGTTTATTTAGATTCAAATAGTGCTTATAAATGTGCATACTTTAATGAAATTATATTAATAAAGAACTCTAAAATATTATTATTATTATTATTATTATTTTTTTTTTTTTTTTTTTTTTTTTAAATAGCTTGTTTTTATATGAAACAAGAATAGAAATTTCATTAAAGGAAAGTTATATATATATATATATATATATATATATATATATATATATATATACTAGCTAAATCCCCTTGCTTCGCCACGAAATTTTACCATGTGCAATATTTTAGCCTTTCTACAACTAATAAACTACTTATGTTGAAACTTTCAGAGCTCTAGGCCTATTAGAAGTCACTTTTTATGAAAATATTAACTAAAAATTCATTAAAAAACAAATTAAAACTTTAATGTTCTTTTTATCAAAAGTCCAATTAGAAAGCCAAAACTATTTGTGTTGAAAATTTCAGAAATGTATCTCAGAAATCATTTTGTAAAATATTTGTTAATTAATTAAAAAACAAATAAAATTTCAAAATTCTGTTTTTCAAAAGTTCAATTTGAAGGCCAATACTACTTATGTTGAAAATTTTAGAACTGTAGCCGTATTAGAAATCATTTTGTAAAATATTTATTAATTAATTAAAAAAATTAATTGAAAAAGAACTAAATAAAAATTTAAAATTTTGTTTTTCAAAAAACCAAATAGCAGGCCAAAACTGCTTATATTGAAAATTTCAGAACTGTAGCTCCTTTAGAAGTCGTTTTGTAAAAAAAATTGTTAATTAATTAAGAAAATTAATTAAAAAATAACTAATTGAAATATTAACATTCTGTTTTTCAAAAGTTCAATTACAAGAAAATTTCAGAGCTATATCTCTCTTTGGAGTCACTTTGTAAAAAATAAATTAAAAAAATTAATTAAAAAAAGAACTAATTAAAATTTTAACATTCTGTTTGACGTACATAAAATTAATTAGAAAGCCAAAACTTCTTAAGTTGAAAATTTCAGAGCTCTACTCCAATTTTAAGTAAGTTTCTATTGATCCACAGAGCCACATACAGACATACAGACAGCTTGTTTTATTATTATCTGTATATATATATTATATTTATAAGGTACCTTAAAGAGCATGTTTTAATTATCAATAAAATACTAAATATTAAAAAAAAAAAAATATTTGAAAATAAAGCTTTTTTTTAACAGTTAAACAATATGAAATAAAAAAAGCTTTTTAAGAAGCAAAGATACTAAAAAAAAAAGTACATGTTGAGAGAAATTGGATCACATTGATTTACGTTTCTACGTACTAAAAGCAAAAAAGCTACTTTAAACCGTCGTTTAAAACTTGTACGCCATTCACATCCGCTAAAATTTAAAACAAAACCAATTACATCTCCTGACAAAAAACTTGCGTAATTGTAGCGATCTTTAGAACTTTTAACTACACACCACTTTAAAAAGGGGGCTCTAATTACAGTTATTTAAATCCATCATTAGGATGAAATGGCGTTTCTGAAAAGGGTAATTACACGTCGAAGAATACAACTCTTACTCCTCGTGTGACGAACAAAGCCGTTAAATGCTGCTTTTTGGAGATGAAAGGCGATTTTAAATGAATGTTTGCAACTTTAATGGGATACGTTGAAGTATAATAGATGGCTGTTTAACACGCGACCCAATTTTTTTTTTTTTTAAATTAGGAATTTTCTGAATAGAATAATAAAAAAAAGTTGTTATAATGTACAAAGTATTGTAATTTGTAATTACAGAGTTTTTTTTTTTTTTTTTTTTTTTATCAAATTGGACTGTAGTGAATTTACACCACCTTTTAGGAAATTGTTCAGTTAGTGCTTTTTTTGTTCTTATTCTGCAGATATTACTTTGTGATTAAAAAAAAAAAAATGACAACCATACGATTTTCGTGTAATGAAGTTTAGTTTTCGACACAAACAAGTGAAAGATATATTTATAAAAAAAATTGTTTCTTCATAATATAGACGAATCTCTTATTAACCAATTTAGAGAAATAAAACCAATTTTTTTAAAGTAACAGAAAAGGCGATTTTTTAGACGAGCTAAAAAGTATAAGATGCGACCATTTCCTTAGGTATTCATTTTTAATCGTCTTCTTAAAGTATATAATAGACCGCGAGGTTGCGGGTTAGAGTCCCGTGTAAGGCATGGGTGTTTGTAAATGTATGTTGGCTTGTCAAATGACGAATGTTTCGGCGCATTATAACCCTCGTGTTTCTGACGGCGCCAGATAATCTGAAAACTACCAACCAATCTTAAAGTATATAATCTATTCACTGTGAATATGTTTACAAATATATAATGTATTTATTAAGCTTTCTTTAAAACTATTGACTCGATTTTGTATAACTATTTTGAATAACTACAGTATATTAGGGAGTTCATTTTTTAAAAAATCCTTTACTTTAACTTCTATTTTATTTATTTGTGCGTTTGTTTATGGTGGTAAAATCTTTGGAGGGCTAACTAATTTATTTTCAGTCCTCTAAACAAGCTGAAAATTGGTAGATAGACTCGTTGTCCATGACAATGCATTCTACAGTGGTGTAGTCGCACACATTTGACGGCTAATTAATCCACTTGCCGTCTTCCAATCTATCTGAAACTGAAACTTGGCAGGTAGACTCATTGTCAATTCTATAAAGTATTGCAGGCACATGCACACATTCTATATATTCTACACTCTACTTATACTATGAATCCTCTACATGGAATTTAACCGCTTTTTCAGATTTATAAATGTGGTGACCTCAAATAACAGATAAAGGTTCTGTGCACTGGAGTACTCTTTTGCACAGCGGTAAAGTATCTGCCTCGAGATCCAATGGTCTCGGGATCGAGGCCCGTCGCCCACATGAAAGCACCATACGCTTATCAGAAGGTTGCGTGTTCATATCACGTCCGGGTCACCAATAAAGCGTATGCTGCTTTCATGTGGGCGACGGGCCTCGATCCCGAGACCATTGGATCTCGAGGCAGATACTTTACCGCTGTGCAAAAGAGAACTCCAGTGCACAGAAGCTTTATCTGTTATTTGATGTCGCCACAAAAATTTGAACTGGCTGCGATGAGCCTGGTCTGTAAAAAACTCTTATATGTATTGCCAACTTTTTAAGCAATTTGCATGAAATGTTTACACCTCATCTTCTCGTGAAAATTCATTATTAATTTCACAAATTTGCAATCAAATGAAACGATTCAATATGTTTTCCACTTCAGACACCAGGCTCATCGCAGCCAGTTCAGTGTATGACAAAGTGAACAATATTGAATCGTTTCATTTGATTGCAAATGAGTTTACATCTTGATTGAAAATTTGTGAAATTAATAATGTATTTTCACGAGAAGACAATGAGAATGCAAATTGCTTAAAATGTTGGAATTATATATATAAGGATTTTATAGTAAAACTTTGCTTTATGTAGTTGGTTTTTTACTTTCCATTACCCATATGTATACACAAGGTAATAAAAATATAGCATTCGGTCAAAAAAAAAAAAAAAAAAAAAAAAATAATAATAATAATAATAAAATAATAATAATAATAATAATTAAAAAAAAATCGATTTTTTTATGCATTTCTCCACGTTTTGGAACATCCTGATCTGATTTTAAAAAAGTGATCTAGAAAAAATGTGTGTGTGTGTGTGGTCAGCTTAACTCCCGAACAAATTGACCTACGATGTTCAAATTTTGTATGAGGGTTAGTGGCAGCCATGGGACCTACCATTAAGATTTTCGTCAAAATCGCGCATGCGCATAAGGTAGCTGCCATTGAAAAAAAATCATGTTTTTCAATGATTGCAAAAAAACCCCAGCTCTAACGATTTTGATGAAAATCACTGGTAATGCCTCTTAAGGTGTTCTAAACATCTCCACCTACGAAATTCCCTTAAAAATGTTTTAATGGTTTAAAAAGTTGAAAAATGAATGCCTTCAACACAGAGTTCTCTCTCCTTGAGCATACCTCATCAACGATCGTTTTTTCTTCTCCTCTCAGTTTTGCTTATAATAAAGGATAATATAGGAATTATCGAAAAGTATATCGCCAAAATCACCATTTTGGCGATTTTTTTCTTTCAAGACCCATACAAGAATTATCGCCAAACTGGTCATTTATTCTAAATGAGGGAAGAAAATATGCGAACGGTAAATGACACAAATCCCTGTCAGTGTTATAGTGTAATTGAAAGTTGTGCTATGTTCCACACCCCTAGTTATTGACTTAAATTCGCAAAGTCTATAGTGATCTTAAAAACTAAACACGTAATTGTCTTGAAAACATATAAGCGACTTGAAGGATTTTTTTTTTTAAACAAATAATTCTTTACCTAAATAGAAGATCCAATTAAAGATTCAATTCTGACAAAACAAATTGAGAAATTTCACAATAGAGAATTAATAAAGAAAATCAAATAGCTGTGATCGGGCGTTGCCTGGTACTACCTGGTACACATTGGTTCAGTCAACTGAAAGCTATATAAGCACATCTATCTTCTATTAATACACCTTAGCAACATCGGAATGAAATTGTATTAGTCAAAATATCTATAGAAATAAATCCGGTTTAAATTGGTTCAGTAGATTTCAAGTTATCAACGTATTCTTGACTTGGGATAAAAAAAGGTTCAACATTTTAAATGGACAGATAGCATCATATTCTTTCGAAAATCGTGCTCACAATTTTAGCAAGATCGGTATAAAACTGTAGCTTCCGTTCAAAAACCAGGAGTGTGGAACATCGCGTAACTTTTAACTACACTATAATACTGGTAACTATGTTTCAATTTGATGCGAAATAGTGTTATTACCATTTTCGAATTTTTATTCATTTTAAAGCATTGCCAGTTTGGCGATAATTCTTACTTCGGGAAATAAAACCCCGCCAAAATAGCGAATTTGGCAATACACTTTTCGATAATTCTTATATTATCCTTTCTTGTAAGTGAAACAGAGGAGAGAAGAAAAACGGTCGTTGATGAGCGACGCTCAAGGGAAGAGAACTCTGTGTAAACGACACTCGTTTCTCAACTTCTTACACCCTTATAGTATCTTTATGGGAATTATAGAAGTGGAGATGTTTAGAGCCTCCTAAGAGGCATTACTATAGCGATTTTGATCAAAATTGTGCGAGCAGTTTTTTAGCAATTGCTGAAAAACATGATTTTTTCATATTTTTGTAATGTTTTCATGCTTTGCGCATGCGTAATATTGACGAAAACCTTCACGATAGGTCGTATGATCACCACTTACCCGAACACCAAATTTGAATATCGTATGTAAATTCGTTCGTGAGTTATGCTGACCACGTACACACAGACATAAATTTTTTCTAGTCCATTATTTGAAGTCAAGATGCTCCAAAACGTAGAGAAATGCAATTTCTTCTTCTTTTTTTATTGAAAACAATACTTTCACTATGTTAACAAATGGGTAATTAATTGAAAGTAAAAATACACACACATAAGAATTTTTTTTTTTTTAATTGAATTTTTTTTTATTATTATTATTTTATTATTAATATTATTATTATTATTAATATTATTATTATTATTAATATTATTAATATTAATATTATTATTATTATTAATATTATTATTAATATTAATATTATTATTATTATTAATATTATTATTAATATTAATATTATTATTATTATTAATATTATTATTAATATTATTATTAATATTATTATTATTATTGATTTCTTTTATCAAAATTCTTAATATGTTATCCGCAAGTATTTAGAGAATGTAATATTGTGTGTTTAAAATTTCAAGATTTTTGGTGAGGGAAATTCTGAGATAAAATGGCTTTAGAATCTTTTCTTCTTACCATATCGATAAGATCATTACCTTTCCAAGAACTCATATTTTTGCAACAGATTCAAAGGCGAAAGATACATTCTCAATAACTTTTGCTACAATTTAAAGTTATATAGACAATATACACTTAAAATCAGAATGAAAATAAGGTAGCTTTGCATTGTTCAACTAATAGTTTTAAGTCACCAAAGCTTCCAATTATGTCAGGCTCTCGTTAAAATTATCGCGATAAAGCAGTAGACAGTTTGAAGTTTATTTTTCGAAAGTTTCTCCTGGACGTTAATTGGAAGTTGAAGTTGCTTGTGTCTTCTTTCTTAGTCCGTTTCGGAAAGGAAAAGGTGCAAAAATGGACAACTGACAGCATTGTTCGGTCTTCTTGAGTAGACGGTAAAAAAAAAAAGAACGTCAAGACTCTGAAACAAGAAATAGCTTTGGAGTGACTTCTTGAGACGTCACAAAAATAATGAACGATGAAACTTGATAAGATGTTTCAAATGATGTATACAAATATGACGTTTGAAATATTCCAGTGCATGAATTTGATTTAATTTTTCTACTTTTATGCATTAGCTGTTTTTTTTTAATGTTATATTTTAATTTTTTTTTTTTTTTTAATATTAATTTCGATTTTGTGTGTGTGGGTGGTATGTCGATGACGGGCAAATCTGCGGACGCCTAATCAACCCACTTGTCGTTATCCAACAGGGCTGAAACTTGGCAGATAGATTCGATCTAGATTACAGTGCATTCTATCAAATTTTGGGAGTTGTCACGGTCACTAAAAGGTCGATTTTACTCACGTTGCTATAATAGTTTTCTAATACTGATAATCCAATTTAACCGCGATCGTTGAAGAAACTCTTTCCTGTTGCCACAATAGATTTAATAAATAAATGCATTACCGAATGAATTGTTTTAATCAAAATAAATAAAAGATATTAGGATGCGAGTGCATAAATCACATTCATTTTTAAAGAATAAATTTTGAAAAGCAGTTTACGGCAAATTTTGCTGCTAGAGATGTTTTTGATACTTAACATTTGATGCAAACACCAAGCACACGCTGACAACAGAAACCACGCTTTGTTAATGAATATAAAATTGGGAATGTATACAAAAAACTTTGTTTTTATGGGTTATATTATTATTCGATATTTTATTTTTCATTATAATGTTACATCTAGTAGTTTTATTAGTTTTAATTTAATGTTTATTTTATTAGTTTTTTTTTCATTCAATATTGTACTTCTATTTACTCTTTTAGTAAAATAACGATTTATATTAGAATGAAACCAACTTATAAACTCCATATAGCATATTTAACATTAATTGTTTAAAATAGGAGAATATTTAGCACAGCCTTACAGCTCTTTTTTCTTCTTTTTTTTTTTGTGGTTCTTAGATGGCACCGTTATCTTTAACTGTTGAATGGATTTTTTTTTATTGTTTCTAAACATATCCAAGTTTAGAAGATTTTCGTTTGACTTCTACATTTAGTATATATCAAAATGCTAAATAATATTTTTATATCGCTTTTGTAAAAGCAAAATGCTTAAACTTAGGGGTTTAGCCACAACTTTAATATCGCCAGCAAAATTGTCTAAATTTCTCAGACTGTTATACATTACGCTAGCAAGAAGCAAAATATTGTTTTTCGTTGCCCTTCTTTTGAATTATTCGAAGGATTTTAAAAATCGCGATTTTCATGTATTCACAAATAGCTCGTTTTGCTTTGATAGAAGCTACAATCAGTATATAGGACACTAAATTTGCCAAAATGTTTGCAATTTTTAAATCCTTTATATTAACTTCGATTTTGTGTGGGTGTCGAGGGGAGGAAATTCTGCGGACGCCTAATTAACCTCCTTGCTGTTACACAATCGGGCTGAAACTTGGCAGATAGATTCGATGACAATGCATTCTATCAAATTTTGCGGATGTTACTGTCACTAAAAAGCCGCTTTAACGGGATACTAATAAACCGACTTGCCGTCATCCAATCGCGTTAAAAAAGCAATTGACCCGACCATTGTTGAAACTCTTTCCTATTTCCAATTTTTTTTTTTTTTTAATTTATAATAATAAAACAAGCTGTGTGTCTGTCTGTATGGCTCTGTAGACATATAGAAACCTTCTTAAAATTGGAGTAGAGCTCTGAAATTTTCAGCGTAAGTAGTTTTGGCCTTCTAATTGTATACATCACAAACAGAATGTTAAAATTTAAATTAGTTCTTTTTTAATTAATTAATAAACATTTTATAAAACGATTACTAATGGGGCTACAGCTCTGAAATTTTCAACATAAGTAGTTTTGGTCTTTTAATTGGACTTTTAAAAAACAGAATTTCAAATATTTATTTTGTTCTTTTTAAATTAATTTTTTTTAATTAATAAATAAACATTTTACAAAACGACTACTAATAGGGCTACAGCTCTGAAATTTTCAATATATTTCAATAATTTTTTCATATGAAAAATGTAAAATCAGAAAACAAAATCAGCTTATTTCCACGTTGCTTCCCTTACGATTTGTACGGTAGTCCAGTTACAGCCATGTACGCATTTTCGTTGTTGCAGAGTAGCAATAGCAGCAGCAGTTGTTGAAGCAAGATGGTCTTCAACGTCATTAGATGTTCCTTGATTAGACTTTACCTTTGATGCAGCCTAAAAAAAACCCAGGGGTGTGGCACATCGCACAACTGTCAATCACACTCTGCTACTGGTCATTGCATTAAGATTTATGGTGTTATATACCGTTTTCATATTTTCACTCATTTAAATAAAAATGGCCAGTTTGGCGATATTTTTTAGCAATAACTTTAAAATGTGCAAAAAAAAAAAAAAAAAAAAAAAAAAAACACGCCAAAATTGCGAAATTAGCGGATCATACTGATTTCAAAAAAGTGATCTAGAAAAAATGTGTCTGTAGTCAGCATAATTCCCGAACAAATTGACCTACGATGTTCAAATTTGGTGTGCGGGTTGGTGATAGCCATGAGACTTACCGTTAAGGTTTTCGTCAAAATCGCGCATGCACGTAAGGTAGCTGTCATTAAAAACAAAATGTTTTTCAGTAATTGCTAAAAAACGGCTAAAGCGATTTTGTTAAAAATCACTGTGGTAATGCCAATGAAGGTGTTTTAAACATTCCCACCTCCAAAATTCTCATAAAAATGCAATAAAAACGTAAAAAGTTGAAAAACGAGTGCCTTTGACACAGAGCACACTGCCCTTGAGCATCGTCCATCAATAACGATTGATTTATTTACTTTTCACGCACAAGCAAGGACATTGTAATCTATCAATGTCTATTGAATAATACACCAATGTTGCCATTCTGGTGAAGTATTTTTTTTTTTTTTTTGCTCATAAAAAAAAATTTATCATGAAAAATATCTCCAAACTAGCCATTTTTATTTAAACGAATGAAAATAAGAAAATGGTAAGTAACACTATGTTAAATTTTAATTCATTGACCAATATTAAACATGAATTTTTTCCGAAATCGAAGTTACTTTAAATTATTTGGAACAAAATAACATTAATTGAAATAAATTATTCGAAACTTAAAGATAATTGGTAAAAAAGTTCATTAATATGATAATAGTTTTGAAATTTAAGATTTTTGTTGAGAGAAATAAATCCCATATTTGAAATAGAAACATGTAAAGCATAGTTTATACAATTGAAATTCAAAACAAACCAACAAAAAATTTATAATGGATGCTTTTTAAAAAAAATTCCTCAAACTCTTAGTTTTTAAAATTAAAATATGTTATTTAAATTATATTGAAGGAGAGAATCATTTACTAAAACGGCGTAAAAAAAAAAAAAGAAAAAAAAGAAAAAGATTTTCATGCGTTTTTCTTCTTCTAGATCATTACAAAATTATTTTTCACCTAACACTTTATTATTGCGTATAACTAACTAGCTTTACGTTTTAGAAAGTTGATAGAAAAACTGTTTAAAAAAACTCACACTCTAAAGATAATTTTCTTTTCAAATAAAAGTAAAAAAAAAGATATAGAATATACATGAAAAGTCTCAAGAGTTCGAATTTAAACATATTTATATTCGAATTCAAACAACATAATATAAGAAAAGTATAACTGCAAAAAAAAAAAAAAAAAAAAAAAAATGGACGACCACGACAAATTAAATCAACCAGAAAAGGAAAATACGAAGAAGAATGAACGCCATCAAATCTAAAACATTTTAACGCAGTACATAACTATTTTGAATTTAGACTTCATTTTCAAATGCTATTTCCTTACTAACACAAACCTAAAAAAAGTTGCTTAAAAAACATAAATTTTTAAAGTTATATATACCAGAAAACATTTGGAAATAAACCATAGTATTTTCCAAAGCAAACTCTGCGAAAAATAAATAGGCAAAAAAAAAAGATGCCAAATTCGAAATTAATATATTATAATTTTCCTCCCTTTCAAGGGCACCGGATCACTAATCAAAGTAAAACAATAAACCCCGTCACAGATCGCTATCATTGTTGTTGCTAAGCGATGTTTAAGCAAGACACTCGCTGAATTCCTAATCAATGGTAGACAAAAATAGGTTTCGTTTTTTATGGGAATGAATGGGCATTGGGTCACTGGGAACACATTCGAGGTCAGATGCGATCGCGTAACAGAATGCAGTCCATTTTCTGCTGAGGCTATCAATTGGCCTCATTGGCTGTCTATTGGCTTGTAATTGATTTATTATTCGGGGCCGTTTTCTCCTGCTGGAATTGCAGTTTTATAGAGCTCGAAGGAGGCTTTTATTGCTGCTTCCTTTGAAGAAGACATTGATTCCACATGAAGCATAATAAAATAGATTAATTCTTAAGTGTTTTTTTTTTTAAAGTTCGAAACTAATAACGAGTATTAATAAGGATGTATTCTTTTTATTGATATTTCTGTTTTTTTAATTTTTTTTTTTTATAACCGATCTTACTGTAAAGTCATAAGGAAAAAAAGGATAAAAATCAATTTATTGAGGAAATCAGCTGCAAGTTCTTTTCAGGTCAGTTTTAAAAAAATGCAAGTATTTTTTTTTTTTTTTTTTTTTTTTTTTTTTTTTTTTTGAAATTTAAGACGGAAAGGTTTTGATTTAAGGGCAACTCCGTTCTTAAAGCATTTAGTCGCCATTTTAGTTCATTTTTAATTTCTCCATATCTACTGTATAGCTAAAATATTGTTCAGTAGAGTTCAATCGATGCTGCCATCCACAACAACTAAATCAATTCGCTATATCTTATATAGCAAACGATATTTGAAAACAAAACAGAACCGTAAGTATATTTCTCTATAACATTATTTCGCAAACTTAGACCGTGAAAAAATTCTAAGAGGTCAATGAATTTTTAAAACACTGTCTACGTAAACGTAAATATTTGCATTTGAACAAACTTTAAGATGGGTTGCGATATGTAGAGTGTAAGTGAGTGCAGTTGTTTAGATATTCTGTTCTTTAGCAGTTAGTGGCAACACCTCAGCAACGCGAGTTTTTTCTTTTTTAATATTTTATAAAGTAATATTTAAAGGTAGTATCAATTTACCAATTAAAACTACACACTTTAACAGAACGCGTTTCTTGTATTTAATGTTTGCAGGTTTCGTAACAGATCCTGATTATGAAACTAATTTATTTACCTAAACAAATCAAGAGACATGTTAACTTCTATACTAAACTCCACCATAACTTAACATCACTTAGACGGTAGATCTTCACCGCGCACATAGGCATTTCATCCATTTTGGCGACACTGGCAAGCTCAGTCCAGCTCTGCAGAGAACTAAAGGCTCTAAGGTTTGGCGAGCATTATGCCTTCACGCCGCCAAAAATGGATGAATTGCCTATGTGCACGGTGAAGATCTACAGTCTAAGTCAGCGTTCTCCATTAACTTTTAGAGGCGGCCCGAGGCGGGCCGGATACACCAAAATATATATCCTTAATTGTTATCGATTTCACAATGTATAGAATTTCTGAAAACTGGGATTTTTTTTTTTTAACTTTATAAAATTAAAATTGATATTTGATATTTTTTTATTTTTTTTAAATGGTTAAAAAAATAATTTTCATTATTAGTATATTAAAACTCAAAAAAAAAGAAGTAAATTGTTTGTTTCAACGTGACAATGCGACTTGACCTAACTTTTAGTTAAAATATTTGAACTGTATTTCCAGATTACTCCGTTTCAGTTGATATTAATTGGGACTTGTGTGAGACGACCATCGATATAGATAAACAACTGGATCGACTGCTCCATTGTCAATGCAGAGAGAAAAACGCGCCGGGGATTGCGAAGCTGGTGGGAAGATAAACCAATCACAGTTCACTTTTATAGTTGGATGGAAATGCGAAAAACCTTGTAAAGTCTTAGAGTATATATTTTTTTGCACATTATTACTAATTAAGGTCTACTATTGACATTTCTGATGTGTACAACCCAAAATTTTATTTTCAATCCTCGGCAATCCGTATTTTTTATCCCACCAACGGCATCTGGCAACGGCTTCATTTTCCCAGCGTTAAGCAGTCTATCCAGTTGTTTATCTATATCGATGGAGACGACGGCGATCTAAATTGTCCAGTTTATTTTATGACAAAGTCGATGTCTTTTGGAGTATTTGTTGCAGTCGTTTTAAATAAATTGTCCAATTACGAGATTCGGTTAAGTTATTCCTGTATTTATTCTTAATGAAAACCACCTTACTGAAAGCTCCTTCATATAGTTTCTTCGGTAGTCTAGAACTCTGTTCTACCTAGTTAACACATATTATCTCGGGAAAATTACAATTATATAAAAGAAAAATCCATATCGGGAAATTTGATTCCCCCCCCCCCCCTTCTGTAGTGGCTAACGCTGGTCTAAGTGATGTTAAGTTAGGGTGGAGTAGTTGTAGAGAGATATTGAATAAAAAGAACACTCGGGATTCGTCATATGTCATTTTAAGATTAGGTTAATATTAATATTTGCACATTAAGATTTCAAATCTCATTTTTTTCACTATTCACGATGTAACAATAAAATTGTATTCTTATTGGAATTTCTAGGAAAGTTTTTATTGTTGGTGTATATAAATGGCAACGGCAGATATTTATTGAAAACATTTTGTATCTTTGAGTTGGCAATATCACGAAATTCTATAACGGTAGAATTTGTTTAAATGATGTTGTAACGGTTTATCCATCCACTAAAATGTTAACTTCCATATTCTGCTGTGATCTCTTTGTAATAAATTAAACTTCCATTTAAAGTCACTCTGCTAATCTTATCTAATAGTAAAACACTAACATTTATTTCTTTTTTTGGAAATTTGTAGCACTGTTTTTAAAGAGATGTAACATTTTATTCTTTTCTAAATTTACTAAAAATTAAATTACAGTAAAAATAAATAAACTAAAAAGTAGCTACACCAGCTTTTTTTCTCTTTTTTTTTTCTTTTTTTTCTTTCTCTTTTTTCTTCTCCCAGTGAAAGAATACATAGAATGTTTATAAATTACTCGAAATGTCATTCGCTAATCGAACTTATCAATGTAGCTTCAAGCATGAACGTCATCGAAAGACGCCTGCTCTGGAAACTCAATTGCTTCCATCAAATCGATAAAAAAATCGATTATCAAATCGATGATCGATACAGTAAAATGAAGACCAGTGTCTCTTCTCTCACGAGAGTTGTTAACACTTCTTAATTAAGAGTGGTGAATTAACTAGAGGGTGTGAACTTTCAATTACACTATAATATCGACGAAGATTTGTGTCATTTACCGTTTTTATATTTTCATCATTCATTTAGGAAAAACGACCAGTTAGGCGATATTTTTTAGCGGGGGGGGGGGGGGAAACCTCCTCCAAAATGGTGATTTTTGAGGAGATTACCCTTTATTATAAGTGAAAATGGGGAGAAAAGGGAAAAAACGATTGTTGATGAGGTATGCTCAAGGAAAGAGAACTCTATGTTGAAAGCATTCGTTAAGCAATTTTCAGGAGAACCTCTGGCGACTCACTGCCACACACGCAACGCACTCAGATCACACGCAAGAAAATCGATCATTCGCCCCTTCGCGACTCACTGGGAAGGGGCTATGTGGTGGTCTCGTGTATAAATGACAGATATAACACCTAGACATTAGTGGTCATTTTTGTCAAGTGGTTAGCACGCCTGTCTACTGATCTAGGAGTCCCTTATTCAACTCCCTCTTAGCACACATGGCTACTGTTATTACAAATAGGTACTGACTTTATAACCACCCTGTATTAGTTACTCTTGTAGGAGAGCACATGTTTCTTCATGCTGGACTGTAGACTAATATATTTTCTATTTATTTGTTTGGTGTAATTATCCTTAGATGACTGTCCATAAAGATGCATTTTTGAATTTCAAACGTCTTATTTCACGGAAATGATGTAAGTTGTATAAAGATACAAAATTTAAAAAAAAAAAAATGGTAAGGGGTAATGTTTCACTAAGTTCAATTCAATTAATAGGCTGTAAAAAAATTCATCCAAATTGATTTAGATCTTAATAAACCTTGTATAAGTATTTAGTTAATTTTTTAAAATTAGTCTGTGGATTTTGAGCATCAATTCATTTGTTGAAAGTTTGATGAAAAAATTTAAGATTAATCTATAATCCAGAAAATGAAAATTATAGATTTCCGTATGGTAATTAGTATGGAGTCGATGTTGTGTGATTTTGAATAGCTTGAAAACTTGTCGAAAATCATTTAAATATTTTAACATATGTATGTTACAAATTTGAGAAATTGCAAAAATATTGATAAGTCGTATGGGATACGAAAGTTTTTCATAGACGTCTTCTTTTATTTAGAGAAGAATAGGAACAATCTTTGTGCTTAATTATAAAACCTCTCCCAGAAATTTTCGGATTGTACCACAGATTAAAGCTTATTGATTATGAAAAGAAATTTTTTGTACATAGTGACCCAAATTTCATACAAGCTAACGAAAAACTTATCATATAGTACTTGGCATTAGACTTACAGCGACAAAATTGCAGGAAAACTTCCCCGACAAGGGTTTGGTGAATAGGTTTGCGATGGCAACCCTCCGAAAAAGTTGTTCCTAGAATTGCTCACATACGGTGTAATCCTTGCTGCACGCTTATTATGAAAAGATTTGCACACCTTTTTTACAGAGCAAATCTTTTTGTAAGGTTGGTCGTGAAAACGTTACGAAAAGTGAACTAGAACTCCTTTTTCAAGTTTTTAAAAAAAGGCTGTATTCTTGTCATCTGAACCTTACATCATTTTGTTTAACACATTCGCTGCCGATCACACGCCAGCGTGGAATGGCGGGTTGTTCCCTTAGAGCAGGAATAGTGGGTAGAGAGAGGGAAACCCTATTCTCCCTGTTCTCTGGTTGTAATCACGTGACTACCGTCAGTCTTCTGAATCACCCCTTCCCCCTTTCCACTTCTTGTAATGTTATTTCAATGGCTGCCTTTCGTTCTACGAAGAACGTGCTGATATTCGAATAGTGTTTTAAGCTGCAAAATGGTGTCTGCATGTTGTGCCTTTGGCTGCTCCGAAAGACAAGTTAAAGGAGGACTAATTTCCTTTCATAGGTAAGTTCACTGATTATTATTTCAGTTTATATTTGAAGCTTTTTATGTCGTGTTATGTAAAGATCTACGGTAAAACTGTGTTATCACAAAAAAAAGGAGTTGATTTTTAAGAAATCTCCGTTCAAACATTTTTATTAATCATCATATCTACGTATTTCGTAATCGTTTGAAAAAAATATGTCAGAAATAATTCTTTTAGTTAAGTTTTAATTGGCATACGCCGTAATCTCTTGGCGATATTCAGTTTTCGCCAAATGGTAAAGCAGGTCAGCGAAACGAGCATGTCTGCTCTAAGTCGCGCGCGTAAGGAATATTTTTGAATTGCAAAATAAAACAAATTATTAAATTTATTTGTTAGCTTCCCAAATATTTTTCCAGTAAATCCTATAAAAACAACCAATATACTAATATTTCTCAACTTTCGACGCTGATTACAAAACATTAATATGAATATTTTAAAACATTTTGACACCTTAATGAAAAACATTTTTAGATTATCTTAAGTTTATTAAATTTACTTTAATTAAATATGTAACAAATTATTAAATAAATATATCGAATGAAGTTTAAAAAAAGTTAAAATTATAATATGTGTTTTTTTTTAATGTTTATTATTATTTGGATGAAAGTTTATTATTTATTGACCTTTTATTTTAGCTTTCCAAAAGATGAGAACCGAAGAAAATTATGGGAAAGGAATATTCGCAGAGAAGGTGTTTATTTACAGTATATAAATTTGATATAAATATTTCTATTAAGAAATATTATTTTAAAAGTTTATAATGTTTATGTCAAGTAAATGGGTTCATATGGCTTGTCATGTTTATTAACAAATAGAACATATAAATAAATTATACAATTTAAATGAATATTTTTTGTAAAATGCAATAAAAATTTCTTTTTATGCAACAAAATTATTTTTATTAATACAGAAATTAAAATTATCTGTAATAATACAGTTATTTTCTATTTTTCTGGAAATGTACTAATACTTAATTCAAGTATTACGCAATTTTTTACATATGTGTGTTAATTTACAATATATGAATTTGATATAAATATTTCTATTATTAAGAAATATTATTTTAAATGTTTATGGTTAATTAAGTCAAGTAAATGGGTTCATATGGCTTGTCATATTTATTAACAAATAGAGCATATAAATAAATTATACAATTTAAATAAATATTTTCTGTAAAATGCAATAAAAATTTCTTTGAATGAATATTTTCTGTGAAATGCAATAAAAATTTCTTTTTATAAGTGTTTTATGGTTTAATTTGTTAAATTAAAGCATGTATAGAAATAACTATTTACTAATTAAATGTAGTGTCATTTGAAGTACTATCCCAAGTTTATTGAAGTCATAAAAACATCACCCGCCAACATTTAAGAATAAAAATTATTTTAATGAATATTTAAATAACAGGAACATTTTAAAGGTTTTCAAATACATACAAAATAGCCAAAAACACTAAGTTAATGGCTATTTAAAAAAATCAAAAATTTATTTTTTGAAGTTTAGTTACACATTTTCTTCAGATTTATGTCTCAATCATTGCCATAAATTTAAGGGATAAATCTTAAGAAGTAATTTGGCATTTGTTTTATTCAAATATCTTCATTAGTTTAGAAGTTATGTGGGGAAAGTGCAACTATGGGCTTACCTTATGGCGGCTATCTTTGATCCGCCATTTTGAATGAAGCGTACGTCTGACTGATGACGACTTTTGATATTTTATTTCTAATGATATTTAGAAGCTATCCTCCAAAATTTAGCTAGTTTAGAATTATTCCGATAAAAAAAACTTTATTTGCTGGGCTAATAAGGATCAAAATAAATTTATTAAAAATATTCCCTATTCAAATGATAATTCTAATAACTTTACTTGACATTTTTCTGCTTGTTAAGACAAAATAGTACATTTTAAAAAGCAAAATAACGAAACTTTTAAAGAAGTTATAAATTGCGTAAATTAAGGATACGAAATCGCCAAATAACAGCGAACAAAGATATCCCGCCAAATATAGCTGCTCTTTGACGGCAGTCACGTGGTACAGTCCTTGCACCAGGTCGGGGAGAAATTTCAATGGGACTGATCTCTCTACCTACTATTCCTGCTCTAAGGTTGTTCCACAGAAGCCTGTCTAGATCTGATTGGTTGTTTTCAGATTATCTGGCGCCGTCAGCAACACGAGGGCTATAATGCGCCGAAACATTCGTCATTAGACAAGCCAACATACATTTACAAACACCCATGCCTAACACGGGACTCGAACCCGCAACCTCGCGGTCTAGAAGCCAGCACGCTAACCACTATACCGTTTGGTCGGCTGTCTAGATCTGACAGCACACTATCGGAATTGCAGTTCTTTGCTGGAATTACCTGAAACTGTGTTTTAAAAACACAAGCTTCCAGCTAACCTTTTGGAGGAAGACGAGATGTACATGATATTTGTCGTATGACAAATATTATTTAGTTATTTCAGTTATTTCCAGCATGAACGGAAAACTCCGATCGGGTGCAGTCTGATCAGGGCAAGCTACTGGAGTAACAAGACATTCCGCGCTGATAAGGTGATCGGCAGCTAATGTGTTAAGAGGTTCACACAAGGAGAGGTTAAAATCTTATCAGGGGATTTTCACGAACTAAATATTATTTGAGATTTTTGAAGAGCTAATGTTCAACCTCGACTGTAAATCACAGTGCCCCTATTTGCATTAACGGACTCACCTTTGAAAAATTCAATGAATTCAATTACCTTGACTTAATGATAATCAACAACAAAAACAAGCATACTGCAGAAATTGAAAACCGAATAAAAATGGCTAACAAGTGTTTCTTTGGAATGAGGCAGCAACTAAGATCAAATCTAATCAGTTGAAAAACTAGAATAAAAATTTATAAGACTCTTATTCTGCCTGTCTTGCTCTATGCAAGTGAAACTTTAACCCTTAATGCAGATATTGAGCGTACTCTGAGTACTTTTGAAA
Source organism: Linyphia triangularis (assembly GCA_963978545.1). Taxonomy (NCBI): domain Eukaryota; kingdom Metazoa; phylum Arthropoda; class Arachnida; order Araneae; family Linyphiidae; genus Linyphia; species Linyphia triangularis. The sequence continues at coordinate 9,717,514 of OZ021722.1, read as the reverse complement.
GAAAAATCCTCATGGCTATATTTGGCCCAGTACAAGAGAGAGGTTGTTGGCGAACTAGATTTAACTTTGAACTATATAGGCTTTATGGACAACCACAGATAGTGCAGGTCATCCGGAGCAATAGGTTAAGATGGCTTGGTCACGTTTGGAGAAGCCCAGATAGTAATGCAGTTAAAATCGCCACTTTTAAAAACCCTATGGGATCACAGGTTAGAGGAAGACCCCCAACTAGATGGTTAGATGACGCCGTGAAAGACCTAAGCGTCTAAAAGTAAACAATTGGAGAAGGGTTGCCATGGATAGGAAACGTTGGAGATTGTGTGCGGTTTAGGCAGCCAGTAGCTGTCGTGCTCATAAAGAAGAAGAGGAATGTCATTTCGCCTTTACTAAACTCCAACTTAACTTGACATCACTTAGACGATAGGTCTTCACCGTGCTCATAGGCATTTAATCCATTTTGGCGGCGTGAAAGCATAATGCTCGCCAAACCCCAACCCTTTAGAGAACAAAAGGCTATAAGGTTTGGCGAGCATTATGTCTTCACTCCGCTAAAAGGGATTAAATGCCTATGAGCACGGTGAAGATCTATCGTCTAGTGATGTCAAGTTAAGTTGGAGTTTAGTATAGACATAGACAAAGCCTGGCCTTGACGGACAGAACATTAGAAATGACTGTACCCGTGTAAAAGAAAAAGGAAAGACGGACAAGAATCGGCACACAATACCTCCAGGAGGCTTCTCGTGACCAGAAAGCATTTCTGCCCCTTGTGCATAATTGAGTCGGTCACATCACACACCACGTGATGATCAGGCACAAAATGCAGAGTTGAATTGTCCCCCGGGCGAGGATTATGGGTGTCTTCTCCGCCACTGTTTGTTTACACGCTTGCCCGGAGGACATTATTTATTATGCACGCGTCTCGATTAATCGATGATCTGGCAACAGGGATGATCTGTGCTGTTTGAGGAATTGAATCGGGGAGATTGTCTGATAACGTGTGATATTGAACCTGCAGTTATGAGAATCAAACATAAGTGGTTGAATATATAATGACAGTGGATGTGATTTTTTAAAAAAAAAATTCTAAATGAAATATTTATTGCCCAACACACCCAATGTAATTGTATTCTTTGATTTAAGTTGTCTGAAAGAGTTCAGAGACTTATTTAAAAACTAAGACAATGAGTTATTCCAAGAAATACATGAGAAATTTTAAATGGTTTTTTAAAGTTTTCATTTAAATTAATTACACTCACAAATTATTTAGTATAATGCTTAAAATTTAAGAATATTAATATTTAAATTCTTAAATGTAATCCTTCAATTGAAATAATTTAGCCACCAAGAATTTTTTTTGATTTGTTGGAAGTTTAGTAGACCTTTGACAGACTTATTCTGTCCACGTTTTTCACTACGTTTTCCAGAACAAAACACCCTTCATGTAGTTACCAAAATAATTGAAACACCTGTGAATAAAAGTGACATTAAAGAATGCGCTTCGTAAGCATTAAAACATAATCCTAGATACGAGTTTTTTTTTAAATATAAAAAGTGCAAATCATGGTTACGTATGATGTAGCTATAGTGAAGCTGTATAAGTCTTGGATATTTTTCAAAAGCGTAAAATGTCCGACCTCACAGACTTTCAAAGAGGCTAAATAGTATTGGTCCGACTTAGCTGGAGAAAATGTGACCACAACATCCCAGCTTTAAGACGTTTTAAGAGGTACGGTGTCTAAAATCATGATAGCGTACACGTAACGTTGCAAAACAAGCCCTGCAAAGCAAAACAGTAGGAGAAGCTGAGTGAAGAAAGAAACCGGCGGGTTTTGAAGCGGATTGTAATGTCTAAAAAGAAATGAAGAATGGTACAATATTCCTAAAAAAAACAACAACACTATTCAGCACTTGTATGATTCGATTCTCAGGCAAATCCAGGCTGTATTACACACCTCAGAGGCAGTCCTAATGTCATATTAGAAAAAAATACCTTATAAATTAGGTGTTACCATTATTTTGATAACAACCTGTATATTTCTACACCAAGAAATTTCATGACAATCGGTATTACTTTCAATTACCCATATATATATATATATATATATATATATATATATATATATATATATATATATATATATATAGGGTAATGAAAGTATAGCATTCGGTTAAAAAAAAAAAATCGATTTTTTTGCATTTCTCCACGTTTTGGAACATCCTGATTTCAAAAAAGTGATCTAGAAAAAATGTCTATCTGTGGTCAGGATTAGCTCCAGAACAAATTGACCTACGATGTTCAAATTTGGTATGAGGGTTAGTGGTGGCCATGGGACCTACCATTAAGGTTTCCGTCAAAATTGCGCATGCGTATAAGGTAGCTGCCATTGAAAAAATCATGTTTTTCAATTATTGCTAAAAAACGGCTCGAACGATTTTGATAAAAATCGCTGAGGTAATGTCTCTTAAGGTGTTCTAAACATCCCCATCTCCGAAATTACTGAAAAAATGCTTTAATAGCGTAAAAAGTTGAAAAATTAATGCATTCAACACAGAGTTCTCTTTCCTTGAGCATACCTCATCAACAATCGTTTTTTCTTCTTCCCTCAGTTTCACTTATAATATAGGATAATATAAGGATTATCAAAAAGTATATCGCCAGAATCCCCATTTTGGCGGATTTTTTTTTTTTACAATACAAGAATTATCGATAAACTGGCCATTTATTCTAAATGAAGGATGAAAATATGTATATATACAAAAGACACGAATCCACGTCAGCATTATAGTGTAATTGAAAGTTGTACGATGTTCCACACCACTAGTTTTTTGTTACAATGTTTAAAGTAACGAAAATCTGGAGTTCTCAGTTAGCGGTCCCAGTATCCTATGATGATGAGGCGCTGACACTTGAGGTGGCACATTTCTCACAATATCAGCGAGCAAGGCCTGATCATGACAAGTTGGGGCCCAATGCCCGGACACATTTAGGGGCCCCTTCTTCAAATGCGAGATTTATTGGAAATGAGCTTGACTCGTTGCCAAATGAATTAACATTAAATATAGAAAAAGTCAATAAATTAATGTCAATATATTATCTTCTTAAAGCTTTTTTTTTTTTTTTTTTTTTTTTAAATCATAAATAAAGAAACAAATTTCAAAGAACCAAATTTATAAATCCTAACAGGTAAAATTTTGTAATATAGCATTGCACGATCCCAATGTGTAGTAATATTCGTGACAACAATATCTGCATCATTATTCACAACTTCAAAGCCGACATTTACTGATCTCGCAATTAATATGTCAAGACCTCCTTTCAATATTTCTTCGAGAAATATTGTTTTTTTACGCTTTTAAGTGATGGTTTGATGCATCTGAATAAATACACTCTGGGATACTAAAGACGGTTCAAGATCAATCCAAAATTATTTTTATGTAAAAATTCTTTTATACAGATTGTAAAAGATATTCACGAAAAGAAAGAAAAGTTATAGGTTTACAGCCAATTTCGGGGCCCCCTAAAATCATGGGCCCAAGTCCCGGGCCTTGTGGGTCTAGGCGATGATCAGGGCCTGTCAGCGAGGTAAGGTTATATGGTCAACGGAGGCTAATAATTGCGCAATTTCATCTGCGCATGTTAACTCTATTAAGGTATACATATACATTAGGAATGGCGAAATTTGACTCAAGTCTGCGTTTTTGTTTTTTGGTTTTAAAATATTCCCGAATTCATTACCATTAAAATGATACCATTTTCTTTTTGAGACTCAAATTACTTTTTAAATTACAGCAGGTTTTGTGAACCTGTTTTGCATCAGGTTCATTAGTGTAGTAAACTTTAAACGCGTTTTCTGAAGAATGGCATTTTGGTGTTATATGACTTTACGCCAACGGTCATAACTTCATAATAAATGATCCAATTTAGAAAATTCTAATTTTGTTTTGTAGACAATAGTTGTGAATGTGTTTTCTATGGAGAATTTAACTTATATTTTATAAACACATTTTTTATGCACATTTTAATCTTAATTTTTTGTCAAAAACTACGTATTCTTTCAAACTTTTTATTTAAAAACTTATAATTAAATAAATATTGTAGCCAAATTAAAAATTCTCCATAGGAACACTCGTCAATATAATATCTCTTATTTGCAATAAAAATAATACCTCTAAGTTAGTTACAAGTTTATTTATGTATGTTCTAATAATGTCCTAATTAGTCACTTTAATTGCAATTAGCTGATTGAAAAATTGACGGAAAAAAAAGTTTTTATTTAAAAATGCATCATTTTTAATTCTGATATACTGCCAAAAAGTTTGAAATTATAACCTAAAAATTAAATAAAATAATCTCAATTGTATATGTATACCTTAAGAACATTTGTATAAGAGTGAAAGGAGATGCTTAAAACTGACATCAAGCCATATATGCAAAACGAAATGTTTATCCCCATAATACCAAGCTGTTTAAATGTCCTGAAACAAGGCAATTGTGAAATAACGCCATTTCTTCGGCTGTTTTCGCCTTGTTTAGATATTTTTTCATCTTATTAAATGTTCAAAGAAATATACTTTATTTTGGTTTTAAAAAACTAATTTGGTTCTTTTTTTTATATTAAAACTTGATAATTGATTTTTTATTTTTTTTTAAATAGAGCTACCGTATTCCATTTCTCAGTTTTTTTAATATGCTTGTATGAAAACAATTTCGAACACTTTATCGGACACCGAAAGCGCAACTGTATGAAGCGATGTTTGAAACAAATGATGACATCATTACGTGATCACGATTAGCATTAATCTTGTAATCGATTTGACCAGACGATTGTTCATTTAGTCAGTTGTTTGGTTGCATGTTATAATCGGAGAGCTATTTAAACTAAATGTTCATCTTCGTTGTCTGTAGTACCATGGTAGTTGAAGATTGAGCCATTACTCTCTTCAAATTGTACTCGCACACACATTAGGCGTCTTTCCCACTGAAGTTCAAAATTAATTTTATTTTTTTATTTAGTAGTATAGATAAAGCTTGTAATTCAGCCTCCGTCAACGGGGAAAAAAATAATTAATAGTTTAAAAAACTAAAAAAATACGCTTTTATAGAAAAGTGAACTAAAAAGTAGAAAATAATTTTAAATAAGTTTGAAATAAGAATAGAGTGATTAACAAGAAATATTTATTTTATCGTAAAAAAGCGTGGGGTGCTTGATGTCAATTGTTGAAAATATCTTAAAAAGCACCCCACGCTTTTTTACGATAAAATAAATATTTCTTGTTAATCACTCTATTCTTATTTCAAACTTATTTAAAATTATTTTCTACTTTTTAGTTCACTTTTCTATAAAAGCGTATTTTTTTAGTTTTTTAAACTATTAATTATTTTCTACTTTTTAGTTTGGTTTTCTATTAAAGCGTGTTTTTTTAGTTTTTAAACTATTAATTATTTTTTCTTTAAACTATAATTTTTTTTTAGTTAGTGTACAAAACTCTCCAGTTGTTTCTGCCAATAGTCACATGCTTGTCTCAAATTTAAGTCATGTGTATGCCTTAGTACACACCGTATTACTTGGCACAAAACACTACCGTGTCTCTGAATATGAAAAATCACTAAGCCTGAAGATCCTGGTAAGGATAATGCCACTAAAAAAAACACGCTTTGTATAACTGTTGTTCAAACGACAAATCTTTCAAACGGCACACCAGGGTTCGATTCCGGAGAAGGTTGGTTGGTAGGAATTTAACGGCGCAAGGGCAACACGAGTTAATCCTTGTGATAAAGCGACAAACTTATTGAATTGTCATCGGTCCTTAATAAGTATGCCAAATTTCGAGTTAATCCGACGTTTTGAAGGATGTCAAAATCATGTTCAAAGATTCCGTTACATACATACATCTGAAGCTAATAAAAGCGTATTAAAAAAAAGAAAAAAGAGCTGAAAGCATGGTCAATATTATCAGAAATCGAGTTAGAACTGGTATTTGCGCGCTATCGACAGCGTCAATAGTGCACCAAATTTAACTGGCGGAGAAGAAAAATAAAAAGTTAGTTAAAATTCTTTCAACAGTTTCTTTATATGTTAAAAGAAAGCTTGAGTCAATGTAATTTCATAGCATTTTGTTTGATATTTCCCCCCCGCAATAATGCTTTCATATGTAATAGCTGATGGATGAAATTGTAAATTTAGTTATTTCATTAAAATTATTGATTTCAAAATTTCTACATTCTAGGAATGGAACTGAATACAAGGTAGTTATGTTTATAACCACAGCAAAATAATTATCAAATGAATTGTATGCAGTATAAAAGCAGCGAATATCCTACGTGAATAAAGTATTGTCGAGGTAATGTATTTATCTTGTTTTATGTAAGATATTGATATCATTTTCTGCACAAAACATTTAATTGTTTACTTTTAAAAGTGAAATCCTTGTCTTGTTGAATACATGATCTTAATATTTGTTGATTTTCCTGTCAATTGTACTTATTTTTAATATTTTGCAGTGGCGGCCCGTGGTCGAAAATGTTAGTGCAACCAGGCTGTACTGACTGTAGTGCACGAGCCGCCACTGACTTTTTTTTTTTAAATTTGCATTGTACTTTTATTTTTCTATAATTTAAAGAAACTTAGTTTGCATTTTTCTCCAGTATAGCAGATTTTCAATGTAAAATTTGACATTTTTTCTCTTTAAAACTTCATTTCTGAATGAAACTATGTGGTTCTCAATTTCTTCTATTAATGTTCTCATTTGGAAAATTATCATTGTCTAAACTGTTCATCCGTATCATACCATGCAAATAAAACAGAACACTGCCCTTATAGTATTTTTTAACCTTTTCAACATCTTTGTAAACCTTCGAAACGAAAAGGATGCAATGTTCAAATGAAAGGATGCAACCTTTTAAAAAGCTTGAAATAGGGATCCTAGCTCACAGTTGGTCGAGCTTTTTGTAACGTTTTAACGACGAACCTTTCAGCAGGGCTTGCACTGTAAAGGGCATGTAAACCTTTTTATAATAAGTTTGTTACAAGGTTTACCCTGTATATACGCCAATCTAGAAACAACCTTTTCGGAGGGTGCTATCGTAAGCCTTTTCGCCAAACGCTTGTCATGGGGAGGCTTATTCTGCAACCTTGTCACTGTTAGTCTTATGATAAGGTTTTCAGACACTTGCATGCTATTTAGGTTGCGCATATTTCCACCCAATAATGTAACAGAGTTCAGCTGGACAACTGATAATAGGGCTGTAAAATGTTAAACTCACTGCGTAGCTTTTCAAAAGACAGGTGAGGTTCAACTCATTATTTAATCAATGTTCATAGTTTAATTATACTTCATCCTAATTACAATACAGTATTAAAGACACAGGTAAGCTGACACCACCCATTGAATTGCCTAGACCGTGGAAGCTCGCTCGGAAGAGTTTAGAGAGCTCCTCGGTCGGAAGGAAGATTTCCATCAAGTCTTCGGGACAAAACAGAATCCAGTTAAACATAAAATAAAAGGCATGACTGTATTAGACATACGAACCGTTCCCATTTCATAAATGCATTGAACTTAGACTGATAAAATATTCAAATCATTTTCTAATGCTTTTATTTCAGCAACACAATTGGATTTGATTATTTAAATATTATTATGTGGTCATTCTGAACACTAATGCTATTATTTTACTGCTTGAACTGGCCGACAATGAGGTACCGCTTTTGCAACTAGTTGTTCAAGCTCGTATATTTAAAAAGAAACAAAAACATTATGTTCAAATTGAATCTTTTCCGACATCTAGGGGCAGGAATTAAAGTCGTTTCATTGTAAGAGGCGCCAAAACTCATTCTTGTACACACAGCATTTCGTTCTTAGGAGGGTATTGTAGTTGAACCAACAGCTAAGATATTACCAGTACTGATTAGCAGTATTAATATATACTCGGCAGCTTTTACTTACCGGTAAAGGATTCTCTTCCTGTTTCCAAAATACCGAAAAGTGGTTTGAAATTTAAAGTGAAGTTTGGACCTTTTTACTCAAAGCCGATGTTATATTTTAGAAGAAAAAAAATTAAGTATTAGTATACATTGGAACATTTTTCCGCAACTTTTTAATTAGATTCACATTTATTCACACTTAACAAGTGTTAGAAAACTAACATATCTGCATAAAAATTATTCATTTGAGGATCGATAAATTAAAAAATTACTAAAGGTTATATTCCTGGCACCAATCAAAATTCAATTTATAATTTATTCTAAAATTAACAACAAACGATACACGATGATTTGATACAAGGAACCCGACTAGAATTGAAAGCTTAACTGAAATATTTTTTTATATAATTTTGTTTTGAAAGTATTTAAAATTACTTGCTTGTTATAAAAACGTCAAGATTCAAAATTAAGTTAAAATTCAATTATTGCATACATGAGTTAGATCCCAGTAAGTTTTTTTTGTCTCGCATTATACACTTTAAATTAAAAATAAAAATTTATTTAATTAATTCAAACTGAAGTTATCGATGGAAATTGCCGAAAGATATACTGACTTCTTTAGCCTTCGTGCGGGCCCGCAGGTTGATCTCCGCACCGTGTGAAATGCTCCATTCAAACTACATTGGTAAAACTTTTTGCTGGCCCGCTTCCGCACCGTGTCAAAAGAGGCCTTAGATGAGCACACCCTCGCCAAATGTCTATAGCTCTGACACTCGTAACATCTTGCTACTTTTATATAATCTACATCTCTTACCATATTGAAATCTAGGATGACACCACCCTTTGACATTTTGAATTCTTGCTCTCTTCTACAGATGTAAAATTTAAGAATTGCGTGCTATTTCTTATCTGAGAACAAACACACTTTCCCTCGCCATTTTGGTCACTAATGCAACCAATGCATAAAACTGTAAATAATTGCCACCTATGAAAAATACCAGTTTAGAATTTCCAATGCCGTTAGCACTCAATGTTATCGACCAACCTACCCTAAATAACTCGAAGACAACACACGTGTGCCCCTTATCTACATATAACATCCCCTATAACTCAAGAGGCAATTCGCACAATAGTCACTAATGAAGCTCGACACTTTTTTTCTTTTCTTCTTCTCAAAGAGCTCTTCCATTGTCCCAATTATGGGCGAAGACGCTTCATAAAAGGATGACAGTTCGTTAAGGTAATAAGTAAATGCAAAAGGATGCCCCATCGTAATAATAAAAACAAGGGATCAAATTTGGGTTAATGGTCTTGTTCGATGGAATCGGGGAGTGTTTACAGCTCCGGAGATTGTGCCACGAGGTTTTGGAATGCATAATTTTTCGTTTCTTTTATTTGAAGAAGCGGGAAGAAGGTCTGGTTTGACACAAAGGTGACACCGATTGTGGTGGTGTTTTTTTTCGGATGCTTGTTTTTTTCAATGAGATGGGAGCTAGTTGTTGATGAAAGTCCGTTCGTTTTCCGGCCAATCGATCAGCATTAAAATAGCTCGCTGTTGAACGGGGCTCGTTGTGACATTTCTTATGAGGAAGTCATACTAAGGATTATTCAGTATACTCTCTATGTTGCAATCTTCTAGCCCAGTTCATTTAGAAACTACTTTGAATTAAACCTTGAAATTTGGTGGAGTAGATACTGAAATGACCCCTTTAGGAAATGACATAAATTGTTTTCATTTAATGTCGATCTATTATAAATGAAAATTAATAATATAATTACGAATTTTTGTATATTTGTAAATATTTCGTAGTGTTAATTTTGTAAAAAGATAAATTTATGTACATTTCGCATAAGGCAGTGCAATAGTTCGTCTTAACTTGGCTTCCCTGCAATGTGACACTTAATGCTTGATAACGAGTTTTACAGAGGGAAGCGAGTTTTAAAAGGAGCAGGGCATTTAACATTATGGTAATGGAAATCTCGCAAAATTGGCGAGATAGAGCCAAGTTGGCGACGATTATGGCGACTAATTTTTGTCGCCAAACTTGGGAACCATTTGGCGACATTTTCGGTCCCCATGTACATGTATAGGACTTTTCGACTACTATCTGGATAGTTCTCAAAATGTCTACCTCTAGAAGATCCACGTATGCTCGCCTCCCCTATAAAAGCTCAGGAGAGCGGGTGATGGAGTTAGTTGTTAGCTGAGTCCAATAGTTGACTGGAATTACCGAGTTGAGATACTGAGTCTCAGAGAGCGTTCAGAGAGTTCCGAAAGCGAACAGTATTGCATTGTCTTTGGCAGCGATTTGAGCAGTTGTGTTGTCAAGTTTTTAACTGCTGTTTTGTGCTCTATTGTTGTGAAAAGAGCTGTATTGTGTCTACTAAAACGAGAAGTTCTGGAGCTGTTAAGAGAATCTGTGAAGAATTATATTGGAATAAATTTCTGCAAGTTTTTATCTGCTTTGGCTTCAAATCTTTCGAACTCACCAACGCAACAATATAATTCATAAAAACAAAGATTTTAATATAAATCCTGTATATGCATTGCCAATTTTTATACTCATTAACACAGCTCCGATTTTGTAAACAGCTCGTGCTTTGTGTTTGCATCTAATTTAAATGATCAAACACAATTTCTATCAACAAAATGTGCGACAAACTACGATTCAAAATCTATTTATTAAAAATGAACGTGAATTTAAGCACTCACATACAAATATCTTTTATTTATTCTGATTAAAACAATTTATTATTTATTAAAACAATTTTTGCAACTGGAAAGTTTCTTCAATTATAGGGTTAAATGCTATTCACAGCTCAAATAGCATGACGAGAAGTTGGTTTATGAGTATTCCATAAAAGCAAGCTTTTTAGTGACAGTGACAGCCCCCAAAATTTGATGGAATGCATTTTCATCGACATAGAATCTGTCTGCCAAGTTTCAGCCCGATTGGACGATGGCAGGAATTTAGGCATTTGAATTAGGAATTCAGAATTTGATGGCAGGATTAGGCCTCCGGATATTTGCCGCCCACCATCGACATATACACATCGGTATAAATAAACAACTGGATAGACTGCTTAACGCTGGGGAAAATGAAGCCGTTGCCAGATGCCGTTAGTGGGATAAAAAATACGGATTGCCGAGGATTGAAAATAAAATTTTGGGTTGTACACAGCAGAAATGTCAATAGTAGACCTTAATTAGTAATAATGTGCAAAAAAATATATACTTTAGCATTTTACAAGGTTTTTCGCATTTCTATCCATCTATTAAAGTGAACTGTGATTGGTTAATCTTCCCACCAGCTTCGCAATCCCCGGCGCGTTTTTCTCTTTGCATTGACAATGGAGCAGTCTATCGAGTATATATCGATACATATACACAGCCATCTCCCCACACACAAAATCGAAGTTAATACAAAGGATTTAAAAAAGGAGCTACGTGATTACTTTTATTCCTTTTCTTAACTGATTCTTGTTTGCGAACTTGTTATTTGCATATCCCTTTACATCCAGATTTAGAAGACGCAAGCGTTCCAAATCCATCAATGGATGTCCGAAATGACACAAAAACATATCTTCGAAGTTTGTTTATGTTCCATCTTCCTTTATAAGCTAAGTCTGAAGCGCGATTCTGAGCTTATGCGAGTGTTAAGCCAGATGCGTCTTTAGAGTGAGATGTATTTAACTGTTCCAGTCCAATTCAAATGGGGATGAGTCACCTGCTACTTGGCCCAAACTATAGTTAACTACTGTAACGACAAGGTTAATATTTATAGAAACAGAGATTAGAGCTATTTAAGTTTCCTGTGTTTGTGTTACCCAAACTTTTCGCGCAATGTTTGTAATTGGTTTTCCTTGATCTTAACCCTTAATCTACAAACCACTAACGCAGCAAAATATTAAGTATTTTTTTTTTTTTTCTTCTTTTTTTTTTTTTTTGGATTTGAAAACTTTAATCATCTGGATATTCAAAAAAAAAAAAAAAAAAAAAAAAAAAAAAAAATGTTTGAGCATTGGGGTGAGAAGGAATATATCTATTGAAATGATTTTTATACAGGGACGTAGGAGCCAACATTTCACTTTAACAGTGGGGGCGAGACTTGGTAGTTAGTTCGATAGGAGAGGAGAGAGAGGGGGGGGGGGCGGATTGGCCCAAGATTTTCGGTCACTACTCTTTTCATGGCCTACCTACTGAACATATTGAACTTATCTCCATATCATTGATGAGATTCTCTTATATGTTCCATGTACTCTACTTTAGTACGAGCATCTACTTAGCCTGCTCCCCCTCCTTTCCTTTACCCTATTTATTCTTTGCTCTGACAAGCGCTCAGCGCCTTACTCTCTTTTTCTTTTCTTTCTTATTTCCAGCTAGGAACTATTTGAGATTAAGTAGTAATGGCCAACCCCCTTCAGCCTAATCACTACAGAGTTCATTTATGATCTAAGATCATTGATGGAAAAAGAGCATATCTTGATTCTCATTTGGAGTAAAGGGGTGAATAGTGTCAGTGTGCTTACAAATATTGTGATTGTTTCCATTTTTATACGATTTTTTTTTTCTTTTGAACATTACAAAATGTCCTTTTTACGCAGTATTTTATAATGGAAAAACTCATTTTTACAGATTTTTGAAGCGAGTGCGAAATGATACTTTGGTCCCCACTGTTAGTAGAGAACGGGGGGGGGGGGGGGAGATCGCCCCCTTTACCCCCGTGTAGTTGAAGCCTATGTATAGAATTGGGATGAAACTTTAACCAGTTCATTCAACTTTTCACCATTCAACCATTCAACTTTTACAGTAAAACTGTAAATCGAAACTTTAATTTTCTTACACATTTTAAATTACGTAATTTTTCTTTATATCGAGCGTATTCGCACACATTTTAATGTAAAAAAAAAGGAAAGTGTTTCTTCAATGGTCTGTTAAATGCTATTTTTAGCGCAATTGGATGACAGCAAGTTGGTTTATATAAGAATTAGGTAAAAGCGACCTTTTAGGGACAGTTACAGTCCCGAAATTTGATAGAATGCATTGTCATCAACTTCGAATCTAAGTGCCAAGTTTCAACCCGATTGGACGATGGCAAGGGGGTTAATTAGGCCTTCGCCGCTTTTCCCGCCATCGACACACAAAATCGAAGTTAATATAAAGGATTTGAAAATCATCAATTTAGAGATATTTGCAACGTTTTGGTCGAGTGTGAAAATAATATCGTCACCTCGGTGTCTAAAATTTGATGAATATTAAAATAACATTTGCTTTATTTCATAGTTGATAAGGTTTGAGATTTTTTCTTTCATGCAGTTTCTTTCAACTGTATGAAAGATTCTGTTATTTATTTTTTTTCTTTTTCTCAGTGGTAAAAAGGGAAAAATAAAGTGTGTGTGTGTGTGGGGGGGGGGGGGGATGCCCAAAAGTTGGTGACAAGTACACCTCCGCCCCCAACGATAAATTTTATAAAATCGTACCTTATAATAAAAATATTAACTAGTAAGAAAATGCATACTTTCTAAAACATTGAACTAACATTGAACAGAGGTCCAAAATTTATGTTGTTGTTTCTAATCTCCCTTTTGTCTGACGAAGTCAGACAATATCAGTGAAGCCATTGACATTAATGAAGTCTGACACTAGTTGTGGACAGTTATAAATGTCCTCCCAGTTCAGTCCAAGGCAGTCCAAAATGTGCTGAGGTGATGCCTGTTCTTTTTGGCATTTAGGGCAAAGAGGAAAATTTTTGCTTCCCCAAGAATATGTGAGGCCTTTAAGGTGACCACTAGCAAGTCGGGACAGACGGGTATTGGTGTGCCTATCACAAGGAAGAGATAGGGTTAACGAGAGAGGGAGAGATAGGGAGAGGAAGAGATAGGGATAACCAAAATTTATTGTTATTTTAATGAAAATTCTGTGACTTACTTTTTTTAGTTGAAAGTAAGAGATGAAGTGAAGTAATAATTTAACATTATGTACATAACTGGTTATTTAGATTTAAGTATTTAAATAGTGCTTCCAAATGTGCATACTTTCATGAAATTAAATTAATAGAGAACCTATATTTTTTAATGGCTTCTTTTTATATGAAACAACAAAAGAAATTTAACTTAAAAGTTAAAAGTTGACCAAGTGTAACAATATTCGTTAAAAAAAAATATGTACATCTTTATACAAAGCAGTATAATATATTTTTATAATAGTATGATATATACTTTTTTTTTTTTTACATTTTAAAACTTTAAATCACTTTTTCTCAGTGTCACTACATTTGAAGGTACATGGTTTTTTTTTGTTTTTGTTTTTTAGTAGTTTTTAGACGGATTGAGTCTTTTTCAAAGAGGGGGGATGGTTGGTTGGTTGTATTCAGATTATCTGGCGCCGTCAGCAACACGAGGGCTATAATGCGCCGAAACATTTCGTCATTTAACAAACCAACATACATTTACAAACACCCATGCCTACACGGGACTCGAACCCGCAACCTCGCGGTCTAGAAGCCAGCACGCTAACCACTATACCGTTTGGTCGGCAGAGGGGGGATGGATTTTAGTGGTTTTAGAAGTGGGGGGGGGGACGAATGGGTATTTTCTTGAAACGTGAGGGGACGCGTCTACCCACACTTCTAGCACTGTTTATTCTTAAGTTTTCGTACGGAGATTGTTTATTTGAAACCGATCCTGGATGTCTATTTCTATCGCATTTAAGAAGTGCGGTTAAATTACCGCATCGTGTTTTTGGACTGGGTCAGATAACGAGATCGTGGTGTGTTCTTTCTCCTTTTGTAGAATTTACTTTTTTTCTTCTTAATAATACAATAACATTGAATTATTTCTTTTTTTTATTATCCTCAACAAAGTGAAATGCTATTGATATCGCGCATGAAAATAGTTTACGTTCTCGAATCAAAGCTTTATACAGTCACTTCGCGATAACTCGAAGTCTCATAAGTCGAATATTAGTTTATCTCGAAGTTTTCATTAGATACCAAGACAATTTAATGTAGTAGAAAATAACTTCACTTTCGATAATTCGAACTTCGGATATCTCGAAGAATTTGGCCAGTCCCTTGAACTTCGAGTTATCGTGAGTTGACTGTATTTCAAAAAGTGTACGAAATTGAGATTTATCGGAAATTTTTTTGAGAGCTGGTTATTACTTGAGGCATTTTAAGTGCAAATAAAAATATACATTTTGTAAATAAAGAATATTGAAGAGTTTATGGAATGGAAGTGCTTGCAGTTGATGCAGTGGAGAATATGGCTTTAGAAGTCCCTGCGTGATGACCACAGATCCCAAATACAACTTCTGGATAGTACATAATGGACAATTCCCACATTTTTAAAAAATTGTTTTATTCAATTCTAAATGTTTTAATAAGTCCATAAACACAAAAATTTCTGCTCACTGCGCTTTAAAAAAAAAAAAAAAAAAAAATTGCACCCTAAGTTTCCCCTATTAGACTTTGGCGAGAAAATAATTCATTCGGCTCGAGTTGAACGCGACGTCATTTAATCTTAAACAACTTGGCTTGAAACCTAGCAGCGGAAACCAAATCCTTGCAAATCGCCAACCTGTACGGGATATGGCAACTGTCCACTAAACCAACACCACCTATTAGGTAGAAACCTCACGATAACCATAGAGAATGGAAAGATGTCCCAGCTATAGCGGAGTATTTTGATCGGACTGGTTATGGTTCTGTTCACTCGTTTTTATAAAATGCAGGAATTGTCCATTGGTTTTTGACTTGAAGCCAAAGAAGGCTTAGCAATAACCATAGAGATCTATAGTAGCGCCCAAACTAGTTAGAATGTGTTTGTTACCATGGTCAACTTTTGGGCGTAGATGTTAGGAAGTACTCAATTGGTGTCATCTGCTTGCACAGCAGAAACTGCTTATAAGCAATCCAGATGTTGTAGTTAGAGAGATCAGTGGTGATGACATCTGTTGGTGACGTTGCAGCTCTGATCCAAGATCATAAGATCATTGTCGGAGTCAAGAACTTTAACATAGGGGCTTCTTTGCCCAAGCTCTTCTAAGGAGTCATGTCAGGCGTGTTGGGATAATCATGATTGAATATCCACCCACTTCCCTTCCTCATACATCGACTGATTTGCGTGGTAGTAGCGACCTCCAGCGGAACTTTTTATGTAACCCCTTCTGCGCACGTCATATTCAGATTGCCCAAAAGCTCGCATTCTAAAGGCGCGTTTACACCAAAGTTGACAACTAAAAGTTGACAAAACATTGTTTGTAGAAAACTAAAAGTTGCTCTTCTCAAATTTAGAGCAACAAGTGGAAAACTTGTTGCCAAAGAATTGGCGCGAAAGGCGGTAGTGTTAAGAATTAGGCAGTAGTGTCAAAGATATCGCATGAAGAAGACGCAATTATTGCCGCTGCTGCCTGGGTCATCATAACCAGCTACTGTACAAGAGGTCCCCGAAGATATTGGATGAGACCCTCGTTGAAGGCTAGGGATAGGTACAGTGGAAGTGTCATGATAGCTGATCTCCGAGAAGATGACGTCGATCCGTTGAATGGTCAGCTGAGGTGCGACGGGAGTGTCGATAACTTTCTGAGAATGACCAGTAGTGACTTTGAGTATTTGATTTCAATGATCGGACAAAAAATCAAGAAACGTGACGCAAACTACAGGAAAGCAGTACCTGTCCAAGTAAAGCTAGCAGTTACATTACGCTTTTTGGTTACTGGTGATTCGTACACAAGTCTCGGTTATTTGTTTAAACTACGTGATTAAACTAAAGTGTCACGTCCGGGGCGAGGGAAGGGGGGACAGTTCTCCACTAGTTTCCTACAAGTTGCTAGCGCAAAGCGCGCAGCAACAAATCTTACACTTTTAGTTGTCAACTTTCTTTGATCTTTACCGACACTCCACGGGAAACCAAAATTTAGTGGAAGATTTGTCTCTCCACAAGTGGAAGACAGAAAGAGTTGCTGTATTTTGTAGAAAAAGCAACAAATTGCCGTAACTTGTGGAAAACTTAGTGGAAGACTTTGGTGTAAACGCGCCTTAATGGATATTATGTTATTTCTCTCTTCCTAATTTTTGACTTAAATTCTTTATAATGTCTTTTCTAAGTTCGTAATAAACAATGTTTGCTGTTATACCTGTGTCTGTTTGTACGGTGTACCACTGCTGATCTATATTCTAATAAGGTGGAAAAGTGATTCAAGTCGTTCAGATGGTGAAGTGGCATATAAATGACATGTACTCAAGCGCGAAAGACTGATAACAGTGCTCATTTTTTAGTCTTCGGTTCATATTAGAAATAAAGAGAGAAACTGTCAGAAATACAGAGAAAAGATGCAATAAGATCTCATGCCTAAAAAACTTTAATTAGTCCTTTTTCATTACAAAAGGAGGCGAAGGTTTTGAAAGGTACCTTGATTGAAAGGTAAATTTGAGAACAAGCAAAAAAAAGTACCTACCTTTAAGAGGTCTACCTTGCAGACACTCGATCATCATCCTAAAGAATCCTTAACGGAAATCATCCTAAAGAATCCTTAACAATGAACGGAAGTAAGGACTCTCTATAAGAGATGACAGGAGACTTCTGGTCCACAAAGAATCACCTGCCCTTGTAAGGAAATATGCTGAAAGACTTTATCAAAAAGAGATATGGATAAGTTTTTCTGCCTTTTAAAGCAGATTTAGTTAATAATGGATTCAAAAAGTAATGGCAAAATATTTATAAGAAAAAAACTAAAACAAAATTACCCTCAAAAATGCAGAAAGAAAATTATGTTTATTTTTTCCATTCGAAAAGTTCCTCAAAATCCATGTTGGAACCAAAATGAATGGATGAAGACTTACAATGTGATAACTTTTCTTTTTTATTTAAAAAAGGATCTTTGAACGAGCATTTATTACAGGACCGTGAATACTAAACTGTTACCAGAGAAACATCAAAAACCATATAGCTTAAACTAAAACAGCACATTTAAAAACTGTTTGGAAAATAAAACCTAAGAAGACAAAAAAAAAGTTCAAAAGACCCCCGAAGAAATTAAAGGGTTAATTCGATGGGAGTAAGATGCAGAAGTCAAGGAATGCACTATGCTGAGCAAAATAAATGGACAATAAACGAAAGACTTATTATAAGGAGAGTTTTGATTGAGGGTTAAAACTCCATTTACAGTCTCACTTTAAATCAAAATTTGTGTGATCTTGTATTATTTTGTAAAGGAAGAATTTTCCTTTTTTGATATAAGTTTTGGTTATTTTTTTATTTTTTTAATTTTTTTTAAATATTTTGTGGAATTTATTTTTAATTTTGCACGAGTTTATGATTGAAATTATCAATCCCGCAGTATGGATCCATTTGCCTTTAAAACTGTTAATTTCGGTATAATTTACGAGGTGTTTCGGAAGATGGTTCCACTTATCAATCACTCTATTGTAAAAGTAATGTTTCCTATCCTCCAAGGTCCACCTGATGGCTGTGTGGTTAGAGCCCTGGCCTCGCATGCCAAAGGTGCTGGGTACGAATCCCTGATTAGGCATTGTTCATTGTGGTTCGGAATCTACGTTAAGCTGTAGGTCAAGGCCTGATTATGCTTCATTGTGCATAAAATAGGCCGTTGAGCGAACAAACCAAGCCAACAACCTAGTCTCCAAGTTAAATTGCTTTATCCAATTTAAATGATTCATATCCACGACATTTTGTCCTTTTTTCCCCGTATTGAACTCTCCTGAAATCAACCTGTTTGGTAATTTTAAACAATTAAAATCAAATCCCATCTGGACCCTCTTTTCTTACAATGCATGCATATTAAGATTCCTCAATCTAGCTTCATATTGTCACACAAAATCGTCTGTATATAATTTTAAATAGTGACGTCTTTCTTTTAAAGTTCTATTTTATTTTATTTATCAACAGCGATAATACAAGTTAGAGAAAAGGTGGCAACATTTAAACCGATCGGAAAATTTCGACGCGTTTCCTACACGTGATTGGTTGACTGGATTTTGATAGAAATTTCTGCCCGCGAGACTATAAAAAAAAAAAGAGGCGAAAAACTAGAAACGAGAGATCAGTCGAGTATTGGACGCTGTTTGGATAGCATCGGGTCTTTTGTTTACTTTCGATGTGCCTGCATTATCGCTGTATTCGAATTAGCTTATACCGAAGCTTGTATTGATAGCAATTTTTCTGTTGTTCGGAGAAGTTTTGGTAAGCTCTCGAAGGAAAAATAAATTATAGTTTTTATTTAGTAAAAACTTCGTCATCATTTTCTCTGAGAAATGATGCTTCATCTAGCTTCGTACATTCATATTCAATCTAGCTCCATACATGCAGCACGCATGCACAGGAATTGGAACCTACATTCCTGAAAAACGAATACGCTCTCAAAGCAAACCCTTCTTTGCATAGAACTTGTTAGTTTACAAACCCATGATCATTCTATTGATTTCACAGCTCAGTTAGGGCGGATCGCCTTCGCAAACGATGCCATGAAAAAAACTATTTCGAAGCCGGCATCTCATTAGGAGAACAGATTGAGCCACCATATCCCAGGTTGAGCTCTTTTCTTCGGTAGTATCTAACTGGAAAATCTGAAATCTTTTCAAAATTACAGGGGAAGGGTCGAGGCGTCAATTGGAGAAAGATGTCGATCAGGAACCGGTCATTGTTTTTTTTTTAGAGGTCAGCCTGGAAATTACAAGGCTACATAAGATGGAATAATTTCGGAATGTCTCGTTTCACATGCTTAGAAGAAAGGGTGGATTTTTCTTTTGTCATTGATGCCATTAGAAGGTTGAACATGCTAATTAGGACTGCCCGAAAAGATAACCTGTAATAATATTGGTCCTCCTCCGAGGGGGCGAGTCCAAAACATAGGAATATGCGATGTCCTAGGGTACAGCCCATAGATAAACAACTAGATAGACTGCTTAACGCTAGGAAAATGAAGCCGTTGCCAGATCGTTGGGTGGATAAAAAAATACGGATTGCCGAGGGTTAAAAATAAAATCTTGGATTGTACACAGCAGAACTTTCAATATTATACCTTAATTATACTAAACTTCAACTTAATTAGACATCATTTAGACGGTAGATCTTCACAGTGCTCATAGGTATTTAATCCATTTTGGCGGCGTGAAAGCATAATGTTCGCCAAACCACAACCCTGTAGAGAACAAAAGGCTATAAGGTTTGGCGAGAATTATGTCTTCACTCCGCCAAAATGGATTAACTGCCTATGAGCACTGTGACGATCTATCGTCTAAGTGATGTCTAGTTAAGTTGAAGTTTAGTATAGTAATAATTACACACAAATATCTACTCTAGGACTTTACAAGGTTTTCCGCATTTCCACCCAACTACAGAAGTGAACTGTGATTGGATAATCGTCCACCCATCGTCATCAACCCACCGGCGTGTTTTTCCCCCTCTTGCACTGTCATCGACTCAGTCTCATCGATGACCAGTCTATCCAGTTGTTAATCTATATCGATGAGTATAAGACTGTATGTTCGAGGTAGAAAACACTATATGTAATTCCAATAATTTTGTAGAAGGGCATATCAAAGTAAAGAAACTGCTGTTTTTCGTAATGCTATTGCTGCTCTTTTAAAAATGAATAGTAAAGCCGTATAAAAGGAACTGTTGTATACCTCTTAAAGCAACATGCATTCTTAATATTGCTATCATAACCCGAGAATATAAAAGAGAGCTTTCTTGACCACCTGCGTATACAGAGATGTGTTTGAACTGAAAATGTTGTTATAGGTAAATGTTTTCATTTTTAAATAGAAGTGTTTCATTTTTTTTTTTTTAATAGAACTTTATTTTTAGGGTAAACATTTCTTTACGCTAGAGGTAATAAACATTTTTTTTTTTTTTGATAATCTGTTTATGATTGCAAACGACGAAATGGAAAGTACCCGGTCCAAACTCAACCGTTTGTTATTAATATTTTCAATTTAATTTCAAATAATGAGTACTTGTCTTACTCAAAATTGAAACAAGCATTATCGGAGCAATGTTAATTAAACCAATTTACTTTAACATAAGTGCATTGTACTTTCCTTCAAATATCATGTATTAACAGTGTAATAACTGTGTAGTAGTATTGCACTTTATGTAATTGGGCACTATGCCATCTTCGTTTTGAAATTCACTGTCTGTTCAAATGTCCTCACTCTTTATGTGTTGTCTTAATTATACTTCTCTAAAATTCTTAATCGTTTTAAATCATTTATTTCTTGTGCATAGTCAACGGAGTAAATTTAGTAAGGGATATTTTGATGATTGGAAATTAACCAGCAACCAGTTTAAACCGTTTTTTATGCATTGAAATTTCATCACTTTGCCATTTGAAAATTCGATTTATTTGGTATTAGAAATTATTTCAAACATGATTTATGAAAGAATAGACACTATACGTAACCCAGTTTTCCTAATGTTTGCTCTTACCGCATCTAAGGAGTTGGCCATCCAGAGCATATGTTGTATTTATATGAACCCTGGGCAAATGGGAATAAACTTAAACCTTCAAAAAGTTATGATCTTTCTTCATACAAGCCTATCGAAAGATTAATGTCAGTATATTATTTAAATATTATTAAGCAATTGAAACTGCTAAGATATCAGAAAGTGGATCCCTTAAGAAGTGGGCTCTGAGCATATGTCCAGTCTTCTCTTACAGAAATTAGTCTTTTCCAGCCTTATATTCTAGCATCAAATCACTGTTAATGCATTTTAAATTACTGCAATACAAATAACAATAAGAAAATATCAGTCAATAGTCTCTGAAAAAAGTGGACCTCAAGCAGATATCCAATCTGCTATTGCAGAAATTAAACTCAGTTGCTATGCTGTAAAGTGTATTCAAATGATCTGCAATCCATGCTACTCAAAATATGATTACGGATTGAACAATACGTCATTTGTTTCTAGTTCATCATCCATTCTGCTAATTCATCCACTTCTCAAGCCATGAACACATTCAAAACTTCTCAATTATCAACTAAAAAAAAATAATCAAAAAACACATCTGCATCTCATCATGAAAATTGATTTCATTTACTCTTTCTCTGCCGGTATCGAATGGGAAAATCTCGGGAAGAACAATTTTGCAAATGGCAGGATGGGATGGAAGAACTCAGGAGGCGCCAATTGGGGAGTTGCCGATCAAGGTAGAAGCGGCCTTTATTTTTTGAAGGTCATGGCTACAAAGACGACCCAATTTATCGCCAGACACCTGGGGGTCCACCCTAAATGCATACGTGATCAACGGTGACCACCAGATGAAGATTGGTGTCACGTCAAGATGCATTTAGTGCATTCTTGGTGGGCAATCGGCGAAGTGGAAAAGTGATTCCCTTTCTCCACTGATTTTGAATCCTCTCAATGACAGAGCTGAGGGTTGTATTCGTTTGACCGATGTTTCCTGATTTAAATGTAATCTCTTCTCTAAGCTGCATCACAATGGACAATCCCCGCATTTTTAAAAATCGAGTGAAATTAGTTTATATTTATGAAGAATTTCTGTCTGGGTTCCAAATATTCAAACAAAAGCTCTTTGAAAAAATTAGTTATTTAAATATTAAGAATAGGAAATGCTTGTAAACCTCGCACGATCGCACTTTCCGATTAAAATGCTACTTTATAGCTGGGACGTCAAGAGATTCTTTCGCTTCCATGGTTATCGTGAGGAGGTTTCTGCCAAATAGTTGGTGTGAGTTTTTTAGACAATAGCTGTATCCCGTGCCGGTTGGCACGATTTACGAAAAACGGGCAAACTGGTTTCCACTGATGTGTTTCAAGCCAAGTTATTTCAGATCTTTTGACGTCACATTAGCTTCGAGCTGAATGTGCCATTTTTCTCACCAAATCTAACAGGCGAACTTTGGTTGCAAAAAAAAAAAAAAAAAGCTCAGTGAGTAGAAATTTTTGTGTTTATGACCTTTTCGAAGCATTTGAAATTGAATAAAAAGAATAAAAAAATGCCGTAATTGTCCATTTAATCAATTTAAGATTTTCCTACCTTAAGACTTCTTATGCCATAAAAGTTTTTTTTTTGACCGTGTACAAGCAAAATGATTTTTTTAAGCAGTGACTTTTTAAAGAAAGCAAAACAAAGTTAACCCTTTGCACTCGAGCCCTTTTTCGCGCAGAGAGACCACCAACTTGAGACATTTCGCGGCATTTTTGGTTCGTTTTGAGATTAAGCATTCACTTCATAGAAACAAAACACAGTCATTGGCCTTGTATCGAATTTCCACATCAAACCTAGTAGTCTTCTCGTGTTGCGGCATCCAATCATGTGGTGCCTGAGACGAGCTCAAAGGGTTAATATAAAGGATATAAAAATATTAAAATGACAGTTTATTTTTTTTTTTTTTTTTTAAATCCTTTATATTAACCTCGATTGTGTGTGTGTGTGGGGGGGGGGGGGGTCGGCTGTGTATGTCGATAGCGGGCAAATCTGAGAAAGGCTATTTTCCCCGCCATCGACATACCCAGCCTCACACCAAAGTCTAAGTTAATAAAAATAATTTAAAGAGGCACACATGCAAAGTTTAGAATCGGTGAACAATAAGAAAAAATCGAGACGAACATCACAATAAATAACAAATAGACAAGTAACAATTTTTAGATTTTACCGGAGAAGGAAAACACTCTCCAGCTTCTAATAGGGACCAACATCAAGGGGTAACTGTTCAAGGCTACCACATCCCTAATAAAAAATACGGAAATCTGATCTCAAATTTCATCGACGCTTCTGCCTTAGGATTGATACAAAAACTAGGGGTTGTGGAACATCGCACAACTTTCAATAACACTGTAAAATTGGTCATTGCATAAAAATTTAATTGATATTATCTACCACTTTCATATTTCCACTCACATAAATAAAAATGTCCAGTCTGGCTATATATTTGGCAATAATTTTTACATGAAAAAACATTACAAAAATGACGATATTATTCAATAAGCATTACATTGTTCTTTCTTATGCGAGAAACTGAAAAAAAAATCAATTGTTGATGGGCGATGCTCAAGGACAGAGAGCTTTGTGTTAAAGGCACTAGTTTTCGTTTTTCAACTTTGCACTCTTTTATCGCATTTCGAAAGGAATACATTCACCGGAGTATTTTCTATCAGAATTTCAGAGGTGGGGATGATTGATTAGAAAACCCTGAGAGGCATTAGCACAGAGATTTTAATCAAATTCGTTGGAGCTGTTTCTAGCTATTGCTGAAAAACATGATTTTTTCATGATTTCAACTTTATACGCATGCGCGATTTTAACAAAAACCTTAATGGTAGGTCATCACTAACCCGCAACATCAAATTTGAACATCGTAGATTAATTTTTTTCGGGAGTTATGGTGAACACGTACACACATATATACGGACACGCAGTCATACATTTTTTCTCGACCTTTTTTTTTAAATCAGGGTTTTCCAAAACGTGGAGAAATGCAAAAAAGAGGCACAATTTTTATTGACCGAATGCCATATTTTCATTACCCTATGTAAACATATTATTTATTGAAAGTAAGAAATAAAATAATAATTATAATTTTCAGAAAAAATATACAAGTCCCCCCCCCCCCCCCCTTTTAGAATCAAGCAATAAATTTACCTTCATCTTTCAGCTTAAAATCGGTACTTTTTAATATCACTGAATTTCATATGCAATCTCTGAATCTTTGTCCTGCATCAGGAACTTGTTGGATAGGTATACTTTTTACAAATTTCATTTTAATAAAAAGTAAGTGAATACCTGATTAAAATAAGATATCTAAAGAAGATATGCAAGCATCCAAAGAAGTTAATTTTTAATTTGATATTCTAAAGATATTTAAACTTCACTTTGATGACCTACTTAAAGCCGTTACTAAAAAGAAGACTTGATTCTTCAAGATGATTTCCTTATTCTTTCATTCAGATTAAATATCACTTAGAAAAAGCTAAAAGTTTTCAGGAGATATTGTAGTTTAGGCTAATGCTTCCATAGCTTTGTTCTCCCTCAGGAAATGTATAAGTGGATTGTGTTCTTTTAACAAGGAAATTAAATTAAATTCCCCGGAATTGGAGCAAGAATTAAAGTGACCTTTGATAATAATGATTTTTCAACGACTGGTTAAAGAATTTTTGTTGAAAAATTTATTACGACTTATAAATATGGTATATTTGTTAAATAATATTAAGTAAAGACCAAGTTTGAATAGTTCTAAGGTGATCGTATTTAGGTAATCACTATTATTATCATATTTACTTAAAGTAAAGATAAATATAATAAAGTCTTACTGGCCTTATTTACTTGAGATAGTAGTTAAGAAGGATTTTGTAGCTGTTTTGATCGTTGTCATTATACTTTTTTCTATCTAGGTGTACAATGGTAAAAAAAATTAAAGAATAACCAGTTTTTCCCTTAATAACTTCTAAGTGGAGCTGCATGAACATATGAAACTCACATCAAAGAGACATCTTTATGTAACATAACGATAAGTAAAACAATTCAGTCGCAAATTGAAATATGAAGTGTACAGTGGAGGCATATGCAAAAGAATGGAGTACCATTAGTGTGCAGTTGTACAGAATCATCCCCATTAAAAATCACGCCACTCAAGGAGTTGACCTCTAGTGTGAGATATGATCTCCCCTGTCATCAGCGTTTACTGTGTTCTCAAACATGAGTTTCTGGATGAATTCTAGCGGCTAAATAACTCGTCCCACCTTTTGAACCGTTTACAAGTGATGGAAAGTTCCCAATATTATAAATCCTTCCACAATGGACATCGTAGAAGCGTCCCACACATGCTTGATGAAATTTAGATTAGAGGAGTGATCTAACTTGCGTAATAGGGGAGATAATCATAATTTTAATCGTTTATCCTAAGCAAAAGTGGGATAAAATATGCCCTAAGTATCAATAAACACGATTTATAAACCGATATTTCACCATTAAAGACTTGTCTAGATCAAGCTAACGTAATTACAGTAAAAAAGTCGAATTTAAGTACAGTACCCCCCCCCCCCCCCAAAAAAAAAACCCAGAACGATGGCTATATCTTTTGTTCTAATTGTTGAAATAACAAACAAAAGGTACCGTTGTAAATCGTGAAAGGTTTTTAATAATTGTATGTAGTTTTTTTTTTATCATGAGGGGTCATCTACATATTAAAACAGAACCAAACTTTAAAAAGTTCAATAGCAACCTCATATTATTATTCCATATTTGGATTCAGCATTAAAAAAGAATGCGAAATACAAAAATTCGTAATTTTCTAATGAATGGTTTGTAATTTAAATGATAAAAAGAAAATGATAAACTAATGTTAAATAAAAAAGTTGGTTTTTTGGCCATAAATACTTAAATAATTAATATATTTCAGTAATTTTTTTTTTTCAAAAGGTAGTTTGTAAATGGCCAAACATAAATAGCAATCAGCTTTTGAATCAATTTCTTTTTTAATAATTAATTTTTAATTAATAAAGCAATTAAAATTTTTGTTTGAATAGAAACATATATTTATTTTGCTTTCATTAGATTTACCATGGTCTAAAACCCCCATAATTTTTTTCTTTCCATTTTGACTATTAGTTCTTGATTTTTTAGAGAAAATGTAAAAAACGCTCACTTTAAGGGACCGTATAGTAGATGACTTTTGAAAACTATCAAAGATTAATTCAAGGTAAACTAGATTTGTGGAAAATCGCATAACGTTCAATTATCGTATAACCAATAGTTTAAAAACTAAGAAACACGCTTTAATAGGAAAGTGAACTAAAAAGTAGAAGATAATTTTAAATAAGTTTGAAATAAGAATAGAGTGATTAACAAGAAATATTTATTTTATCGTAAAAAAGCGTGGGGTGCTTGATGTCAATTTTTGTAAATATTTAATGACAGATATTGGTAAAAGTAGAGCCATTATGAAAATATCTTAAAAAACACCCCACGCTTTTTTACGATAAAATAAATATTTCTTGTTAATCACTCTATTCTTATTTCAAACTTATTTAAAATTATCTTCTACTTTTTAGTTCACTTTTCTATTAAAGCATGTTTCTTAGTTTTTTAATCTATTGATTATTTTCTACTTTTTAGTTTGATTTTCTATTAAAGCGTGTTTTTTAGTTTTTTAAATTATTAATTATTTTTTCTGTAAACTATCAATTTTTTTTTTAATTTGCTTTCTTAAATTCCATTTATTTAAAACAAAATTTTTTAAGCAATTTCAATAAGTTATCCTTTAAAAATTTTACTGAATCAGGTGACTTTTTCATTTTATAAATAATTTCAACGATCTAGTTACATTTGTGTTTATAGTGAAATATTTCTGTAAAATATTCATGCTTTGCTAAATACTGTTTACTAATGCCTACATTTAATATTTATTAATTTTCTAATTATCAGTAGTATTCGTTATATTTCTGCAATTACAGTTTTCGATATTTTATTTATTTCGTGTGAAGAATGCACATCTTTAATGTTGTAAATAAATTATGTTACTTTTGCGTTTACTTGCTACTTTTGTATTAATCTTAAACATGACACTATAAATCCAAGTACTTTCTATGCAATTTTAGACTAATACTTGTATTTTTTAATCTTCGTGAAAAGCCCCACATTAACCGTTCGATTTCTCCCGCTGTGAAGAACCTTAAAAATACCTTTCGTTTTATGGAAATTCTCCCTGAAGATCGGTCAAAAAATGGTCGAAATATTTTCGCTCATAAGTGACGTGTTTTTCAACATAATGCATTGAAATTTGATATATAGGGTAAATGATGTATTCTGAATCGAATGAAATGATAAAAAATAAGGGTTCGTATTGAAATTTTCGAAGATAGCGTTACTTTTACTTAGTATACGGTCCCTCAAGAAAAAAAATTGCATCAGATATATAGAAAATCGTAAGCAAAACATTTTGGTGCAAACCGTAAGATTCTACGATAATTAGAACCGAAGATATAGCCATCGTTCTGTTTTTTTTGGGGGGGGGGGGGGGTACTGTACCTTTTCCTCTCCTGGGGAGCTAAATAAAGCAATCCAACATTTTGGATCCAAGACTAAAACTTTTTAACATCAGATACTTTTTACTGTAAATAATATTTTTAGTTTCATGAGTAACACTGGACGTCAGAAGGATCTCTAGAAATGTGGGAATATGATATTACGAGGTAAGGTGTCAATTCAATTTTCAATTTGGTGGGAAAAGAGTTTTGATCTTTTGATGGGGGGCAATACGCTGGATTGCTTTATTAAGCTCCCCAGAACAGCAAAAGATCATTAAATTCGATTTTTACAGTAATTACGTTAACGCGTGACAAATCTTTAATGGTGAAATATTGGTTTCTAATTGGTACTTGAGGCACATTTTATCCCACTTTTGTTTGGATAGGAGATTAAAAATATGAATATCGCCACTGTACGTAAGCCAGATAATTCCGCTAACACAGATTTCATCAAGTATGTATGGGACGCTTCTACAATATGCATTGTAGAAAGATTTAATGCATTGAGAACTTTCCATAACTTGCTAAAATTTCAAAGGTGGGACGAGCAATTTAGCACTTAGAATTCATCAAGGAACTCATTTTGGGTATGAGAATATATTGCCTAGTAAACACTGATGGCAGGGGAGATCATATCACACACTAAAGGTCAACTACTTGAGTTGCATGGCTGGTTGTTTTCAGATTATCTGGCGCCGTCAGCAACACGAGGGCTATAATGCGCCGAAACATTCGTCATCAGACAAACTAACATACATTTACAAACACCCATGCCTAATACGGAACTCGAACCCGCAACCTCGCGGTCTAGAAGCTAGCTCGCTAACCACTATACCGTTTGGTCGGCACTTGAGTTGCATGATTTTTGTGGATGCATCTGTACAACTGCACACTAATGGTACTTCATTCTTTTGCATATGCCCCCACTGTACGCTTTGTATTTCAATTTGCGACTGAATTGTTTTTTTTATCGTTTTGTTACATAAAGATGTCTCTTTGATGCGAGTTTCATATGTTCATGCAGCTCTACTTAAAAGTTATTAAGGGAAAATGTTTAATGTATCCAGTTTATTTTTAAATCCTTTATATCAATATCGATTTTGTGTGTATGTTACATTTAAATCTTCAGAGGACTAATTAAGCCACTTGCTTTCATCCAATAGGGCCGAAACTTGGCAGATAGATTCGATGTCGATGCCTTTGAATTTTATCAAATTTTGGCAGCTGTCACTGTTACGAAAAGCTCGCTCTTATGGAATGCTAATAAACCATCTTGCCGTCATCCAATCGCGTTGAAATAGCTTTTAACAATTTTCAAGCATTTTATGCATTTTCAGAATAAATAAAAGATATTTGGATGTTATTGCATAAATTCTCGTTTATTTTGAATGAATAAATTTTGAAAAGTAGTTTACTGCATATTTTGATGATGGAGATGTTTGTAATATTTAAAATTAGATACCACCACCAAGCACACGCTGGCAACAAAATCGGCGCTTTGTTAATGAATCTGAAAATTGGCAATGCATATAATGGGTTTATATTAAAAACTTCTTTATGAGTTATATTATTATAGGCTCGTTCGTTTTATAGATGAGTAATTAAGCCTCATTTTGGTAAAAAAAAATATTTAATGTCTAGTTGGTTGGTTATATTTGAGATTTTACGGTTTCAGGAACAACTGAGACGAGGAACATCGTTAGATAAAGATTTGCCCTCCTGAGAGACTAATCCGTATGAGAAGTTAAAGGATTACCTTCCGGGAGGTCTTGTAAGGGGGACAATGCATCAATGGAAGCGAGCAAGTAAAAGACCATATATAAGCGGCCTAACTTTTCGACATAAGAATACCTGTCACAATTGCCACCGTGTCTACTCATTCTGGAAACAGGTACTGCAGAGTGCCAGGTGAGGCTCGATCCTTATATGTTAAAGGAGCATTCTGCCTCTTAGGCTTGATAACATGGTCAAACATGTAGTGCCTACAAAATGTCCCTGTAGAGTTGTATTGCTTGGTTTGGTAGGCTCAACGTCCTATCTTTATGCACAATGACTGCTAATCAGGCCGGGACCTACAGGTTAACGTGGATACCGAACCACAACGAACATCCTTGCCTAACTCAGGATTCAAAGCCGGCACCTTTGGCATGCGAAGCCAGAGCTCTAACCCTACAGTCATCAGGAGTTGAGATGTATTAAAAATGACCATCTACTTTTCACCTTCCCGTAGGTAATTATCCTTTTCTATTCAACTTGAAGTAATTTAGTAATTACTTTAAGCTAAAAATTATTACTTGTGGATTATGGAATAAACTATGCATCATTCAGAATGAACTATGTATCACTTGAAACAACGAGCTGTTGCGTCAATGTGCAACTTAAAAAGAAAAACTGTCCTTTGCTTTTTTTTTTTTTTAATGAGACGCTTTCGTATATCCTCAGAGAGTTTCTGCAATTGCCGAAACTCATCTGCATATCTTTTGTTCGAAATGAAATTGAAAAGCGAATCGGTTATTCGAAAGTACAAAATCATTCGAAACAAAAGCCGATCCCTCACCCTTTCTGGCATACAAAAACCAGCCATTATCGGGATCCAATTTACAAGAGAGAAAGAAAAAAACTTCTTATTACCAGACCGCGCAAGAAAAGAGAGTTAAACGGTTGCGAAAATGTTACAGTTAAAATGTTGTTCTTTTCTCTTCATCCGGACGATATTTGACTTGGTGTCGAAATAATAAAGTCTTTCGGAAATGTTTATACATTCCGCACACAAGACTTCTTTCTCGATTGTGAAGTTGCCCTGTTCTCTTTGTGCTGCGATTGTTGGAGGGTTCGTTTTCTTTAATTGTCGAGTGAAAGGCCAGACTGCTTGTTGTTTTTGTGGCGAATTCTCCTCAACCCCCCCCCTTTTTAGAAATGTTGTGCTGCCGTGTCGCATGTCTGCACACAGACGAAGACTGTATAAAATTAGTAAACAATGAGAGTTGGGCGGCTTCTCCTTTTCGTAGTCCAACTTCTTTATGTTCCCTTTACAAGAGTCCTTATCTTTTCTATAGTTCTTAAAAAAGGACACCACTTGAAACTGGTTAGGGCAATTGAACAAATGTTGAGTCAAAACTTAAGCTAGCATATGCGTTATCCGGGCGAACAGTTTTTACTTTTCATTATCCTAATGTTTACATAGGGTAATGAAAGTATAATATTCAATAATAATAATAAAAAAAAAAATTAAAAAAAAAAAATGTATCTCTGTGTGTCTGTGATGAACATAACTCCCGAACATATTCACCTACGATGTTCAAATTCGGTGTGCTGGTGCCTAACATTAAGGTTTTCGTCAAAATCGCGCAGGCACATACGGTTGAAATCATGTAAAAATAATGTTTTTCAGCAATTTTTAAAAAACGGCTCTAACGATTTTGATTACAATCTCCGTAAAATGATATAATCCCCTCCATTTCCGAAATTACCGTAGAAATGCGATAAAAGAGAAAAAAGTTGAAAAACTAGCGCCCTTAACACAGAGCTCTATGCCCTTGAGCATCGCCCATCAACAATTGAATATTTTCCGTTTCATGCACAAGGAAGGACAATGTAATGTATATCAAATAACACCACCGATTTCTCCATTTTGTCGTTTTTTTAATTTTAATTTTTTTCGACCATGTAAAAATTATTACCAAAAATATCGCTAAACTGACCATTTTTATTTAAATAACGGTAAAACTGTAAATAACTCCATATCAAATTTTAATGCAATGACCAATATTATAGTGTATTTGAAAGTTGTGCGATATTCCACACAACTAGTTTAAAAGGGGGATTGTCTCACATTAGTGTGGGAAGTATGGGGCAAAGTGAAACAAAAACTGGATGATGGTATAGAATTAAGAAGAAAAAAAAGAACAAAAAAACTAGTTTTATAGTTTTTTCCTCCTTCTTCGCGTATTTTCAGGTCAAATTTCAAGTCATTCTGAACAGTGATTTTTTTGCCCCACAGACTTTTGAAAGTTCAACTTTAAAATTATAATAACTCTGTAGCTCGTAAGCCTCAGAACAAGCACTGCAGTGGTACGAAATTTTAAACAATTCTTTTTTCCTAACTTAACAGGGTCGATTTACAGTGTTTTTTTGAGTCTCTTGAAAAGTTGTTCTTTCTGGGTTACCCTTCACTAAAAGCGACAAATGCAAAGAACAACAAAACAAAAACAAAGTGCACAAGAAAAAACTAAAATAAAATCTCCACCACAACGGTGCATCCTTCTTTTTTGGTCTTATAGACTGAGAGGCGACTGCAATTTTTGGACCTCATCGAACATCATTCTGATTTTTTTTATGGAAATTAGAGAAAAGTGAGTAGATTACGAATCCACTGGTCTGCCGTGGCAAAAATGGCCGAAACTGGTCAAAAATCGACTTTTAATAAGGTGAACTAAATCCAATTGCCAAATGAGCCATAACTTGCCAAATAATGAATTTTTTTTTTATTTGGTAACCCTCATTCTTTAATTATCAATTAAGAAGGTTGCAGACGATTCAGAAATCTGGCGACGGTCTACTTGCATTTATTAAAAGGGAGCCAAATTGGCAATAAACATTACGTCACGGATGACGTAACTGATGTCGCCAATTTGGCTTACTTTTAAAAGATACACATTTTAAAAGCCAGAGATCAAAAATCGTTTGCGCTTTTTCTCATTGAAAATCCAAATGCAGGGTTGCCAGACGAATAAGTTTGTTCTCTTTTTGGCAAGTTATGACATATTTGGCAATCGGATTTTAGTTCAACTCATTCCAAGTCGATTTCTGACCAGTTTCGGCCATTTTTGCCACGGCAGACCAGTGGATTCCTAATCTACTCACTTTTCTCCAATCTCTATAAAAAATTTAGAATGATGTTCGATGAGGTCCAAAAATTGCAGTCGCCTCTCGGACTATTAGATGTTCCAGCTGTCTAGTTGTGTTATGATTTCGCAAGTGCGACATCTGTGAGGACAAACGATGTGCAAGTCCAAATGCTGATGTCTTCTCTGAGATACACAATAAGTGGAGTTGTTTCGAATAAATTTTAAGTTCAGTTTAGCTAGAAGTCAATTTAGCTGGCAAGGATGTTCTACAGTCGGCGTCATTTGCTGTAGTGGATATTTTGTAGATGGCTCTGAAGGAAGAGGATTGCAATGCCTTCGTTAAAAGCGGTAGAGATCTTTTCGATTCAGGACAGAAAATCCACAGTCATGAGCTGCGATAATGTTTTATACCTTAATAACATAGAATGTTTAGGCAAATGCCTAATATTTTGTATAACCAATTGATGAAAGGTTATAAATAAGCGGTGTTTTATTTTACCAAAGTTTGGTAATCGTGTTTTTTAGACTGAAAAGTTAGTTTATGAGAAATTCCATCTTATTTGTCTACAGTCATTCTCTTGCCTGTATCACTACGTAGGCTGTGGAACATTTTCCGGTCTTCCGAGAAATTTCTGAGTGTTTATTCATTTTAAAAGTTAGCATTATACTATAAACTAAAGATTACTGTACATTTAAAAGATGATAGTTTTTCTTCCAATGCTTATTTTTCAGCTGGGGACTCTTTCCTTGTATAGTTAAGAGATTATCCCCCCCCCCCCCCAAATGGCATGTCTAGTTTTAAGAATATTGAGTGGCTTGTTCTCTTTAGACCCACTTTAATTGTGTCGGGGTAGTGAAAGAAGGTTATATTTGTGATATCTGCAAATAAACGATGCTGCAATAGTTCATTAAAAAGTTTTTTGTAAGATTGAATTCATTTTTTATCTCGATTTCACTCTCTATTTCATACAGTGTAATAAAAAATAAATAAAAAAAAATTGGATGATGAACTTCTGAAAATTAATTTTAAACAAAAACTTATCACATGTTCATATTCGTTTAATTTGTCTAGTTTTAATAGCGAATGTGCTAGTCAATAGTGAAACAGTGAATGTACTAGTCACACTAAATTCAAGAGACTAGAAATTTTTAAACGCTTTATTTTAGTCACTGGAGAAGCCAGTTTGTCACTGGCATGCTTGCCGCGGGAAACTCCAGTTGGTCTCTGTGTTGGCTACGGCTTCAACTCCCCATGCTCTCACGTGACCACCGTCTAACATCGATATAGATAAACAACTGGATAGACTGCTTAAAGCTGGGAAAATGAAGCCGTTGCCAGATGTCGATGGTGAATTAAAAAATACGAATTGCCGAGGATTGAAAATAAAATTTTGGGGTGTACCCAGCAGAAATGTCAATAGTAGACCTTAATTAGTAATAATGTGCAAAAAAATATCTACTCCAGCACTTAACAAGATTTTTCGCATTCCCATCCAACTATAAAAGTGAACTGTGATTGGTTAATCATCCCACCAGCTTCGCAATCCCCGGTGCGTTTTTCTCCTTGCATTAACATTGGAGCAGTCTATCCAGTTGTTTATCTATATCGATGCCGACTAATGGCGCAACACTCGCTCAATAGCTGGAGCGTTCCAGTTGATGGCACTGATTTACACGT
This sequence comes from Linyphia triangularis, assembly GCA_963978545.1. NCBI lineage: Eukaryota > Metazoa > Arthropoda > Arachnida > Araneae > Linyphiidae > Linyphia > Linyphia triangularis. Next base: position 9,683,057 of record OZ021722.1, on the reverse strand, counting down.
TACCAGTCGGTTTACAAGTTGAGATATCCAGTCTGTGACGTCACCTGGCCACTGGTTCCAGTAGATCAAGCATTTTCTATTTACTGGAGCAGGTGAATCCCGTTATCCAAATTCAAAACAAGTTCCAAAGATTTTCATAATCCCAATACAATTGTAGAAATCTAATCATTTTTGACTCATTTCAACGATTTGGCATCTTTTCAATATATAAAGTTTGTTATAAACACAGTGATCATTCAAGTCTTTCAAAAGTGTTCTGCGAAACGAAATTAGTGCAGGAGTACGAAAGTATGTGAGGATCAAGGGTGATGGGGGAAGGGAATTGACGCGCCAGTAAATGGAAAATGTTTTATCTACTGGAGTCGCCAGCCAAATGCGATCCCCTGACAAACTGGCTTATTCTGAGACTTGAATGATGCGTTTACACGGTGCCAGCGATGACGTCACACGACTTGTGATTTAAACTGGAACGCCGACTGTTAACGTGTAAATCCGGCCTTAGATTTCTTCAAGTACTTAAAAGTATAGCGAAACTAGCCATTTTGATGATCACTGTTTCAAAATGAATAGGTAATTATTTTGTAATAAAATAATCTTTCTTAACATTAAGGAACTAGTTATTTGTTGTTTATCATTAGATTAAAACATGCTAGTTAGAGGAAATCGTTGACGATTGTTGTTAAAACAATTATAAAAAAAAACCAAAAACAAAAAACATTAATGCAAAAAGAAAGGTGTCTGTTGGAATCCAGTAAAAATAACGATATGAGAAATTGGCTTTTTTAATTAAAATTTTAAATAATTTTAAAACGAGAAATATTATACGTTACTCTCACGTATTTTTATGTAATTTTTTATTATGTCCAGTACATGGAAAAATAACTAAAATAATAATTTTAACAAACAAAAAAGTACTTCTTAATATAATTTGTGATTACTTTGACAACGACGATGATTGGGTATTAAGACACTCAATGATCCAATTAAGAACACCCGAAAAACGATAACAAACATAAATTCGTCTGAACCATTTCTCTTCTTTTTTTTTTTAGAAAAGAATGTTAATAAAACAAACGCGGTGACAATTACAGGCAATAAAATTTGAGAACAAGCAAAGGAACATTAATAAAAAAAAAGGTCACGTCCATGTAAGAATCCTGTCAAAATAATGAAATGAAAAACTCGATGTTCGGTTGCTCTAAATTTCGGAAATGGAGGTAGGAAGATGTTCAAAAGAAATTGCATCTAGAAATGAGAGCGTAAGAGAAGATCTGACCTTGGGTGAAGGATATGTTAGAATGGACGAATCAGGGTCAGTGATGTTTTCGGTTTAAGCTCTTATCAAATTTATTATTTTTTTTATTTCGGAAATATTTTTTAAATAATTTAATAAATAGGGCATTTTCATATTTATAATCAATGCATATTTGTTATTGTTGAATTTATTTGATTGCGAAATTTTGCAATGAAAGATAATAGGATGTTTTAAAAACTTGAGAAGGATAATATTTTTTTGTGTGTGTAGACAATCCAATTTTGAAATTCCGGGTTCTATTTAAAATACGATTGTTCTTGAAGCTAAGGCGAACACCAACAATTTATTTTGTTTCAAAGGGAGTTCAGTTAAATGAAATAAATATATTATTTCTAAAATGTTATTTTTAACAAGGAGAACTAGGTGAACATTTTGTCAATAACTAAACCTATCAACATTTATTCATATAATTTTTAAATGGCATTTATTTTACTTTCAAATATAAAAATTAAAGCAAATAATATAACCCAGTAAAACAAATATTTTAATATAAATCCTTTATATACATTGGCAATTTTTATATTCATTAATACACGCCGTTTCAGTTGTCGTCGTATGCTTGGTGTTTGCATCTAATTTTAAATATTAAAAACATCTCTATTAGCAAACTGCGGTAAACTACTTTTCGAAATTCATTCATAAAAAAATGAATGTGAATTTATGCACTCACACACAAATATAATTTATTTACAATTTTATTATTTAGGTATTAAAACAATTTTGGCAACAGGAAAGAGTTTCTTCAATAATCGGTTAAATGTTATTTGCCTGATCTGTTAAATGCTATTAGGTATTGCATGACGGCAAGTTGTTTTATTAGTATTCCGTAAAAGCGACCTTTTAGTGACTGTCGCTAAAATTTGATAGAATGCATTGTCATCGACATAGAATCTATCTGCCAAGTTTCAGTCGGATTGGATGACGGCAAGGGGGTTAGTTAAGCCTCCGCTAATTTTCTCGCCATCGACAATTCCAACCTCCCCCTCCCGAACCACACAAAGTCGAAGTTAATATAATGGATTTAAAAAAATATGAAATATTATAGAATGTATGATTATAAATTCGACAATATTTTATACACAAATGCTAAAAATTTTTGATCCTTTTTTTTCCCGTGGCACTCAATAATGGTGAATGAAATTTCAAAAATGTTTTCATAAAAAAAGTTAAAAGGAAATTTTATGTAAAAGTCAAATAGTTTAAATTATTTCATTCTATTGCAATATTCTGTTAATATTTTCTGATCAATTTAATATTTCACTTTGCTTTTGACAAAATTTGATCTATTTTTATTGCAATTATTCTGCTATGTTGTGTATGAATAAGTTTTCAATGGACAATGGACAAGTTGAGCATTTTTAATTTTTTTATTTTATTTTATTAAGAGTGACGAAAGACAACCAAAACTAGAAAAGTTTTGAAGTCCGTTCAATATTTCTCGAGTTATACCCGTTTCAATTTCCCACTTTCAAAAGCGGGGTAAAAACAAGACTAGCTTAGCTGTGGCGTCCCCCTACGTCATAATCCGACTTTGGCTTCGTGCGGCCTTTGAAAGTATCGTGAATTTACCGAATTGTGAGTATTCTTCAATTTCCAACGCTGCTAAAATATTTACCAGTGTTGCTAAACACGCAGATATCCGCAAGAAAAAATGTTCTTTCTGGTTAACTAAAAATTATGTTCCTTTCGGTAAGTATGTTCTTTTTAGTAAATTAAAAATTATGTTCTTTCTATTTAATTAAAAATTATGTTCTTTCTATTTAATTAAAAATCATTTTCCTTTCAGTAGGTATGTTCTTTTTAGTAAATTAAAAATTATGTTCTTTCTATTTAATTAAAAATTATGTTCTTTCTATTTAATTAAAAATTATGTTCTTCTATTTAATTAAAAATTATTTTCCTGTAGGTATGTTCTTTTTAGTAAATTAAAAAATATGTTCTATCTGGTTAACAAAAAATTATGTTCCTTTCGGTAAGTTAAAAATTATGCTCCGGTAAAAGTTTGCATCTTTTATAATCTTGAATAACAGATAGACGATATAAAGTTGTACAGAGGATTAATGAATTCCTTCAGCACGAATATTCATTTTGACTGTTTGAAAGACTTAAGAGAGCTTAAACCAAAATGGTGAAATTCAATGTTTCGAGCCTTAAGCTCTGAACCTAATTGAGACAATTGAAAGAACATGCAAGAGCCGATTGATGTCCTAAATCTGGCTCGTCGGACACATACTCTCATACCATCCTGAGCATTTAATTGCTCTGTTTACATACAGCTTAATGATCATCTATTGAAAGAGGTCGAGGCAGCAAGGGTAGTATTTACGACAACAGTCTCCAATGAAACCGGACAATGAATGAACCATTACAAAGGATTTTATGGCGGGGATAAGGCTCTGATTGACATGTACTTAGACGGAGTGATAATGGCTCAGGAATTGGTACAGATGAATTGGGTGGAAACGTGCTTTGGCTTTTTTTAAGAAGTGTCGGATGTTGTTTGAAGATTGTAGTAAATAAAAGGAGTGCTGTTTCTTTTCAAATCCTTTACTAGTCCGAGAGGCGACTGCAATTTTTGGACCCCATCGAACATCATTCTGAATTTTTTTTTATAGAAATTGGAGAAAAGTGAGTAGATTACGAATCCAATGGTCTGCCGTGGCAAAAATGGCCGAAACTGATCAATAATCGACTTGGAATGAGTTGAACTAAAATCCGATTGCCAAATATGTCATAATTTTCCAAAAATAGAACAAACTTATTCGTCTGGCAACCAACTTCATTTTGATTTTCAATGAGAAAAAGCGCAAACGATTTCTGATCTTTGGCTCGGAAAACTTATATCTTTTAAAAGTAAGCCAAATTGGCGACATCAGTTACGTCATAAGTGAAGTAATATTTTTTGCCAACTTGGCTCCCTTTTAATAGATGCAAGTAGACCGTCGCCAGATATCTGAATCGTCTGCAACCTTCTTAATTGAAAATTAAAGAGTGAGGGTTACCAAATAAAAAAAAATGCTCATTATTTGGCAAGTTATGGCGCATTTGGCAATTGAATTTAGTTCAACTTATTAAAAGTCGATTTTTGACCAGTTTCGGCCATTTTTGCCATGGCATCCAGTGGATTCGTAATCTACTCACTTTTCTCTAATTTCTATAAAAAACTCGGAATGATGTTCGATGGTGTCAAAAAATTGCAGTCGCCTCTCAGTCTATTTGTTTTTGTGGGTTATGTTACTTCTTAACACAATTAGAATGATGTTACACTAAAACAAAAAAAAAAGAGTTTCTGTTTAATAACAGATGAAGATTAATTCCTTAAAATAGATTCTTGTTATTTTATAGTTAATTAAAAAAAAAAAAAAAAAAAAAAAAAAAAAAAAACTGATAAAAATGTAGAAACTAGAGATTTTCCATGTCATATAATTTCAAAATTAAATAATATAAAAAAATCAACCAGTTTAAAGCATCTTATTTAGACAGACGATCGAATAACACTTCTACCCGAATTTATTTTGGCATTCAATTTCGTACAAAGAACAATAGAAAAACAATCTGGCATCAGAATCTGAAATGCGAGTTTAGCCAATCATCTGCGAAGAAGGAAAGTTTGAAATTAGACGGTTGAATGCACAACTTGATCACAGAATGCGAGAGAGATGTCTCGAAAGTTGGTGGTCGAATAAAATTCGTTGTCATGATGTCATACATATGTCAAACTTCCTCGAAAAAATAAACTTTATGGCTAGAAAGAAATTGTTGAGAAAAAATGTAAATAGCGTCTTATTGATTCGAAAACAGTTTCAGGGAGAATCCAAGTCAGTTAAATTTACACAATGGTAAAAAACAACAATAAGGATTCAAAAGTATTTTTTTATATAACTGTCGAAAGTTCAATGTACTTAATCGGTAACGTACATTTGCTGATTAAACTCTTTTATCAATGATTAATTTTTAAATTTCTTTGCAACTTTCGATTTTGAAATATTTTTTTGTTCTTGCATTTGCTTTTGATGAGTATTAAATTATGTTTTATTTGGTATATAATTAAATATTTGGCTGTTCGAAACAATAAAAATTGATTGAAAAGCAACTTTTATTTTTAAATCCTTTATATTACGTTCGATTTTGTGGGCATGTATGTTTGTCATTGGCGGGAAGATCTGTGGAGGCCTAATTAACCCCCTTGACGTCATCCAATCGGGCTGATACTTAGCAGATAGATTCGATGACAATGCATTCTATCAAATTTTGGGGAATGCCACTATAAGTAAAAATCGTTTTTACGGAATTTTAACAAACCAACTTGTCCTCATCCAATCGAACTGAATAGCATTAATCATTGAAGTAACTCTTTCCTGTTGGCAAAATTGTTTTAATAAATAAATAATAAAATTGTTTTAATCAGAATAAATAAAAGATATTTGGATGTGAGTGCATAAATTCACATTTATTTTTAATGAATGAATTTCGAAAAGTAGTTTACCTCATATTTTGCTGATAGAGATGTTTTGAATATTTAAAATTAAATGCCAATACCCAGAGTACGCTGGCAACAGACACGGCGCTTTGTTAATGAATATAAAAATTGGTAATACATCTAAAAGATTTTCATTAAAAACTTTGTTTTTATGGGTTATATTATTATAGACATAGCTAACATATAAAACTAATATTCTTTGAAATATCTATAAATTATTTAATCCATTTTCAAGAAGTGGTCCCCAAGCAAGATTGGAATTTTCAATTCGAAAGGTTGAGTTTGTTTACATAACTTCCCGATTCGTTTTTCTTGACCAATTTAAAATATAGATGACAATGATAAAAAAATAATAAAAAAAAACCTATACGGGAATCAAATACATGCTATCAAATACATATTATTGAATACACCGATAATTTTTAAAAATCTAAAGTCCGGGATAAAAATTTCAGAATTCTATAGTACCTTTTGTCAAATTCTAAATCTATAGTTACCAAACCAGTTTCTAAACTTTCCATTAAAATGTCGCTGATTTAATTTTGCAGGTTTTCATTTCTCAACATCAACATTTCTACCTTATTTTGAATACGTCTAACATTACCGAAGATTGAAGATGCCAAGTATTAAGGTGAGCGTCAATACTATATTCTCCCGAAATTTTTATGCCGTTTCCTGAAACAAGAAAGTGACATTAGGTAAAAGTATAGTGAACCCGTACGCAAACTGTGTATTTAAGATCGCGTACAGACTGAGATGCGTCTGCAACTTTAAATACTAGATCGAACATCATTCTGAATATTTTGTAGAATGTAAAGAAATGTTAGTTGATCATGAGTCCAATGGTCTGTCGGGTCAAAAATTGCCGAAACTATTCAAACATCGAATTTGAATTAGTTGAACTAAATCCGATTGCCAAATATGCCACAATTTGCCGAATAATGATGATTCTTTTTCATTTGGTAATCCACTGCTTTTTAATTTTCAATGAGGAAGAATGCAGACGATATTTGTTCTCTGGTAAAAAAATACTTCCATCTTTTTAAAGTGAGCCAAATTGGCGATAAATTAGAGATCTTTAATCTTCAACGAGGAAGGGCACAGACGCTTCAGATGGCTGCATCTTTTAAAAATGAGTTAAGTTGGCAATAAGTAATACGCAGTAATACATCAATGATGACGAAGCTGATGACGCCAACTTGGCACACTTTAAAAAAATGTAAAACGTCGACAAAGAAGTCAAATCGTTTGCACCTTTCCTCATTGAAGTTTAAAGAGCAGTAGGTTTCCACATAAAAAAGAATGCTCATTATTTGGCAAATTATCGACTTATTTGGCAATCGGATTTAGTTCAACTCATTCAAAGTTGATTTTCGGATATAGTTTCAGACATTTTTGATCAGGCAGACAAAAGCAGTACATTCTATAAAAAAATTTAGAATGATGTTTGATGGGGCACCTAAACATTGCAATCGCTTTTCGGACTGGAAGTGGAATTACTTATTCTGTAGTTCATTACAGTGATATATAGTTTTCTTTTGAAACACTTACAAGGTTTCTTAGGTTTCCTCAACGTGAGGAAATTACTATTTTCTCTTTACTATAGTGGTGCCACCTACTGTATATTTTCGCAACCTAAAATTTAAAAATTTTTCAACTTCGATTTTCAAATAAATAACACTGTTTACAATTGCAAATAATCTATTCTTCGAAAGCGGAGATTTTAGCCTTTAAATTGGTACATCCTTTATCAAATTTGATTTTACGTAAAGGAAAAGAAAATGTTCGTCACAAAAAAAGAAAAGCATGATTGAATATAAATGTTCAAATGTCCTATTAAATTTAACCCAATAGAGACGACTTTGAAATGGATAAACTGTCATTGTTTTTAACTTTTACTTTGTTTGTTTAGATCACTTAAGGTATATTTTGAATGTTTCATATTTTTGGAAAACTATTTTTGTGATTTTTAAAAAAGCACTAAGTGGAACCACAGTCGCAATTTATTAGCAAAGAAAAAAAACCTAAAACTTCGATTGGCGAGTTTTCTTGCCAAATGTCGTTAATGGGTTAATATTAAGCCAAAATTATAACTTTAGATTCATTAGATATTATGCTCAAGTTCCTCAAAACCTTCACTGAAGTCTAATTTATTTTGTCTTGCTTTAAAAGTACTTTTTTTTGTAAAAGAAAAAAGATCTGACGATGCTGATTTACTTGAGTAGATTTGCACCAAATCCATGAACCTGATCTTCTCTGTTGGTTGTTACTCAACCAATTACAGTGGCCTTAGTTCTCGAAACCTAAACTACTCTTTGTTAGAATGTAGCCAAGCAATTTCCACTTCATTATCATATACGTCACAATGGACGCTAGGAATGGAATTTTTTTCCCCTCTGTTTTGAAATTTCTTTAATACACTAGGGATCAAAACTTAAAGACAATCAGTTTTTTTAAAAAAAATCCTTTGATTTTGTATGTTCGCAAATCTGAAGAAGACTAATTAACACACTTGCCGTCATTCAGTCGAGCGGCAACTTAGCAGATAAATTCACTGTTGACGACAATATATTCTACTAAGGTTTTTTTAGGGGGGGGAGTTAGTTAATGCCACGGGGAATTGATGATTTTCTTCGTAGTGGTCAAACATTAAGGAATAATCAAAATTGCTTAAATAAGTTGTAATTGCACTGGTTTTTTTGCTTTTATCTAATAGTTTTTTGGAATTACTTTTCAATGTAGCAGCTTAGACCCATAAAATTCATATTAAAAAAACAACAACTTTTTGCGTATCGTAATGATAAATGAAGCAACACAACCTCAAACTAGGAGTGTGGAACATCGCACAACTTTCAATTACACTATAATACTGATGTCAATTTGTGTCTTTTACCGTTTTTATATTTTCATCATTCATTTAGAAAAAATTGCCAGTTTGGAGAAACTCTTTGCGATAGTTATTGTATGAGTATTTAAAAAAAGAAAAATACCTTTGCCAAAATGATGATTTTGGCGATGTGCTTTTCTATAATTCTTATATTATTTTATTATCCTTTCTTATAAGTTGAAGTGAAAAACGATGTTGATGAGGTATGCTCGAGGAAGGAGAACTCTGTGTTAAAGACATTCGTTTTTCAACTTTGTACGTCGTTAAAATCTTTTTACGGGAATTTCGGAGGTGGGAATGTTTAGAACACCTTAAGAGGTATTACCACAGCGATTTTGAACAAAATCATTCGAACCGTTTCTTAGCAATTATTGAAAAACATGATTTTTTTTCAATGGCAGCTACCTTATGCGCATGCGCGATTTTGACAAAAACTTTAATAGTAGGCTTCATAGTTACCACTAACCCGCACACCAAATTTGAACCTCCTAAGTCAATTTGTTCGAGAGTTATGCTGACCACAGACAGAAAGACAAATTTTTTTTTTAGACAACTGGTTTGAAATCAGGTTGTTCCAAAAACAAGGGAAAATGTTTAAAAAAAAAAAAAAAAAAAATTGAATATATTTTTACCGAATGCTATATTTTTATTACCCTATTTATACATATGGGTGATTGAAAGTAAAAAAGGTTAATAAAGTAAAATTTGATTTTTTTTTTTGTTTGTATTTTCTGTGGGACCGGCGGGCCGCAATTTTTTTTTGTCGCGGGCCATAACTGAGCAGCGGTCTCATGGTGGCTAACACTGGCATAGAAAATGGCCTTAGGAACTCTTATAGTAAGTATAGCCGACCAAACGGTATAGTGGTTAGCGTGCTAGCTTCTAGACCGCGAGGTTGCGGGTTCGAGTCCCGTGTTGGCATGGGTGTTTGTAAATGTATGTTGGCTTGTCTAATGATGAATGTTTCGGCGCATTATAGCCCTCGTGTTGCTGACGGCGCCAGAAAATCTGAATACAACCAACTTATAGTAAGTATTATCTGACTTGATCAATATTTTACTATAATTAAAGTTTTCTCGAAGTGACAAAGAAAATTAATATTTCCATATAAAAAGGCAATGACCTTTATTCTACGACAGAAACTGAAATAACAATGGCAGAAGAGAGATTTCACCGCTCAGCTATATAAACACACACACAAAAACCCCTCCTTTCCTATAATAGAAACTAATTAACAAAAAGTCCGTGTTTTTACGTTTAAAATTGATTACACACCCGACCGCGAAACAAATGAGTCGAACTGTCACACTGACCCAAATGATTCCTTTTAGGAATAGATTCCTAACCTGCGTGGGAAAAAATCGGGACAATTTTGTAGGAGTAACTCCGACCCTGATCTTGACATCTCGGGATGGAACGGTTACAGTTAAGTTTCTGTCCCGATACAGATTGTTTATTATTGTTTTCCCATAAAAAAAAAAATTGTTTGCGTGCTTGGATTCACTGCGAGCGGATATGCAGTTTTTCGGGCACGGCGCGTGGGTACGAACCAAGAACAATGCTCCCGAATGAAGTGAAGAGATAACCATTCTCGTTCTGGATAATTGATAGATAAGCAAATTGAGGATTTTCTTTAAATAGGCCAGCTTGGAAAAGACGTTTGGGAATTGGATGATTATTTATCGTAGTGAGTTTGAAAAGAAACTATTTCTCTTTTGTGACTCATTTTGTTATTTTTAAATCCTTTATATTGACTTCGATTATATGGGATGTCGATGGCGGGCAAATCTGCGGGGGCCCTATCAACCCCCCTTGCCGTAATCCAGTCGGTCTGAAACTTGACAGGTAGATTCGAAGTCGTTGACAAGGCATTCTATCAAATTTTGGCGTCTGTCACTGTCACTAAAAGGACGCTTTTACGCAATACCAATAAACCAACTTGCCGTCATCCAATCACGCTGATATAGCATTTACCGACCATTGAAGAAACTCTTTCCTGTTGTCATTTTTTTAATAAATAAATAAGAAAATTATTTTAATCAGAATAAATAAAAGATATTTGGATGTGAGTGCATAAATCCACTTTCATTTTTAAAGAAAAAAAAATACATCTCTCACATTTTGCCGAAGGAAATGTTTTTGATTTTTAAAATTAGATTCAAACACACACCAAGCACACGCTGTCAATAGAAGAGCAGCTTTGTTAATGAATATAAAAATTGGTAATGCCTATAAAGGATTTATATTAAAAACTTTGTTTTTATGGGTTGTATTATATTTAAGTTAAACATCCTTGGTATGGTACAGAAATAGAATTGAGTAAAATTTAAAAAAGTTCCATACTCAAAAGAAAGGCATTGTCGTAACTGTCAATATATTAACAAACATGAGCAGTTGATTATGACGCAATGATATTGCATGATATTGTTATCTTTATCACCAAAAGAGCTTACGGATTTTTCTCTCCAGAAATCTATACCATTTTCTGTGTTGAAAGGAAGTATATTTCTGAAACTCCCTCAGCATATTAATAAACGATTGCAGTTGACGATGACTTTAGATTTCAAACGATATTGTATTATCCTTATCACCAAAATCTACAACGAATGTTCAATTTATTTGCTACAAGTGATGAAAGTATATTTTTTAACGACGCAATAAAAATCTAAGCAATAATATGAAAAGTTTAAAGTCTGAGTGTTTTAAGTCATATATTCAACAATTCTGACTTAAGTCCAGGTATACAATTTTGAAGGGATGACAGATAAATTGATAAATGATTGAAGAAAGAGTGATATTAACCCATTAACGACGATTGTGGCAAGAAAACTTTTAGTTGGGTTTTTTCCTTTGCTAATAAATTCCGACTGTGGTTTCACTTAGGGTTTTTTAAAAATCAATAAAATAACTTTCCAAAAAATCTGAAGAATTCAAAATATACTTAAAGTGATCTACATAAACAAGGTAAAAGTTAAAAACTGTTTATCCATTTCAAAGTCGTCTTTAAATGGATTAAGTCAAAATCTCAAAAGTTAACCAATAGGCTGCAACACGATGCAAAACAGATGGTTTGTTAAGACTAAAACTCCAATCCAATTTTGACCACCTTATACACTAAATTTGAAGCTGATAGAGCTAGTACAAACAAATTAATGGGAATCAACGGCAGAGAACCTTTTCGTTGTTTCACCTTTATATACTTCTGGAGTATGACTGTTTGAAAAAACACAGGTCCACGGACAGATGTGGAAGCTAAATTTAAGTCTTCAAAGTCGAATATACCATGCAGATTAAGCAAGACTTATAAACATTCTTCTTTAATTCGAATACTTTTCATAAACAAGTATTTTTAAGCTGTTTAAGATAGGGTTTTTGCGCATTGATCCAACACCTCCTATATAAGAAAGCCTTAGCACTGATTGCGTGACGTCACATAGAGTAGTCAATCATCCTTCACATTGGTAGCATAGAAATTATCCGTTTCTTAGTTTTGCTAGTTAATTTGAATAGGAGAGCATTTAGAAAACATTTCATTTTTATTGACAGAGATAATTTAAATTCTTTTTAATATTTATGTTCAACTATTATTTTGAATTTTATTCCGAAATAAAACACACAATATAAACTATTTTTATTTTATTCACAAATCATAGTTATTATTAATCAATATAACATTTTAAAGCAAAATAGTTTAGTGTTGCTATTCATTAACTTCAAAATTACTTTAATGTTTAAAGTTTTCTTTTTTATTTTCAACATTCTTTTGCTTCAACAGGTTTTTTTTCCACTAACACGTTGTCATTTTGTTGCCTACAATAACTATTTCGATATATATTTGTAGCATTCCTTACAATACTTTCTACAATAAATTTAATATTATGTTCTTTACATTCGTGCGGAATGTTATATATTTCTTTACTATTAATAATATCTAAAGTTTAATTTTTTTGAAAGTAATCTCTCACCTTCAAAAATTCTAAAACAACTTCTCATATATTACAGAAAGGAACTTTTGAATTACAATATATAAACACAAAATAACACTCAAAATCTTAAGTTTTGGATAGCAGAAACCATCTTTATCCAGATTCAAAGTATAACTATTCTTATCACTGTTAAGAAAATCAAAAGCACCATCGATGTTTTCAAGTGTCAAAATATTTTTAGAGCTGGAACATTTGCTGAATTTCACAATGGAATTGGTCACATTAACCGGCACTGTAAATTAGTAATGGCAATAAAATCTTCTTCGGTAAGCGTAATTTCTTTAAAACAATATATGTCGACTTTTTTAAATCGATCACATTCTTTTAAATCAGTGACTGGCACATTTCAATCCTTTAGAGTCCGTTGGATAGCTTTGCTAATATTTTGTTCATTCGCTATTACCATCTTTTCTGCAGGACTTGGATCTTGAAACTGTTGCTTTAGACATGTAGCTCGGATAGCTTTCAAAAATAGAAGGAAACACTCCATCTCTCAGCTTACCCTTCAACTAGAAGTAACTACGAAAACTTTTCTCGAAACAGCAGTTATCCATCTTCTTTTAAGTAATCTGTGGGAAATATAAATACCGGAATTCTTGGCCCATTTTTAAAATTTCCTTTGCAGTTTACCACAGAGCATTGAAATGGCATTTAATATAATTTATAGCACTCTTAATGCAGTAGTCTTTACATTTTCGGAACAGAAAATACAGCAAACTATATGTGTTTGAAACAGAAAATGCAGCAGACTTAACGTATTCGGTAAACAAAATGGCGATGTTGATTTTTGCTATCGTCCGTGGTGCGCCAGAGTTATGCGCCAAAATAGATCTTGACGAATCACAAGCATGCAAGATGTCGCCAAACCATATCTTCACGAATCACAAGCACGTAAAACGTCATCAAACCATTTATCGCCAAATTAAAAAGATATCTTCTTCTAAATGGCCCTCCGTAAGGAAGAAGTTCATAGTTTTCAAGTTTGACTATTTTAATGACGTCAAATGTAAAAGTGGTAACCCGTGCAGAGGCTTTCTTATATAGGAGGTGTTGATTGATCTCTGCAACTACAACTTCTGGATAGCTCATGCTTGGTTAACAACTTGAAGTCGAGGAAGGCTTAGCAGCCACCAGAGAGATCTATATTAGAAAGTTCCCTCTAAATTAGATAGATTCTGTTGACTACCTATCAGTACTGTTTCTGTGTCTTCTGCATCGATATAGATAAACAACTGGATAGACTGCTCCTATGACAATACAAGGGGAAAAAACGCACCGGTGGTCTATGATGATGGGTGGACGATTATCCAATCACAGTTCACTTTTATAGTTGGGTGGGAATGCCAGAAACCTTGCAAAGTAGATATTTTTTGCACGTTATTACTAATTAAGATTTACTATTGACAGTTCCGCTGGATGCAATCCAAGATTTTATTTTCAATCCTCGGCAATCCGTATTTTTTTTTTTGTCCACCCAACTATCTGGCAACGTATTAATTTTCCCAGCGTTAAGCAGTCTATCCAGTTGTTTATCTATATCGATTGTCTTCTGAGCTTCGGGTCACACCGAAAGACCGAAATCTGGAGAATGTCCGCATTCACATAGTCGCTTGGTGTTTATGCGACATATTTGCTAAATATTCTTCTTTCTTTCTTACCCCGGCAAATGTCGACATTCACCATGCACTGATGATGAATGTTGAATAAAAATATTTTTCCTGCGTTTTTAAATTATACTTTATTATTAAAATATATTATAATATATGTCAAAATAAGAGAAAGCTATAGTAATAGCACGTGTAACTGTTGAACTTAAAACGAATACTACATTCTAACTGAGAACTGAAAATAATACCTAAATAATTATAATTAAATAATTATGTGATTGACGTTATACTATCTTATTTATTGTAACGATTTAAAATGTTATGGCACTTTGAGGAGGATTTGGCGACAAACTGTCAGTCAAAACTACTTATGTTGAATATTTCAAAATTGTACCCATAGTATTTAAAATCACTTTGTAGAAAATTTTAAATTAGTAAATTTAACAAATCTTTTATTCTTAAAAAAAAAAAAAAAAAGCACGTTTTGATCTTTGCCGTACATACCGTATGATATCAGAATAAAGGACAAAGCATACAGGTCTAGTTTGTAGTTCGAAGTTACATAAAAACGTCACTTCCGTCGCAACGGCCGAGGAGTGTGCCGGCGTTATTGAGTCACATGATATCGTTAGGTTTTGGTTTGATCCGAGCTCCGTTGATGCAACTTCTGAAATATCCATCGCAAAAGCTACAGTGTTTCACCAAAGAACCAATAAAAGCAGAAAACAAAAATTCCCTTGAAGAAAAACGTTCAATCCTCTCCAGTTCAGATTCAATCAAGCTTTAACGGCCATCGTTGGTGGAAGCCACAGACCTTAAGTACAGAGATCGCCTACTTTTGATGTCATGACCAAAACTTACGCTTCTCCCGCGTTTTTATTAGTAGATAAAAATACAATTTTTTTCCAAAAATAGTCGCCGAATATTTTAAAAAGTAGCAACGTTAGCTGAAAAGGTAGCTTTTAGGCCAATTTTGGCGGAAAAAATCGTCATAGTAGCCTTGTCTTGAAAATAGTCACTTTAGTCGCCTGTGGCAGCCCTGTTCCATCGATCATTGTTTTTGAGTTATTAAATTTCAAAAACAGAGAGTGCCTCGATGGACGCCCTGTATTTCATATATATTATGCTTTTATAGATTTTCCCATTTTTCGGCGGCTTTTTTCAGAACATTGCTGTACTGCATTGCGTTCTAAAGCGTATTCGCACCTCCCTTCGAATTGTACGGAGATTGTGACAGATTGCCTCGGATTGGTTGTCGGCCTGCGTAGTGGAAGTTTTTTCAGGTTTTCTCCCATCCGAGATGCATATGCAAGGAAGTTACCACTAAAACTCCTCCCGGTAGATTTTCTAGCTTGACTCTAGCACTCAATGCTTTAGAACCTAATGCAACGAAGTTCTGTTGCAGTATAACCATCGTGTTGCGGTTTCGCCACGAAATACCCGATCCCTTTGAGTGGTTTTCAGTACTAACGCAATAGTTGTAGTTGAGACCTAATTAGGAGTAGATAATTATTCAGTTTAACTCTATTTCTTGAACTGTAAACACTTGAGGTTAAGAATCATCCCCCCACCCCCCCGCGAGTTTTACATGTTCCCAGTATAATTGTATTAATGTTTATTTAGTGGTGCGTGTGAGTGACTTATAAATAATTATTTGTATTTATATCCTATTAAACTTCTAACATCACACCGTTGATGGAAATTATTTTGAGTCACCTATTCATCACACACACGCACCCAAATAAATTTTATTCCGAATTTAAACAATTTTAAAATTTATTTATTGACAACATTTTGGCAACAGGAAAGAGTTTCTTCAAGGGTTGGTTAAATGCTAATTTAACGCGATCGGATGACTGTAAGTTGGTTTGTTAGTATTCCGTAAAATGGACATTTTAGTGACAGTTACAGTCCAAAAGTTTGATAGAATTCATTGCCATCGACACTGAATCTATTTGCTAAGTTTCAGTCCGACTGGATGACAGCAAGGGGGTTAATTAGGCATCCGCAGATTTGTCCGCCATCGACATACCCAGCCACACTCACACATATACACAAAATCGAAGTTAATATAAAGGATTTAATAAAAAGATTGAAAATGATAGTTTTCAATATGCATTGTCAAGAACTTGGGACAGACATTTAAAAGGAAATAACAGGTGTAATACAAATTTATTTCGAACACTTCGTTTTAAAATGAATCAAAATTAAAAGCGTAAAAAGAAACAAATTACGAAACGTTTTCAAAATGAATAGCTGCAACAAAGTAGAGTACAAAGACAATCTAATTAAAATAAACACAGATTTTTACAAATAGATGTACTTAGTATTGTTTCTAAGTATCAATCATGCAATGCGAATAATAAATAAATAAATAAATAAATAAATAAATAAATAAATAAATAAATAAATAAATAAATAAATAAATAAATAAATAAATAAATAAATAAATAAATAAATAAATAAATAAATAAATAAATAAATAAATAAATAAATAAATAAATAAATAAATAAATAAATAAATAAATAAATAAATAAATAAATAAATAAATAAATAAATAAATAAATAAATAAATAAATAAATAAATAAATAAATAAATAAATAAATAAATAAATAAATAAATAAATAAATAAATAAATAAATAAATAAATAAATAAATAAATAAATAAATAAATAAATAAATAAATAAATAAATAAATAAATAAATAAATAAATAAATAAATAAATAAATAAATAAATAAATAAATAAATAAATAAATAAATAAATAAATAAATAAATAAATAAATAAATAAATAAATAAATAAATAAATAAATAAATAAATAAATAAATAAATAAATAAATAAATAAATAAATAAATAAATAAATAAATAAATAAATAAATAAATAAATAAATAAATAAATAAATAAATAAATAAATAAATAAATAAATAAATAAATAAATAAATAAATAAATAAATAAATAAATAAATAAATAAATAAATAAATAAATAAATAAATAAATAAATAAATAAATAAATAAATAAATAAATAAATAAATAAATAAATAAATAAATAAATAAATAAATAAATAAATAAATAAATAAATAAATAAATAAATAAATAAATAAATAAATAAATAAATAAATAAATAAATAAATAAATAAATAAATAAATAAATAAATAAATAAATAAATAAATAAATAAATAAATAAATAAATAAATAAATAAATAAATAAATAAATAAATAAATAAATAAATAAATAAATAAATAAATAAATAACAGCAAGCCTATTTTACATTACATTATAAACGAGATACATTTATAAAGATACACATTATGCAACTAGATTCGAAATTGAAATCTTGCTTAGTGTTTCCAATTCACTTTTTTTATTCACTTTAGCTGAGATGAAGCTGAAAGTCCAAACACTTAAGCATGTTAAGAAAACACTTAATTAATTACAACTTGTTTTATGAGTTTTACGGTAAGCTATTATCAAGCCATAGGCACTTTGAAGTATTTAAAGTTGACTGTAAATGAAAGAGATTAATGAAAATATTTTTGTTATGTTTCATTGTACTTCATTCAATTCAACAATTGAGAGTGTTTGATTAAAAACATATTTTACTAAGGATTTTTAACCCATTAACGACGATTGTGGCAAGAAAACTTGCCAATAGACGTTTTAGTTTTTTTTCTCTCCTTTGCTAATAAATTCCGATTGTGGTTCCACTTGGTGTTTTTTTTAAAAATCATAAAAATAATTTTCCAAAAAATGTGAAAAATTCAAAATATACCTTGAATGATCAAACAAGGTAAAAAGTTTAAAACAATGACTTTTATCCATTTCCAAGTCGTCTTTATTGGGTTAATGTTTTATATATCTGAATCTACTTGAAATTAATACAAAAATACTTATTAAACATAATATTGTTACGAATTTTTGTATATTTGTAAATATTTCGTAGTGTTAATTTTGTAAATAGGAAAATGTATGTACATTTAGCATAAGGCAGTGCAATACTTCATCGTTAGTTTGCTTCCCCGCAATGTGTGTCTTAATGCTTGATAAAGAGTTTTACAGAGATAACGCTGGGAAGCGAGTTTTACAAGGAGCAGGGCATTTAACATTATGGTGATGGCAATCTCGCCAATTTGGCGAGATAGAGCCAAGTTGGCGACGGTTTTGGCGACTAATTTTTGTCGCCGAATTTGGCGAGAAATCTCCAAACTTGGCGACCATTTGGCTACATTTTCGGTCCTCATGCACATGTATAGGACTTTTCGACTACGATCTGGAAAGTTCTCCAAATATCTACCTCTAGAAGTTTCAAGAAGGTTCGCCGCCTCCCCTATATAAGCCCGAGTTAGTTAGTTGAGTCATTGAGTTAGTCGAGTCCGTTAGTTGACTGGAATTACTGAGTCTCAGTGAGCATTCAGAGAGTTTCGAAAGCGAACTGTATTGCATTGTCTTTTGAGGTGATTTAGCAGTTGTGTATCAAGTTTAACTGCTGTTTTGTGCTCTATTGTTGTGAAAAGAGCTGTATTGAGTCTACTAGAACGAGAAGTTCTGGAGTTGTAAAGGAATCTGTGAAGAGTGATATTGGAATAAATTTCTGCAAGTGTTGATCTGCTTTGGCTTCAATTCTTTCGAACCCACCAACGCAACACTATATTGTTAACATTGAAATGGTTTACTATAAATATAACATTTAGTTTGATCGACGTATGCAATTGTTTTAACTCAACACATATAGACAAGATAGTTTCATTCGTAAATTGTCATTAGCATTAATGTGACGGTGGTCATAATTCCAAAACCTAAATTTATGATGCTAACAGATTTACGATACTACTACTTGTACAAATTAATGTTTTGCTAAATCCTGCACAATTCGTTTGCATGACATTAATGGTTTCAAATGACTATGTTTTTTGTTATTGATGTTAAAAAAAATCTATATTTTACCGAAATGTTTTCTCGGTTTTGATTTTGTGTAAGTTTGTCCTAAAATTTGATAAAATTAGCTTTTTAAAACTTCCTTGAAATATGGATAGCAAACTTTTGATTTTATTAAATAATGCTAATCAATTTTTAATACTCTAATAGCCCTTTCAGTTTTAATAAACTAAGTAAATTTTGCTATTTGATAACATTTTTCACATTGATAACACATTGTATTTAGTAAAAGTACAAAATTTTATTACATACGTAGTATCGCACTGTATTATTAATCCATTGGGTTGGTTAGTAAGCTCAATGTCCTATTTTTAGGTATAATGACAGCTAATCAGGCCAGTACCTACAGCTTAGCGTGGATTCTGAACTACAACGAACATCCATCCCTAACCCGAGATTCGAACCCGGCACCTTTGGTATTTGAGGTCACAGCGTTAACAACACAGCCATCAGGTGGGCCGTTAATCCATTGGAAGATTGACAGATGTACCTGATGTATCATCCGAGGTAACAACAATACTACTAACAATAATTTTTTGGAAAATTAACAATACTTTACACATTCATAAAACTTCAAGAATATTTATTTTAATTTAATAAAAGTTTTTTTTTTTTTATACATTTTATAAAACTACCTGTATCTATTTTAAAATATGTGAAATAAATTTCGTATATTGATAGTTCTACAACTAAATACATTTTAAATTGAATAAATGCACCCATTTTTTAATTTTATTAAGCTATGCAAATTATTTTTAAATTCGATAAAAAAAATTTCATAATTTAAAATAAATATAAATATATTAATTTAAATAAACAAGGTTTTTAAATTTTATATATTTTGTTTTTCATTGAATATACATAAAAATATATCTTTTAATACAATAAAAATATCTCGCATGTAATTTTATTAAACAATAGACGTTTTATTTAAAAAAAAAGAAAAGAAAAAAAAAAAAAAAAAAAAAAAAGTGTGTATTATTTTGTTCATAGAAAAAAAAACAAAAAAACCTATCTTTTATTTTAATAAAATCATAGGCTTGCTTTTTATTGGACTTAAACTATTGTTTTATTTTTACTTGAAAAGATATCTAAATCAATATCGAAATTTGCATAAGATTATCTGTGAGTTTAATTTGACTTCCTAAACTATATGTAATACTTGAATTTCTAATAATATATTATCTTTAATTTTTTTAACTATATATTATAATTTGATTTCGTACAACTTTGCTCAAATTTATTCAAATCTGATTAGACGATGTATATTTTGGAATCGATAATATTACCTGAAGAATAAGAACACCAAAAATAAAAAACGTTGAAATTACTGAATGGTCATCGCCATTTATTTTGATTAAATGATCCAACGCCATTTCAGGTTTCTCTTCCCTTGGGCAACAATAAATTATTTTTTTTCTAATTTATTGTAAAATGAAAAATTATTAGTCAGCTAGGCTGTTATTATTATGGCACCATTTCGTGGTTTTTAATTTAGAGACAGGCTTAAATGATTAAAAGATGATTTTTTGAACTCTTCAAATTAATTGTTAGGTTATTTATAGAAAACCGAATTCTTAAAAAAAAAAAAAAAAAAAAAAAAAAAAATCTTGTATAAAATTATTTTATATTCAGGAAAAGATCTTGCATTCCTTTAAAGTTATTGAAAATCAACCATCCCAAGTTTCTGAATCTATAATCATCATCCAAGTTAAATTCCACGTAATTAGGATATAGTCGTGGAGTCTCTGTAAATAGAATTCTTTTCGACAAACTAGGGGAGTGGAACATCGCACAACTTTCAATTACACTATAATATTCGTCATTCCATTAAAATTTATGATGTCATTTATCGTTTTCGTATTTTCAATCATTTAGATAAAAATGGCCAGTTTGGCGATATTTTTCGCAATAATTTTTACATGTACTACTACTACTACAAAAAAAAAAAAAAAAAAAGTGATTTTTTCATAAAATTTCCTAAGAAATTCCTTTGAAAAAGGAAATTCTTAGGAATTTCTTTGAAAAATTTCAAAAAAATAAAATAAAAAAAATTGAGGCACATTATTACAAAATATGAATATAAAACATATTTCAAGTCCCCAACCAATATTTGGAAGCATTTTAGCCACTATTTCAAAAGTTCAAAATTTCCCATTGAAAATACTGTTCTTAATCGTAAATAAACTCTTAAATTATCCAGGATGATGTTGTGTGTCGTATGGGTTCAACGGTACCAAACACTTAAAAATGAAACATATATTTATTATTGGGTAACACCGTAAAGAACGGAGCGCCTAGACGCGCGTCCGATCTATTTTAATTACGTATACAGAGAGAGAGTTACATGGGAGGGGAAGGGGTTTTATCTTCTTCCCACGCATGCGCGCAGGCAGCAGAACACTTATTCGTAATTCCCAACATACTCCCACCTTTGGAGTCTTTTTCAAATATAAAACTACAAATTACACATGATACAAACTCAAATCAAATATTAATACAGTAAACCAATATAGAATTTACAAACAAAACATTCTTAACTACAATTAAGATATTAATATAAGAAACACAGATACACTTTACAGACGGCAGGGTGGTTTAGAAATTCGGCCACTTCTAGTTTTCAAAATGTTGTTACTAAATAATGGTTCATTGTTATCATGAATAGGACTGTCCAAGTCGACTCCTACAATTTCAAAAATTGCTGCATCGCGCACTCTGTCCGCAGGTAAAACTCCAGGTTGAGCCTCACCTCGGTCACTTGTAAAACGCTGACACTTAACACATTTTCTGATACAATCACGAATTGTTTTACGAGCTTTCAAGATCCAAAAATTTTCGCGTAAATTTGACATTAACATAGAAGTGCCTGCATGCATATAATCCTTATGTACACTAATAATCAGCAATTTCACAACGGGGTGCTTTGAAGGCAAAACAATAGGATACTTAAAATCCCGTGTATCCTCTCTAAATACAATATTAGTTTTAGCTCTCAACAATCCATCATCGTCTAACACTGGTTTGAGATTTTTTAGTTTAGGATCAGAGCAACCCGTGAATGACTCTTGCTGAATGAGTTTAAACAAATATTTTTCTCCTCTATCTATTTCAGTCAAAGACAAATATTTCTCACAGTTATGATTAATTTTCTTTGACTTATCATAAAACCTTAAAATCCATGCAATCATTCTTACTATCTTTTTATACGAAGAAAAATATTTATAATACCAATTTAAATCATCCACAGATTTGGTCAAATTCGTAACAACTGTTTTACGCATTTCTGAATTAACTATGCATTCATCTGGGTTTTCATTTGACTTAGGCCAATTTTCCTCACTTAGAAGAAGCCAGTATGGTCTCTCCCACCAACGCCGTTCGATTAATTGTTCCACTGAACAACCCCTGGATGCTAAATCCGCCGGATTGGCTATTCCAGGGACATGTTTCCATGCCAAAGGAGAAGTTAAAGATTGGATTTCTTTAACCCTATTTTGGACAAAAATTCCCCAATTTAAATTACGTTTAATCCAACTTAGAGCCGTGGAGGAATCAGTCCAACAGTGGATTGCTATCTCTGAAAGATGGAGATCACTTAAAATCGAATTTAAAAGCCTAGCTCCTATGGAACAAGCCAAAAGTTCCAAACGAGGAATAGTGGTTGGTTTTAGAGGGGCAACTCTACTACGTGCACTTAATAAATTAACCTTAACCTGTTCATTTAATTCAATGCGCAAAAATATGCAACAACCATATGCTAATTGACTTGCATCGCAAAATAAGTGACAACTTAATAATTGATTACCCGGTTCAATATTCAACCACCTGGGTATCCGTATATTCGTAAGCAAATGCAACTGAGCAAGCCATGTCTTAAATTTTTTAGCTAAATTCTCGGGGATTACATCATCCCATTTAAGCTTTAACTCCCAGGTTTTTTGTAGAATAATTTTTGGTAATAATAATACGGGTGCGGTAAATCCTATTACGTCAAAAACTTGATGAGCTTTAGACAATACAACTCGTTTCGTAATTTGCTCGTGTATCTCGGATACTGGGTCAATTTTGCAAGAAAGAGTATCTTTATCCGTATCCCATAACATACCTAAAACAGTGACCTCATCCTCATGTGCTGACTGCTCCAACACCTTAAGAGGAACATTGGATTGCCACCCTCGTAAATTGAAATGTCCTTTAGACATAATTATTTGGGACTCTTTAATAAATTTATCCATATCCACCTCAGAGTTAAGACTCGTCAAACAATTATCCACGTAAAAAGAGGGTCTTAAAATTTCAGCCGATTCTCTTAAATCATCGGAAACCGTATTCAAATGATAGCGTAAAGTGGCTGCCAATAGAAATGGACTGGAGGTTAAACCGAACGCTACACGTTTATGTCGATATGTTACCAGTTGGTCAAAATTGTCTTTCTCCCACCATAGGAATCGTAAAAAATCTCTATCGCTCTCTTGAATTCCGATCATACAAAAAGCTCGTTGTATATCACTAGAGACTGCACATTTATATTCTCTAAATCTATTAAGAATAGAAGGAATTTGGGAAATCAAATTTGGACCCGTAGCTAAACAATCATTCAGTGACAAAGAATTAATTGTTTTAGCAGACGCATTAAAAACTGGTCTAACTTTCGTAGTGGCATTATCCTTAAAAATCGGTCTGTGAGGTAAATAATGTTTTCCACTTAAATTTGCATCTAAATGTTGATCAGTCACTTGTTCAATAATACCAAGAGATAACCATTCCTCAAAAACATTATCGTAATACTTCATTTTATTTGAAGCAATTAATTTCCTTTTGGTGGCTATCGCAATTTTTTTTGCCAAGAGAAAATTTGTTTCTAACTGTTTCTGATCATTAATCCATGGTAACGCTACCTCATATCTACCTAGTTTATCAATTCGTAAACTGCGTAAAAAATATTTCTCAGTCTCCTGAGAAAGTTGAGTCTCATCCTTCAAGATGGGATCACAAATTCCCAAAGAATCGAGGCGCCACAAATCAGTCAACAAACTATCTTTCGTTAAAAGATTCACTATATGAGATGCAATATTCGTTTGTATAACACTCTCGTGAGTAATGACTGTATTTTGATGATCGCCCTCATTAATATTCGGTTTGGTGCCCATATTTCCAAAACATCCCATTAAAGTCCATCCAAGTTTACTGTGTATTGCGATGGGGCCAGATGTTAAATTTATAACCATACCAGTGAGTATTTTTGACAAGTAATCGGCGCCAATCAAAAGTTTAATGTCTGCTTTGGCTCCATCGTTTATTGCGAAATCTGAAATGGGAATATTTAATCTTTCGCATTCTTGCGCAATACTGAAAGAGGAAATGCGATTTATTTTTGAACATATCTGTGGCTGATTTAACACAGAAATAATACATTTATAAGATCTATCAATATTACTTATTTCAATATGAAAAGATTCGTATATTCTTTCACGTACTTCAATACCTCCAAACAGAGATTGTTGCAATGTTATCTGACTTTTAGATTTAAAATTTAAACTTTTAATTACATCATCACACAGGTATGAATTCTGGGCACCAGAATCCAAAATTGCACGTATTAAAATCTCTTCATTACCATTATGTAATCTAACAACTAAAGTTTGTAACAATACATCAGAGAATTGTGTTTCCTTATTTAACGTAGTAATTGTAGAACGATCTGGTTCCAACGTAAGATTTTCCGTTTCTTTCACGGGCAAATCTGGGCATAACACTACAAAGTGTCTTTTTTTACAAATAATGCATTTATGCTTAGAAAAACATTTATCCGAATGGTGAGATAACTTCAGACAAACAAAACAGGCGTTTTTTTTCTTTACAATATTCTTTTTCTCTACCAAAGACATGGCAGAAACTGTGTCACAATTCTCTGAAGCATGCGACTTTTCACAAAAAATACATTCAATTTTTCTAGATCTATATGCATTAGAATCATACACATTATTTTTTCCTGACGTACTTAATAACTCATGAGCTACAGGATTATTTTTATTACGGGAGTTATCAACATTTCTATTATTTTGTTTCTTATAATTTACATAATTATTTTTATTAGAATTATTGTAGGGGGCAGTAAGAGGAGTGTTAAAAGATCTGGCCATTTGTATTCTAGCCTCACTTTCTACTTCAATTTTTAAGAAATCCATCAAAAGATCAAGATCAGATTTATTAGTATTAACATCAACCTTACCTCTGTTACGTTCCCAGGCTCTTATCACTTCACTAGGGAGAGCGGATTCTACTAAAGGATATAAAAACTCAGCGTAATTATTTTTTGTTACATTTAAAGCTTCCAGTGCTCGTAACTGAGTTTGCAATTTATCATATAAAGTAGAAATATCCGTATTAGTGGTCTTATTCATCACAAGCTCCAGAATATCTCGTATGAACACCTGAATCAAAACTTTGTCTTGCCCGAACCTTTCTTTTAAATAAGTAACTGCATGTTCGTAATTCTCTCCACTTCCCGGAAAACTGGAAACGATTTCTCGCGGTTTGGAGTGCTCTTTTGTGGATTGTAGAAGAAGTTGTAGCTTGTATGCGGGATCAATCTGCGGATTTTCATGTATTTTTTGAAATTGCGCCCAGAATGTGATCCACTTCCTGGGGTCGCCATCAAACTTGGTTATTTCAAACTCCGGCAGCCGTTGTAGATGAGACGTAGGGGGTTGTCTGCTGGGGCCATTAGAAGGGCATTCGTTGGTCGTGATGGACAAGGTGGCCTGCTGGTTAACTTGCTGGAGAAGTAATTTCCTTTTTGTTCTCGCCGTAGACAGCTTTTCTCGGTATTCCTCTATGGCATCGTACTCCGTCTCGAATTGCACTGGATCCACTCCAGTGGTCTGCATCTCTGCTAAAACCGCTTCATCTGCTAGCCGCAGTTGTTCAGCTCTTTCCAATAGCACGTCGATGGAAATCTCCAGTTGCACTAGATCCGGTGGTTCGGTCACTAAAAGACCATCAAACTTGGTCAGAGCACGAGTAAAAGATCCTCTACTCGCCGCTCTTCTCTGCGTCATTCTCTGCTTCAGATTTTCATGAGACATGATGATCACAGCGTAATTCTATCCAATTAACCGTATCACCGACACGTAATTCGTAATTGTTAATTGTCAACCGGTTATGCAATCTAGTTCTACGCACATAAATATTCGTAATCCATAAATTCGTAAACAACAGTTCGTAAGTGCGTAAAATATTTTCGTAATAATCTTTGTCTACCCAATTCGTAACAGGTACCTATATTCGTAGTAAACGTACTAACGTCATCCCGGCAGGGATGCCAAATGTTCTTAATCGTAAATAAACTCTTAAATTATCCAGGATGATGTTGTGTGTCGTATGGGTTCAACGGTACCAAACACTTAAAAATGAAACATATATTTATTATTGGGTAACACCGTAAAGAACGGAGCGCCTAGACGCGCGTCCGATCTATTTTAATTACGTATACAGAGAGAGAGTTACATGGGAGGGGAAGGGGTTTTATCTTCTTCCCACGCATGCGCGCAGGCAGCAGAACACTTATTCGTAATTCCCAACAAATACATAGGATTGTAATTGGAGGTGACAAGGTGGAGAAATAGATGTTGTTATTCAATAGACATTAGATTGTCCTTTCTTGTACGTAAAAAAAAAAAAAAAAAAAAAAAAAAAAAAAAAATCAATCGCTGATGAGCGATGCTCAAGGGCAGAGAGCTCTGTGGTAAAGGTACTCGTTTATCAACTTTTTACGTTTTTATCGCATTTCTAAGGGAATTTCGAAGGTGGGAACTATTTGAACACCATAAGAGACGTTAGCACATAGATTTTAATCAAAATCGTTTAAACCGTTTCTTAGCAATTGCTGAAAAACATGATTTTTTTCTTGATTTCAACAGTATGGGCATGCACGATTTTGACGGGAACCTTAAGGGTAAGTTTCATGGCTACCGCTAACCCGCACACATAATTTGAATATCGTAGGTCAGTTTGTTCGACAGTTATGCTGACCACGTACATACAGACAGACATTTTTTCTAGACTGCTTATTTGAAATCAGGGTGTTCCAAAACAAGAATCAATGAAAAAAAAAAATCGATTTTTTTTTATTATTATCGAATAGTGTACTTTCCTTACCCTATGTAAACGTATGGGTAATTGGAAGTAACAAGTTAATTACATTAACTGCTTCCTTTGAATAAAGTTAAAGATAGGATTTAGCGTTTACCGTAAACTGTACGAGCGAAAGATTTGTTTTTGAGGAATGCACATTTTCTGAAGTTTTTTTTTTTTTTTTAAGTAACACTTTTCTATGAAATTATTCAAGGAAGATATATCATGTAAGGCTTTGGTAAATTTTACATTATGTTATTAACTTATAGTTTTCTTAAATACACACTCGATGAGTAAGCACAATTAAAGTAAAAAGTATTAATAATAAAACAAAAGTTGTAGAAGCAAATTTTTTTGAAAATCCATTTTATTTGCTGGTTCAAAATGAAGGTTGCAATAACAGCCTGTCTATCATAAGGCTATTTACTGCCACTTTGTCTAGCTGTTGTTGCCACAGTAACAAGACTAGTACCATTTTCAAAGGGAAATTTCATGAGATGCATATTTTCTGTAATGCAACCATAAGCATAATTATTAAGGGGATGGAAGAGGGGGGGGGGGGGGGGAGTCATGACCCTATCCAATAATTTCATAATCCGCCCCAAACCCTTCCCAATATTTTGAAGATCCATAGGACTTTTTTTAAAAATAATTTGAGTAAAAGTTCCACTTTTGAAAAAGAAAAGTTACATGTTTTTCAAGTTAATCTCTTTAAATTCAGATCTACACATGTAGTAAAAATTTTGGCTTAAGATAAAATTTTGCGCCAGAAACCAAACTCTATGACATGATGTGATTACGTAAAACGTGTGGTACGCTTTTTGAGAAGCCAATAGGAATTAAGGATATAAGAAAAAGTAATAAATCAAGGAGACACATTTTTATTTCTTACATTATTTGTAATTGTACAAGTTTAGAAGCTATGGCAAATAATTTCATTAAAGGATTTTTGTTGTTGACAGTAATAATGTATTAATTCAATATATTATATTGGGAAAACATTTCATTACTAAATTAAAAAAAAAAAAAAAGGATAAAACAAAATTTACAAAAATGTTAGTAATCTTCAATAGACTCTTAACATTAGAGCACAAATTAAAATAGAAACTTGTTTTCTAATACAGCATCAGATTAGGAGTTGTACTGGAGGAAGGATAGCGAAAATATCAGAAAATAGATTAAAAACTTAATTTTTTTTTGCTATCTTTCTTATTTTTCTAATTTTTGAGCGCTGTTGTAAATTGAAGTCGATGTAGTTGGAAAATTATAATTGTAGGTTCTTTCGTTTCTTTGAAAAACGAGTTTTTAAAACTTAATGCACTTATTAATTGGTAAAAGTTTTTGAGAAGAAATTGCTAAGGGTCTCTCGTGGATTAAGTTAAATGACTTAATCCACCTTTAAATCAAAATGACAGCTAAAAAGGTATTTTTCCTTTCAACTCCTAAGTACCTTAACTATTTTACGAATCTATGTGGTTGTCTCTTTACTTTTAAAACCCTTCGATTTTGTGTGTGATTGTGTACATCGATGGCGAGAAAATCTGAGGAGTCTTACTTAATCCATTTGCCGTAATCCAATCGGTTTGAAACTTGGCAGATAGATTCGATGTCGATGAAAATGCATTCTATCAACTTTTGGGGGATGTGACTGTCACTAAATGGCAGCTTTTATGGAATACTAATAAACCAACTTGCCGTCATCCAATCGCACTGAAATAGATTTTAACCGATCATTGAAGAAACTCCTATATGTTACCAAAACTGTTTTAATAAATACATAATAAAATTGTTTTAATCCGAATGAATAAAAGTTATTTGGATATGAGTGCATAAATTTATATTCATTTTTAATCAATAAATTTTTAAAAGTAGTTTACTGCATATTTTGCTGATAGAGTTGTTTTCAATACTTAAAATTAAGATGCCAACACCAAGCGCACGCTGACAACATAAGTGGCGCTATGTTAATAAATGTAAAATAATACATATAAAGAATATATGTTAAAAACTTTGTTTTTATGGGTTATATTATAACTTAAGATACATTTCAAACAAGCATTATCTATAACTTCGAATGCATTCAAGTTCCTTTTTCCAAAGACGCCACTTTCTACAAACTCTCCCGCACTTTTCCTCTTGATCTAAAATTGCCCCTGACACTCGAAATCTCCCAATGTCAACAATCCTTCCGCTTGACGAAACACCTCCCGATTTTAAAAGTGGAACACTCGCATTGTACAATGATCCGGATTACATTCTTTCTTTGAATTGTTTAATCGAAATAGTTTTTTTCTATTTTTTTTTTGTTCATTCGTCACTACTTAAAATATAAATTGCTTGCGAGTCAGATAGCAGAAACTGAATACTTTTAATGCAATTAACGCAAATCCTTATTTTATAACTTCCAATTAGCCATATGCTTACATAATATAATGAAAGTATAGTATTTGGTCGGAAAAAAAAAAAAAAAGGAAAAAAAAAATTCCGCATTTCTCCACGTTTTGGAACATCCTGATTTGAAAAAATTTGTTGAGGAAAAAAAAAATGTATGTTTGTGTATCTCTGTGTCCGTCGTCAGCATAACTCCCGAACAAATTTTTGCGATGTTAAAATCTAGTGTACGGGTTAGTGGTGGCCATGGAAATTGTCATTAAGGATTACGTCTGTTGCGTGGATGAGTTCGAAAGATTTGAAGCCAAAGCAGATCAACTTGCAGAAATTTATTCCGATATAACTCTTCGCAGATTCTCTTACAACTCCAGAACTTCTCGGTCTAGTGGACTCAATACAGCTCTTTACGTAACAATAGAGCACAAAACAGCAGTTAAAAACTTGACAACACAACTGCTAAGAATCGCCACAAAAGACAATGCAATACAGTTCACTTTCGGAACTTTCTGAATGCTCGCTGAGAGACAGCTAACTCAGTGACTCCAGTCAACTAACTGACTCAACTAACTCATGGCCGGGCTTATATAGGAAAGTCAATCTTTCGTGAATCTTCTAGAGATAGAAATTTGGAGGAGTTTCCAGATCGTAGTCGAAAAGTCCTATACATGTACACGGGGACCGAAAATGTCGCTAAATGGTCGCCAACTTGGCTCTATCTCGCCAATTTGACGAGATTGCCATTACCATAATGTTAAATGCCCTGCTCCTTGTAAAACTCGCTTCCCAGCGTTATCTCTGTAAAACTCGTTATCAAGCATTAAGACACATATTGCAGGGAAGCCAAGTAAAGAACTCTTGCACTGCCTTATGCGAAGTGTACATAAATTTATCTTTTTAAATAATTAATGCTACGAAATATTTACAAATATACAGAAATTCGTAACACGTCAATATTTCACATGCTCATACTGTAAATGCCATTGAAAAAAAAAAAAAAATGTTTTTCAATAATTTCTAAAAAACGGCTCTAACGATTTTGATCAAAACCCTCCCATCCAAACATACACAATCGAAGATAATATAAAGGATTTAAAAATAGACAAACAACGAAAAAAAAAAAAAAAAAAAATGTGAAATAATGTATGGCTCCTTCCACC
The DNA here is from genome assembly GCA_963978545.1 of Linyphia triangularis. NCBI lineage: Eukaryota > Metazoa > Arthropoda > Arachnida > Araneae > Linyphiidae > Linyphia > Linyphia triangularis. The sequence continues at coordinate 9,652,152 of OZ021722.1, read as the reverse complement.
CCAAGAGAATGAAAGAGAAAAGAAAAGTGAATTACTTGCTATGGTTTAGAGAAAATCCCAAGAGACAGAGCATGAGAATAAGTAGAGAAACAGTCATTGAGTCAACAGTTGACCCAGAGTCACATCCGTAGTTGAAAAACCACAAAAATCCTTTCGCCGTAGCTAACACGGTAAACCATGAAAATAGCTTTGAGCGAAAAAAATAAACTAACAAACAATACAATACTGCGACAAGTACCTGATTAAGAAAACCAACAATTATCGACGGAGTCCCCATCGACAATTGTTGGTGCTGTTTAAATATTAACCACAATTTCTATTACTGTCAATTACTGTATTAATTTAATTAATGCCGAGATATTAATATTTTAATAACCAATAAGAGTTATTAAAATTTATTTTTATATTTTACGGTACTGATCGAGTGCGCTGAATATAATATTGATTGTTACAAAATAATTTTCAGAATTTTTCCGAGAATTTGTGGGCCTCCAAAATACGTAATCTCTTATAAGCATCGTCTTAAAAGCCTTATGAAACATAAGGCCCTGACTAGGACTATTTCTTAATTATGAAATATATATTTATAATGAAGAATATACTATTCTTTCAACTATCCTAGTGTAAAAAAAGTCTTTTAGAATCCTAATGATCAACCTTGTAGGAAGTTAAAATTTAGAAATTAATAATACAATCCCTAAAAATAAAGTCTTCCATATAAGTCTTTTTCATGCATAGCCAATTTTTTTATTCATTACAGTATCATTTGCATGTAAACAGCGATGAGATGTTTGCATCTAATTTTAAATATCAAAAACATTTCTATCAGCAAACTAGGTCTTTATTTTATTTTGCTTTATTTTGTCTTATTTTATTTTATTTATTTATAATATCAACAAGAAAGAGTTTCTTCAATGGTCGGTTAAATACTATTTTAGCGTGATTGGTTGACGGCAAATTGGTTTATTAGCATTCCGTAAAATTGACCTTTTAGTGACAGTTACATCCACAAAATTTCATAGAGTGCATTATCATCGACATCGAATCTATTATCCGAGTTTCAGTTCGATTGGTTGACGGCAAGGGGTTAGACCTCTCCAGATTTGTCCGCCATCGTCTTACACAGCTACCCAATCATCCACATACATACACTCAAAATAAAAGTTAATATAAAAGATTTAAAAAGCAATTCTCTATGTGTCACATCTTGTATTTAAAAAGCAATACAAATGTTTATATTTTTCAAAAAAAATAAGCTATTTTTCTTGAATCATTCAAAATATATTCAATCGATTATTGAATATCAATTTACTATAGACTAATTTTTTTTTTTTTTTGTTCGACATCCTTCATACTGTACTTTGAACAATAAGAGTGAAAAAAAAAAATTGTATTAACATATCATGCGGTCAATTTTTCAGGTTGTTCAATTAAAATTACGCACGTAACGAATTTAAAACTCCAGAATAGCCACTAGTTGTCCGTTTGGCATCAACTGGAAGCCATACCATATCTCAAAAAATCAAACATTGTTTATTACTTTAACATTAGCTTTCTAAAAAATATTTCCTTGTATCTTAAAAAAGTAATTTTTTACTTAAAAAAATGACAAAAAACACATTTTTGTACGTATAAAATTCAATAACTTTTTTTTAAGGGTAAATATTTCTAAAAGCCCATGTTAAAGAATATAAGTAGAAATATTCAACGAATATTTCAGTGTTTAAATTTTATTTCTAGCTGTACATAATAGCCCCCGAGAAAAGGTACATCAAACATCAAAAACATAGTTCTGAGTAAATCAAGTTTAAAATAAATAAAACCTTTTAAGTCATAGTATCCCTGCACATATGTCCCTTTGCTGATGGTACTTCCATTATAGGTGTTACCAAGTGTTATATATCACTGTAAACGTCATTAAAGCCGATATTTGAAACAATTAAAATAGCTAAATCAATTTTTTTATATATAATTTCCGATAAGCATAAAAATCTCTTCAACGTATATTGCGGTCAAACTTATATACAGAGTGGTTACAGTACCTGGAAATCAGGGAAATGTCAGGGAATTTTTTAAAATTTCAGAAAAATCAGGGAAATTTTTAGGCATGTCTTCCCGTCCTTCCATATTTTGGTGCCATTGACCCGGCGATTTGAGGTGGTGTTCGTTCGAAGTTTAATGTTATATAATAATTTAAATTTTTCGTTACCCACTCAAATATTTAAAAGAAATTGGCATGATATCTCTTTGGCGTACATGTTTTATTTGACCAGGGTGTCTTACACACCTGGAAAACCTTGAAAAATTGATGAAATTCGAAAAAAAAAATTGCCGTGAAATCAGGGAATTTTTTCTTTTTTTTTTTGGAAATATGTTAAGGAAATCAGGGAATTATCAGGCAACTTTTCATCCTGAATTTTGTGGCTACCTTGTATATAGAGCTGCTCAGTGAAAGTAACGCACGCAATGGTCTACAAACGCCAGAACATTTCCCAACCTGTCCCTCCGCTATCAAAACGGAAACCGTTCCATCCCGGACAAGGTGCAACAAGGGTAATAGGCACACCTCCTGGGCAGGGGTGGATGTCATAAAAAAACTTCTAATTTTTTTATTCCATCCTTTTTCTGATTGCGCGGGAAGGCGAAAGTGGGCCTTTTTGGGCGAGTTCCGTGCTTCGTCTTCTCTCTTTCTCACCAGGATCCAGCCTGTATTCCAGAAAGTGGGTCACCAGGTAATTGCCTATAAAAGATCTGTTGTAGCCCAGAGGCTCTTCATTTCCTCGCCGGTTGCTCATCAGGACAGTAGGGTTGATCGTTGGAGGAGTGTGTGGTAGTAGTTGCGTGTGGCACAGTTTCACGAAAGAAGAGAAAGACACTTGCTCGTCTTCCAGATACTCTTTTGTCTTGTGCAAAGAGAGTTAGGGTTTGGTGCAGTGCTGCTTGGTGTGGATTGTTACCTGTGGAACTTGGAGCTTGACTCGAAGGACTTACTTCGAAGTGTTGGTGTTGTGATCTCGGTGTGGGAATTTAAACGAGTGCTGGCATCGTTATTGATTGATTTTGGAGGTAAGTTGAGCTTGTATAGTGTACGTAATAGTGTCGGTTTTGATTAGAACGAAGGAGGGATATATCTGGAATATGAGATTGTTCTGGGTATAGGAGCTACTAAGTGGAGCCTTTGTGGATATTTTATATAAGATTATCGATTATTAGTTTCGGATGAAGCATATATCGTAAATAAAATGCAAGGATCAAAAAAGTGTGGAGGCATTAGTTAGGTAAATTGCAGTACAAAATATAAACCACGCATTTCTTGGTTCGATGTTGAAGTGAAAAATGTGACCGGATGTTCCTTGGATGGCATATTTTTGATTCCCTAGGAAACAAATTTAAATGCTTTATATATTTGATAATTGGCATATAATCTTAACGTTACGTAACTGTAATTACGTTAATTAAGTGTAATTGCGTTGGTAATTGTTAAAGATTAAGAGGAAAACGAGACGCAATAATTAATTAAGAGTTATATTCAATTCGTGATTTCTATTGAAAGATATATTTATAAAAACCCCAAGAAAACTAATGAAAAAAAAAAAGCAATTGTTTAATTATCTGAAGTTTTTAAAAGGATGATGTTTGATACGAAGTATAAAATTACATAAAAAAGGACTTCGTTATAAATTGCTTTCGGAATTATACTTTTAAAATTTTCTACAAAAAGTAAAGGATGGATTAAAATTATCTTTTTTAAACTTTTATCTTGTAAATTTTTTATTCAAAACAAAATTGAAATGTTTTTGTTTTGTATAGTTAATCAATGTTTATGTTTTAAGCGTTTGTATGTATTAAAAAATGGTATCTTAAAAGTTCAATCAATGACGAAATTTGTGATAATTAGGAGGAAAGAAAAAAAATATTTGAATTGCTTCTAGAAGATGAAAATTTTAAAGTTATTACCTAAAAGTAGTTTATTGCTACAAATTTCTTTTTAGTAATTTTTTTAATGGAAAGGATTTGAAAAGTGTATATGAAACTAATTTTTTCTAACTGGTATATAAAAGAAAATTTTTTTAGGTTGTAAAACGAAATTGTAAGTTCTTTCAATCGAATGGTTACATTTATGCAGTGCTAGAAATGTGGATAGACGTGGGGTGACGCGTTCCTTCACTTTAAAAAAAAATTAAAAAATACCCATACGTCTTCCCATCTCTAAAACCAATGAAATCCATCCCCTTTTACATTTAAAAGTATTAAATCTGTCTAAAAACTACTAAAGAAAAATAACTTTAAATGTAGAGTCACTAAGGAAAAGTGTTTTAAAGTTTTCAAATGAAAAAAAAAAAACACTAACTATTTAGAGAAGATATCATACTATTATAAAATTACAAAAATGTATTCTACTACTTTGTATAAAGATATAAGTAATTTTAGTCACAAATACTGTTACGCTTGGTCAACTCTTAACTTTGGAGGAACTTTCTTTTAAGTTAAAATGTCAAATTCTTATTTCATATAAAGACAAACTATTTAAAAACAAAACAAAAAACCATTTTAAAGTTATCTATTAATTAAATTTCATGAAAGTATGCACATTTAGAAGCGCTATTTAAATATAAATAAATAGTTATGTATGTAATGTTGTATTATTACTTCATTTATCTCTTACTTCCAAGTAAAGAAAACCAAGTCGCAAAATATTCCTTAAAATAGCAATAAATATAGGATGCTTGTTCAAAGTTAGTGATAAGTTAAGATAAATTATTTACTAATTAGTTAATATTTTTTTTACTATAAATTAGGAAATTATAAAATGTATCCTTTTTTGGGGTGGGGGTGGGGGGATGCACTTGCCACCAACTTTTGGATACTTCCCCCCACACTTTATTCTCCCCACTTCAACCACTGCATTTATAACCATAAGTCAGCAATCCAATATTTCAATAAACTTATATTTGTTGATTTAGTTAATAATTCAAATCTGCTTTTTCAAATGGTTCCCACCATTTAATAGTTTTTTTCTAAAAATAGAAATTTCTGCATAAAAGAAATTATTATTTAAACTATTTATATTCCTTTTAAAATGCAATGTAAGTGAATATGTTTGTAGGTGGATTTTTTCCAGTAAGGATTTCTTATCAATCAACCGACGATCCCTACTAAATTAGGCGTTCATAATACTTTGGAACTTAAAGTTCGACTGTAAGGTACAAGAAGGGGTTGGATTCAGTATTTGAATAGATTTAACTGTTTAATATTTATGATTAACTTAATATTAGAAAGGCGTCATCATCTGACGATGGAAATTACAATTTCCTTTCTAAATTTTTTTTTTTTTTGATAAACTGTTGATAAAGACTATTGTACATAATTGACTACGATTAATATTACACTACATCCCAAACCTTGGCAGTCGAAGTTTTCTGGCTGGGATAAGTTATGTCTTTAAAAAATATTCATAAAATTAAGTTTTTAAACCCCAAAGTCAAACATTGTTTCTTAACGAAAAGATGTATCACAACTATAGAAATATTGCTAGTTTCTAAAAAAATACCAAATAAGTTACTATAACCGTACCCTATTTAGAAAAAAAAAAACTATGCCAAGTAACGCCGGGAACACAACTAACTTATATATATAACTATTACTTATTACGCCTATAATATTTTATTATATTTTCAAAGTGGCGTTTTGTAACTGCAGTAAGAAAGTTTATCCAAATAGTTCAGTATTGTAGTATTCAAATACAGTATTTAGTTTTCAAATACAGTATTTAAGATTCAAATACATTACTGTATTAAAATTTGGTTCAAGAAGTCCGATGTGGAATCTGTTTTAGTCCACCCATTTTCCATATTCGAGATGTCAATATAATATTTAGATTAGGTATTAACGTTTGGACTTTGGATAATTCAAAATATAATTTTTTCACATATCCTTTTGTTCAGCCTTTATAAGTTCGTATTGTTTCAAATCATATTTTTAAGAAGATGATTATACTTTAGCTTGCTCTTCACCCGTTGAAGTTATTGTCAAAATTGTATTAATACTTGATGCAAACATTTTTAGAGTTTTTACACAAGCTGCATTTTCATTTTTTTTTTTTTTACTATTTAAAATTTTGATGTCGCAACGTGGCCTTCTTTCTTAAAATTGCTAATTGCTATGCATCCAATTGTTTCACAGACCGACTAAACGGTCTAGTGGTTAGCGTGCTAGCTTCTAGACCGCGAGGTTGCGGGTTCGGAGTCCCGTGTTTGGCATGGGTGTTAGTAAACGTATGTTGGCTTGTCATATGACGAATGTTTCGGCGCATTATACCCCTCGTGTTGCTGACGGCCCCAGATAATCTGAAAACAACCAACCAATTATTTCACATTGTGTTTCTGGTTTTTACCCAAGTAAATTTTTAATAGTTAGTATTCAGTTACTTAAATCAGACTAAATTAAATCAATTGTAAACTAAAATAGAATATATTAAGTATTATATCTATTTTCAACAAGATACTGATCAATTACATTAAATTAAAGAGTGCGATAGTTCGTGGTTGATTTCTATTTTGAAACAGAATAATGTTACATTACATTCCTTAGGATTTTTTGTCCATTGTTTTGGTACGAAAAGGAAATGCAATTTTATACTGATGGAAAAAAAATAATAATACTCAAATCAGACATAATAAAGTTAATTCAGTTAATAGAACAGGGTCTTATGATGACATTACACAATAATAACTCGGTAACTTTGTAGGGAAAAATCGGTGGCCCTACCAAGTTTGAAGTTCATTTAATAAAGAAAGGAAGTTAGGAAACATTAGTCAGCAGTAAAGTAAGTAACGTTTTAATGAAAATTAAAAATAATAATAATAATAAATATTGTTTAATTTGTTAAGAAGCAATGTCCAGTTTGTCACTAAATCATCTATTCAAATAACGACGTTCCATCAACCGATTATTGATAAATAATAGAGGTCGGCGATATATCGATACGACGATATTTTTATCGATATTTCTAAAAAAATATCGATATTAAAAATATCGATAAAAGTCACCGATATATCGATATTTTCAAACATTTTTAGTTTTTTGATGATCGTTTGGTAGTTTCATGTGTTTTTTCGATTTTCTTTATTCCCTTTTCAAAACCTTCAAAACCAAAGTTTGAACTTGGCTGCGAGACAGTTAAAATATCACCAATATTCAATATTTTACCATACATTTAAAAGCTATTGAAAATTATATAAATTTTTCTTAAAATCACTGCACCAATTAAGCGAAAATATAACTTTTTTTCTGTAATAGATCCATTTCAGTTGAAAAAGTAGTCACCTTACAAAAAAGCAATCATGAAAAATAGAAATCCCCGAAAAATTTTGCCCCGAAAAACTTTGTTTCTGGCAAAATTGAAAATCAAATAAAAAATATCATGTATCGATATATCGATATTTTATCGATATTTTTTTTGATCGATGTTTCCGACCTCTAATAAATAATCATCAATAAATTCTGTGGTAATGGAATATTTTCAAAGAGCTTTATTTTTACATTTGTTCAAGCACAAAGTAAACATGTTTCAAACTATGTAACCTTTTCTTGAACAAACACTACTAAGAAATTTACAGTAGCGAATTATTATATAAATTACCATATCTTTATTCAAAAACATATTTTTCCAGTAGGTAGTCAAAATGCATCTATTACTATCTCTTTTGAGTCCCAAATTGGATTCCATTGAAAATACGTTAATATAAAATATTCTTTTGTTTTCCCCCATGTGAGGATTATTTTATTTCTTTAAAATAATTTCACACAGTCACAAATTGGAAACATTTTATCTCATACCAGAAACACTATTTTGACGTAAAAAAAAAAATAATAATAATAATTTCCTCCTCATTCCATTTTCTAATTTTTCGTGTTGAATTCATCTAGTTTAAGGATACATATTTTACAACTACATTAGTAGTTTGTGCATCTGCATCTCGAAAGCGAGAAATATAGCATCTCCAGGGAACCTCAACAAATATCTTTCCATTTACCATTGCAGTTTGTTTCAAACATATTATCACTTAATATATAATATTCTTCGAAAACAAATCATTAAACAAATGGTAAATGTTTTTATAGTATACATAAAAGCGCAGTTAGATTTAAATGCCCGTACTGTTTCAAATTGAGTAAAAAATAAATGCAATACGGTAACTTAATATTGTTAAAGCAGGATTTTTCTCCAAATTTAATGTTTTTAAATTAATTTATTGATCGCAAGCACAAATCCTACAATTCTGTCATTTAGTTGAGATACTACTTCGCTAAGTTTTGAATAACATTCAATGAAATCATCAATCTTATTCAATGTCATGACTTGTATTTTTGTTCATTTTTTTAAAGTAGTTCTGCTTGTTGAACGTTAATTAGTTTTGTACGATTGAATTGTTCACTCAGTGATCCAGTGTAATTGTAGAAATACTTTGTGATATTGTATAGCCAGTGTAAATTTCATAATACATAACAATTGCTATGGAAATATGTTCATTAAGGGAAATAAGTATTTGCTTACAGTTTTATTCGAAATTGGATTATAACCATTTCGGTTTAAATTTAGAAAGATCAGTAGTAAGTTAAGGAATTTCATTTTTGCTTGGAATAAAATTGATGAAAGTAACGAACCTTTATTATTTTGATTTTCTTTTAACCATTCAACGTTAATGTTCACATTATTTCAATAGGTTAATGATAACTATTATTGATTATTTAGATAACCTTTCCTTTAATAATCATAGCCGGTTTTATTTTATTATTGGCATTGAAACGTGAAAGAGAATTATCGGATCAACATTTAAGAAATTTGTTTCTAATTGTCAAAGAAAACAGAAAGATATACACGTAGAGAAAAATGATGATTAAATTAGTGGAAGATAAATTGAATAGAAGTAAGGTCAAGACAAAATTAAAAAAAAGACAAAATATTTAGACGTAGAGAAATATGGAGAAATAAAATAAGAGAAATAGGCAAAGGTGACATAAAAGAAATATAGAAAGATAAAATCAGAGAAATAAATAAAGGTAAAATAAAAGAAATATAAATAAATTGAGAGTAATATACAAAGTATAAAATAAGAGAACGAGATTAAAAGTTGAAATTAGAGAAAACTTTTAATATAAAATTAAAGAGATTTTAAAAATAAAATCTGTGAACAATTTAAATATAAAATTAGGAAAGGACAGAAAGATAAAAGTGGAAGAATACAGAATGAGAGGATAATACAATGCTAAAACTGGAAGAGATAAATTGTAGAAATAAAGACGAATAAAATTAGGAAAAGAGAGAAAAAAAAATTAAAACGGAATCTAATTATTTAAGTATGACACCAAAAAGATAAATAAACAACTCGTGGCCCCAAATCCATACACAAAAAATATAGAAAAATAAAACACAATAATACGGGCGCCCACCTTAACAATCCAGGAGACGCATATAATAGAATTCAGAAAAAAAAATGAAGACAAATCACCCGCCAAGGCGTGCATTACACAAAGAAAAACCGCGATTGGCGTGTGCGGGGAAAAAAAAGAAGAAGCGAAGTAAGGCGGGAAATTCAAAAAGTTGGGTTCAACGGCGTGTGGAAGGGCTGGTCTGACCCACTTTCAGTAGCCCCCATGTTTCGAAGAACTTCCATCGCAGTTAAGGATGGAACCGCGATGTTGACACACCTGTCGCCTTCTCTGTCTTGGATAGTCCAGAAGCAACGTTCGAATTGGTGAGCTTTGCTATTAAGGCATCTTATTTTTTTTCTTCTTGTGTTTGGGGTCGTGCAGATTAAACCGCGCTATTACGAGTTGGTCCATTGTCCGATGAATGGGGGATTGCTTACTTTTTGTGCTGTTGTGAAAAGATATGCTGTTTGTTTGTGGGACGTGAAGGATAGATAGTTTATTGTTTGACTTTGGAAGCTGAGAATTGTCTTGTAACGTAAGGTATAATTTGAAGGGAATAATGTTTGCGCTGTTGCTTCTTTGAATTTTAAAACGTTTTGATGCTATTCAAAACCTTTCTGGATCTGTAGAAGCATCTTCTAGGTTTGAAACATCGAAAACTGTAAGCTGACGAACACTGAGAACGTCATTGAATTTTATTAGAGACTATGTCTTGTAAGTATTTTTTGTGGGTCATCTACTGTAAGGAAAATATCTGAATACATTTACTACATTTACTCTCCCCCCTAATTAATATTTAGATCAACTAATGTACTACATATATGCCTTGTAACGGAAATGTCCTAAAAAACAGCAGTAATAAATACATATATGAACAGTAGCTTTATATCTGCATTAATTAGATAAAAAAGTTTTTAGACGGTTAACACGAAAATTTTTGGCGGCCCCATCGTCTTCTCGTTAACGGGGTTTAACCTTATTAGGTCTTCCAAACCAAGAGTTCCCGACAATTATTTACTCTATCACCTCAACCTTACTTTTTGGTCCTTTCTGTACTAGATATTCCTTGCACCTGTAACCTTACATATTATTAGTGTTATAGGAGCAATATGAAACAAAGCAACACAGATACTAATCACAAAACTGTTTATATTTTGTATCACACGTCTTACAAATAACTTTATCGACTTATATTAAACAATACTACATTAAAGTATCTCTAAAGTTAAGCAAAGGAAGTCTAATATCTTGAATTTGCCGATTGGAACGGTTTCAGTTAACTGGCGTTACGGTTGATCGGTGTTCGGATAACTCGTGTTCCCTACTGCATTTCTATTGTTACACCAGGCATAGAAGTCCACTTTACAATTTATAAATTACAACTCTTCGTCGATGCTGAAAGAATTAGTTTTTTTTTATTATTATTATTTAAACTTGATGCAAAAATCTGCATCTGATAATACTACTGATCTCTATGTAACAATATACCTGACTCCTTTTAGATAAAAAAAAAAGGTACATACTTATCAGTTTGGATGAGGACACATTTCATTTTGAAAATGTATTTTATCCATCAAATGGCATCTTGAAATTATCTTTTGGTAAAAGAGTTCAATTTTACATTCGAGTACGGGCTGATGTGTAATATCGTATGAAATCGATTTTTTTTTCTTCTTGTATAAAAACGCCATTTTAATTCCTATTCATATTCGATAATAACTGAACGATATAGCAAAGATATGATGAATCATTAACAAAAAACAATTTTTATTTTACTTTTAATATGTAAATTAAGGAACTAAGAACAAGAATTATTTAACATTTTCGTCCAGAGTTCTCTAAAAGCTGCTCCGTTCATAAATCAGACAGAAGAAAATTAACGTTAACTCATTTTGAGATTAAGTATATAAGAGATCCTTTTAGCCAAATGGCTAAGAGAGTTGCGATAATTAATCATGAAAATCTAGTCTTAAATGATTTCCGTTTTTCTATTCTTTCTATTCAGTCTTTATAGTTACTTTAGTTTAAGTATCCAAATTACAGAAAATCAATGTGAATCTTGCATAGAACAAAATTCGAAAGTAGTTTATAATTTTCCAACATTCATATAAGAGACATTTATTTACTTCAACACTATTATAGCTTTTTAAATTAAATTTAATGCAAGTCCTATCCCAAAAATTTCGAAAAGCATGTCCCCCCCCCCCCCCTCCGAATATGCTATTTATCACCATTTAAGCAAAATTGTATTTATTTATGAACTTACACAATAATTACGTGAAATATACCCTTTAACAATGACAAAGAAATATCATTTACAAAGAAATTCAATTTTATGACTTTAACTGTTGACTAGGAAACATATGACCCACATTTTTGTCACCCAGTAATCTAAAATTACCAAGTCATCGTATATTTGATACGCCCAGTATTTATAACAAGTCGAAGAATGACTTTTTAATTCTAAGAAAATATATTTTGAATTGTAAAACTGAGGGAAGTCATTTAAAGCAACTAATGGTTCATTGATCTCCTAAACTATAATATTCAGCAAAGATCGATCGGTCCTTAAAAGTCCTTAAGAATTACTTCTTTCTGGTCGGCCCTAATAGTCCTTATTTTTCTTTTTTGGTTCTTAATTTTCGATTTTGCTTTCTTAGAACTTTTTTTTTTTAACTATCCCTAATTTCATTTGTATTTCCTCCTTCTACAAGTTTGCATCCCTCTTTGATTAGTGTAGCAGTTTTATCTTCTAAGTTGCTTGGAATCCTTATTTCGAGGAAGATTTAACTTCTTTTTATTTCACGTGAGGATGGACTTTCGTTACACATAAAAAAATTGCCTAAGTTATAAATACAATTGTATTAAAACATTATTTGATTCTTATAATGTGATGTTTTGAATTTACGTTTTAAAGAAAAGAATTAATTTTAGTCTCTCTGCAAATTTATAAAGAGGTCCTTAAAAAATTCAAAAGTAAAAAAAAATCAAAAAAAGTCATTAAAAATTACTTATTTTTTACTTTTCAAAAGCTGCATGAACCATGTTCAGGTAAAACTTCTATTTCACGATACTTTGTTTCTTCTTCATAATATACCTACATGACCTATTATAAATGAATATGGACCATGTTTCCACGTTATGTTAACTTATAATAAATACAAGAACCCGTGTTAAAAATATTATTTTGTAAACAACGTGAAGCTTAATCAAAATATATATTTTACGAACTTAACTTTTTTTGTAGGATATATATTTGCAGTTTACTAGTTAGTTTAAAATACATTTTAAAAAGTTGCTTTGAGTAAAATGTCTTTTAGTTTTAAATTAAATAAATTGGGGCTCCAATTTGGTTATGAAGTAATTTAGAATCGATCTTCATAAGTTAATAAACTGAGTTCATTTTTAAAATAATAATGATAATATCAAATCCATACTCAAATTGTTCATTGACGAATATATTATTATTAAAACTACTCTGTGTCACTTCTATCTTGAAAAGAATCCTTTTCTTCAATAGTGAGCGCATTTTTTCAATAATAATTACGTACATAATCCGTATTGTTACATAATTTTAATTATCAGAAAAAGTATTACTTTGAATTTCTTCCTACTTATCCCCTGTTATACAAGTTTTATATTTGCATTTTTTAATTATTAATACTTTTTAGTGTCTTAGCGTTATATGGTTTAGTTTTTACCTCTTTATCATTATATCTACTTCACAAATATTTGATTTATATTTGCAGTTTTTCTGAACTTCAATCAAAAACTTTAATTAAAATAGCCTCTTGTGTAGCAGTAAAGTTAATTTAATATAGGATTTTAATATACAAAATTTTGAGCTATGGAATTCTCAAAAGTCGAAAGAATAAAATAAGAAATTCAATAAGAAAATAGTCCATAGAATAAAAAAAAAAGACATAATAAAGGAACAATATTTAAATACAAATAAACTTATAATTCTTAAATTTGAACTATTACACAGTTTTTTTCTGAGGAAATAACCTTAATCTATTTTCAGAAATATTCGCAGAGCATTATGTCTTAAAAGTAGCGGTTTATTTATGTAAGCAATGCTTGCTTAGTATAAAGAATTAAAGCCATTTATCACAGCTCTTAACAATGTAGCTTCTCTTATCTTTTCAATTTTCGTTCCGCTGTGAAATTATCTGATCCGTGAAATTATCGCATCTTTTATGCACTGATATGTTTTTGAAACGAGGAAGAATCGACTGAGTTGAAGATATTACGAAATAAGTTTTCCATGTAAAAAGAATTGAACATTTACATGTAACGCATTTATTTCAGAACCTAAATTGTAATTTTCAATGCCTAATCATTTATAATATATAAAGAAACTTAAATCATCAAAGCGATTAGGAATGAACACTCGCTTTTTTCTATTGTATTATTTTCATTTAAAAATATTCGTAATTGATAATTATTCTCATAATTTTTATTGAGTAATTGCGCAAGTTGTTTTATATTTGATATGACACTGAAGAAAAAAATAATAATCAATACGTGATGCATTGCTTCTTTTATTTTTCTCTTGTTACTATTCCTTCAGTAATATGAAAACTTTAAATAATATTTATAATTTTACATTGATTAACAAAAGTTTTAAATTTTACTCAAAGTTGCGTAAGATTTTAAAACTTTCTTGAACAAAACTAAAGAGGGTTTTAAAAACAAATTTTAGGAAAATTGACCCGTTGTGGAACACAAAACCTGTTCAATGCAGCATAAATTTATTTAAAATGTTTCCCTATTGTTATACATTTTAATTAATAAATTTAACTAACATAATCGTCCAAGAGTTTTTTTTTTTATACTTAAAACTAAATATTAATTTTTCACGTCGTATTTAATATAGAGTTCAGTAATAAAATGGACGAAGTATATTGTTAAATTTAAATGCAGTAACATATAGTTGTTATTCAATATGTCAAAATTTTCAAGTAAGCAAAACAAAAATAAAATAATACAACCCATAAAATGTTTTAAATATAAACCCTTTATAAGCATTGCCAATTTCTATATTCATTAACAAAGCGCCGTTTCTGTTGCCTGCGTGTGCTTGGTTTTGGCATCTAATTTTAAATATTGAAAACATCTCTATCGGCAAAATATGCGATAAACTACTTTTCAAAATTTATTTATTAAAATTGATCGTGAATTTATGCACTCACATCCAAATATCTTTTATTTTTTCTGATTAAAATAATTTTATTATTTATTTATTAAAATAATGACGGCAAGTTGGTTTATTAGTATTCCGTGAAAGCGTCCTTTTAGTGACAGTGACAGCCGACAAAATTTGATAGAACACATTTAGACTGAGAGCCGACTGCAATTTTTGGACCCCATCGAACATCATTCTGAATTTTTTATAGAAATTAGAGAAGAGTGAGTAGATTACGAATCCACTGGTCTGCCGTGGCAAAAATGGCCGAAACTGGTCAAAAATCAACTTTTAATAAGTTGAACTAAATCCAATTGCCATATGCGCCATAACTTGCCAAATAATGAGAATTTTTTTTTTTTATTTGGTAACCCTCACTCTTTAATTTTTAATTAAGAAGGTTGCAGATGATTCAGATATCTGGCGACGGTCTACTTGCATCTATTAAAAGGGAGCTAAGTTGACAAAAATGTTACGTCACTTATGATGTAACTGATGTCGCCAATTTGGCTTACTTTTAAAAGATATAAGTTTTCCGAGCCAAAGATCAGAAATCGTTTGAGCTTTTTCTCATTGAAAATCAAAATGAATTGGGTTGCCAGACGAATAAGTTTGTTCTATTTTTGGCAAGTTATGACATATTTGGCACTCGGATTTTAGTTCAACTCATTCCAAGTCGATTATTGATCAGTTTCGGCCATTTTTGCCACGGCAGACCAGTGGATTCCTAATCTACTCACTTTTCTCCAATTTCTATAAAAAATGCAGAATGATGTTCGATGGGGTCCAAAAATTGCAGTCGCCTCTCGGACTAATTGTTATCGACATCAAATCTATCTGACAAGTTTCAGCTCGATTGGATGACGGCCCGAATATCTACCACGAAAAACCCTTTTAATAATAAAAATTAAATCAACTCAGAAATAAAGCTACTACCTTCTAAGCACCCTTTCACACTGTAAGGAAGGGGGGAAAAAAATCCAACTCAACTTACCCAACAAGGTCACAAGGATCTTGAACTTTACCTCTTTTCCGGTCATTATTATATATCATTCTTCTTCCACACGATTCTTACATATTACGCCAGAAGACCATAATGTTATTTTAATCTTCAGTGTCTTTTTTTCTTTCTCTTTCTCTTTTCTTTATCACGAATGCATTAATTCTAGTCCGCGCATTAGCATGCGAAAAGCGTGTGTAAAGTGCCTCTTTACATTACCATTACGTTGAGTTTAAATCGTTTTAACTAAGGATACTGCTTTATTATTTGAAATGCTATCTATCTTTTTGTAATAATGACTGGTTTTTAAACCGGATTTTTAAACTAGAACGAAAGGCCAATAATTTATATATAATATAGTTTTAGGTTTTTAAAAGAATCATTTTTTAAAGTGAATATCTATTTCCAGTTTTGAAATGTTCATTGAGTTTTCAAATTTAATAAGCTTGAAGGTAGATTTAATAAGGTAGCTTTAAATATCGCAATTTCTTTGCTAATACTTTAGGATCAAATGTGCAAGTATTTTTCAAAATAAATTTTATAGTTAGTACTTTGTTTTGAAATTCATTGTTTAATGAAGATAAGATGTTAATTTTTTTTTCCTTCTTTCTTTTCATAAGATGTTTTAAGATAAAACACTCTTTAAGATAAGATGATCATTTTTTTTTTGTTTAAATCAAAGGAATTTATTATTTATTTTTTGTAATTGTTAATGTAAGTCAAACTAATGCAAGAATTTCTACAAAAAAACTAACACGAAAATTAATTTTCTCAGGTGATAAATTTATACGACTCTAGAAAAGTAGACAAAAATCATTAACTGGTAAGATGTCTAGATTTATTTATTTGCAAAAATAAGAAAAACTTAAAAAATGAATAAAAAAATATCTACCAAATAAAATCACTATGGAATATGGGCCGACCAAACGGTATAGTGGTTAGCGTGCTAGCTTCTGGACCGCGAGGTTGCGGGTTCGAGTCCCGTGTTGGCATGGGTGTTTGTAAATGTATGTTGGCTTGTCTAATGACGAATGTTTCGGCGCATAATAGCCCTCGTGTTGCTGACGGCGCCAGATAATCTGAATACAACCACTATGGAATATGTAATTTCAATTAGATCGTAATATGATTTTATAATCGACTGCTTCAGGAGTGTTTTTCGCGATGAATATCATATTTATCAAAAGCATAAAACATGCTATGAATACTTTTTAAAATACTATTGTTATTAACATAGAAATTCGTATTCATTGTTCATTAACTTTAATATATTAGTGTTTGATAAAAACATGTTAATGTAAAGATTTGTTTATTTATATTCTTGTGACTTATGTAATTCTTATATAATGAGCCCTTCTTATGTACTTACTTATTTACTTATGTAAATTTATTTAAATCCTTAACTTATGTAACCAGATGACTTACTTTTGTATCCAGACTTATGTACTCCAGATATAATTCAAACTATTTTAAGCTGTTTAAATAATAGTTATCTTCATAGATAACTGCAAATATATAATATTTATATCATTGGTATTAGTAATGATTTTTTTATAACTTAGTTGGAAGGTTTATAACATTTATTTTCTTAAATGAAGTTTTGTTCATCTCGCCAATTGCATGAAATTTTATATCATATTTGAGAAGTGTGAATTTAACATTGATCGGTACTTGCAGAATGTATCGCTATGAAACGCTCAGAGTATTTTTGTTCGTAAACATTAAAACTGAAATTAATTCTCCATGAAATATTGTCAAGGGATTAATCAGTTTTAGTGTTACTTAAAAAATCGTTATCCTATTATTGTAACAATAGATTAATTTAAAGGAATCTAGTCTGTTTTGGTTTATTATTGAATAGGAATGCAACTTTATGTGAATTATATAGAATTACTTTCATATTGAAATGACGTTTAAAAACTCATAATCTTGAGTGAAGAGAAATGTTACAAAAAAAAAAGTTTTAAATCAGGAGCTCCGAAAGGAATAAGTAAATACATTACACTTTTGAATAATATTAAAATTATGAATTCCTTGAAGCTAAAATATTGAGATTAGACTAATTTATCGTTACACTAAACAAAGTTTCTTATAAGCATAGTTTTTGCACGTTAATTTTTCTTGTGACTAGAAATTTCGATTTAACAACATCTTTAAAGTAGATCAACAGAATTTGTCTTTTAAAGATTATGAAATCAGTTTCTTCTTATAGTGAATTAAGTATTTTTGTATTAATGTACTATATAATTCAAATTATTATGCTATAAATAAATTAAATTAAAAATATAAATTAATATGGATTAGAATAATATACATTAATATACACAATTATAATATTATATAACTAATGGTATGTATTACTTATATTTGTTTTATTTTAAACTATTTAATGTAATAATTAATATTTTACTCTTTATTCTATAAACAAATTATAAGAACTATTAACAATAACCCCGGCATCGTTGCTTTACAGTAAAATAAGTTAAACAATTTATTATATTTTTTCTTACCAGTTACTTACTAACCATTTTGTTAACTATCAAAATGTAGTTAATTGTTTTAATTTTTGTTACGTCTGTGGTTAAATAACTAATAACATATCTTACAACTATAACTTATGTTCACTTACTTTTAATATTTTAAACTATAATCAAATATTAAATTCAACGCATCAGGATTTTGAAAATTGGCCTAACGAGGCATTCTGAGAATTCTGTTATAATATTATTTCCTTCGCTGTTTTTCAGTGAAAAATTAACGTCGTATTTCGTATTTTTCAGATCCAAAGTTATCGTCTCCAAACCTAGATTTTCATTAAAAACCTCATGCTTTAATTTAACTTAGTTTATTTGCTACTATTACATAACTAGACACATATTAATATATTAAAAAAACCTTTTGGGTTGTAAACATAAATTTATTTCAATAGTACTTAAGAACTATTCCTAGAATCGCCTCTGATGCTACAAAACCATCATTGTTTACTTGTACTACGTTTAAAAAGTTATACATCTATTAATATGTCTTCTTACAATAACCTATACCTCATTAACATATCTTACTATTTCTGATGATAAATAAATGTTAGAATTTCATTACGAATTTTAATGTGTTTTGGGACCTCTACTAATGCACTTCATAACCTTTGTTTACATTAATGGTAACATTCAAAATATCATCGTCTTCTAAAGAAAACGAATTTGTAAAATAAATCGTAAACACATTTAAGATCAATTTCTTTTAAAGCAATCAAAGTTGTTGCTAAACATTGTAACATGCCTTTGTATTTGCTATACAGCCACTAACCAAGTTATCTGGGTAAATATTCATTTCCATTTATATTTCAGACTTCTTCGGAATGCAAAAAATAATGAAAATATTCAAATAAGTTTCAATATGCTTAGTAAACTTGAAAATCCTAATCCCCAACCTACTACAGATTTGTTATTATTTAATACTAGTAGAAAAATTAAGTATCGATATTGTAATAATATAATCCATAAAAACTAAGTTTTTAATGCAAATCCTTTATACGCATCGCCAATTTTTATATTCATTAACACAGCACCGTTTCTGTTGACAGCGTGCGCTTGGTGTTGACATCTAATTTTAAATATTAAAAACTTCCACGAAATTTCCGATAAACTACTTTTAAAAATTTATTCATTAAAAATGAATGCAAATTTATGCACTCACATCCAAGTATTTTTTATTTATTCCGATTAAGACAATTTTATTATTTTTTTATTAAACAAATTTCGGTAACAGGAAAGAGTTTCTTCAATGATCTGTCAAATTCTGTTTCAGCGCGATTGGATGACGGAAAGGGGATTTATTAGTATTCCGTAAAAACGACCTTTTATTGACAGTGTTAGCCTCAGATATTTGATAGAATGCATTGTCATCGACATCGTATCTATCTGCCAAGTTTCAGCCCGGTTAGATAACGGCAAGGGGGTTATTTAGACCTCCGCGAATTTGCCCGCTATCTACAAACATACACACAAAATCGAAGTCAATAGTCACTGGCGTAGTCATAATTTTTTTTTCGGGAGGCGATATTAAATTATGAGGCAACAAATCATAAGAATACCATTTAAATTTACCATTTTAAGCAAAAAGATCCTTTGATTTTTCTGATTTAATAACAAACAGAAACATTTCGGGGGGGGGGGGAGGACATATCCCCTTATCCCTCCCCCTGATCACGCTCCTGGTTAATCGAAAGGATTAAAAAAAAATAATAAAAAAAAAAAAATTGACGAGTTAATCAATAAGCATCGACATGTAGTTGTAAAACTTTGAACCGCGATTTTTTTTATTTATTTTGAGTTCAGTTGAGTTCTCCCGTGCTTAGCACGGCCGTCGTACGACTTCTTGTTGATTGCCAATCCTCGCAAGTCATATTTCCCTCCAACCAGTTCCGAAAGAAGTTCTATTTTTAAATAATCGTCGAAAAATTGGCAGGCGTGTATGACAAATGGGTTTCTGGCTTAAGTGTGCCGAGTTTGATGGGTCCTGTTCGACAGGTTCGTAACTTCCTTTGTTTCACACGTTCTTCGCTTCTCCTCATAGAATAATATCCTCTTCAGTTGGAAAGATAATAAATAAATGACGTCCATCTCTCTCTCTCTCGTTCAAGAAGCATGAACTAGATTTCGAGAGGTGAGAAAACTGGGCAACGCGGTCATTGGCGCGAAGTGGTTGGTAGCCGATTCTTTCTCAAAACAATCGATTATTATTTTTTTTTTTTTAATCGATCTTTTCGAGTTGGCTATTAATGGGAGCGGGTCAGTAAGTTTTTAATAGTTTTTTTTTTGGTGGTGGGGGGGGGGGGGGGGAAGGGATGTGTTATTTTGAAGGGCAAGGTGAAATTGAGTTTGGAAGGATTTCGTTTGTAGGTTTTAGTAGGAGTTGTGGTAGCGATATTTTGAATTGAATTTTTGAACGGTGTTTGGGGAATGTAGATGTTGAAAATAACGGAAAGTTTAACGGATGTCGGTGTAAAATCACATTTCGTATTGTCGTTTTATTGTTGAAATATTTTCGGGGAAAAAATAGGCTTGCGTTGAAAGTTTTATTCAAAGGTTAGTAATACATTATTGTTGTGTTTTTAAAAACAGTTTATTATTCGATTTTTCTGTTCTCACATGATAAACGATTTAAAATGGCATTTTTTATTTAACTTGGGACATCGCATTAACGTGCTAAATCAGAGAAATCAAAAATGTAGTTTCAAGACTATAACATATTTTCAATTCTTTTATTTATTTTTATTATGATATACTATAATACAGTATAATTGTCTGCAGATTTAATTTTAAAATATTTTAAAATTCTATCGAAATAATTCGCTTGAAGAAAATCCTTTTATTCTTCTCTTTGTAGTTATGTTTTGTCCATGTAAGTCATTTTGTCGTATTTAATTTTACTTTCAACACACGAAGAAGCAAATATATGAAACTATAGTATTACTATAACTAAATTTCTTGAAGTTAATATTAGCTATTATTATTAATATTTTGAATTCTAAAGTAAAATATTGCGAACAATCTATCATGCACATGTTTTAGTTGAACGATTTTCATAAGAAGCATACTAATAATTCTCTTATTGGCCGTTTCAAAGGATTACTGTAATATTAACTACTTACATCATAAACTATTTATCATCATTTTTATCATTCACTGTATCATGAGAACATATATACGGAAAAAAGTATTCTTTCGTAGAAATATTTTAAATTAGGAATTCGTGATATCTACAGAAGCAACATCAACAAAGGCTCACAGAAATATCAAATACTCTAAAAGAAATTTATCTTTTGCTAAATTTTGTTTTGTCCATTTAAAAAAAAGTTTAAATATTACGCTCAATGGTTTATCACCGACCTAAGTAAATCATTATTGCAGATTATTATTATTATTATTTTTCACATATTAAACAATATCCATTATTTCTTTATAAAAGTTTCTCTTTAAATATACGAAATACTATTTTATATTTTCCATTGGGAATCATAGATTTGTACATTTTATTTGTGTACACTTCTCAGTTAAATACATGTATGCTAAAATTAACTCCGATCTTTATAAATGAACATATCTATGAATATTATTGATAGTTTATAAAATTCTCATTGATTTCATGAATTTTATTGACTATCCAATAACTCTCTTGTGAATAATGTTTTTAAAGATGCTATTTTTTAATGAATGATTTATGTTTCTAGTAGTTAAAGATACGTTTTTCAAGTATCATAATAGTTTGTAAAGTTAATATAATAGTATCAATATTCACTTTACAAATCCCATACGTTTCAATATCTTGTGAATAACGCTTTTAAAGATGCTATTTTTTAAAGATATTTAAAGATACGTTTTTCAAGTATCATAATTGTTTGTAAAGTTAATATTATAGTATCAATATTCACTTTACAATTCCCATACGTTTCAATCTCTTGTGAATAACGCCTTTAAAGATGTTATTTTTTAAAGATATTTAAAGATACGTTTTTCAAGTATCATAATAGTTTGTAAAGTTAATATTATAGTATCAATATTCACTTTACAATTCCCATACGTTTCAATCTCTTGTGAATAACGCTTTTGAAGATGCTATTTTTTTTAACGATATTTAAATATACATTTTTCTAGTATCAGAATACTGTTTAAAGTGAATATTATAGTATCAATATTCATTTTACAACTCACATACGTTTCAATCTTTTGTGAATAACACTTTTAAAAATGCTATTTTTGTTTGTTTGTAAGATTCATGTTTCTAGTAGTTAAAGATACATTTTCTAGTATCGTAATAGTTTGCAAAGTGAATATTAAAGTATCAATATTCATTTTACAAACTGCTATTTGTCAATCCGAAAAAATCTCCATTATGAAACACACACATCCACATCCACTGTATACAATTCTTTATACAAACGAACACCTCAAGAAAGAAAACTCCATTCAAAAGGAGATGGACACGTTCCCTCCATTGGCTGGTCACGACCGAAGCAAGTCTTGTCCGTGAAAACAGGCTCCTCTTAACACAGTTAAACGGTCAATGTCATGGCGAAGTGGACAGAAGACCTTGGCTTGGGGAGTTCGCCGACTGGAACGGACTCTCTTTTTGTCCACCGAGTCCACGACTGGTCGCGATGAATGAATCGGTGATGATTTCGTGTAAAAGATCAGACTGAGATGAATGAAAGCGTAAAAGTGGGAAGTGTGAGATGTGTATTGCTTTCGGATTGGCAAATTAGGACTAAACTAAACTCCAACTTAACTTGACATCACTAGACGGTAGATCGTCACCGTGCTCATAGGCAATGAATCCATTTTGGCGGAGTGAAGACATAATTCTCGCCAAACCTTTTGTTCTCTACAGGGTTGTGGTTTGGCGATCATTATGCTTTCACGCCTCCAAAATGGATTAAATACCTATGAGCACTGTGACGATCTACCGTCTAGTGATGTCAAGTTAAGTTGAAGTTTAGTATAGAAGAAGTCCTAGTAAGGATTATTCCCCATACTCGCTATGTTACAATCTTCTGACACAGTGCATTTAGATACTACTTTATAATAAGGCATTGAAATTTGGGGAGTTGGTATGAAAATGATCACTTAATAAAATGACATAAATTAAAAACTCGAAAATAACCTCTAATGTATTTTTTTATATATATATTTAAAATACTTCTGACAATGCTCACCTGGTTTTGTCTTTTGTTATTTTAATTTTCATTTATAAAAGGTAGACATTAAATGAAAACAATTTATGTCATTTCATTAAGAGATCTTTGGCGTACTTACTCACCAAATTTCAAAGTTTTATAGAAAGTAGTTTCTAAATGCACTGGGCTAGAAGATTGTAACAAAGATAGTATAGGGAATGATTTTTACTAGGACTTCTTCTTAAATATCTAAAAAATATTTGAGTGTAAATAATATGGAATATTGCAATGTCGTTAATATTTAATAGCATTACATATAAAGTTATATATTGTATTTAATATATTTTTTTAATATATTGTATTTATAATATTGAAGTTTATTTAATACAAAAAAAAATATTACATTATTTTCTATATCGAACTAATTGTATTAAATATTTAATTTATTAAATATAATATTCATTACATATTAACTTTATTCAATGTTCTGTTTGATAAATACTAAATTTAATACACATTAATAATATTGAATACACATTAATATAATTATACACATTTAGGTTAATAAACATTTAGTTAACACCTTAATGTTAATAAGCATTCAGTTTACAAACATTAATGTCAATACACATTCACTTAATAATGTTACCAATCGTTAAATTGATAGTTAATGAACATTTAATTTATAATGTTAATACACATTCAGTTTATAAACATTAATGTAAATAAACATTCAATTTATAATGTTAGTAAACATTCAATTTTTATTGTTAGTAAACATTCAATTTATATCATTAATAAAATGTAATTGATAATGTTTATATATTTCTTCCTAAAATAAAATAACTAACTAGCGAAAAGCTACTTTTTAATCCCCGAGCACAACAATTGCTGATGATATAAGAAAGTTAAATATCTGAAAGAAGAAGGAGTGTTCGGCAAATTATAGCCCTAAACTATATAGATAGTTTAATTTATCCGTTTTAGTCTAATAATGTATTTTATATTTAAAGGGTAATTAAAAAAAAAAAATATTCGCACTTTCATCGTTTGAAATTTGCTTTTAATTATGATTAATTCTTTCGATAATTATTTTCTTATAATTATTGGAAGAAGAAAATTTGCGTCTGGCAAGGGGCATGCTGAATTGATTACTTTGTCACTAATACCTTGACAATGTTTAAATTTCCAAAGAGTATTAAGCAAATTATACTTTGTTATCTTTGACATGAATTGTAAAACAATTCTTGCAAAGTAATTTTTATTTATAAGGACAATTAATTATATCTTGGATTTCTGTAACATTTCAGAATGTAGTTAATTTATAAAATGGAATAGTATGCAATATAATGATCGTGTATACTTTTATTTAATTACATCTTTACATGAATAATTTTATTTAATTGAATGAATAATTTTGTTTAATTGAATGGATACTTTTATTTAATTATATTAATTGTCTTTAACATGAATAGTAATATAATTCTTACAAAGATATTTTTAACAATAAGGACAATTAATATCGTGGATTTGTATAACATTTCAAAATGTAGGTAATTTATAAAATGGAATAATACATAATATAAGAACTGTGTATAATTTTATTTAATTATATCTTTACATGAATAATTTTATGAATAATTTGGATGAATAATTTTATTTAATTATATTAATTATCTTTGACATGAATTGTAAGACAATTCTTACAAAGACATTTTTAATTATAAGAACAGTTAATGATATCTTGGATTTCTGTGACATTTCAGAATGTAGTTAATTTATAAAATATAATAATATTTAATATAAGAACTGTATATAATTATATTTAATTATAAATAATAAAAATATTTTTAAATGAATTAAAGCAACGCAACTATGACATCTTATTTATAAATTTCTCTTGCTATTAAGTCCTACGAATATTTCCTTATGCATCCTTTATTTATTTTTCCACCCTAAAGGGAAACTGCTGCAACATGATTGTCAATTCCTTAGGTTTCAAATTATTAGGTTTTTAAAATCCACAAGAAATTGCTCGAATGAATTATTGTATTATGTTTTGGTTAAAAGTTAGAATATGCTGATATGGAATATGGTATGAATATATAAAGTTATAATATAATATAATATTATATTATGTATTATATTATATATTATATTATGTATTATATATTGTATAATGTATAATATATAATATAATATTATATTATATATTGTATAATGTATAATATATAATATAATATAATATAATATTATATTATATATTGTATAATGTATAATATATAATATAATATAATATATAATATAATATATAATATAATATATAATATAATATATAATATAATATATAATATAATATATAATATAATATATAATATAATATATAATATAATATATAATATAATATAATATATAATATAATATAATATATAATATAATATATAATATATTATATATTATATTATAATATATAATATATAATATAATATATAATATAATATACTATGATTTATTGATGCGGAATGTACAATATTTGCGGAAATGTATAATATTTGTTATATTAAATGGAATAAAGGAATATATTTCATTATATATCATACATGAATATATTTTGAGAAAATTTCCAAAACTCATTATATTATCTTAATTGCGTTTAAATATAATTGTATAAATGTCAAATATTTTTACTGAAACTTTATGAAACATAATCAATATATTGTACATATTAACATACAATTTGTTCGGGAGTTATGCTGACCACGTACACACATACACACAAGCAGACTTTTTTTTTACCACTTTTTTGAAATCAGGATATTCCTAAACGAGGAGAAATACAAAAAATTGATTTATTTTTACCGAATGCTATACTTTTATTATCCTATGTAAACAATATGGGTAATTGAAAGTAAAAATTAAACACAAGATGACTGAAATATTTATATTTACATTTATTTGCTAATTAATGAATAATTTAAGCTTATATTGTTAAATGTGATACAGTGTTGTTAATTGATAAAGTAATGATCAAAAGTGTTTATAATTTTTTTTTCTTTCAAGGTTTAAGTTTTGTCCAATATACTTTAATTTACTTAAACTTTTCAACGTTTTCAGCATTTCAGCATTGTATTAACACATCATTTTAAGTAATTTTTATCATTTTACATATTTTACTGATAAAGTTTTTGCCACAATAAACTCCCCCCCCCCCCCCAAAAAAAAAAAGCTGTTTTATTAATGCTTATCTTAGTGACTAAACTCGTTTTGAACATTACTACCTTTAAATACACATTTAACTACCGTGAACTTTTCTAAATCCTTTATATTTTATAATAACCCAAAATTTGTTTGAGCTTTTGTGGCGGGCAAAATATCTTCGGAGGGCTAATGAACCCACTTGCCGTCATTCACTCGAGCTGAAACTTAACACATGGACTCGCTATAGGTAGTTTTGGAGGCAAAAGAGTCAATGGCAGGGAGGAAATGTCTTCTTCGTAACGGTCAAACACTATAAAAACTTTATCAGAGCTCAAGATTGCTTGAATAAGTTTCAATTTCATATAAAAGTTGGCACAAAATACAAATACAAAATTTATACAAATACAAAAATTACGACCAATTACAGGCACAAGGCTTATCCAATTTAACCTTTCCTAACGATCCCCAATACAGATCCAGCTGTCTATTAAAAATGTTGTCTCCGGTACAATTTACGATAGGGTCCGGCAGATTTTTCCACTTATAATTACTGTAAAAATAAGGCTTCCTATTATCCAAGTTAAAATGAGATTAATCATCGTGGATAATGCGATTTATAGGATTCGTCGTAAGAACTCATAGGTTAGTTTTTTTTTTAGAAATAAAGATTCCTTTTACATTAATGTAAACGATTTTAAGGGGATCTGGCAACTCCATAGGAGTCCATGTTAAATTAGATAACTTCGGGGGAATCTCATTTAATAACTGATTTTTCAATCATTATGAAACTTTCACAGTATAATATTTAGATACTTTTAAATACTTCAACGAGAGATTTTTGTTATTTTTTAAAAATTAAAATAATTATGATTTTCTAAAAATATGTTTAAGATTTTTTTTTTTAAATTTTAGACTAATTATTATTATTATTATTATTATTTTTAAAGCATGCTACTCATAAATAATTCTTCGTGTTAAAGTACATTAAATACTTTATGGAAACATGTATAAAAATTTCAAGCATTTATGTCATATAGATTTTAAGCTATGTGCCCCCAAACATGAAAAAACGGCATTTTGAGAAACTCGACTTTGAAGTTAAAGAACATGCATTAAATACCTACATTTTGTTTATTTCAAAAAATTACCAAAAACACTTTGAAATAAGATATAATTGCAAATGTGACATCATTTTAAAGAGAAAAATTTATATTTTAATAAATAGTAATAAACTCGAAATTAATAATCTGAAAAATTTTCATGTGCCCCCCCCCCCCCTTTAAATGAAATAAAAAATTATCTCTTGTTTCAACAAAGCCTATCTTCTTTTCAAACTTCCAGTAATAATTATAAAAGACAAAAGAAATGCCTGTCAGTTGTGAATTTGAAATTATATCAGAAGCATTCTCCTTTCAATATTTTGTCCGTGTTTCAATCTTAAAGATTAGGCTTCGTAACTGACTAGACGCGTTTCAGATGTGTCTGAAGAAACTCAAATTATATTTTCGCACGACGAACAATATTTCTTTTAATCGAACTTTCGAACTCCTCGGAAGCCTTTAATCTTGGCCTGACAACTCGCGGAATTAGGGATTCGAAATGAGGCAACGTCTCCTGCATCACCTGGAGGAGGTTTCTTGCAGACGATCGAAAAGGAAATTAAATAAAGGTTTGTTATATTTTTTGTTCGTCATCTTCGGGAATCGTATGAGCAGTCGTACATCGAAGTGAAGTGAATTCATTGATTTATGGGAAAAACGGAAATGATTTTTCTTCCTGGAGATTTCTTACCGGGAGTCAGTTCTTTGGGTATGTTTTGAGTGGATAAGAAGGCGCGTTTTTTTTTTTTTTTTTTGTTATTGGAGCTAAATATAGACTTTTGGCACGGAAATTCGATTTCGGAAATGACTTTTCAAGTTTGATGTGTCGAAAACGCTATTGTGTTAAAAAACTATTCGATTGTGTATAATAATATTTGAAAACTTACACGCTGTAGAATTTATATTATTTATTACTTGAATAATAATTTAATTTCAAGGTTTTGTAAAAAAAAAAAAAAAAAAAGTATATTTGCGAGTTATCGTTAAATTTCTACCGAAAGATCATTTCAAGGTCATTTTAATTTCGAAATTATCAATATGGCAATAGAAAATGTTAGTGAATTACTGTCAAAATCATAACAAAATTGGATTTATGACATTCTCATAGCTTCTTTAATAACTTCCCTGGTGCATTTGTTGTGTCTGGGGATATAGATACTCTTATTAAGAAAAATTGTTATACTTCTTTCCATTATTATTTAACATAAAGCTGATTAATATAAAGATTTTCCTTGTTAAAATGTTAATACAATAAATCCCAATAAAAAAAAGTTATGAACATATATTTTGCCTCTTTACAAAAGAAACTTTTATCTTTTCAACTAGGACTCATGTTTCATTGAAGGATCTAAATATTTTTTTATACTACCGTAGTCCATCTATTATTAATATTATTAGCATCTATTGTTAAATATACGTATCTGTCTAATTCAACCATCTCTCATGTTGTTATGTTAAGATATGTACATTCACAATACGACGAAGCTTGCCATCAAAAGTTTTTTTTTTTTTTTTAATCTATTGTATTTTTTTTTATCACAAAAGAAGCTCTTGAATTTTTTAAATATGAGTTTGTTAGCTTCATTGAAGGACATAAACAGGGTTCCCAAGGTCATTGAAAGTCATTAAAAGTGCTTAATATTTTTGAACTTGTTTTCAAGGCCTTGAAAGTGCTTGAAAATGCTTAGAGGTGCTTAAAAGTCATTGAAAATGCTTAGAGGCCCTTAAAAGTCCTTAATATTTACAGATGTTGTCCAACTGCTAAATTTATAAAATTACAACTCGGACTTGCTATTCCCGCGTGACCGCCACTTATCTGCACCGTATAGGAATTTTCCGACATATTTTTGTATTACGCATCCACCAACTTGTAACTTTTTTGGTAGAATATGCTTTATTAAAAATTTAAATACAGACATGATGCCTGAAAACAAATATTCGTAGGTCCTTAAAAACATGAATTAGGTCCTTAAGAGTCATTGAAAAGTCATTGATTTTCATTCATTGATTTGAGTGGGAACCCTGATAAAGACATTCGATGCTACCAATAGAATATCTCTATTATTTTAGGAACTTCTGTAAATGTCGTCATATAACTCCTTCGGACTAATTGAATTAAAGGCCTCTTAAATACATCGACAAGAACGATAAAATATTAATGTCACTACCACCGTGTGGTCGACTTGTATAACAGTCTTTTTTTAACCTTCTCTGTTGTTAAGACATTCTATCACAATATAATGACGTTTTCAATCAACAATTCTGATCTACGTTTTCTCCTTCTTTATTACAAAAAAAAAAAGAAAAAAAAAAGTTAAGTAATTTATGTTGTCATATATGAACGATGAAAAGTTGTACCCAATGAAATGGGTCTGCACCACCATACAAATAATCCTGGGGGCGCCCATGGAATTATAAATGATTTGAAGGCTTATTAGTTTGGTTTGGTTATCGCTGCAATTTGGCAGTTTTTATCTGTTATAAAAGTACTGAAGAATACCAAATTTTAAGTATGATGTTGGTAGTTTCACAGTGGGCCGGCCGTTAAGATGAAATCCTATACTAAACTCCAACTTAACTTGACATCACTTAACGATAGATCTTCACCGTGCTCATAGGCAATTAATCCATTTTGGCGGAGTGAAGACATAATTCTCGCCAAACCTTAGAGCCTTTTGTTCTCTACAGGGTTGTGGTTTGGCGAACATTATGCTTTCACGCCGCCAAAATGGATTAAATACCTATGAGCACTGTGACGAACTACCGTCTAGTGATGTCAAGTTAAGTTGAAGTTTAGTATAGTAAGGATCATTCCCTGTACTCGTTATGTTACAAGCTTCTAGCCCAGTTCATTTAGAAACTACTTTGTATAAAACCTGGACATTTGGCGAGTAGGTACGAAAAGGATAACTTCGTGAAATGACACAAATTAAAATCTCGAAAATAACGCATAATGTATTTTATTTTATATTTGAAATCATTACGTCAATGGTTCCACCTGGTTCTGGCATTTGCTATTTTAATTTTCCTTCATAATAGATAGATATTAAATGGTTGGTTGTTTTCAGATTATCTGGCGCCGTCAGCAACACGAGGGCTGTAATGCGCCGAAACATTCGTCGTTAGACAAGCCAACATACATTTACAAACACCCATGCCTTACACGGGACTCGGAACCCGCAACCTCGCGGTCTAGAAGCTAGCACTTTAACCATTATACCGTTTGATCGGCATAGATATTAAATGAAAACAATTTAAGTAGAACCTCAATTAACCGACCCTCCTCTATCCGGAACTCTCTGTTAACCGGAAATCATTTAGTCGACATCAAAAATCTCCCTAATGAGTAATAAATCATTTGTTCCTTTTTTAAACCGTAATCTGTTCCCTTGCTCTAAAGTTACATAAGTAATGGTGAGGCTTTCGACTGTTTTTCTAAAGAACTGACATGGTTAGAGCAACCTTCGGATGCAGATCAAACTGAACTATTGCCTTCTAAAAAACTTCGGGATAGAGCAGCGAAACAAAGATTATCAAGATTATTGCAATAAAAACTCATTTCCAACAATTATGTCATAAAAAAACATTAAAAGTCCTGTATTCAATAAACGAAAATAATTTACTTTTTATTGTTTTTTACAACTCTCTTTTATCCAGAATTTTCGCTTAACCGACCTACCTTTGGTCCGAATTAGGTTGGTTAATCGAGATTCTACTGTAATTTAATTAAGTGCTATTTTTCGTACCTACTCGCCAAATTTCATTGTTTTATACAAAGTAGTTTCTAAATGCACTGGCCTAGAAGATTATAACATAGTGAGCATAGGGAATGATCCTTACTATACTAAACTTCAACTTAACTCGACATCACTAGACGGTAGATCGTCACTGTGCTCATAGGCATTTAATCCATTTTGGCGGAGTGAAAGCATAATGTTCGCCAAACCACAACCCTTTAGAGAACAAAAGGCTATAAGGTTTGGCGAGAATTATGTCTTCACTTCTGCTAAAATGGATTAATTGCCTATGAGCACGGTAAAGATCTATCGTCTAGTGATGTCAAGTTAAGTTGGAGTTTAGTATAGTACTTCCTCCTAAGACATTTTACTACCGGTAGAATCTCTCTATTATTTGAGGAACTTCTGTAGGTGTAATTATATACCTCCTTCGGTCTAGTTGGGATAAATACCTTCCCATTTAATCGACAAGAACGATAAAATATTAAGGTCGCCCTGCCATGTCATCTACCCCCGCGTGGTTAGTGCAAAAGAGAGTGGGGGAGGTTTCCAAAACAGTTTAGTGCCCGCATGCAAAAAAACGAGGTCGCCCATCTCGAAGTGGGTTATGATAATGAAAATCGAGACCAGCAGAACAATGACAGATCTCCAAGAAAGTCCCGATCCGCCTGGATGATCCCCCCCCCCCCCCGTTTTCATCAGTTCGATTTCGATCCGCATCGTCTGTTTTCCGAAACAACGACTTGGGGGACGATGCCCCACTAATTTCTTAAAAGAGAATGGCATCATCTAACGGTTTTCCATTTCTTCTTCTTCTTCTGCTCATTATGGCTTTTGTCAGTGTTGGATCTGTTGTCGTCATTGTTCGTCAGCGTTTTGTTTCTCCAGTTTAGGATCTTTTAGAATATCGGGCTTTTGTTGTGTTGTTTTTAACGGTCGGAGGTTGAATGGGAAATGTGTGGAGTCATGTAATGTATTTAGGTGGTGTGCGGTAACATGGTGGGCGCGTTAGAATGACGGTTGGTGAATTTTTATTTTTTTTATTTTTCTCCGTCTAGTTATCGTTTTGTTTAATATCAATGGAATATTGCTTGAAGAATTTCTGTGTATTTATATAAAAGTGCATTTCTCTGCTGTAAGCCCGACACATTTTGGCTCTTTTTTTTCCTACTCGTAAACAGAAAAGAATTCAAAAATTATTATGTTTCTAAAAATATTAAAATTCTAAAGCAATTATGTTTTTGTTTTATATAGCTCTAGTTGGTGACAAAGTTGTGTGGAAAATGAATTATTTTAACTAGATCAAATATAAATTTATAAGCCAGTGACGCGTGGGTCTCTGTGCGTCGGTGATTATAAATGCATATTTGACCTAGTTAAAATAATTCATTCTCCACACAACTTTGTCACCAACTAGAGCTGTATAAAACGAAAAAATAATTGCTAGGTTCATAATAATTAAGTTATATTATATAAAAGTAATATTATATAAAATAAAAACGTAACTATTAACTTCATCTTAATTTTATAATTCTTATCTGTTTACAGGCGACCAAACGGTATAGTGGTTAGCGTGCTAGCTTCTAGACCGCGAGGTTGCGGGTTCGAGTCCAGTGTTAGGCATGGGTGTTTGTAAATGTATGTTGGCTTGTCAAATGACGAATGTTTCGGCGCATTATAGCCCTCGTGTTGCTGAAGGTGCCAGATAATCTGAAAACAACCATACTAGTTGGTGACAAAGTTATATGGAAAATGAATTATTTTCCATAAGACTTTGTCACCAACTAGAGCTATATAAAACAAAAACATAATTGCTAGATCCATAATAATTAAGTAATAATATATGAAAGTAATATTATATAAAATAAAAACATAACTATTAACTTCATTTTAATTTTATAATTATTATCTGTTTACGAGTAAAAAAAAAAGAGCTAAAATGTCCCGTGCGTCAGCTAGAGAACTGCCCAAAAGAGACTTACAAGCATATGTGATTTACGTTGGTATTTTTAGTAAAGTTATTTGGAAATGCTTTTAAATTATTTCTTTAGATCTTTTTGGTAAACTCTTTGGTTGGTTGATAAAAAAACAACGATGATTGCAGCTACAAGAAAAGTTTATTTTTTAGTCATCTAAATTATACAAAATCTGCCAGCATGTCTAACAAATAAATTAGATTTTCCGTGTATTGCTTGTTGAGATTAAAATGAAGGTTATTAGTAATGTTTTTCATAGTCTCATCACATCATCATTAAACATAATTTGGAATTTTAAATTTATTCACTTTCAACCAATTACTGAAATCCCCCCCCCCCCCCCCAATTGTTTGGTAGTTTGAAATATAGTTAAATACATACTTATCAAATGTTTAGCAGCTGTATAATAGAGTTAATTTGATGTTTCAATAATCATGCTGCCATTAATTACAAATTATAAAGTTCCACTTAATTAGAAACACTTCAAGAAATACATTTAAAAATTGGCCTTCTCAGAAAAGCTTTTTAAAATGAACTTTTTTTTTTTTAATTCAAAATAACATTAATTAATTTAAAATAACTAGCAGAACAAAAGAAAGTTATGTATTATTAAATGAGATGTCAAAAGTGACAATTACTTCTCACGAAATTTTGAGTTGTCTAGTTTATTGATATTTTACAAGTTGGAATTATTGTTCCGTACGAAGAATAACTTTTCAAATAAATAAAAATTTGTTTCCATACAAAAAATACAAAAAAATATTCGTCTTATTGCTATACCACGATCTGTGTATAATATTTTCTTAACCTGAAACCTATCTGTTGAAGAATGAATTTATGCTCATTTGTATACAAACTAATAGTTTCTTTTTTGTGCTTTTAGAGGACTCAGTGATGGGACGAGCTCGAAAGATTACTTTCAATGGGAATTTTATTGTCCTCTTGGTGTTGCTGCTATCTTCACAGGTCAGTTGCCTTTCAGATGTTTATTCAGTTTCTTTTGCATTAAGCCATTCTGCGAATTCATACATAGTTATGCACGTAAGAATAGTTTATCATTCCTTTCCGTCAGGTTTAGTGAAGGGCATATTTAATTGGACACATTTCGGAACGCGTATAGTTAAAATATTGTTAAGAATTTTTGTATATTTGTAAATATTTCGTAGTGTTAATTTTGTAAATAGGAAAATTTATGTACATTTCGCACAAGGCAGTGCGATAGTTCGTCTTTAGTTTGCTTCCCCGCAATGTTTGTCTTAATTCTTGATAACGAGTTTTACAGAGATAAAGCTGGGAAGCGAGTTTTACAAGGAGCAGGGTATTTAACATTATGGTAATGGCAATCTCGCCAAATTGGCGAGAGAGAGCCAAGTTGGCGACAGTTTTGGCGACTAATTTTGTCGCCAAATTTGGCGAGAAATTGCCAAAGGTCGTCAAGCTTGGCGTCCATTTGGCGACATTTTCGGTCCTCATGTACATGTATAGGACTTTTCTTGACTACGATCTGGAAAGTTCTCCAAATGTCTATCTCTAGAAGATTCGCGAAGTATCGCCTCCCTATATAAGCCCGAGTGAGTGAGTTGACTGGAATTACTGAGTTAGTTGTGATACTGACTGAGTGGAGTTACTGACTTGCTTGTCTGTCAGCGAGCATTCAGAGAGTTCCGAAAGCGAACTGTATTGCATTGTCTTTTGCGGCGATTTAGCAGTTGTGTTGTCAAGTTTAGCTGCTGTTTTGTGCTCTATTGTTGTGTATAGAGCTGTATTGAGTCTACTAGAACGAGAAGTTCTGGTGTTGTAAAGGAATCTGTGAAGAGTTGTATTGGAATAAATTTCTGCAAGTGTTAATCTGCTTTGGCTTCAAATCTTTCGAACCCATCCACGCAACAATATGGATCATACTATAGTCCAATACAACTTACCCTGACCTCATTGAATTCGTTACAGTGATATGTGATTCGGTTTTACCATGCGCTGATTGGCTGCGCAATAATCTTACATGTGACGTCATGAGCTGAGTGGAGACAGGGTTAGCCGTGATACCCAATGGCGATTCTTCAAGTGAGTGACGTCATGAAATAGCTCGGTCAAAGGCAGATGATTCGTTGAAACTCTTATAGTAACCGTGGTTAGAAAAGCAATTATCATATACCTCGTGATTTGTTCGGAACTATATCTCTTACGTGGAAGGATCTATCGTACAGCTTATTCAATGAGGTCAGGATAAATTGATAATTTTTTTTAAAAAATATGTTAATGTTTTTTAAGGTTTTAAAATATTTTATTTCATTTAAAAAAAAAGCATTTTATTTCTTTTGTTAAGTTTGAAATTCACGGAACAATTTGATTTTGGAATCATGGAATCATAGACACCCGTTCTACCCAGGTACAAAATACAACAGGATTTTTTTTTTTTAAATACACTCATTTAGTTTAATTTTTGGTTTATTTCTGCTCTCTGTACTCTGCAATTTGGCTAGTAGAGCATAGTCTATATTATTCGTAGTTTTGGTTGTGAATGCTTCATAAGAAAATAATATAGATAATCCAATTATAGTGAAGAGTTGAAAAAAATTGAAAAAAAGTACTTCTAAATTATTGAGTTTCTTTGAAATTGAATAGAAATACTTCTAATAAAAAAACTATAACTTCAGTTAACTGTTGAGTATTTTTATAAACCTTTTAAAAAAAATTATTTTCAGGCCACGCAATGATAACAGCTTTATCTATGCGCATTGCTAGGCATTACTTATAACAAATGAAAAATTGCCCATTTAAGTTAAAAATCTGTAGGATTTTAAATGCTTTTGAAATCCAATAAATGTCAGTGAAAATAAAAAGAACGAAAAAAATCTTTAAATCAGGAAACCTTCTGAAAAGTAGACATCTTGATTGAATATTCAATTCCTCGTCTTGATATTAAACGCTATCTCATTCGTAGTAACCAAACAATCAGTGAAAGACTGTTTACTTTTCAGTCCAATTCTTGTCCAAATGATTAATGACCCTCAAAGTTTTTCAGACCCAGAAACTATCCAAGGGGAAAAAAAAAAAATTAAATTCTTTTAGTCTCTTAATCTCAAACACATCATCCTGCTATGAAATTAACCCACCCACTACTTCATTTACGACCCAGCTAAATAAATTCCTCAGACCGCAACAACACAAACCCTAAACAAAAAAAAAAACGGTTTGTTTTCCCCGAATTCCTCCTCTCAGCATCTTTTCCTTCTCAAATCGTTCCTCGGCCATGCCCACCCAATAAGCAGCACCCAAAAATGCGACGATTCCAACCCACCCTTATAATGGTGGTCAAGATTAAGTGGGGTCAGCACAAACCCCGTTTCCAAATAGTCTTCAGGGCAGCGCACATCACGATCTCAGTATTATTCAAGTCCGGTCATCCTTACCTCACACTGATTCGCATCCTTGTTGGTCCACTGGAAAGGGGCTGGACCAAGAAACGCAGTTCTTTTTTGAAATGTAGAGATCGGATTCATTTGTTGGGTTGTGTGTGTGACAAATGAGGCTCGTGATTTGGTATCCCCCCTCCTCTCTTCTTCATCTTCTTGATTTTCGATTTATTCGTAGAGTTTTGTTGATTGAAGTGGCAACGGGTTCTTATAAGTCATCATGGAGTGCCATTTGAGGAATCGATCAAGAGCAAATGAAAGCTGTTTCTGGGGACGGCAAACATCTCCTTAGAAACCAAAACTGGTTTCAGACAATGGACTACAAATGATGATTCGTGATTTTTATTTGATTTGATTTATATATAAATGTTTTTGTTTTTTTTAATTAATAATGTGTTTACATTTTCAATGCATTTTGGCAATTGCCCATTGATGGGTCTTTACCATGGAGGGAGGAGAAGGGGGGGGGGTGCAAGTCGTATATGGGGGTCCAATTCCTTTAAAGTTTATATTGAAACCTTGATTTTTCAAAAAATGATATTTAGATTACCTTCTAACATATTAAATAATAGCCATGCTTTAATTTTTCTTTTCAAAAAAATCACGCCGACCAAACGATATAGTGGTTAGCGTGCTAGCTTCTAGACCGCGAGGTTGCGGGTTCCGAGTCCCGTGTAAGGCATGGGTGTTTGTAAATGTATGTTGGCTTGTCTAATGACGAATGTTTCGGCGCATTTTAGCCCTCTTGTTGCTGACGGCGCCAGATAATCTGAAAACAACCAACCAAAAAAATCACTGAAAACACATATTATACCCTATGATTTTTACCGCTTTATTTTTAATTTTAAAATTTTTTATTTTTATTTTGAATACCTTAACTTCCCGCAGTCATCCATTTACTGGCCATCAATATTTTCTCTTAATCCGTAAACTGAAATCTGCATATATTTTGAAAGTTGTTATATTTTAGTTTAAATCTTTTGGTTTGGTAACTTTGAAATAAGCTTTAGAAATATGAACTTGTTGTCACGCTATCCAATTTGTATCAAAGTTGAGGCTAATTTGCATAATGTAAGTTATTTTTAGTTAATTGAACTGCTAATTGCAGTTCCGCATTCGCGTTTATCTGTATCTGTTACAAATAAACGCGAATTCCCTGCTACAATTAGCAATTCAATTAACTAAAAATAACTTACATTATTTCCAGATATAGAACATTAGATATAGAATATCCAGATATAGAATTTTATCAATTCCAGATATAGAATCCTTTTTATTTATACATCATACATAGCTACATTTGCTAATAGTTTCTGTTGCAAGGTTAATGTTCATTTTCTTCTTTTCGTCCAAACGCTTTCGGTGCTCGGATTATGGATATGGATTATGGATATCAACTGCTGGTTGTTTGTATACCGTATTGAGAGTTTTTGTACCTGTACTTTTATATTTGTTTACATGCAATTCATTAATTCTTTTCGTTAATTTTGTTTCTTATTGCTGTATTTTAAAATTGGTAAACTTGGATTTAACCCCACATGCCGTTATAAACAATTATTGCATTTGTTACTTTTCCAAAATGGCGCGTCGCGCCTTAATAGTAAAGCGTCTTGTGAACGTTGTAGAAATAAATGCATTTTGAATAGAAAATTTGTATATACACGTATTAATAGTTACATTAATTGCAACTGCTAAATATTGATGGAAACACTTTGCTGGACGTAAAACATTTATACGCAGTTTATAAGGTTGTGATACGATATCGTATGTTATTTGCTTGTACAATTTTTGTGATCTTTTATATACAGATGTGTCGAGTGATTTTTGGTCACTGTTACAAACAAAACATCATATATAGTGTATTTGTGCATGTTATTAAACTATTCAGAGAGAAAAATTACGCTTGAATTTTTATTTAAATTTAAAGAATGTTTCAAACATTTGCCAACAGATCCAAATGTTGGCTTGGCCTGAATAATTGGGGATTAAAATTTCGGTTAAAATTCCAAGTTTGTGTATGGATTCTATGCTAAGGTGATTTTTACCAAAAAATGGCAGCCTTCCCTTTTTTTTAATGACAAGTGAACTGCCTATGGTTGCCATAATTTGGCGTGGTTTTTTAACCATTTACCACGTGGGTAGTGCACTAATCTCTTACCATTCTAGTGTAATATGTTTGGCCATTATCACACTTTTCCAAGATTATATGAACATTACAAAACGTCTCAGTAGATGGTTATACTTATTTTGGAAATAAAACTTTGATACGACTGATGGTCCGCAACTTTTAAACATTTAGGAAATAAATGTGTGTAAACTGATCTTTTGGGCTTGTCTGTGATTGGTTTGTACATGTTTAAATTTTATCGGATGACCATATATAGATATTAAGTCATTAAATGAGGTGATATTGCTAAAGGCTACATTAGAATCGCATGACGTGTAATAGTAAGTCTTTGTAATCCAATAGGCGGTCATGTTTGGCGTCAGAGGGTAGAGGTAGAAGCTCTATATGGTCTTCGTCTTTTGACACATACGCTGCCTATCACGAGTTAGTTGGGATTGTCGGGTTGTTACCCAGTACACTGTCCTGATCAGACTGCACCCGATCGGAGTTTCCTTTCAAGCTGGAATTAAGTGAAGTAACAAAAAATATTTTTCATGTGACATAAATATCAGATACATCTTTGCTTCCTCCATACGGCTAGTTGGAAGCTTCTGTTTTTAAAAGACACTTTCAGATACTTCCAGCAAAGAACAGCAACACCGATCGGGTGCAGTCTGATCTGGACAGGCTACTGGGGAACAACTCGGACATTCCGCCCTGATACGTGGCAGCGAATGTGTTAACATTTCGACGATCCGTGTTTTTGTCAACCACAGCAACCTTAAAATCGTAAATCGGCAAGCTGCTAGTAACGTTATAACTGTTACTAGCAGCTTGTAACGTAATTGATGATACTAGAAGCTACATAATCAACTTTGCATACCAATTCCACTCATAATGGCCAACACATATCAATGTGCTGGGATTGAAATATAATATCGCATTAATTATGAGAATAATTGATAAATTTTAATGTTAAAAGTAACATATACTTCAGAATTTTTAAAACTAATAATTCTTTGATATTGTTGCGTGGACGGGTACGAAAGATTTGTAGCCAAAGCAGATCAAAACTTGCAGAAATTTATTCCAATATAACTCTTCACAGATTCCTTTACAACTCCAGAACTTCTCGTTCTAGTAGTCTCAATACAGCTCTATACACAACAATAGAGCACAAACAGCAGGTTAACTTGGCAAACAACTACTAAATCATCCCAAAAGACAATGCAATACAGTTCACTTTCGGAACTCTCTGAATGCTCGCTGACAGACAACTCAGCCAGTAACTCCAGTCAACTACTGACTAACCAACCAACTCCACTCACGACCGGTCTTATATAGGGGAGGCGAACATTCTTGAAACTTCTAGAGGTAGATATTTGGAGAACTTTCCAGATCGTAGTCGAAAAGTCGTATACATGTACATGGGGACCGAAAATGTCGCCAAATGGTCGCCAAGTTTGGCGCCAAATCCGTCTTGACTCTACCTCACCAATTTGGCGAGATTCCCATTACCATAATGTTAAATGCCCTGCTCCTTGTAAAACTCGCTTCCCAGCGTTGTCTCTGTAAAACTCGTTATCAAGCATTAATAGACAACCTGCAGGGAAGCCAAGTTAAGACGAACTATTGCACTGCCTTATGCGAAATGTACATACATTTTCCTATTTACAAAATTAACACTACGAAATATTTACAAATATACAAAAATTCGTAACAATATTGTTTGCCTATAAATTATGTATCCAAAATAGGACAATAGTGAGTTCTAATTTTCCAGTATTATTCTAGTTTACAATTTCATGAGTATTTCACGTACTTCAAAACATATTCAAGTAAGAAAAATTTACAATTCAAACCGATTGCTTCGTAACATTTGAATTAATTAGTTGAAATTAAAGTTCAAACGAACCAGCTCGGACTAATAGACCAATTTAGACAGTAAACATTTGGAAAATTTAGGAATGTAAAATTTGAACTTGCATTGTGAATTTCGAAAAATTTAATCATTTAGTTTATTAATAGTTAATTTAATATAATTACTTTTCTAATTGAACTATTTGTTTGATTTATAAGTTATCGCCACTATTTCAATGACACTTATACATTGTTTGAGAAGGGAAGGGGGGTAGTATAAGAGTTTTTCTTGTTTATTGAAAATTCTTGCTGAAATATAGTTTTGAAAGCAATTTTCTTACATAGTTTTGAAAGCAATCTTCTTACAAAATTTTCATTTGATATCTCAAATAATATCATTTCATAAAATGTCCTTTTGAAAGTTCAAAAAACACCGAATTTTGTAGTTTCAAATGTTTAAAAATCTTTCTGAGGACTTTCGAACAAATTTTATTAATTCCATTAAATTCCTCACGATTTGGTAAGGAAATACTTTTAAGGTATTACAGGAATTACTTTTTCGGAAGGTCATCGGAGTTGGGATGATGTATTCTATTGCTGAAAGATATGATTCCTTTGGTTTCCTCAACGTTCTTAAACTGTAACTTTCTCTTTTCTATAATACTGTCATCTACTGCATACTACTGCAACTTTCAAAAATTTCTTTACTATTTTTGTGTTTTTTTAGCTTCTATTTTCAAACAAATAATGCTATTCAAAATAAGCTATGCGAACAAACTATTCATCAGAAAAGCAGTGGTCTTATCCATTATATCAGTTTTCAATTTTTGTTTCGTATAAGGAGAGAATAATTTAATCTATAGAAACAAAGTTTTTGATATAAATCCTTTATATGCATTGCAAATTTTTATATTGATTAACATAGAGCCAATTCTATTGTCAGCTTGTGTTTGGCGTTTGCATCTTATTTTAAATATATAAAAAAAAAAAAAAAAAAAAAAAAAAAACCATTTCCATTATCAAAATACGTTTCAAAATTTATTTATTAAAAAT
Source organism: Linyphia triangularis (assembly GCA_963978545.1). Lineage (NCBI taxonomy): Eukaryota > Metazoa > Arthropoda > Arachnida > Araneae > Linyphiidae > Linyphia > Linyphia triangularis. The sequence goes on along the minus strand of OZ021722.1, from coordinate 9,610,410 downwards.
AAATGTGCATTTATAAATTCACGTCCAAATATCTTTTAGTTATTCTGATTAAAACAATTTTGACAACAGGACAAAGTTTTAACAATGATCGGTTAAAATACTTTCACTTACAGCGTCACTACGCAACGCAACGTTGAATTGACTGGACTACATCCCATACTAAATTTATGCATTCATGTCCAATTATCTTTGATTTATTCTGACTAAAATAATTTTAGCAACAGGAAAGAGTTTCGAGAATGATCGGTTAAATGAGATTTATTAAGATTCCAAAAACGATTATAGAAACGTGTGTAAAAGCGACCTTTTACTGACAGTGGAAGACCCCAAAACTTGATAGAATGCATTGTCATCGACATCGAATCTATCTGCCAAGTTTCAACCAGATGACGGCAAGTGGGTGAGTTAGGCTTCTGCAGATTTGCACGACAGCCACACTCACACAAACAAAGTCGAAGTTAATATAAGGGATTTAAAAAAAAAAAAAAAAGATCGTCTTAGAAAAAGCACCGTTTGCGTCTGACAATCAATCAGTCAATCAATCCATGCATCAAATTTCACTAACACTAAATAGGCTTTGCTTACTGTTAAAACAATGGATCCGATTTCAGATTAAGGCCACCAATTCTATTTTACCGTTACTTCTCTTTCAAATCGCGGAAACAATTAATTGACCTTAAAAGCCACACGGAATTGTCGCGCGTGAGCTCTATCCTCTATTCGTGTGCATCTAATCCAAGATCACGCATTCCCCCCCCCCCCCTTCAAGATTCGAAGACCGGTTTTGTTTTGAAGAAGAATGAACACAAATATGTCTTGAGAGATGGATATCAGGGAACATCTTTGCTCTTCGTGCAAAAGTATAATGAAATCGGCAGAAATGATCTAACAGGATAACTCACTGATAAACACCGGAGCTTTTTAATTTTGATTTGCTCTAATTAGTGTGAAAAAATAAATAAATAAATGAAACATAGTTTCAAGATTTATCTGTATTTACATCAAGGTAAACAATGCTTTTAAAAGATCCTGGTGTGATGTTAGGATTCGGGTGTCGAAATATGACAACAAAGGATGCACGCTTAAGATACAATGTGTGCTGCTTTAGCCTCGCTTCGTTGGAAAGAAAGGGGAGGCTTCATGTTTTGGCCATTATGGATAATTAGTTGGGAGGAATCCTTAACTTTGCGAAGGACAGGAATCCTTAATAAATGCGAAACAGTATGTGACGGAAAAAAAAGAAACATGTGGTATTTTGGACAGACAGAAATCTTTAAATACATCGGTTTGCAAAATTGATTGATTGGAATAAATTTGATAAGTCAAGTCAACGAAGTCTCATGACAGTGGCTCCCGGACTGTAATTTCTAGGCTAGCTAGAGATCACATCAACTGTGGGCATTTAAGGGTTAAAGGTTAAAGTACATGAGTCCTGCTGCATTAGGAAACGTTTCTAGGGTTTTCTCTATACTATCTTTAAAAAGTGGTTTAAATATTTTTTTTTTTGTTTCATCTTTTAAAGGGAATAAATTTCGTGTCAAACGAATAAGTTAACGTTAAATTTGATCTTCATTGTATGGAGAACTGCTTTTATTTCGCGTTAAGAGGGATTTCGTGTTAAGCGATTTCGCGTCAACTGGGTGTGACTGTAGTTACATTGCAGGCACTATAAAGCTAAACATTTCCTGAGATTGTTTAAAGTGGTTGTTTTTCTAATTGTATACCCGTAGATCATATCATGAAACATATGCTAAACAACTTGTATTTACAAAAAGCTAAAAAACCCGTTTAGGTGTGTGTGTATTTAAATCTTAGATATAAGTATTCACATGTTCAAAGTAATACTGTCATTCATATTTAAGCTAATTAATTTCAACCAAAATAATTTTCTCTTTTAACGCACATTCGCCATAGTTTTTTTTTTTTTATATCTGAAGCATTTGCAATTAAATTAAGCTATCTACTTTTCTCTGTACTTATTTTGAAATCAATGTCAGTGTTGAATTGAGTATGATTTTTTTTTTATCAAATTTTTTTCTCGAAATTCTGATCAGCAAAGATTGCAATTGTTTATACGTTGGGTTTATTGGAGCAGAAATAAAATTCAATCAAAATCAGTTAATATCTTCTAGTTCTCCAAGTCCCTTCGAAATTCATAAGGAGAAATGTTTTTTTTTTTTTTTTTTTTTTTTTTTTTAATTTTTTTTTTTTTTATAAAAGAATTCAAAATAGAATATTTATGGTGTTATTAGTGTATTCATTTGGTACTATACGAACGGACTAAAAACTATGAAAATAAAGTTTTTCGCTTATGTCGCAAATTAAAAAAAAGAAAAGAAAAGAAAAAAAAAAAGTTTAATTTTAAAAGATGATAAATAATTAAAATTGGACATCATGATATATGAAGCAATACATATTAATTATAATAGAATATAAAAATAATTACAATAGAATACAAAAAGTACTGTTATGTTCTTTTTATTGTTTATATTATACCAAAATAATATCTTGCAGATATCATAAATACTTTACATTGAACTTTGTTGTGAATTTCAGTTGGTTGGTTGTATTCAGATTATCTGTCGCCGTCAGCAACACGAGGGCTATAATGCGCCGAAACATTTCGTCATTTAACAAACCAACATACATTTACAAACACCCATGCCTACACGGGACTCGAACCCGCAACCTCGCGGTCTAGAAGCCAGCACGCTAACCACTATACCTGCGAATTTCAGGCTGCTTAAAAGCTGAGGTGAATATAAACTGATTTCGATGAAAGCTTATATTTTAGTTAATGAAATTAATACACAACTTTTCAACTTCAGTTCATTTGAATTTCGCTCCATCCCATTGTTGAGCATTCTACTGTTAAATTCTTTGAAATATACACCAAAACAAAATAATCTCTATTTCTGGTAGAACAAGACACAACCCAACATACCTCCCAGAAAACCGAATCATGCTCAATACAGGGTGGTTATAATTGAAGTTCAACTTCCAAAAAAACTGAAAAAAAGGAACTATTCGTAAGAATGACCTGAAATTTGACCTGAATATACTTGAAAAAGGGAGAAATAGATAGCATAAGAAAAAACAACTATTTCTTGCTATTCTTTTCTTCTTACGTCATACCATTTCCCTCTTCGTATACTCAGGTCAAATTTCGGATCATTCTGATTTTTTTTTTTTTTTTTTTTAATATTTTATATTAACTTCCATAATTATGGCCACAGAGCCTGGAAATCAAGAAAATGTCAGGGAGTTTTCTGACTCTAGAAAAATTACTTAAATTTCAGGGAATTTTATAAAATTTCGCAGAAATCAAGGAATTTGTCTCTTGTTTCGAAGGTACCTTTAAACTTTTCATTACTGCCAAAACTATTGGCTTAGAAGTTCTATTTGATCTACATATCTGGAAAAATTGGGGAAATTTAAAAAAAAAAGAAGTTTTTAATAAAATATTTAAGAATTTTTTAGAAATCTATCTGAAAAATATCAGGAAACTTTTCCTCCCGAATTTTGTGGCCACTCTAACTTCGATTTTGTGTGTGTGTGTGAGTGGTTGATTGGCTGGGTATGTCAATGGGGGGGGGGGGGTGATAAATCTGCCGAGGCATATAATTTTCCCTCTTGCTGTCATCCAATCTGGCTGAAACTTGGCAGATAGATTCGATGTCAATAACAATACATTCTATCAAATTTTGGCGGCTGTCATTCTCACTAAAAGGTCGCTTTTACGGAATATTGATTAACTATTTTGTCGTCATCCAATCGCGCTGAAATTAGCATGTAACCGATGATCGAAGAAACTCTTTCCTGTTGCCAAAATTGTTTAAATAAATAAATAAATAAATAAATAAATAATAAAATTGTTTTAATCAGAATATATAAAAAAATATTTGATGTGAGGGCATAAAATCACATTCATTTTTAACGAATAAATTTTACAAAGTAGTTTATCACGTATTTTGTCTATAGAAATGTTTTTAATATTTAAAATTAGATGCCAACACGAAGCACACGCTGGCAACAGAAACAGCGCTTTGTTAATGAATATAAAAATTGGCAAAGGATTTATATTAAAAACTTTTTTAAGGGTTGTATTATTTACAATTTTTTGGAAGTGAATCAATTATAACTACACTTTAAAGTGATTATTTTTAAAGTTCCAATTTTTTTTCCAAATGTAATATACGATTTAATATACGCGAAGAAAGAGGTAAATGGAATAGCATAAGATTCCTGACCAGTCTCCTAATTTACAACTTTTTGAAAGTTGAGCTTTAATTATAACTACATTGAGGGCATTATGTTTAAGGTACTTTTAAAAACCTGTAAAAAAAAAAATGCTTGTCAGAATGACCTGAAATTTGACCTGAATATAAAGAAATACGCGAAAAAATAGTTCGATACAGTTTTTTCTTCCTATCTATATACTAATCAAATTTCAAATTAGGTCAAACTTCAGCTCCTTTTTTTACAACTTTTTGAACTTGAATTATAATGACCCAATATACATAACCAGATGAAACCGATACTTTAATTTCCACACAAGACACGATAAAATCTTCTCCCAAAAAAACAACAACCCATCCTCAGTGCGCAATAACTACGCACAGACAATATTTGCTAATTACAGAAGAGACATTTGGTAATCCTTCCTCACCTTAAAGCCACTTAGAGCGACGCTCATTTCCGTAAACGGATAGGGGCGGATTCTGCGAGCTAATCCTTGTTATCTAATGAGAGCTCGATTGTGGGTCAGAGAATCCCGCATTTCCGCTTGTTTTCGATACCGAGAGGAGCACCGAAAACCTATATCTGGATTTATGGATTTGGGTTGTTGGTGATTTGTGGGGTGATATCGATAGGGACTGTAATTAAAACCACGACACCCGTTTTGGGGTTGAATTAATTTTTGGAAGTTTTGGTGATTTGGAATGAATGTTCTGGATTCACAGTTTGAATGTACAATCAACTTGCGATGACTCGAAGTCTCGTAAGTCGAATATTCGTTTATCTCGAAGTTTTCATTAGGTCCCAAGAATATGCCTTCAATAGAAAATAACTTCCGTTTATTCGAACTTCGGATAACTCGGAAGAATTTGGCCAGTCCCTTGAACTTCGAGTTATCGCGATTTGACTGTATCATGAGATCAGTTACTGCATGTGTACCATTATATGTATCGTACCTGGTTAATGTTAACTCGTAAACTGCTTAATTTTGGAAGTTTTGGTGATTTGGAATGAATGTTCTGGATTCACAGTTTGAATGTACTCGCGATAACTCGAAGTCTCGTAAGTCGAATATTCGTTTATCTCGAAGTTTTCATTAGGTCCCAAGAATATGCCTTCAATAGAAAATAACTTCCGATTACTCGGAAGAATTTGGCCAGTCCCTTGACCTTCGAGTTATCGCGATTTGACTGTATCATGAGATCAGTTACTGCATGTGTACCATTATATGTATCATACCTGCTTAATGTTAACTCGTAAACTGCTTAATTTTGGAAGTTTTGGTGATTTGGAATGAATGTTCTGGATTCACAGTTTGAAAGTATCATGAGATCAGTTACTGAATGCGTACAACTATATGTGTCATAACTCGGAATATACATTTATATACAAGTTTGGAGGGAGTGTGGTATTGAAAATTACAAAAGCTTTTTAACTATTGTACACTATGTATCATTTGTTACATTACCTATACCATCAATCAGAAAATATTATGGTTGTTCAGTGGCATTGAAAATTACATTACTTTAAGACTATGTACATAGCTCATTTTAGTCATTCTATCAATAACATAACTGGGAAAATAATACATTGGTTCAGTGGTATTGAAAATTGTAAAAGTTGTTCCAATATTTACATGGTTCCACTTTTTTCACTATCTGTTCAGTAGTATTGAAAACTAAAAAAAGTTACTCCACTATTTACATGACTAACTTTTTAACAGCTTAGAAAATAATGCATTGATTCTGTGGTATTGAAAACTATAAAAGTTGTTCCACTATTTACATGACTCACTATTTTACACTAATGCTAATAGCTTAGAAAATAATGCACTGTTTTAGTGGAATTGAATATTATAAAAGCTTTTGAACTAATTACTTAACTCATTTTAACACTATTTATATACTTTATTCATTATTTAACCGAGATTCATCAACTTTGTAACACTTAAAATTTTTATCCAAGTGTTTTTCAATATCAAGGCTAAGAAAATTTTACAGGGTGTTTATAAATTATTTGGGCAATGGACCTCAAATAGATTTGTATAACTTTTAATAACTAGGTGTTATTAACCATTCCCCCCCCCCCAACTAATTTATATTCACCATGCCTTTCTGTGTAATTTTTTTTTTTTTTTTTTTTTTTTTTTTTTTTTTTTTTTTGAAATATCAAAATTGCAGTGAAATAACGGAAAGTATTGATTAGAAAAACTTAATGATGCATTTAACTGTTGCTTTTATTTATTTAAGTCCAGTACTTCTGAGTGCTTTTGTTCAAGTAAAAATTATATACAAACATAAAACCTTTATCATAACTATGAACCGCTTTATTTGGTATATCTTAGATGATGTTGTGACAAATTGAATGAATTTGATAATACGTATCTGTGCTATAAAGAAGTGACATGTCTAATTTTAAAGGAGGTGTATTTAATAACAGTCTTAAGTGGACATATACTCGGAATATTTAAATATTTTAATCTGTACCACTCTTATCACTTAATACTTCATGTATCTCAAACAAAGAAAAGTAATGCGAGTTAATGGAATGAAATGTTAATAAACCTTATTTAAAAAAGAACCTAAGAATGGTTAATATAACTGAGCTATTTTTCTTTCTTCTTTTAAAACGTAAAAGGAAAAAAAAAAAAAAGTCTTAGTATTTATCTTCCCAAGTTAGTGTAAAATCATTATTTAATTTTTTTTCTGTAAAACAAGAAATCTATGACAATTTGAAATTGATGGTAAACCTCTCAAAATTATAAACGTATCATTTCCAAAATTTTGAGTTGTCAATGAATGTAGTCTTTTACTGCACTTGGATTGTTTACAGTTTAAAACCCACTGACGGTCATGCACGTATATATACGTTATTTGATCCCTAATTTTTCCAGCAATACACAACATTTTTAAATTTATAAATAAAATTAAAAATAAAATATTTTTTTAAATATTTTTGTTAAGATGATAGTTTATAACCTATCTAAAAGAAAATAAATAAAAAATAATAATAAAAAAAAAAATTATGCATTTGAATTAGAAATATAATTTAAAAATTATTGCAGAGAAAACCACTGTGGAATTTCGCCCATTCCCATGACCGTCAGTGGGTTAATTAAAATAATGAACGTAATTTCACAAAATCTGTAGCAATCAATCACATACAGCTTTTCATACTAAATGTCTGATTTGTGGTCACTAGCGGTGTTTACCTGATACTGAGTGCTGGAATGTGCTTAATGAGTGCTGGAATGTTCTTTAGTGCTGGAATTATTAATGAAGCACATTTAGTTGAATTTATAGGAAATAAGATTTTGCTTTAAATCAAATGGTGCAGAGAGCACACTCTTTATTGAAATTTACGCAGTTCAATTTATAACATTTATGCTACAAATTTAGTTAAAATTAAATTATACATATTTTAATATTATTTGAGAGGCAACTCCTCTCTGTAAATTATTATTATTATTATTATTATTTTTTTTTTTTTTTACATTATAAACAACCTTATCAAGTAATCTGTTGGTATAACATGCTCCAGTGACAAAATTACATTTAATAATAATGAAATTTTTTAAATATTTATACAGATCCCATGGTTTGAATTCAGTTCTGAATCAGGGCGACATTTATTATAACTCCAGTATCTTTGACAAATAGCGAAGAGGCGGGAGAAATATAATAATGTGGAAAAAGAAAATTGCGACATAAAATAAAACTTATTTAAAATCGCCAATGTGTTTAAAAACATAATTCAATTTCTACATTAAATGAATGCTAAATTATTCATCAAGTGATTGACAATATTATTATAGCCAAGAAAATTTAGTTGCAAATTAAAATTAAATGAGACAGTGGGAACATTGTAGGCATCGTAAGTTTGATGGTTTGTAGAAATAGTTAATAAACATAGTACAGATCACTGGTCTAGTCATAGAAATAATCTCAATTCAATTTATCAGGTAAATTTAATATTAAAAAAGACATTAACGTATAAACAAAATTCAATTTGGTTTAGATAGAATTCGAGATATTTTGAATTTTAGTTCATATCATTATCGTTTGAGAATATATCTTCAGAAAAAAAATTACATTACAAATTTTTTGAATGAAAAAAATCGTACTTTTTAGAGCAAAATAATACATTGTTCGTTTGTGTAATTATAATACTAATAACTGTTAAAATTTTTTAAAATATGTAATAAGTTATTGTTGGCATAAAATTGTAGGCAAGTTTAATTGAAATTAAATACTTTTAATTTTCCACCTTGTAAGGAGTAAGAAATAAGAAAAAAAAATGTATTTGTGTTTTTAATATAAAATAAATTTTATGAAACTTAAATTGCGTAGAAACTTTATTTTGACATTGAATTTCTAATAAGTACTTGCCTTTTTAAAAAATATCTCTTTGTAAGCGGGATGTATACAAACTATGAATTTTGAGCAATTTTCTTTCTGATTGGGAATTATTTTTTATCTTCGAATCAAAGAGATTCTATAGTTTTTTTTAAAATAATGTTTGCATTCAATGGGATAAAGTTATCAGCCACAACTACTTCTTCATAACTGCTTCTATTCCCCATACTACAACCATTCCTCTCTGTTTTAAAGTACGATATCATGGATTTGATGCACCTTTCTTTAACCGTTATTCAACATGGACAATAAAAAAAAAAGTATGCATTTTAATGATCGATCAAACAATTTTCATTACTCTTATTCTGTTCTATCCAAAGCTAAATACAACTTTTTTCAAACGTTCGTTTTTTTTTTTTTTCTCTTTTCTCCCCCTCCTCTTTTTCTTCTTTTTTTTTTCTAACGAAAGTACTCATTCACTTGGTGCTGGGAAAATGAAGCCATTGCCAGATGCAATTGGTGGGATAAAAAATACGGATTGCCGAGGATTGAAAATAAAATGTTGGGTTGTACACAGCAGAAATGTCAATAGTAGACCTTAATTAGTAATAATGTGCAAAAAAAATATATACTCTAACACTTTACAAGGTTTTTCGCATTCCCATCCAACTGTAAAAGTGAACTGTGATAGGTTAATCTTCCCACCAGCTTCGCAATCCCCGGCGCGTTTTTCTCTTTGCATTGACAATGGAGCAGTCTATCCAGTTGTTTATCTATATCGATGCTTGGTGCAGGACATCAGATATCATTTAATTAAAATCAAAATAAGGATAGAAAGAAACTTTTGAAAAAAATAATTATAATAAAAAAAAAAAAAAAAGAAAAAAAAAAATCCATTGTGACGAATTTCTTGAGTTAAAATTATCTATAAAAAGAAGTACTTTAATGTTTTATAAAGTCCATGGCAGAGAAGCATAATACACGTCTTGCATATTGACGCGTATTATGCTCCTCTGTTAACCGATAGTCTCGCAGGTGCCGGATTACTGCAGTCTGTATTCAAAGTTAGTAGACACGGTTGAGTTGGGTATCGGCTATCGAGTTGCCTGGTGAGAGTTCACCTGGTTTTCTCCCATTCGAAACGGAATTCTGGTGTAGTTTTCTTTGAAATACCTTACAGAATACATCCTCCCTCCAATGCAGTCTATCTAATGATGTTTCTGGCGCAGTGAGTTGCTTGCGCCAGAAAGAAAATCATCGATAACCAACCATACGCATAGGTATCTGAAATACATCCTAATAAAATCGATAAAAATACCTTTTAATGACACGAGTATTTTATCTTTTTAAAGTACGCCACAATGCAAGCCATTAAAACCCTGCATCCAACGCACGAACCGTGAAGAATATTTACTGAAAGCAATCAATAGGAACAATTTACACTACGGCTCAATCTCGGCACTCTGTAGGTTAAAAGATCACACTCTTCAAAGCATAAATGATCCTCCTTGTCCCCTTAACAGAAGTGCCCTATTGAATGCGACATCACGTTCATCAAGACATCACAGCTATTTCCAAGATCAAAATCAACACCTTCGAAAAGATCATATTGTTTAACTAAATCACATTCCCCCCCATCCCCCTCCATCAACCTTAAAACGTCTCCACGCATCGGCAGTTCATCGATCATAAACATAAGGGATTGAGGTTCCACGAGCGCGATTAAGAGATTAAGCGACGCAGACGCTTCTGCCAAATTAAAACACTACGAGGCTTCTTTGGATATGCTGGAAGTTGCAGAAACTGGTATATGAAGAAGCCTTCTGGCTGTAGGTGAGTGGAGTTTAGTTGTAGGTCACCGTGCTAAGAAAGGATTCTTTTTTTGTTTTGTTTTTGTTTCATAATGCAAACTAGACGGATGTTACATGGGTGCATCCTTGAAGATTCAACGACAGGAGCTATGGCAAGGCCGTCTAATTTTCAAGAGCACAGCTGGGTGTCGAGTTCTTTTTAAGGGCGGGGGATGGAACAAGTTCTTTATAATTAACTGAAGTAACTTTTAAATGCTGGTTCGAAGTCGAGGAATAGTTTTCGACCGTCTTTATCTTTTGCAGAATCGCTGTTCGGTATGTATGCCACGCGGATGGGTTGTTAGAAAAGGGCAAAGGTGAAGGATGCATTTGGGTTAACTTTTATAACTCATAAAATAACAAAAGGAGAATGTTATAGTAGTGTTTTATCTCTTTTGTCATTGTGGCGTTTATGCAGTAGGATGGATGTTGTTAAGCTTCGTAAGAAAGCATTTGAAACTAGGGAAAGTTCAGGTCTACTTATTAAACTAATGTCTTGACTGTTGGTGAATTGAAGGATATATTTCAATTTTAAACAGTGGTTTAATTGAAATGATTCTCAACGTGTGTTACTTATATTAAATTTGAGAATGAAGGTTGTGACATATTGAGTTTTCAGTGAATATTTTTCTTATCCAAGATGTGGAAAATTTTTGATGTTCTATAAATTATTCAAAAGAACACAATTTACTCATGAGTTTGTTTAAACTCCAGAATCTCAATAAAGAGTTTTGTTTCTGCAGTATTAATTTTTACTTAATTTAGACTTCTTTCACGCCCCGGGAAAAATTATTATATGTACCTCAAGCAAATTCTAAAGGAGTTGAAAGGAGTATATATATATATATATATATATATATTATTCTATAACTCTCAACATTACTGATTTTAGATTATGCATTTTTTAATTTTTAATTTTTTTATTTTTTTTAATTTTTTTTTATTTTTTATAAATGATTTAAATAATAAATAAAAGTAGTGTATTATATTTCGGTACTTTCTTAGGTATAGTTTCTTAGAGCAGAACTCTTTTTTCTATCAACTCTCTAACCATTGGTGTCCATTCAAATTTCATTAAGTTTTTCCAATAAAAATATTTTAAAATTTTAAATATTTTTTAAATTTCAATATTTCACATATTTTTAAATTTTAATATTTCAAATATATTTTTAAATTTCAATATTACAAATATATTTTTAAATTTCCATATTTGAGATATATTTTTAAATGTCAATAATTAAAATATCTTTATAAATTTGGAATCAAGCTACGTGTAGGTTTCCTTTACAATATACTTTTCTTTGATAATTTGATTTTTCAAAGATAATATTTCTTTGCAAAATAAGTACTGATAAACAAACCTACATCCTAATAGTCTCGGGTATGAAAAGATTAACGAGAAAAATAGTTTTATCATGAACTGCTTGATAATCTGCAGTTATAATCGATTGCGAAACACACGATGTGTGAGTACCCGCACTTGAACGGTTTTTTACTGTTTTAGTTCGTAAGACTATTTAATTTAAATTTATTACTAAATAGTTTAATTATTTTATTGTACCTATACATATACAAACCTGAACATTAGTAGTGTTGCGCTCAACTTCAGTTTGCTGATCTGTTTAATAATGTTTAAATGCGCATCTTTATAAATTACTTTTGATTTTAGGGATTTATATAACTTTTAGACTTATAAAGTACAAACATATACTGTGTACTTTTCTTCAAATATCAATGTGATTAAATGCTATTAACATCTTTTAAATTTTTACAGGCATACTTTTTATGAATTTTGGACTATATTTGCTATTGACTTGGCAGTTTTTATTGGATACATAATTGTTATTTATTTTTAAGTATCGAAGAATAAATTGTTGCAATAAAATGTACATTTTCCAACAATAACGTTTCTCTTTTCTTTTCAAAGGCATGGACGAAAGAAATTGACAGTGCCCAGGACTTGCAGCAAGAAGAATCGGTAAATCTCCCAGCAGAGCACAGAGGGGATTATGGAGGAGGTGACTATGGAAACGGCTTAGTCCCCCATGGTCATGACCAATGGCCAGGCGGAAGACCAGACATGGCCCAAATCAAAGCACTCAATGTGAAATGTGAAAAGAACCACATGAAGGTGTACATCGAATTCGATAGGCCTTTCTACGGAATGATCTTCAGCAAGGGACACTACAGCGACGCCAAGTGTGTTCACTTACCACCTGGTACTGGACACCTTGAAGCTAAATTCGATATTTTCCTCGGTGGATGTGGAATGACTAGTAGTCAAGGCAGTGGATATAACCAACCCGAACAAAGCACAGGGCTGTTTATTGAGAATACCATCATCGTTCAATACGACCCTCAAGTGCAAGAAATTTGGGATCAGGCCAGAAGACTTAGATGCACGTGGTACGACTACTACGAAAAGGCAGTTACTTTTCGACCTTTCCAAGTCGACATGTTGGACGCAGTGACCGCCAATTTTTTGGGAGACAACATACAATGCTGGATGCAGATACAGGTTGGAAAGGGACCGTGGGCCAGCGAAGTGGCCGGAATTGTCAAAATCGGCCAGACCATGACCATGGTTCTTGCCATCAAAGACGAGGAGAACAAGTTCGACATGCTTGTCAGGAACTGCATTGCCCATGATGGTCATCACCAACCTATTCAGCTTGTTGATGAGTATGGATGTGTGGTCAGACCAAAGATCATGAGCCCCTTCCAAAAGGTGAAGAATTTCGGGTCCTCTGCATCAGTTGTGTCTTACGCCTACTTCCAAGCCTTCAAATTCCCAGACTCGATGAACGTACACTTCCAGTGCGTGATTCAGGTCTGCCGCCATGAATGTCCAGTACCTCAGTGCGCCGGAGATCTCGGAGGTGGATACTTACCTGCACCAAGGGATCCATCTTACACTGAGAACAAACTGGTTTCTTACGCTGGACCAGAAGGTCACCCAGATGCCAATCCACACCAGGCCCTTCTTGGTGGTGTTGATCATCACGAACTACCAGCGGGTGTACTCGCTGATCACGCTTCCCATGGGGCTGACAAAGAATACGGACCTGTCTTCTTCAACCGACAAGGTGACCAACTGCCCAACAAAGGCAACAACATCAAGATAGGCAGTGGATACGGAGTGGCTGGAACTGGAGGCTCACCAAGATCCATCCAGGACCACAACAGGAAGAAGCGTCAAGCCAAAGAACAGATGACGGACATATCCACGCAGAAGGTGATTCAAGTGGTCGCACCTGGGGACGTAGCATTCAGTCTGCCCAGCGACGAAAAGGAGACCGTTGTATACGCCAGCAGAGCTGAAGGCGATGGCGTATGCATGTCAGTGCCAAGTTTCGCTGTGGGTCTGGTCTTCTTGCTGCTGCTGCTCGCCATTTCCACACTGGTGGCGTGTTTCCTGTTCATGAGAATCAAGCACCTTACCGCCAAGGAAGACAATTCCATTTCATACGACAACACGGAGTTTTTGAAAGTGGCCGTGCCCATGGCACACTAAAATACGGTATATTTACCCTATTTTAGGCGTACTTTAGTCATTTCTAATGACTGTTCTAGTTTTGTGAAAACTAATATTGCTTCTAGGTGCTACTTCCTCGTGTTTCACATTGCTGGATGCTTGGGACGACAAGATCCGAGTACCTCGCGGGGTGATTGCTAAGTCGCACATGGACAAATATAACTAAACTGAAGCAATTTGTGTACCATACTTCCAGAAGGTTGTCCTGTTTCACAAAATATTTATTTTTATTTATTAATGTGGTGAAATGAGCTGGAATATGGTTGACTTTACTCTAACCATGGAGGTATCACACATTGTGAATATAACACGATTTTATGCAAGAGAAAAATTATCTATATATTTGTGTGACTTTTGTACTGTAAGTAGAGGTTGGAAAACGTTCTTGCAGGAAAACAAATTACAGACTCAATGGGTGCAATTTTTTTTTTTATCTGGAAGCCAAAGGTAAGTGGTTTTTTTTTAGAAGTGATGGGGGTTTAATCATTCTTTGGAATACCTCTTTGTTGTTTTGTATTTGTCCTAAGCCTTCTTAAATTGAGCTGAAATGTATCAAATTCAATATTGTCTACAGTAAATGACAGACTTGCAAAACTGTATTTTGCAGTTCAACTTTATTCTTGCGAAAACAGTCCTTTATCCATACGTCATATTTTATCACTAAACCTACCAGAGACTAGTCAAATGACCGCTTTTGAGACTTCAATAAAAATTATTGAGTTCCAGGTTTTCATTTTCTTATAATATTATTACTTTTAAATATTTTTTTAACTATTAGATAATATTTTGTGTGTGTTTTATTGCCTATGCTAAATTTTGTATTATTTGTAATCAACTGGAAAAGAATATCACGTTTATTTCAAAAGCGGTAATTTGACCACCATTGGTAGAAATAGGTATACATAAAATGACGGTAGGTTTCGTGTTAAAGGATGATTCGCATTGCATTTTCATAGAATGTGTGAAATTGTGCTGCGCAAAGTGTTCCTTTACTGACAAATGTAATCTTCGCACTAAATGTTTTTTCGTTAACTGAGGCATTTCTGCAAACCTTTGAGTATCTTTTTATGGTGAATGTTTCATGGATAAAGATTGTAAAGCACCTTTCCCATTTTCCTTAATGCACACCATTCTTCAGGTTTCTGTTGCCTGTATTTGTCGTATTCTACCTGCTGGTATCTTGAATGTGTTTGTGACCTCTTCTTACAACTGTAAATTCCTTGTTAGAATAGTTCTGGTAACTATTTCTGTATTTGGTGTCGTCTACAAAAATTGAAATGACCGTCTTTGTATATATGTATTTTTCATTCAAAATGTTTGAAAGATTATTAAAATAATATTATTGTGATTTTTTCTTCTGTTTTATTTATTTTTTACAATATATATCTTTAGATATAAGAAAAGTAAAATAAATCAGTTCGTTGCTGTGTTCTAATTAAAGAAAACTAACGAACCTTGAAGTCAAATACTAAGATCTTCATAAGCTCTATTTATGTCTTTAGGCAAAAACTACCATTGATCCGTTTTAGGAGCTATTGAACTTTACAGCTGGAATAGTGTGATAAAATGTGACATTGACAATGTATGTTAGTTTTCAGAGAAAAGACAGAATCTTAGATAAAAGTATTTTTAATGTCAGTTTTACTATCCAATGAATTTACACGTCTTGCATCTTAATTAATTTGAGTAAAATATCTTATTTTGAGCCAACGATGTGTTTAGGAAATAGCTCGAATTGCCAATTTTGAGTTGTGTTGTATTTTATTTCAAAGTAATAACATATTAAGAATATTATGTATTAAGAAAGGAATTAATCTTAAGAAAAGGAGGATAAAGTGACTCCTTAACACATTATGAGCAGTTAAAGACAATTAAACATATCTGCCAATGTTTTTATTTACAAACAATGTCTCAATTATAGGCCTCTTTTTATTTGAAGGTAGGGAAATATCGATTAATGTGTTGGAAAGTATTCTTAGCCTTTAACCCTTGGTTAGGCGCGCGACCTTATGTCGCGCTGTAAGTCGCGTGAGAGACAAATGTCCCCCCCCCCCCCAAATTCAATTTTCTTGTGTGCATACCATTAAATTCATGACCAGATATCAAAGTAAAGTGGGTATTTTAATTAAAAACACAACATTATTGAACAGAATAAAGTAATTAAAAAAAAAAAAATTAAAAATCTGTAAAAAGGCTTTGATCATGTGATACCATCTATTGATAAATTGATTGGGGGGGGGGGGGGAATTGTCAACCTCGCGACTAACCAAGTGTTAACTGCTGAATGAGATCTGACAAACAGCGAATCATTTTTCGTTTAACACTTAAACTCCTTGAAATGTTTCATTTTTGACTTTTATATGAATGTTACTTAACCCTTTGCACTCCAGGCCTTTTTCGCGCGGAGGAATCAACAACTCGAGACATTTTAGGTTCGGCTGGTGTTTATGGATTTGCTTCATAGAAACTAAACACAGTCATTGACCTTGCATCGAATTTCCGCATCACACCTAATGGTCCTCTCGTGGTTTGGCATCCAATCGTGTGGCGCCTGAGAGGCGCCACTGGAGTGCAAAGGGTTAAACTATGTTGTTTAAATTTTCAACCGATGTTCAGCAATTTGCTTGACGCAGTATCGCCCACGTGTTGCCCTTGCGCCAGAAATATCAAACCAACCAATCATACCAGTTAAGGGATAAGATTAAGTTAATATTTGTGTAGTATTTAACAATAAACATATAATTTCATTTTACATAAACATTTTAAAGTCATTGAGTCTCGCAATCAAAATCTTATTATCATTATGTTGTTAAACATTCGTGTTATTGAACAATCACTTCAAATTTCATCTCTCTATGAATTTCTTAACCCTTGGTTAGTCGCGAGTTTGACATATGCCCCTCCCCCCCCCGCCCATAAAATCAATTTTTCAATAGCCCATGATCAAACATCTTTCAGTATTCTTTTTAAAGTTTTTTTAATTTTTACTTTATTCTGTTCAATAATGTTATGTTTTTAATTAAAATTCCCACTAATTTTGATATTTGGTCACGAACCTAATGGTATGCAAGAAAATTTAAATGGGGGGGGGGGATTTGTCCCCCACACGAATAACCACGCGAGACAAAAGGTCCCGCTCTTAACCAATTGTTAAAATATAAGTATCAATGCAGTTATTTTTAACTTATTTCAGACGCATAGCTAGGCCAATTCTATAAATAATGACCTATCTGAAGTAATTGTCTCTACATGCTTTACATAATCTTTCAAACACTGTTTTGTGCAGTTGCAAATAAATATATCTCGCATCACTTTCCTCTTTTTTTATTTTCTTGAATAGCATGAAAATATCGGAACCATCATGCGATATGTAACGTGAATTTTTCAAACATGATAGACACGATTTTTCATTCCAGTTTTAAGATGAAATTCTGTTGGTAATCACTTCATAAATAAAGCATATTTTATGCGTATGCAGTGGTATTAGTTGGTTGGTTGTTTTCAGATTATCTGGCGCCGTCAGCAACACGAGGGCTATAATGCGCCGAAACGTTCGTCATTAGACAAGCCAACATACATTTACAAACACCCATGCCAACACGGGACTCGAACCCGCAACCTCGCGGTCTAGAAGCTAGCACGCTAACCACTATACCGTTTGGTCGGCGCAGTGGTATTAGTATTGGGCCTTGAGTACGATACTTGCGATAGAGCGATGAGTGTTGCTGGCTACGATGCTAGCGAAGACTATGTTTTCCATCGATTCCTAACAAAACGTCATCCAGTGAACTAGTTAAGCCTTTCATTTTGAGTGTTCATCACCTACAAAATGAAGTATCAAAATCGTTTCATAAATAGTGACGAGATTATTATGAAACATAACACAAACATAAGTTTTTGAAAACATAATAAAACAACATTTCAAATTATATTTCCAAATTTTTATTTTTTTATTTTTAACTAAAGTAAAACCAAAACACTACTTTTGAAATCATTATATTTGTCATTCCACAAACATGGCTTGCATTGAACTTCCGAGATCAAAACCTCGCACTCAAGATCTGGTTTAATCTTTAGATAACGATAGATACTACTGTTTGGCGCAGCATGGCTCTAGTGGAGCCCTTGAGCCATAAAACCTCAACCAACCAACCGTGGTCTGGTAAATTTCTCTTCTGATATTTTTCTTCGACAAGAGCTTCTAACAACTGAAAAAACTGGGTGGTGAGTGAAAATTAATGTCTTCGAATAGCGGTAAGCGGTGAAGATCAATCAATAACATACTTTGTATAAGACAATCTTAGTTATCACATCCTGCTTGCACTTATTGCACTCAATGTAAGAGGTGCTACTTTGTCCCTCCTCCGCTTACCACTCGTATCGTACCCGAGGTCTTGTGGTAGTGTTAGTAAATACAGTCACAGTGAATTTGTTAAGCAACCGACAAAGTGTTTTACCGTGAAAACATTTAGCTCAGTGAGCGATGCGTGAGGCAGTAATTTCGCAGATATTGCAAGTGAATTAATTTCAAAGTTCCTTTTCTCAGGTAAGTCGTAAATGTTAAGATACTATTTTCCAGGACTATCACGTTATTTACTTTAAAGCAAATATTTAAATTAATCTGCTTGGACTATTAAATGTTTATTTAAGTGGTTCATATTGGATTGCCATGTTCGGGGGAAGATCTTGTTTGGAAGCATTTTTTTTTTTTTTTTTTTTTTTTAAATTTTATTTTGTCAGAGCCGCAAAGAAATTTTAAAAATAAAATGGCAAGAAAATTATTTTGGTAATACTACTGTGGTTGAGCATTACTCAAAAACTTGAAAGATTTCTAATATTGTAGTGCTTACCAAGCTGAGCTATCAATTTTTAGTTAAAGCTGTTACAATAAAAGGCCATCAAAATAATTTTCAAGACTGTCACACTTTTTTCGCAATGGTTGAAAGTGAAAAGAAATCTATTGAGAATAATAACCTCCACGGACTTTTTAGACTTTATTTTTACTTTACGCACGAAAGTCTTCTAGGTTGGGAGACAAAATGTCATTTTTTAAAACGTTCATGATAGTCGACGGTGCAACATGGTCTTAGCGAAGCTCTTAAGCCATAAAACATCAACCTACCCATAATATTCACTGATCTAGGCGTAGAAAACTCTGAATATATTTACTGTCAGTAGGAAAAATGTCTGACGATGCTTAATTAACTAGAAAGGTTTGCCTATCCCTTACACTGTCACGATGAGAAGGTTGGTTGTATTCAGATTATCTGGCGCCGTCAGCAACACGAGGGCTATAATGCGCCGAAACATTTCGTCATTTAACAAACCAACATACATTTACAAACACCCATGCCTACACGGGACTCGAACCCGCAACCTCGTGGTCTAGAAGCCAGCACGCTAACCACTACACCGTTTGGTCGGCCACGAGGAGAAGGAAAACTAGTTGAATTTTTTTTCACCTTTTCCTAATACCTACTAAAATTGTAAGTATATTAACCCTTTGCGCTCGAGGCCTTCTTTTCCCAGAGGGACCACCAACTCGAGACGTTTCGCAGCATTTGTGGTACGGTTCGTGGTTGCGAACCCGCTTCATAGGAACTAAACATACAGTCATTACCTTGCATCGAGATTTCGCACTAAACCTAGTAGTGAGCGAGAGTCACCTCTTGAGTTGCGGCATCAAATCATGTGGTGAGTGAAAATCACCTCTCGAGTGCAAAGGGTTAACCTGTAACTGTTGTGGTTGGATGGTTTGAGATTTTTTGCGCAAGAACTACACATGGTCCATACTGCACCAAACAAATTGGTGTACATCAGTTTAAAGTTGAAGAAACATAGTATCAGAAAAATTAATATAAAAGTCAAAGATGCGATATTTTAGGAGGTGGAAGCATTCCACAAAAAATGACTCACGGTCTGTCAGGCCGCTTACAGCAGTTAAAGGTTAACATTAATTAAAATTCTCACAGAACAGCAATCCAGGAAAACTGAAGCGCTCCTAACTCGATTAAGAATAAGCACACACATTTTATCCATGTGCATCTTCTGCTGACAGAAGATGCCCCCACATGCAATACCTGTAGAGTTTATTTTTTCTGCTTTTCCTGTTTTAAATGAATTTCCGTCTTTCAACACCGTCAGAAAACGGCATTTTAATATCAACCATCCTTCACTTTCATCAATTTTAAGTTAACCCCAACTCAGAAATCTTTCTAATTTCTTATATGACATTGGATTTTATCACTGATTTGTATATATATATATTTTTTACTTTTAAATTTTTATATAAAACTGAGACCTTTTTGCATCAATTTAAAATCGATTGACGATTTGTTGGCGCGATATGGCCCACGTGTTGTCCCTGCGCCGTTTAATTTCAACCAACCCAAATTCACACAGACAATTACTAGTATAAATATCCAACCACATGATCAAATCCAGGAAACCACTATAGTGGAAGAGTCAAAGCCTTTATTGGCTAAGCATAACAGTGAAATTTATCTACGAAAATATCTCCAAGAAAAATCAGATGATTTGTATCAAGAGCTCTAAAGTTGCAAAAGCTTATGCAATATTTCACCATCCGGAAGTCAAAAAGGGCGTCGGCCATAATCGCAAGAAACCACCAACAACAACAACAGCAAAAAAAAAAAAAAAATACTCCAGCAAAAACACGCGGATAATAGCAACTTATGCTCTGCTAACTCTTTCTTTCATTTGTTGAGCATATATGCCCTACCTTTTCAGGAATCTTCAGAAATCCTTCCATGCGAGAAACTTTTATGTTTGCAATAATAAGGCACCACAACAAAATGGTCAGGATCTCTAACCGGGTCACACGGACAGCAGGGCCCCATGCGCTTTCATGCCATCCGATACACTGTTCAAGCGAGACAGACAGACACTATGGGGCGATTCTCTTTGCCCCTTTTGTGTCCTTGTTTTTTTTTTGCCAACTCTTCAGATCTCCTGGAGAGATTCTGGTCTCGTTGTGACATACAATTGATAGAGAGAGAAAAAAAATAGGAGGATCTAATTTGTGTTGTTTGGCAACATTGTAGAAGCTTGTTACCATTTAGTTTTTTTCAGTAGTTGGGGGAGTTGAATAGGTTATTGGGAACGGATATCACACCATGCTGCTCTAATTTGAAGGGCTACGGCAAAGAACGACCAGAGTCCGTTTTTTCTCAATTCTCCAGAAAAGCTGATTCAACCCTTTGAACTCGTAATTATGCTTTAGAAAGTTAGCAAATAACTCGGAATTTTTTTTCGTGTTCAATCAAGATGAATTTTTTTGATGGAAATGTGTTTCAATTCAACTAGAAGGTTTACTCGTCCTTTAATAAAAAAAATTTAAAATGTAGCCCCTGAATACACCCTTTACCTAGGAGGGGAATGTGGCCACATAATATTTTATTTTTCAACGTGGCAAAATAATTTATTGAAACTACTAAGAATACTTAAATATATATGTTTATATGGTAAAGTTTATTAGTGATTAAGTACATATATATATTAAAGTTTATTAGTGATTACGAAGAACTAACTTTTTACAATTCAACTTTTTGAAAAATACATGTTTTCCTGAAGTTTTCTCTTGAAATGGCACAAGAAATCAAATCCAAAATATGGTAAAATTACCAAGATACCAGATATATAAAATCAGATATATTTACAGATATATATAAAAAAAAACCCATTTCAGCGGGGTTTTGTGTCAAAAGAGAACATGATAAGTGTTGGTTCACGACGGTCCGAGCACTTTTCTGCTCCACTTGAAAGGAGCGATAAGGAGAGTTTGTAGATGGTTGGGTTTGTTGAAATTTACTTGCGCAAGGGCAACACTAGGGCTGAGCTGCTGGTAACCGTCCAGAATAGTTCGGTGTGCAAAAGGTAAAAAAATCTAAGAAATGTAATAATATGAACAAACTGTACAAACAATATTTGGAGGCGGAACGTAATGCCAGCACCTCCATCAAAGCAAATCAACTTAACCAAAACATTTCTGTTCGAAGTATTTCTAAGTTATCACAATTTGCCCAATACAGATGCGATGTCCCCTGTACGGGGACATACGAGCGCGATGTTAAAACGAGTGATGTTCCCTATACGGGGACATACGAGTGAAAAGCGTTAAAGTTTCAAGTCTCAAAGCTTGTGTCAGGGTTGAGGTAAATGGTTGCTCAAAATCTCACGTACTATGACACGTACTTTTCCAGAGGACTTCGCCGTGCTTAAACTATTTGCTATAACCTTGGAGATGGCGGGAATACCTCGATTTCGAAAAAATTGGACTCAGACTTCGACAAATTATCGATAAAAAATTCATAGAAACCATCCCTATGGAGGAAATCAAAACTCACTTTGATATTTTATAGAGAAGTGTTAAATATACATTTGTTAAAAAAAGCATATTGCTTCGTTAGTGAACCGTGACTTTCTACCTCCCGCAAAAATCATCAGTTCATTAGGATATAATTAGCCTTTATTTTAAAAACCTTACTACTGATAAGTAGGTCATTTTAATAAAATGTTAAAAATGCAAAAGTTAACGATTTATTAAAAAATTTTTAGGCTTTATTTTATATAGGCTTAGTCATAGGTAGATCAAACAGTAATATCAAAGATCCTTTCTGTTAATGAAATAAATTTAGGTGGAATTTTCTTGAACTGCGGTGTGTGAAAGAAAATAGGCAGTGCTTAATTTTAATGCAATTACTAAAATTAAAGTTTAATGGGTTAAATCTTATTAAAAGTCAGGAAATAGTAAAATACCCAGAGTATCATTTAAATTTTTTTAATAAAACCAGATTGTCAACAAAATGTTTGTATTTAATGCACTCATGTCCAATAGTTCAGAATAAAAGTTGTTTTTTAATATTTCAGTAACACAAGAGAATGGACTTTCTATTTTCGGAAGAAAATTATGTTCATGTTTCCTTTTTGCAAAATTTATTTCTTTGTGATGCTATTAATAGAATGAAAAAAGCATTCACATTTAATGTTAAAAAATATGTATGTTTAAATTTTAATAAATAATGATATTTAAATATTTAAATCGCAATGCTCTTTCCTCCAATATTATATAGCCCACCTGGTAGCTATATGGTTAACGCTCTTGCCTCGCATGCCAAAGGTGTCGGGTTCGAATCCCGGGTGAGGCATGAATGTTCGTTGTGGTTCGAAATCCAAGTTAAGTTGTAGGTCATGGGCTGATTAGACGTCATTGTGCATAAAAATAGGTCGTTGAGCGTACAAACCAACCAATGTTATATAATACTGACACATTTAATTCAAACAACAAAAACTTTTGGGCCGCAATATCTTCAACTGATAGGTAGAGATAACTGCTCAATATACAAAATATACGGGATAAATTTTTACATAAGATATTTTTCAGCTTACAACAAAATTTCTTTATGATGATTATTATTACAATGGACAATTCCTGCATTTTTTAAAACCAGTAAAATTAGTTTATATTTATGAAGAATTTCTTTCTGATTCCAAATATTCAAACAAAATTTCTTAAAAAAATTAGTTATTTAAATATTAAAAAAAGAAAATGCTCCAAAACCAGTCCGATTAAATACTCCGCTATTGATGTGACGTCATGACTTCCTTCCGTTCTTTATGCTTATCGTGAGGTTTCTGCCAAATAGTTGGCTATAGTTTGGTAGACAGTTGCCATATTCCGTAGAGGTTGGCGCGATTTGCGAGAAATTTGCAAAACTGTTTTCTGCTGCTGCGTTTCAAGCCAAATTGTTTAAGATCAAGTGACGTCACATTCAATTCGAGCCGAATGAATCGGTGGTGAAAATATTAGATTGCTTTTGAGTAATTTGTTTTTGCTTAGCTAAAACTTTAGGTAAACAAAAGTTATTTCCCCTACTTTTTCAATTTTTTTTCTATACCACGTGTACATAAAAAAATTAAAAAGAAAATTACCAAACTTTTTAACAAAACAAAGCAATATTTATTACGTTTAAACTAAAAATAGGCTCCCGATAGCCTTGGCGGTAGAGTAACGAGCTCGTAACCGGAGGGTTGTGGGTTCGGGCCTCCGTCCGCCAAATATCGGTGTGTGCCTAATGGGGGCTGGTGCAGATTAAATCTGTCGTGGCCTCAATGTCCTCTCGTTGGTGTGGTGGGGTCGGAGAGAGGGGTTTACACTAGAAGATTTCGATCTCGTATTCTTCTAGATGCTCAAAATTACGAGACGTATTTGGCTGTGTTAAGCACTTTATAAGTGGCAGAAATAGACAGTCGGTGGTTGCAAAACAAAACTAAAAATATCTTTTTATAACAATGTTCAAAACATTAAGCTTTATTTTTTAATCATTCATAATTAGAAATCGTGGCGAAACTTTCTCACACTAGGGTTATTAATTATTTTTCCCACAAGCTTCGTGCTCAAATACTATATAGTGTTGCTATGGAAATGGCATTTTTATAACAACGGGGTAAATGCAAGCTTTATATTTAACCATTTATAATCAGAAATCTTGCGAAAGTAACACTTTACTGCGAGGAGAAAATAACTTTCCCGCACTAGTTTGAAAAAGTACATTCACGCACGCCTCGAGCTCTTATTTTATATAGTTTTGATAGGGAAAGGGCATTTTTAGAAGAAATTCATTGACTGGAGTTGCCAACTTTAGTTTATATATGTATTAAATTTTTTTTTCCACGTGGTTATAAAAAATATTGTATGCAAAATGTGGGAAATCACTTTTTCAAACTCGCCAAATTATTTGACTCGTGCTATCGCATTGGTCGAATAAGCATTTTGCTTCGTTTGAAAAAGTAGTACTTTCCCAACTAGTTGCATAAATAACTATTTCTTTTTTAGTTTTTGCAACAAACTATCAATGGTTTATGACAACCAAGGTCACTGAAAGCAGTGTTAAATAACGGAGACAGAAGTGATTGATTATTAAAATAACTTAAAATAACTTTACTTTTTTATTAACTTAACTGTTTAATTTTTGACATTAATTATTAAATATAAGTATTTAAATATTAAATATTTTAATGCAATTTAATCAAAAAATTAATTATTGGAATTATTTTATTCCAACAATTATTAAAATTTTATTAAAAATTATTATACTGAAAATTTGGGCCGCCAAAAATCTACTTATATCGCCAACAATGCTGCTAAGTTTGCCAACTTGGCAAGATTTGTCAAAATAAGTATCGGCAAAATTACTGCCCTCTCAAATTTGGCAATTCGTTTTTTAATTCACATAAAGGTATGAGATAACCAACGGTCAATTGACCCAATCCACATCAGATTCGAAAGAAGAAACCGGCATTATAGGGTAATTTTAGCCTGTTCGGTAACTAAATCAGTCTACAATTTAGAGTAAAAGTCAAGAAAAATAAAAAATGTCTTTATTTCAGTTTTTCAATAAATGGAGAAAAGGGATATAGAAATATTGACTTTAGAAGAAAAAAAAAAAAAAAAAAAAAATGACGTACCTTAAAACTGTAATTCAATTAATTCAATTTCAACTTACAACATCCATCGACTTGAATTGTTCTTTATAATTTCTTAAAATTTTTACCCGATTGAATGAGTCAGATGCTTGGATCGCATTTGTCTTCAATGCTACTCAAATTTACATAAAATAGAAGAAGGGCACACGTACATTTAGTAAGGACTGCCAAGCACTATTGAATTCAAGAAAACTTTTTACATTCCAGATTAACTATATATAAATAAAATACTGTTATTTCACATCTGACGGACCATCACTAGTCGATAGCTGTTTATATTAATTGCATTTCAAACAAACAACACTCAGTTTTCTTCTGTTATAAGTTTATTATAATTCTTGTATATCGGGAGGAGAAGGTTTTTAGAACGACTTTTAACTCACCAAGTCAATCAGAACAGCAAAAAAATAGAACTCTAACAAAACTTAATTAAATGCCACTTGCAAAGAATAAACTTTTGTAATTTCGACAATGAAAATTAAAGCAGACGATAATTATAAGAATTACAACCATGACGCGGCGTAAACAAATACAATGCTTTAAGTTCGCCAACTTAGCATAGAAAGATAAACAGTGAAACTATTCAACATCGCCAATCATAAAAAAAAAAAATTACTATTATAAACCTAAGAAAAATCGATTACCTTATATTTTATTGAATCTTCAAGAATATTGCGGTTGGAAAATGATTTAGATCCATCAAATTCAGTAACACTCATGATAAATACAGTAATCACAACTCGAGTGTTTTTTTTTCTCGCATCGACTCGGTTCAAAATAATCGAAGAATTATTCAATAATGCCCTGTAAAAAAGCAATAAAAGTCCATCTCGCGCACGAAGTCGTGGTGGCGGAAAAACGATTTTCCGAACCGATTTCGTGATGATAACTCATCTTCTTGTTTTATGTGGATATTACTGTGATGCCGATATTTTCTTTTAAGGGTCACCCAGTTTCCACAAAGATGGCAAACAAAAGAAGAGAGTTTTTGAAATAGTGGGAGAATTGAAATATTTGAATTTGAAAAGGGCCCATCAGCAGCGTTGCCAGACGTAATATTTTTAATACTACGCCGTTGTTTTTCCCACACCTATATTTAGACAAAGTGGCTTTCTTAGTATTTTTTAAAGTGCAAGAAGAAGTATTAGTTTTTGAAGTACTATTTATATTTCAATAGGTAATAATATATCCCATAAAAAAAGAGTTTTTAGAAAATCTTTTAAATGCATTGTCAATTTTTACATTCATCAACACAGCACTGATATCAAAAACATTTCTATCAGCAAAATGTGAGGGCAAAAATAAGTTTAACCCTTTGCACTCCAGGCCTTTTTCGCGCGGAGGAATCAACAACTCGAGACATTTTAGGTTCGGCTTGTGTTTATAGATTTGCTTCATAGAAACTAAACACAGTCATTGGCCTTGCATTGAATTTCCGCATCACACCTAATGGTCCTCTCGTGGTTTGGCATCCAATCGTGTGGCACCTGAGAGGCACCACTGGAGTGCAAAGGGTTAAAAAAAAATATTTATTAAAAATGAACGTGAATTTATGCTCTCATATCCAAGTATCATTTATTTATTCTGATTAAAGTAATTTTATTATGTGTTTATTAAAAAAGATTTTGTCAACATGAAAGAGTTTCAACAATGATCGGTTCAAAGCTATTTCAATGCGATTGGATGACGGCAAGTTGGCTTATTAGTATTCCGTAAAAGCGACCTTTTATTGTGACCTTTATCATTGCCAGTCACAGCCCCAAAATTTGATAGGTTGGATATCGATGATAATGCATTCTATCTGCCAAGTTTCAGCCTGATTGGATGATTGCAAGGGGGTTAATTTGGACCCCGCAGATTCCGTTCCCATTGACAAACAAACCCACAAAATCGAAGTTAATATGAAGCATATAAAAATATTATTAAATACACTATGTCCAAAATGCCCTTGTGAAAAATTGAGTACGGAAGTACTACTAGTCCGAGTTCTGGCAACGCTGCTCATCAGGTTCCAGTTTTGGATTCTATAAAAGTATATTAGTAAGGATGGTATAGGAGACTAAAAATTTAAATCGTACTCAAGGTCATGTGTGACTTAAAATACAAGTAGTAACAATCATTAAAAAGACCATTTCTTACACAGGGGCTCAACCAAGGGGAGGGTTTTTAATGTTAGAACCATCGATATAAATAAACAACTGGATAGACTGCTTAACACTGGGAAAATGAAGCCGTTGCCAGATGCCGTTGGTGGGATAAAAAATACGGATTGCCGAGGACTGAAAATAAAATTTTGGATTGTACACATCAGAAATGTCAATAGTAGACCTTAATTAGTAATAATGTGCAAAAAATATATATATTCTAGCATTTTACAAGGTTTTTCGCATTTCCATCCAACTATAAAACTGAACTGTGATTGGTTAATCTTCCCACCAGCTTCGCAATCCCCGACGCGTTTTTCTCTTTGCATTGACAATGGAGCAGTCTATCCAGTTGTTTATCTATATCGATGGTTAGAACCCGCCCTAAGACTCCCAACACCCGATGTTTTCTTATGAGTGAATATTAATCATTTACTAATTGTAAGTAATTTCAAAACAATACTTTTTTAAAATTACCATCATTTAGACAGAGTAATCCTTCCCTATATCACTAATGTAGCTATTAGATCCAATAACCTATTAATAACGGATTTGTAAATCTCGTAACATTGAAATATCGCTATATATTATTTTTAGTCTACTTCATCGATATAGATAAACAACTGGATAGACCGCTCCATTGTCAATGAAAAGAGAAAAACGCGCCGGGGATTGCGAAGCTGGTGCGAAGATTAACCAATCACAGTTCACATTTATAGTTGGATGGGAATGCGAAAAACCTTGTAAAGTGTTAGAGTATATATATTTTTGCACATTATTACTAATTAATGTCTACTATTGACATTTCTGCTGTGTACAGCCTAAAATTGTATTTTCAATCCTCGGCAATCCGTATTTTTTATCCCACCAACGGCATCTGGCAACGGCTTCATTTTCCCAGCGTTAAGCGGTCTATCCAGTTGTTTATCTATATCGATGGTCTACTTAGATCTTTATATAAGACCTAAGTAGACCAAAATATAATGACTGTTGTACAGTGGTAGAAGTGGAGAACGGGTACCCAAAAGTTGGTGTAATTATTATATAGTAAGGAAATAATTTGTACTTCTTAACAATGACATTATACAAGGATCAATAATTTATTATTATTTTAATGATTATTGTGGGGCTTTGATTTTTTACTTGAAAATAAGGGGTAAAGTGAAGTAATAATTCTACGTTATATACATAAATGTTTATTGAGATTTAAATAGTGATTCTAAATGTGCATACTTTCATGAAGTTAAACTAATAGATAACTTTAAAATTAAAAAAAAAAAAAAAAAAAAAATAGCTTGTCTTTATATGAAACTAGCTGAATACCCGTGCTGCGCTACGAAATTTTACCATTAGCATTTTAGCAATCAAAAGACATTCATGTATTCTACACTTCAGACGTTTGCTCCCTTTTCGATCCCGACAAATTGATTTATCAAAATAGGAACTTTCCTTTGTTGACATTTTAAACGAAATTTATAATTGTGAATAGTAAACTGGAATAGTTTATTGTGTTTATGTTTGCTCTTAGTTCTAAATTTCAAAGTAGTAGCTGTATTGGAATTAAGTTAATTAGACATTAAGTTAATCCTCGTATAGTTTCAATGTTGCGTCGTCTTTTCATCCCTTAAAAATTCGTTAATCGATATTGGAATGACTTATTTTTTTAACATTTGCAAAAAAATATCAGAAAAATGACTACATTGGAAGAGGAACATTCGGATATCCCTCGTTTGGAACATTTAACCCCTTTTCGACCACTTAAAGTGTGTTAATCGAGATCGGAATAGTTTACTTTTTCTATTTTTACCATTGTTGATATTTGTGCCGATTTTCAGAGTTGTGACTATGTGGGAAGTAGGATTTTCGAATGTCCCCCGTTTGGAACGTTTAACCCCTTTTCGACCCCTTATAGTGTGTTAATCGAGATCGGAATAGTTTACTTTTTCTATTTTTACCATTGTTGATATTTGTGCCGATTTTCAGAGTTGTGACTATGTGGGAAGTAGGATTTTCGAATGTCCCCCGTTTGGAACGTTTGACCCCTTTTCGACCCCTTAAAGTGTGTTAATCGAGATCGGAATAGTTTACTTTTTCTATTTTTACCATTGTTGATATTTGTGCCGATTTTCAGAGTTGTGACTATGTGGAAAGTAGGATTTTCGAATGTCCCCCGTTTGGAACGTTTGACCCCTTTTCGACCCCTTAAAGTGTGTTAATCGAGATCGGAATAGTTTACTTTTTCTATTTTTACCATTGTTGATATTTGTGCCGATTTTCAGAGTTGTGACTATGTGGGAAGTAGGATTTTCGAATGTCCCCCGTTTGGAACGTTTAACCCCTTTTCGACCCCTTAAAGTGGGTTAATCGAGATCGGAATAGTTTACTTTTTCTATTTTTACCATTGTTGATATTTGTGCCGATTTTCAGAGTTGTGACTATGTGGGAAGTAGGATTTTCGAATGTCCCCCGTTTGGAACGTTTAACCCCTTTTCGACCCCTTATAGTGTGTTAATCGAGATCGGAATAGTTTACTTTTTCTATTTTTACCATTGTTGATATTTGTGCCGATTTTCAGAGTTGTGACTATGTGGGAAGTAGGATTTTCGAATGTCCCCCGTTTGGAACGTTTAACCCCTTTTCGACCCCTTAAAGTGGGTTAATCGAGATCGGAATAGTTTACTTTTTCTATTTTTACCATTGTTGATATTTGTGCCGATTTTCAGAGTTGTGACTATGTGGGAAGTAGGATTTTCGAATGTCCCCCGTTTGGAACGTTTAACCCCTTTTCGACCCCTTATAGTGTGTTAATCGAGATCGGAATAGTTTACTTTTTCTATTTTTACCATTGTTGATATTTGTGCCGATTTTCAGAGTTGTGACTATGTGGGAAGTAGGATTTTCGAATGTCCCCCGTTTGGAACGTTTGACCCCTTTTCGACCCCTTAAAGTGTGTTAATCGAGATCGGAATAGTTTACTTTTTCTATTTTTACCATTGTTGATATTTGTGCCGATTTTCAGAGTTGTGACTATGTGGGAAGTAGGATTTTCGAATGTCCCCCGTTTGGAACGTTTGACCCCTTTTCGACCCCTTAAAGTGTGTTAATCGAGATCGGAATAGTTTACTTTTTCTATTTTTACCATTGTTGATATTTGTGCCGATTTTCAGAGTTGTGACTATGTGGGAAGTGGGAGAATTAGTGATGAGTGAGTCAGTGAGTCAGTGAGTGAGTGAGTGAGTGAGTGAGTGAGTGAGTGAGTGAGGGCTTTGCCTTATATATATAGAGACAAGAATAGAAATTTAATTTAAAAGAAAGTTCCTCCAAAGTTAGAAGTTGACCATGCGTACCAGTATTTGTTAATTAAAATACCCATATCTTTATACAAAGTTATAAAAGCATGATAATTACCATAAATATATATATATATATTTTAAAAACATTTTTGAACTTTTACTTCAGTGACACTACATTTAAAGGTTAATGTTATTTTTTTTTTAGTAGTTCTTAGACGGATTGTTTTTAAAAAGGGGGGGGGGGGGGTGATGGATTTAAGTAATTTTAGAAGTGGGGGGGGGGGGGACGTATGGGTATTTTCTTGAAAAGGGACGCGTCACCCTGCGTCTACCCACACATATAGCACTGATGTTGTATTTAAAAAATGTAAAAATATGGATATTTTCGTTTTCCAAATGCTGTATTAGTGTGTCAATGAGGCTTTTGTGTTTCAAGTGCCATTAGTATCTTATACAATAAGTCTGATATGGTATTGGTGTTTGTCTGTTCTCTCAAGTCTATTACCCCTTCTCTAATTTAGTTTAAACAAAGGGCAACAATTTCATATTAATCTGTTATCTAGATAATAAGTACGATACGGGACTTAGATAAAATGTAGTTACATGCTGGAGTATTTTGTATAGCTCGAACATTGGATAAAAATCGTATTAATATTTTAGTAAATGTAGGTGACAGATTAAAAGAAAATGCAAAAAATATGGATGATATGTGATAAATATGAGATGAGAAAGTTCTATATAGACGTTGTTTTTATGGAGAAATTACAAGAGAAAACTTAGTGCTTTCTTAAAAACCCTTCAAGCGTAAATTTTCTGGTCAGACTCCTGTTTCTACACAGGTTTGTATTGAAGTCCATCTAGTCCAAGCATGTACGAATTGGTGCATTTAACAACTGAAATCGTTGACGCGTCGTAACAAAAATCATGCCAATTTGAAAGTTTTTTTTTTTTTTAATAATCATAAATGTCGCCAAGCTGTTGATAACAAACAAGGTAACAACATAGCAAACTTAGCGAGTAAAGAAGCATGGAATCTGCTTATGATAATGTTCACGACATATCGCAACAAAAATCCTGGAAATTTAGTGTTCATTAAACAAACGAATTTATTATCAAGTTGGTGTGTTTGGATACAAACTTGGCGAAGAAACTAGTCTCCTTAATATTCGAGTTCTAATTCGAAATCTCCATGTTTAGTATAAGATATTTATCGGACCTAAAATTTAACTCTTACGGTCAAACAAAAAAGGTACAACAAATCTAAAATATTCGGACCAAATGGAAGATGGAATAATAAACGAAACGGCCATTAAAAATATAGTAATGCACCAAAGACTATAAAATCACGTAGAAAAGTAAGACTGTAAGCACTGGGTCACTTGTGTTTTAAAAGTGGCAGTAACATGTTACTGCAAAATACAAATAATTTTTATTTCGAAAAGAAAATCAAAATCTCACCAATTACTCAGAAAAATGAAACGTCACGAAGGATTTTTATTATTCTAAACATAAACTATTAATACGGTAACATTCGCTTTAGATTTTCCCTTTCAAATTAGAACCTCCACAAAACCTCTATTTTGAAAAGTAACATGTCCGGTGGAGGTTAAGTATGTCCCTTTTCCAATTATTCTCAATCAATCCATTCCTATTGAGTTTTGTCAAAGTTATTCAAAAACAAATAAAAGACGCAACTACATTATTTTTTATGAAAAGGACTGTATCATTATTTATATTATAAATAAAATAATTTCTAAAACTATTAAATTCTTTTCGAAGTTCGTAATGAAGGCACTTAAAAACGATTTTGTGTAGGACTCGGTACGCACCTATGAATATATACTACTGTTATTATTATAAGCTGAATACCCGTGCTTCGCTACGAAATACCATGTGCAATATTTTAGCTAGGTGTGAGATCTCGCGTTGCGGAAATCCGATCCAATCCAAGTCACCAAAAATTGGGTGTATAGGGCCCAGTTTTTGGTGCTTCGTTCGCAGAAAGGTTCATCTAAACGCAAAATCGAGCTCGCTTCGTTCGCTGAAAAGTTCAATGACACATAAGCACAGGCTTACTTCACTTGTTGAAAGATTCATTGCTATGCAAGCGTGGGCTCGCTTCGCTCGATGAAAGGTTCATTTCTGTGTAAGCTTAAGCTCGCTTCACTGACTAAAAACTAATTGCTACGTAAAGCTTTAATATTAGAAGCCCCTACCCTGTCGAGAAACAAACAAAAATTCATCGTTAATACAATAATACAACACCCCTTTAAGAATATTTTAACACGTGTTTGTGAAAAGCAAAATTAGAAGGCCAAAACTATTTGTTGAAACTTTTAGAGCTCTATAGTCCTATTAGAAGTCGCTTTTTTGTAAAAATTATAATTAAAAAAACAAATTAAAATTTTAACATTCTTTTTGTCAAAAGTCCAATTAGAAGGCCGTAACTACTTATGTTGAAAATTTCAGAGCTGTAAGCCCAATTAGAAATGATTTTGTAAAATACTTGTTAGTTAATTTTAAAAAATTAATCTAAAAAATGTTTTAAATTCTTTTTTTATCAAAAGTCCAATTAGAACTCCAAAACTACTTATGTTGAAAATGTCAGAGCTGTAGCCCTATTAGAAATCGTTTTGTAAAATATTTATTAATTATTTAAAAAAATTAATTAAGAAAGAACTAAATAAAAATTTAACATTCTGTTTTTCAAAAGTACAATAAGAAGTTTAAAACTACTTATGTTGAAAATTTCAGAGCTCTACTCCAATTTTAAGTAGCTTTCAGTAGATCGACAGACATACAGAAGATACTTAGACACACAAGACTGCTTATTTTATTATTATAGATTGTTAATGTTAATCTTGGCATGATCATCTTAGTCCTTATTATTATAATTGGTATCTTTGGTCTCGGAATCATTGTCAATACTATTATTAAGTGATATTTCATCATATTGAATTTGGCTCAAAACTGTGTTCCTTTGGTATTATCATTATTATAATCATCTTCACTATCATTATTATAATCATCTTCATCATTATTAATAATAATTGGTCTTATCATTTTCTATACAGAGATACATTAGTATAGTACATGCACTATTATCATTGCCAATACTATTATCATTATTAAAAATATTTTTAAGTGACAATTATCAATAACTTAGCGTTCAAATTGAATGCATAATAATTGGGTATTTCTCTTCTGTACCTCACCAGACATTTTTGGCTCTCTTTTCTACTCGTAAACAAATTAGAATTCTAAATTTATGATTAATCTAGTAGTTATGATTTTGTTTTATACAATACTAGTTGATTCAAACTAGTATCGTATCAAACAAAATTGCAAAGTTTTATAGAAAAAATAATTATTTTAACTATGTCAAATATACATTTATAAGACACGTCCGTGCGTCGGTGGCTTAAAATAATTATTTTCAATAGTTAAGATAATTACTTCTCAATATAAATTTGCCACCAACAAGTATTATACTAAACAATATCATAACTACTAGATTAATCATAATTTTAGAATTCTAATTTGTTTGCGAGTAGAAAAAAATGTCCCGTAAATTACCCAGAGAATTTCCCAATTACAATTTTTAGCTGTCTTGAGACAACACAGTCAAACCCGTTAAAGCGAAGTCATTACAATTTTCAGTTGTCTTGAGACAACACAGTCAAACCCGTTAAAGCGAAGTCATTACAATTTTCAGTTGTCTTGAGACAACACAGTCAAACCCGTTAACGCGAAGTCATTTCATTTTTCAGTTGTCTTGAGACAGTACACAGTCAAACCCGTTAATGTGAAGTCATTACAGATTTCAGTTGTTTTGAGACAGCACAGTCAAACCCGTTAACGCGAAGTCATTACAATTTTCAGTTGTCTTGAGACAGCACAGTCAAACCCGTTAACGAGAAGTCATTACAATTTTTAGCTGTCTTGAGACAACACAGTCAAACCCGTTAACGCGAAGTCATTACAATTTTCAGTTGTCTTGAGACAGCACAGTCAAACCCGTTAACACGAAGTCATTACAATTTTGTAGCTGTCTTGAGACAACACAGTCAAACCCGTTAACGCGAAGTCATTACAATTTTCAGTTGTCTTGAGACAGCACAGTCAAACCCGTTAACACGAAGTCATTACAATTTTTTAGCTATCTTGAGACAACACAGTCAAACCCGTTAATGTGAAGTCATTACAGATTTCAGTTGTTTTGAGACAGCACAGTCAAACCCGTTAACGCGAAGTCATTACAATTTTCAGTTGTCTTGAGACAACACAGTCAAACCCGTTAATGCGAATTCATTACAATTTTCAGTTATCTTGAGACAGCACAGTCAAACCCGTTAACGCGAAGTCATTACAATTTTCACTTGTCTTGAGACAATACAGTCAAACCCGTTAAAGCGAAGTCATTACAATTTTCAGTTGTCTTGAGACAACACAGTCACACCCATTAACGCGAAGTCGATGAGGCCGCCGAAATTATTCCCTTTAACCAAAATTTCGTTTTAAACGAATAAATTAATAGTAAGTTTTTAAGTAAGGAGAACTGCTTTTACTTCGATTTAATTGCGTTTCGTGTTAAAGCGGTTTCGCGTTAACGGGGTTTGATGTACTTAACAAAGACATTGTTATCGCGGTAGTCCTGCCTGTCTCTGTGGGCCAGAAACGTTGACCCCCCTTTAGACATCCCCCTCTAAACTGTTTTCCTCCTCCCATCCAAGTTCGGTGGACCACTTTCTCCGTAAATTCCGTCAACGCGTCCATTCTTCTGGCAGAGAAGCATTAATGGAGGAAATTGAAGAAAACCGAAGCACGTAAAGTGATGAAGAGCGCCCATGGGGTAGAACAGACGGAAGAGGGCGTCACATGAATAAGAATAGACTATTCCCATAGTCCAAGAAGATCCTAAAAATAGACCCTCGGTCCGAGTTTACAGTCTATTTTTTTTTTTCTTTTCTTTTCGTTCATTTCCCAGGAGGGTGACGGAGGCGGAAATATTTTAGTAGTTTCTGAAGAAAGTAGACAGATGTTTTCGATCAAATATTCAGGTCTCAATCTTTGAGGAGGAAAATTTTGTGAAATTCGGCATTCGTCCAGAGGGGTGCCACGTTTTTTCGGTTCGAATCGTCGGTCACGAATCGTCAGTACGATGCTTGCAAGAGTCTGCTTGTTTGTATGTTTGTTTGCTGAAGTGAGTGTAAAATTGAATGACTGTCAGTCGGTAGGTTGGTTTCCTGTGTGGTTTTTTTTCCCTTCCCGGCAAAGCTTTATTGGATGTAAGTGAAATGTTTCTGCGCTAGCGAATGTTTGATCAGATCGAATTCGTTTGCATAGTTTATAGCCGACCAAACGGTATAGTGGTTAGCGTATTAGCTTCTAGACCGCGAGGTTGCGGGTTCCGAGTCCCGTGTAAGGCATGGGTGTTTGCAAATGTATGTTGGCTTGTCAAATGACGAATGTTTCGGCGCATTATAGCCCTTGTGTTGCTGACGGCATCAGATAATTTGAAAACAACCAACTTGCATAGTTTATCACGAATATTGAAAATAGCGGCTCAAATGCTACCAAATTTTGGTTGGGGACCTGAAATATGTTTTATACTCATATTCTGTCCAAATGTGACTGAAAAAAATAAATTTTTGAATTTTTCGAAATTTTTCAAAGGGATAATTTTCATCAGATAATTTAGGAAATTCAGCCTTAGGAAATTTTATGAAAATATCACTTTTCCAAAAATTGGCTCAAACTGCTTCCAGATTTTGGTTTTAAAATAGAAATATGATTTACAGTCACTTTTTTTCAAATCTGCCCAAAAAAGGACCCTTAATTCAGTTTATAGCCCAAAATGTAGGTAAAATTCAGAAATTTTCAAAGTGTTTACTCTGAAATGCAGTACTTTTTTGGGGTCAACTTTCGACCCCCTTAATATTTAGTGGTTCAAGGCAATAAGTACGTCTCTCACTATTAAATTGTTAAGGCAGTTATTATAAAAAGACAACTAATTCAGTGTTGGATTTTCCCAAATAGGCGTTGCGCTGTACCTACAGATTGTGTCCTCTGCGAAGGAATCCCTGATTTTAAAATTAAATAACTCAAAAACAAAGATCGATGGAAGAATGAAACAAAAAGTATAATTATTTTGAAAGCTGTCAAAAGCTGACTCTAAATTAAAAAAAAATTAGTTGAAAATGTTGCCAATAGGTGGCGCTGTACACTGTAGTTCATATGAATAAAGAGTGCTTTGATGAAGCTCAGAACGATCAGTCTTCGGACCGTTCCACTATTTTAACGTGAAAGGAATTCAGCGTGATTGCAACGACCGATTGCAGAGGACAAACTTTTAACATATTTTCCAGAATTTTGCAAATACAGCGCCAACTGTTGGTGACATTTGTAACTAGTTTTGAAATTTTTTGTTTCAGGTTTTCACAAAATAACTCTACTTTTTGGTCTATTCTTCTACCGATCATTGTTTTTGAGCAATTTAATTTTAAAATCAAGGAGTCGTTCGCTGGACACCCAGCATATACTATAGCTGATGGTCTCATTGAGTATGTATTTGAAAGAATCGATGTGATCTTTTGGGTAACACTAAATTTCGTTGCTTTAAAACTTTGGATATTTACACTCAAACATTTCAAAAATAACAAATACTCTAATTTGTTAGTTTTTTTTTTATTACCCTGTGCCTTAAGCCTAAGGGTATTGTTTTCGATTGGTCAAAAGTG
The DNA here is from genome assembly GCA_963978545.1 of Linyphia triangularis. Lineage (NCBI taxonomy): Eukaryota > Metazoa > Arthropoda > Arachnida > Araneae > Linyphiidae > Linyphia > Linyphia triangularis. Next base: position 9,572,749 of record OZ021722.1, on the reverse strand, counting down.
TGGTCAGGTATCCGTCTCCCACTTAATGTTTGGGCATCGGCAGAAAAGACATTGTTTGGGCATACGCCTGTTTGTATAAAAAGAGATGTATGCTGACGTTGTATTGATGTTTTATAAAACTTAAATAATAGCATTTTTTATGGGTTTGGACTTTAAGGACCAGGTTAAACTGTGCATCAGCTCTAAGCTAATTTGTTATGTTTATTTTCTTAACGAAACAGTTGTGAAATAAGTATTACGTAGTTTTTTTTTTTTTTAAGAACGCTATTGTTGCGTGGATGGGTTTGAAAGATTTGAAGTCAAAGCAGATCAAAATATGCAGAAATTTATTCCGATATAACTCTTCGCAGATTCTCTTGCAACTCCGAGCTTCTCGTTCCAGAAGACTCAATACAGCTCTTTACACAACAATAGAGCTCAAACAGCAGTTAAAGAAAAACTTCACAACTGCTACAAATCACAGCAAAAGACAATGCAATACAGTCCGCTTTAGAACTACTCTGAATGCTCACTGAGAGACAGCTAACTCGGTATCTCAACACAGTAATTCCAGTTCACTAACTCAACTCATGGCAGGGCTTATATAGGAAAGTCAATCCTTTGTGAATCTTCTAGATATAGAAATTTGGAGGACTTTCCAGATCGTAGTCGAAAAGCTATACACACGTGCATGGGGACCTAAAATGTCGCCAAATGGTCGCCAAGTTTGGTTAAAAAAGTTAATCGCCAAAACCGTGACCAACTTGGCTCTATCTCGCTAATTTGGCGAGATTGCCATTACCATAATGTTAAATGGCCTGCTCTTTGTAAAACTTGCTTCCCAGCATTATCTCTGTAAAACTCGTTTTCAAGCATTACATATTGCAGGGAAGCCAAGTAAAGAACTCTTGCACTGTCTTATGCGAAGTGTACATAAATTTATCTTTTTACATAATTAATGCTACGAAATATTTACAAATATACAGAAATTCGTAACTCTATATATACAGGGTGTCCTCAAATGAGTCGGGCAATGGGGTTCAAATGCATCTGAATAACTCTTAATAACTAGGCCTTATAAACCATTCTTTTCCCCCAATACATTTATGTTTACCATGTCATTCTAAATAAAAATAAATATTTTTTTTTTTTATTATGCCTTGTTATTAAGAGCTAAGAGTTAAACTGATCTATTTGAAATCCATTGCCCAACTAATTTGTGGACACCTTGTATTATATGTCAATGGCGGTGTATAACGACTTTTTGTTAAATACCGCAATTTTTGTTGCCCCAAACACAAACACACAATGCTATTTTGGCAAACAAAGACTTATCTAAAAAGGTAATTTTTTAACACTTTTTGGAATGTAGCTATTGTAAATAACACGCAATCGTCATTTTCGCCAACATTTTATGAAAATTCTCTGGGATACTGAATTATACAAACGCTATAATATTTATTCATAAATTCCTTACATTAATATGAACGTTTTACTTATATTACTTAAACTTTTTCATTGATCATTGATGACATTCCAGTACCTACAGCTTAACGTGCACTCCGAATCATATACGTATGAGGAGACCTTATCGTCACAGCTCATAGAAACGTTGCAGTGTGCTTAGGAATAAGAAGGAAATAAAGTTTTACAGGTATTTCAATATTTCTTTGAATACTACAAATTAAGAAAACTAAAATGCTATGTTAAAAAGATTTAAAATTATAATATTAGCAATTATGTACATGTATTTTTTTTTTTTATAAAATTAAGGAATATTTCAATGGCGTAATAATATAAATACAGAATTCACCTTAAAATACACACATATACATTCTTTTACACTAATTTGTAACGTATTAAAGTGAAACTTATGGGTGGTTTATTTATGAAATAATTAAATTACTGAAATATTTAAGAAAATTGAATTAAGATATCGAAAGAGAAAAAAGGACGGTAAGGAAAGTAAACTTAAATTCTATTAAAATTGAAAACTGATGAATGAAATATTCTTTTCGCTATTTATTTAAAATAGAATCTAATTGTTGTTGATATTTTAAATTTTTACTCCAACTCTAAGTTCTTGATACGTAACGAACAAGCGATTGAGTGAATTACTTGTTAACTTTTCTTTCTTTTATTCAACTTTAGATGGCAGCACCTACAAATTGTACCTTAGTTATCTGGTAGATAAGTTAATTTTTCGGGCATTTGGATGGGGGTGGAGGGATGTTCATACTTCAAAAATGTAATTTTTCAGCAATGAATTAATGTAAAAAGCTGAGTTGTAGATTTAAAAAAAAAAAAAAAAAATTGAAAATAACCTGTATTTTTTAATTTTTTTTTTCAGAGAAGAGTTTGAATAATTTTAAGAAAAAATATCAGCAAAACTTAAAAAAAAAAAAATGTTGTAACTTAATGTGAATGCCTAAAAAGCTAAAACCGAAGTTTATAAAACAGGACTGTTTCTTTTTTTCTTTAAACGGATAATTTTTTTATTAATTGCATTTTTTATTTTCTTGTAACATCGAAACGAAGAATTAAATTTTTTTCTGTTACACACACACACACACACACACACACACACACACACACACACACACACACACACACACACACACACACACAATGGCGAATTAGTTTAACAATTACTCATTCTGAAAATTCATAAAAAATATTTATAAAATGCTCCTGAATATCCATAAATTTTCTCCTCTTTTTACATTAACTTCAATTTTGTGATTATGCTTGTCGATGGTGGACAAATTTTCGGAGGGCAAATTATCTCCCTTGGCGTCATCCAATCAGGCTGAAATTTGACAGACAGATTCGATGACAATGCATTCTTTCGAATTTTGGCGACTGCCACTAAAAGGTCGCTTTTACGGGATATTAATAAACCAACTTGCCGTCATCCAATCGCTCTGAAATAGCATTTAACCGATCATTCTCTTTCCTGTGGCCAAAATTGTTTTAACCTATATATAATAAAATCGTTTCGATCAGAATAAATAAATGCATAAAGTCGCATTAATTTTTAATGAATAAATTTTGAAAAGTACTTCATCGTATATTTTGCCGATAGAAACGTTCTTAATATTTAAAATTAGATGCCAACACCAAGCACACACTGGCAACAGAAGCTGCGCTTTATTAATGAATATAAAAATTGGCGATGCATATAAAGGATTTTTATTAAAAACTTTGTTTTTATGGATTATACTATTAAAACTACATTTAAACAGTCACCAATCCTTAACACCACACAGAAATATTAAATATAGCATTATATTTTGAACTTTAAAGAATACTTATTTTATTCATATGCACATAGATACGAAAGGTCCGAAGAAAACTCGCCATTTGTTTACGAGATGTTGGTGACGGGGACCAAAAAAAATACTGTTTTTATCTGGTTTTAATACCGTTTTAAAACTGTTTTTATAGAGACACGCTCACGGTCAACAATAAGTGACACGACGTTAATTTATGTTAATTGTTTAAACGTGTCTTCAAAAGACAACAGCTTAAATTTGACTACACACTAGCTGATCATTCGCAATTTCTTTTAGAGGGACTCTTACTAAGGGATCGCTCTCTATGTTAAAAACTCAATTGTTCCTATCCCATTTCGTTTAGAAACTACTTGCTATAAAAAACTTGAAATTTGGTCAGAAGGTATAAAAATGATCATTTTATGAAATGACATAAATAAAAATAAAAAAAAAAAAAACTCGAAAATATCGTCTGATATATTTTATTTCATAGTTAGGATCCTTACGTCGATGCATATGCAGTAGCTTCATCTGAAATAGTCTTTTGCTTTTGCTTTTTTTTTCTAATTTTGATTTATAAAATAAAATATGTTGGAAGCTATTTTCGAGTTTTTAATATCTATCATTTTCACACCTTTATCACCAAATTTCAAGATTTTACACAAAGTAGTTTCTAAATGAACCGCCCTAGAAGATTGTGATATAGTGAGTATAGTGAATGATCCTTAGCAGAAAGTTCCACTTAAACATGCACAAATTGTCGACATCCAATTAAAAAAAAAAAAAAAAATATTTCGAAAGATTTAAATTGATATTTTCAAAAACACAATTTAGTTCATTAAATACATCGCAGTCCTATATATATTATGTACTTTTACACATTTTCAAAAAAAAACAACCCCAACAGTCATCTTTAATTTACCACATTCAAACCCTGCCGCCCAAACCGAAGGAGCAATCCTCTCAGACACCTCTCCCGTCTGCCCCTCCCATGCGACATCCCGTCCACCCCTCAGCCCCAAGCAATGGGCTCGCCCTCATCTTTCAAGAGAACCGCTCTCTCCTCCCAACCTCTCTGTGCTCGTTCATCCCCATCCTCTCTCGTTCTTCTCTCTTTCTCTCACACACACTTAAAAAAAAAAGAAAAAGCACATCTCTTTCAACCAGTCCTCCTCTATCATTCAAGTGGATGTACTAGAGTAACAACAACACTTTCAGCACACTTTCGGTACTGCAGGATTTTTAAGACAGCGCCAGCTCTGGGGATTATTATTATTGTTGGTGAACGTCACGCTGTTCCAAGCCATTCGAGAACCGCCGGTTGTGTGTGTTAGCTTTTTGCGGTCACCATTGGGACCAGCATTGCCGCTCTGGCTACTGCGGGTTTGCGGGGTGTATTCCTGGACAAGATAATCCTCGATGGAAAGTGCGGGACTGTATTAATTGTTTGCAAAGGTGTGTCCTCTACTTGTTTTTAGTGCACGTGGAAGAAAAATGTGAAATTGTGTGGGAACGGTTGGTGATGGCCGGTTCGGTATGTTGAAATTGCGTGCCGCTCTACTCTGTATTTAGTGATATCTACGCTATCGTCTATTTACAGTGCTTCGCTCTGAAATATATCAGGGATGAGTAACGAGTGAGTGGATTTTGTTTTGGAAAGAAGCTTTGTCGTGAGTGCCTATTGAATTCAGTACAAGAAGTGATTGTCTTAATTAATAGGATTATTTATCTAGTTCTATCTTTTTTCCCCATTTGCAAGACGCAAATTAATGTGTGCAAATATATGATGTATCTGCGAGGAGATTTTCAAAGACCGGTGTAGTATTATTTAAAGTATTACTTGATGAGAGATTGATTTGATTTTTAATTATGAAAGCAATAATAATTTCGCTGTAATTGTATTTAATTCCATAAAATATGTCGCGGAAAACTTTTATTAATAAATAAAAAAAAAAAAAAAAACTTATCTAACAATAATCTTAAATTAGCTAGTGCAAGTTTGCAGGGTGTCATAACTGTTATAAAAATAAAAAAAAAAATTATCTTAAATGAACTCGATTAGGCATTATTCCACGTTAACTGAAATTCGATATCAAAACAAAAATGAGGATACAAACAACCCAAGACGTTTGGCAGCTCCACCAGTTTCCTAACCAGCGGTGTCTTGTCTACTACTTGCTTCTTTAGGCCGTTCCTTGTCTTAGGTATGGACAGAGAAAGAGCCCTTACTCTTCCCAATGGCAGTCGACATCAGGCAAAGGCATCCTACACAAGTGGGTACTGTTGTGATGGCCTCCAGTGACTACTTAGTTGGGGACCTCCATCAGTTGGTTGGGACTGGGGTGTGGAGAACCATGTTCTTCGCGCAAGGGGGATACTATCTCCACCCACCGACGAAACCGATTCCGCCACCCCTCTTGTCGCCTCTGCTTTTTAAACGCGAAAAGGGCACGTACTGGCAAAAGAAGGACACCCTACGGAAAAACGGCATGATACACAGGTAGGCCTTATTCACCATAGTCCATAGTAGAAAGAAGAACTAAGAGTAGTCGTAACTAAAACGGTTGAGTGGGCCACACATATTATATCTCTATTAATAATATTCCAAAAATCATATTCCTTCTTTTATACAAAAGCACATTTCTTTATTTTTTAATCGGATTGTGATATTGCTGCGAACATCTATCGTCTTTATGTTTTATTTATGTGCGTTTTCTAAATGGACTGTTTGAAAAGTAGACAATTGACCACATTTATTCTCACCACCGAGAAATATACTTCTTAGTTAGTTTATATAAAAAAAAAAAAATGTTTCTTTCTCATCTGATTGAGATCTAGCTGTAAATTTCTACTTTCTTTGCAATTCATTTCTCTTTGATGGAATAAGTTTCCTAGATGGACTGGTGTTCCGAGGGAAAAAGTAAATCTGGTCAGTAAGTGGTTTCTCTTTGATCTTTTCTATATGTACTTTCCGAAAAGAAGACAATTGAACAATTCTCTCTCTCCAAGAATTATATTCCTTCAATTTTTATATAAAAAGGGCACATTTCTTTTTCATCTGATTGTGATACTGCTGTAAACTTTTATCTTCTTCCTTAATGGAATACATCTCCTGCAAGGACTGGTGTTCCATAAGATAGACAATAGTCCTGAACTAGTGTGCGATGAAGAAGTTACCATTGCCTCTGCGGGGCGCGCGGGAAGCGCGAGTAAAGTACACGCCCTGCTCACCTCAGGACTTGCAGATGGACGACGACTTGGAGGACATCGCGATCGTGAGCAACGCCGCGCCGGAGAGCGTCAAGTACGGAAGCGGGTCCCTGACGGCCAACGGCCCACGGGTCGTGCCCGGCATCATCACCACCACAGGGGATAGACTCCAGACCTCGGGTCGCAGCGTCAGCCACACCCGCATCCATACTGCGTCTCCAGCCCTCTACGGGACCAAGTCCACAGAAAATCTCAAGTCCGGGTCTAGGCAGTCTTTGCTGGAATCTGTAAGTAGTCGGTTTCTAGGGAGCGCAGCCCTAAAAAGAAGGTCCAGAGACTCGACCATGGCCTTCGTGAATAGGGCTCACGTCAGTAGCGACTTAGACATGACTCGCAAGTCCCAGCACAGACGCAGCAAGTCGGACAAGTCCGAGGCGGCTAGTGCAGCAGACCGGGCCAGGTGCAACTGGTCGTTCGTGTTCGACCCGTCCGGGAGGCTCTGCTATTATTGGTCGGTAGTGGTAAGCGTGGCCTTCCTCTACAACTTCTGGGTCATGATCTACCGATTCGCATTCCAGGAGATCAACAGGTCCACAATAGGCATCTGGCTGACCTTCGACTACTTGGCAGACCTCCTGTACGCTTTGGACATCGGGTTCCACTTCCGGACAGGATATCTGGAGGAAGGCGTGCTGCAAACAGACACGGTCAAACTGCGCCAGTTTTACATGAACTCCACCATGTTCTACATCGACTGCCTGTGTCTGCTGCCACTAGACGTCCTGTATTTGTCCATAGGCTTCAACTCTGTCCTCCGGTGCTTCAGACTCGTCAAGATATATCGCTTCTGGGCGTTCCTAGACAGAACGGAACGTCACACAAACTATCCCAACGTGTTCCGTGCACTCAATTTGACTCACTACGTTCTAGTGATATTCCACTGGAACGCTTGCCTCTATCATATTATAGCGAAGAACGGCGGTTTCGGGTCGGACGACTGGTTCTTTCCTAGTGATAATCATTGTACGGATAATATGTGCAAGTACCTGCACGGATTTTACTGGAGCGTGCTGGCTCTCAGCACAATCGGAGATTTGCCCAGACCAAGGACTAAGGGCGAGTACTTCTTTCTCATCGTAGAACTCATATCCGGGCTTTTCTTGCTGGCTGCAGTGCTGGGACACATATCCAATATCGTCACCAACATCAGTTCGGGCAGGAAAGAATTTCAAGGTAAATTACTCATAATAATTAGTTTTCTAGAAATTATGCCTCTTTGTAAACAAATATATATATATATACATGGCTGCTATCTATGAATGCTTACAAACTACTAAGCGCTCTAATCCTTTAAATTGTCGAACAGTTTCCAATGCGTGTACCCTAAAAAAATTTCAAATTTTAGAAAGTAATTTTACTCATTATCTTCTGTAAGCAGGGCATAAAATATTTTCAATGCAAGATTTAATCTAATTTATGAAGGCTTACATTAGAATTCCAGAATTTATACATATAAAAAAAATAAACTAATAATGCACAAAGAAAAAGTTTTTAATAGTTTTTTTTTATGCACCATATTTCAACTCGCAATAATCAAAGGAACATAAGACTTTTGACTTTTTCATCATTAGAACTCTCATTGAACTAGAATTTGTGAATACCAAATTTGCCAATTATAACATCGTCATTTATATTTTTTCTTCTCCCCCCCCCCCTCGCCTCCTTTACGAGTACAAGTAAAACATTTATGAGACATATTTTAAGATGAAACTGTTACGCTCAATTAATTTTGATGAATAATTGCTGTTTTCGATGTATTTTTACTCAAGAAGAAAATATCCCTTTTTTTTTTATGAAATGTGGATATTTAAGGAACGTCCATTAATTATTTGAAGCTAATGAGAGTTTCGTAAATGAGTCAATGACCTGAGTTGCCTCGATAATTATTACAATTTATTATATCTAGTGGAGATGCCATTAAGAAACCAAAACAACTCTCTTCTGGAAATAACTAAAGAACTTAATTAAAATCCATATATATATATTTAATGGTTTCTTTCAGAGATATATATATATTTAAGGAAAATTGATTTTTTATTTATTGGTATTTGAAGTACGCAATTATTTCGTTAGTTTTTTTTTTTTACTAGAAATAACGAAGATACATACTTCATACACAAGATTCATTTTTAATATTTAACATTTAGATACGCTAGATTATTATTTAACGTTAGATACATCGATTATCCGAATACCGATCAACTGGAGCGTCGGTTAACCAAAACTTTTCCAGTCGGTAAGTTCAAACAATTTGACCTTTTTCTCAAAACTCTAGGCCTATTTTAATGCAGTTATGTAAAGGTTATGTGTAAAATGTGTGATACCAATTATGTACAGTTTTGTATTTAATAACACTGCTTTTCCTTTTTTTTTTTTTCTTTTTTTTGCTCCTAAGACACTATATATATATATATATATATATATATATATATATATATATATATATATATATATATATATATATATATATATATATATATATATATATATATATATATATATATATATATATATTAAAATCCTTTATATAACTTGCAAGATAGATTCGATGTCGATGATAATACATTCTATCAAGTTTTGGGTACTGTCACTGTCGCGAGAAAAAATTTCTTTTACGCACGTTTCTATGAGCGTTTTGGAATACTAATAAATCCCATTTAATCAACCTTTTTTGCAATAATTTTTATTGGCTACGAAAAAAACAAAAAAAAAAAAAAAAAAAAAACATGCCAAGGTGGTGAAATTGGCGATGTTATTCTATAGACATTACATTGTCCTTTCTTGTGCGTGTAACAGAAAAAAAATCAATCATTGATGGGCGGTACTCAAGGAAAGAGAACTCTTTGTTAAAGGCATTCGTTTTTTCTTTTTGCTCCATTAAAGCATTTTTACAGGAATTTCGGAGGTGGGAATGTTTAGAACATCTTAAGAGACGTTACCATGATGAATTTGATTAAAATCGTTCGAGCCCTTTTTTAGCAATCATTGAAAAACATGATTATTTTTTTTTTCAATGGCAGCTACCTTATGCGCATGCGCTATTTTGAGGTAAACCTTAATGGTAGAACCAATGGCCACCACCAACCTCCACACCAAATTTGAATATCTTGGGTCAATTTGTTCGGGAGTTCTGCTGACCGCAGACACGCACACAGACAGACATTTTTTCTAGATCACTTTTTGGAAATCAGGATGTTCCAAAACGTGGAGAAATGTAAAAAAAAAAAAAATCTAATTTTTTTTTACCGAATGCTATACTTTCATTGCAGTATGTATACATATGGGTAACTGAAAGTAAAAGTGGGATTTTTAACGGGTTAGTGGTGGTCGTGGGACCTGCCATTAAAGTTTTCGTTAAAATTGCGCATGCGTATAAAGTAGCTGCAATTAAAAAACTTATTTTTCAATAATTTCTAAAAATAGGTTGCCCGTAGCTAAAAAACAAATTTGAACTAGTTTTAGGGGAAGTAGCAAGTATAGATCTATATAGTGATTGCCAAGCCTTCTTCAACTTCAAGTCAATGACCAAGCATGCTCTAAGTTGTAGAAGATATTAATGTTCTTCATTGAATATTAACAATCAGTAAATAATAAAAATTATTAATACTAATAATTAAACTTCTTAATTTTTATCTATCACAAATATATAATGGATTTTATGCATGGTTACGTCACAGTCAAATGTTAAGATCGGGGGAAAGTGAAATGTGAAATATGATCGGGTATAAAATAAAAAAAAAAAATCGATTTTGTATTTAAAGGTGTATTGTGACGAGTCGCAAATATCTCCAGATGATGGAATAACGTAAAAAAAAAAAAAAAAAAAAAAAAACTTTGAAAAACGCATTAATTTCAGTAAACGAACTAATTGATTTTTGCCGTAATTTTGAATATCAAAAAGAATGACGTCATCATCAGACGATATTGACCTCGGAGAGTTTCTGGAAAGATTTCAATACAGACCACTGAAATAAAGCCTAACTAAGCACCTGAGCAAAATTCTAATAGGCTATTTGAATTTGAATTATTAAAGATGTTGTTGGGCGTTCTGTTCCACCGCACACACATACTTTGAAGATTAGTTTGAGAATTCGTCAGACGCAACAACAAGCGCATTTTCGAATTTTTGACAGGTATTGTTTGAAAATCATAGAATATTTAAAACGCTTCTTAAATAAGTTATAATGATTGATGCAGAAGTATTTAAAAGCTTTTTTTTTCCTTTAAAAAAACAAACAAAGTGTTGTACTTTTGTATTCTATGAAAGCTTAAAAGTATTGGATAAAGTTTTAAGAATAAAATCGAATGTTCAGCAAACACATTCCGGCAAATTTTTAGTTTAGTTAAGTATAGTCATTAAAAAAATATTCAAATAAAAAATTCCCCAAAAGCGATCAGCAGCAGATTTAAAAACTTATTAACAAATCATGTCAAGTTTTATTGTTATAAGTTAGGTGGCAATAATAGCGGTATCAACAATTAAGAAATATGTTCCACAGAATGATTTTAAACAACCAAAGTTAACTGTGTAAAATCATTCTGTGAAATAGCCGACCAAACGGTATAGTGGTTAGCGTGCTAGCTTCTAGACCGCGAGGTTTCGGGTTCCGAGTCCCGTGTTAGACATGGGTGTTTGTAAATATATGTTGGCTTGTCTAATGACGAATGTTTCGGTGCATTATAGCCCTCGTGTTGCTGAAGGCGCAAGATGATCTGAAAACAACCAACCAACCATTCTGTGAAATATATTAATATTAGATTAGAACACAAATCTAGAAAACATCAAACCTAGACGAGAACTTTTCTTATATTATTAACTTCGATTTGTGTGTTTATTTGTGTGTTTGTGGCTGGAATATCTTCGAGGATCTAATTATGTCGTCAGGCAATCCAGCTGAGACTGAACAGAGACTCGTAGTTGATTACAATGCATTCTATACTTTTGGGCACTGTCACTGAAAGCCCACTTTTACACACATTTATATTGGCGCTTCAGACGCCTAATTAATCCACTTTCGAACATAACCTATTCTGGTTCAAATTTTTGTCAAACTAATTAAACTAATTTAATAGTCCGAGAGGTGACTGCAAATTTTGGACCTCACCGAACGTCATTCTGAATTTTTTATATAGAAATTGGAGAAAAGTGAATAGATTACGAATCCACTGGTCTGCCGTGGTAAAAATGGCCGAAACTGGTCAAAAATCGACTTGGAATGAGTTGAACTAAAATCCGATTGCCAAATATGTCATAACTTGCCAAAAAGAAAACAACCTTTTTCGTCTGGCAACTCACTGTATTTTGATAAAACACATACAATATTTTTTAAAAAAGCACAAACGATTTCTGATCTTTGGCTCGGAAAACTTATAACTTTTAAAAGTAAGCCAAATTGGCGACATCAGTTACGTCATCAGTGACGTAATGTTTATTGCCAACTTGGCTCCCTTTTAATAGATGCAAGTAGACCGTCGCCAGATATCCGAATCGTCTGCAACCTTCTTAATTGAAAATTAAAAAGTGAGGGTTACCAAATAAAACAAAATGATCATTATTTTGCAAGTTATGGCGCATATGGCAAATGGATTTAGTTCAACTTATTAAAAGTCGATTTTCGGCCATTTTTGCCACGGCAGACCAGTGGATTCGTAATCTACTCACTTTTTCAGAATGATGTTCGATGGGATCCAAAAATTGCAGTCGCCTTTCAGTCTATAACGAAGTGTGTAAACTTTGGTCATTGGTCGCAACATACATTTTCACTTGCAGTTATCTGTTCTTCTATTCTGTAACGGTATAGTAAATATAAAAAAAGTCACGGCGGCAGCTAATCCTGTATAACATTATCGCCGGAATATCCTGTATAATATTATTTCAAGAACACTTTACTATTATAATACTTCTTATCCGAATCCATTTACCTATCTATTGCCTAAAGTTTCGCTTAACCTATATGTTATCTAACTTTAAAAATTTAATCATTTCCTTTTAAATTACAATAACGAGCTTAAGTGACCGCATGTTTAAACATCTTTCTAAACAGTCGACAGCGGGGTGATTGCGGCAGAGAGTATGGTGTATATTATAAAATATATGGATTTTCGAGTTTTCTCCCTTATAGAAGCAAATGCGGGATGCCGTTGCCTCTTGAACGACTTCAAGTGAGACGTACTTACCTAATGGCTGCGAGGTTAGCGTTCTGGCCTTGCATGCCAAAGGTGCCGAGTTCGAATCCTGGTTTAGGAGTGGATGTTCGTGGTAATTCGGTATTTTCATGTAGCTCTCGTGTGACTCTGGTACTAGAAAATATTCGATACAACCAAGGATATACTAAGACTTTTTGAATGAATCCGAATGAAAATTCAAATCAAATACTGTTAAAAATACCAGCTGATTTTGTTTTTAATTGCCATCCATATAATTATGATCTATGTAAGTTAGAATATTAAAAACACTTTTTAAAATAATCTGTTTTGAAAGAAAGATTCTATCTTAAGGACGATGTTCGAAAATAGGTTAGCCATCTGCATTTCATATCTTGAAGTTAAGAAAGATCCTTCTGTTTTCTTAGAATAGGTGGGTAAGCAAGTAACAAAATTTATCTCTGTAATAAATCTGTCATCAAATTAACAAACACTCATATCCTTCGTCAGCTTGGTTTGTATGCTAACAATTCAATTTTTTTTAAGGTTAAGGTCAATTCAAATGTTTTTTTTTTCCTTTTCTTTCCAGTTTTAAATAATATAAATAATAGCCATAAACTTTTAGTTGAGTACGCAAAAAAAAAAAAAAAAATAATAATAATAATAATAATACGAACGATGGCTATAACTTCGGTTCTAATTATCGTAGAATCTTGTGGTTTGCACCAAAATGTTTTGTTTACGATTTTCTATAAGTCTTGTGCAATTTTCATCTTAGGGGGCTGTATACTAAGTAAATTTAACTCTATTTTTAAAAGTTTTAATACGAAACTCTTATATTTTTATGGCCGACCAAACGGTATAGTGGTTAGCGTGCTAGCTTCTCGACCGCGAGGTTGAGGGTTCGAGTCCCGTGTTGGGCATGTGTGTTTGTAAATGTATGTTGGCTTGTCTAATGACGAATGTTTCGGCGCATTATAGCACTCGTGTTGCTGACGGCGCCAGATAATCTGAATACAACCAACTTATTTTTTTATGTTTTCATTCGATTTAGAATATTTCGTTTACGCTATATACCAAATTTCTATTCATTATGCTGAGAAACACGTCACTTATGAGCGAAAATGGTTTGGTCGATCTTGAGAGCAAATTTCTTTGCAGCGGGGAAAAGGAAACGTTTTGCGTGCTTCCAAGACGTAAACTATGACACGGTCCCTGAAAGTGAGCTTTTTTACATTTTTGCTAAAATACTGAGAACCTAAAGTCAAAATGGAATGAAAAAAAATTCTGGAAGGGTTTTCAACCATGATTATTCTAATAGAAGCAAAAAAATAATGTTTCTATTTAAAAAAAAAATTTAAAACTAAAAAAAATTAAACCAAATACCAAAACTTGGTATTTGGTTTAGTTTTATTAATTAATAATTATTAATAAAAAAATGTTTAATACAAAAGTTGCATGTTATTTATGTCTGGCCTTAAATATACTTTAGTTTGAACCAAAAATTGCAAAAAATTATTAACTATTTAAGAATTTATGGCTAAAAAAAAACAAATTTTCTTTTTAATATTAACTTGCCATTTTTTTTGACATAATATAAATTACTAACCACTTATTGGAAAATCATGATTTTTTTTGTATTCTAAATCTAAACATGGTATAATATTATGGGATTGACATTGAACTTTTTAAATTATGGTTTAGTTTTAATATGTAGATGATGATGTCCTCATGATAAAAATATTGTATACAATTAATAAAGACCTTCCACGATTTACAACGGTACTGGACTTTTGTTATTTCATCAATTAGAATACAAGATATAGCAATCATTCAGATTTTTTTCTTCTGCGTATTGTACCGACCGAACTGTACTTTTAAAAGTTCAATCATTTGATAAAAACTTTAACGACTCGAAATACTTTATAAAATTAATAGAAATATTTTATACGTTAATATAAAATATAGGCTAAATAAAAGTTTTATTTATATTCTTGTAAATTAAAAGAAATACAAACGAAGATACTTTTTTAGTTTTTAGCCACGCTTTTATTAGTTTCACCTGTATGCTTGTAACCGACTCTTTTGGGCTCGATTTTGCCCTAATTAGAGCGATCAGATTTGATTCAAACTTTGCACATTTGTCAAAGTCCGATGACAATACAATAATTCAATAAATTTGTCGCTTTATCACAAGGATTAGCTCGTGTTGCCCTTACGCCGTTAAATTCCAATCAACCAACCTTCTCCGGAATTGAACCCTGGTGTGCCGTTACCCGTTACAATCCCAGTAATCACAGAACCTATCATCGACATTTGATAAGGCAGACATTTGAAAGATTTGTCTTGGGAACGATGGTTATACAAAGCGTGTTTTTTTAAGTCTCATTATCCTTACCAGGATTTTCAGGATTAGTGATTATTCATATTCAGAGACACGGTAGTGTTTCGTGCCAAGTAATACGGCGTGTACTAAGGCATGCACATAACTTAAATTTGAGACTAACATATGACTATTGGCAGAAACAACTGGAGAGTTTTTTACACTTAAATAAAAAAGTTTACTAAAAAAATTTATAGTTAACAGAAAAAATAATTAATAGTTTAAAAAACACGCTTTAATAGAAAACCAAACTAAAAAGTAGAAAATAATTAATAGTTTAAAAAACTAAAAAACACGCTTTAATAG
This sequence comes from Linyphia triangularis, assembly GCA_963978545.1. Taxonomy (NCBI): domain Eukaryota; kingdom Metazoa; phylum Arthropoda; class Arachnida; order Araneae; family Linyphiidae; genus Linyphia; species Linyphia triangularis. Next base: position 9,557,392 of record OZ021722.1, on the reverse strand, counting down.
AAAAGTGAACTAAAAAGTAGAAAATAATTTTAAATAAGTTTGAAATAAGAATAGAGTGATTAACAAGAAATATTTATTTTATCGTACAAAAAAAGCGTGGGGTGCTTGATGTCAGTTGTTGTAAATATTTAATGACAGATATTGGTAAAAGTAGAGCCATTATGAAAATATCTTTTAAAGCACCCCATGCTTTTTTACTGTAAAATAAATATTCCTTGTTAATCACTCTATTTTTATTTCAAACTTATTTGAAATTATTTTCTACTTTTTAGTTCACTTTTCATTTATAGCGTGTTTTTTAGTTTTTTAAACTATTAAATATTTACGCATATTATTCTGATTTGTGCATGCTTGGTTATTGATTTGAAGGTGGAGAAGAAAGCTTAAATCTCGGAATAGAGGTCAATAATAGTAACTTTCCATCTAAGTAGTAAGCGTTTGTTAGTAAGCAAAAGGACAACCAATTACAGAGCATTAGTTGGGGAGCAATATGACGGCTACTTCATAGGCTTTCTTTGCAATTAGAGTATGAATCGTGGATAATTACCCGGAAGAGTTAGAGATTGGCGCTGATAAAGCACAATCAATATTGTTGCGTGGACGGGTTCGAAAGATTTGAAGCCAAAGCAGATCAAAACTTGCAGAAATATATTCCTTGCAGAATATATAACTCTTCACAGATTCCTTTACAACACCAAAACTTCTCGTTCTAGTAGACTCAATACAGCTCTATACACAGCAATAGAGCATAAACAGCAGTTAAACTTGACACACAGCTGCTAAATCACCGCAAAAGACAATGCAATACAGTTCACTTTCGGAACACTCTGAATGCTCGCTGACAGACAACCAAGTCAGTAACTCCACTCAGTCAGTATCTCAACTCAGAAATTCCAGTCAACTAACTGACTCGAACATTCTTGAAACTTCTAGAGGTAGATATTTGGAAAACTTTCCAGATCGTAGTCGAAAAGTCCTATACAAGTGCATGGGGACCGAAAATATCGCCAAATGGTCTCCAAGTTTGGCGATATTTGGCGATAAAAATTAGTCGTTAAAACCGTCGCCAACTTGGCTCTATCTCGGCAATTTGGCGAGATTGCCATTACCATAATGTTAAATGTCCTGCTCCTTGTAAAACACGCTTCCCAGCGTTTTCTCTGTAAAACTCGTTATCAAGCATCAAAGAGACTCATTGCAGGAAAACAAACTATTGCACTACCTTATGCGAAATGTACATAAATTTTCCTATTTACAAAATTAACACTACGAAATATTTACAAATATACAAAAATTCGTATCAATATCAATGAAAATAGTAGTTGAAAAAGTATTATACCTGTGTATGAGTTTATTTGTTGAGAAGCTTTTAATTCTCCAGAAAAATTTAAGTTCTTGATGTGTTACCCATTTGTTAACATAGGTTAATGAAAGTATTGTTTTGGTAAAAAAAAGTTCAATTTTTTTTTTTGTGCATTTTTTCATGCTTTTGGAACATCTTGACTTCAAAAAAGCTGTCTAGAAAAAATGTCTGTCTGTGCGGACGTAGTCAACATAACTCCCGAACGAATTGACTTGTTCAAATTTGGTATACGGGTTATAGTGGTGGCCATGGGACCTGTAATTAAGGTTTTCAACAATATACTGCATGAGCAAAACACGAGAAAAATACTGTTACGAATTTCTGTATATTTGTAAATATCTCTAGGTATTAATTATGTAAAAAAGAACATTTATGTACATTTCGCATAAGGCAGTGCAAGAGTTCTTTAGTTCGGTTTCCTGCAATGTATCTCTTAATGCTTGATAACGAGTTTTACAGAGATAATGCTGGGAAGCGAGTTTTACAAGGAGCAGGGCATTTAACATTAGGGTTAAGGGCAATCTCGCCAAGTTGGTTAGATAGAGCCAAGTTGGCGACGGTTTTAGCGAGAAATTGCAAAATGTCGCCAAACTTGGCGATCATTTGGCGACATTTTTGGTTCCCATGTACATGTATAGGACTTTTCGACTACGATTTCGAAAGTCCTCCAAATTTCTATCTCTAGAAGATTCACGAAGTATTGACTCCTATAAATGTCGCCAAACTTGGCGATCATTTGGCAACATTTTTGGTTCCCATGTACATGTATAGGACTTTTCGACTACGATTTCGAAAGTCCTCCAAATTTCTATCTCTAGAAGATTCACGAAGTATTGACTCCTATATAAGGCCGCCGACCAAACGGTATAGTGGTTAGCGTGCTAGCTTCTAGACCGCGAGGTTGCGGGTTCGAGTCGCGTGTTGGCATGGGTGTTTGTAAATGTATGTTGGCTTGTCTGATGACGAATGTTTCGGCGCATTATAGCCCTCGTGTTGTTGACGGCGCCAGATAATCTGAATACAACCAACCAACCTATATAAGGCCGGCCTTGAGTGGAGTTAGTTAGTTGACTGGAGTTACTGAGTTAGCTGTCTCTCAACGAGCATTCAGGTTCCGAAAGTGAACTGTATTACATTGTCCTTTGCGGTGATTTGTAGCAGTTGTGTTGCCAAGTTTTTAACTGCTATTTTGTGCTCTATTGTTGTGTAAAGAGCTGTATTGAGTCTACTAGAACGAGAAGTTCTGGAGTTGTAAGAGAATCTGTGAAGAGTTATATCGGAATAAATTTCTGCAAGTTTTAATCTGCTTTGGCTTCAAATCTTTCGAACCTATCGACGCAAAAATACGTTTTTCAGCAATTGCTGAGAAATGATTGTTACGGATTTCGCTGTGGTTACTGCCTCTTAAGGTTGACACAGAGTTATCTTTTCTTGAGCATCGCTCATCAACCACCGTTTTTAACCTCTCCTCTCTTTCGCTTACATGAAAGGATAATGTAAGAATGATCGAGAAGTATGTCGCCAAAAAAATTGCCAAATTGGCAAATTTTTCAAACGAATGAAAATATGAAAATGATAATAACACGATTCCTAGTCAAATTTAAATTTAGTTACCAGTATTATAGTGTAAATGATAAGGTGCTCAATGTTCCAAATCCCTAGTTTTTTACTTATTTCGGATCTTATACATTGTTTAACAAATACGAAAATGGTGAAATTATTTTCTCTTGCCTGTTTCTCAAAATTGGATGTATTACTATTAGTTTCTTTGGTATGAATGTGTAAATAAGTTTCAAACTCTAAATTACCACTACAGGAGTATTTAATCGTCATGTTGTCGATGCAATGCCTTACTAGTACTTGCTGAAAAAGCGGTAACGTCGGGGTGTCTTTGAACAATCCTTTATTGCACTAACTCGTTATGTTGTGCTTGTTGGCATGCCAAACTCAAAATTAAAACTTTTAATACTCTTTTTTTTTTTTTTTTTTTTTTTTTTTTTTTTAAAGGACATGCGGGGAAAAATAATGCTCGAATCTTGCTAAAATGATATTAATTTTGCCTTGGAATCAATTTCTGGATGTAAGAAAAATGTATTTATAAAAAAGACTGTTTCTCAAAATTGGATGTATTACTATTAGTTTCTTAGTTATGAATGTGCAGATATGTTTCAAATTGCAATTCAATTGCAATGTTAAGAGCAATTCCTAGTAAAGATCCGCCGACCAAACGGTCTAGTGGTTAGCGTGCTAGCTTCTAGACCGCGAGGTTGCGGGTTCCGAGTCCCGTGTTGGCATGGGTGTTTGTAAATGTATGTTGGCTTGTCTAATGACGAATGTTTCGGCGCATTATAGCCCTTGTGCTGCTGACGCCTCCAGATAATCTGAAAACAACCAACCTAGTAAAGATCCCTATACTCTCGCTATGTTACAATCTCCTAACATAGTGCATTTAGAAACTACTTTGTATAAAACCTTGAAAATTGGTGAGTAGGTACGAAAATGATCACTCAATAAAATGACATAAGTTAAAATCTCGAATATAACGTCTATTTTAAATGGAAATTTAAATATATATATATATATATCAAAAGACTAAACCAGGGGGTGCCACTGCATAGGCATTGACGTTAAGGATCTCAAATATAAAATAAAATAAATTAGTCGTTATTTTCGAGTCTTTAATTGATGTCATTTCATTAAGTGATCATTTTCGTACCTACTCACCAATTTTCAAGGTTTTCTAGAAAGTAGTTTCTAAATGCACTGGGTTAGGAGATTGTAACACAGCGAGTGTAGGAAATGATCCTTATTATGACATCCTCTTTAGTGCTTCAAACTGTTGTATGTTATTACGTTTGAGTTATTAAGAACTAGTATACACGTGAGTTATTTTTCTCTTTCAGTAAAATACATTGTGTAAGCAGAAAGCTTCATAGTAGAAACCATGGGAGCCCCCAGGAGGGTGCAAAGAGGTGCATTTGCACCCCCCTGGCTCTTAAATTTTTTAAAAAAATGGGGGAAAAGATGTAAGTTCCAAGATCAAAAAAGCACATATGCCGTTTATACTTTTATGGTACAATGAGCATTTATTTTTTTCTTCTATTAATTTAGTCTTTCGTTTCTTTCCTATGTCGTTTTTTATAACTACTTGCGTGACGATTTTCTGGCGCTTGTTCTCTATGATTATTAGAGGCTGATGAGTAGAAGTATTTATTCCTTTTATAGTATAATAATTTTCTGTGTAGATGTCAAAATTCAAGGAAAATGTTTTGTTTTCTAAGTCATCAGATATACTGTCTTGAAATCTATTTTTAGAATTCAATTGAACATATTCCAATACTGCTTTCTTGTTTCATTTTTTTTTCGTTACATCCGAAACTTGAAAGAAAGAAAAAAATTGTACTCTTCTGTATTTATGCATCTTTGAGTTCCTCTATTCTAAACATTGTCTCTTGAATGCCGTGAGATCTAGTTGGATGATAAAAAAAAATCCTTAAAAATAAATATTTTATTATTTTTACTATTTTGTATTTTTTTTCTCTTTATCAGGGTTGCGCAAATTCAAAAATATATACAATGAATTTTAACTATTCTCAAAGAGTATAATTTATAATGCATAATTATTAATTAACATTTCTAAAAAAATTAATGATTTTGATAAAAATCTACCCTTGCACCCTCTTGCAAGTATTCATGGGGGCGCCCATGGTAGAAACTATCTGATAGTTGAAGGGGGGGATTTACACCATTTTAGTAGAACGAGCAGTACTAGACAGTCGAATACGATAGTTCACATTAATAATATAGAGGGGATGATAAAATTCCTATGAATCTTCGGAAAGTACTGGCCATTTACGGCTGTTTTCACCGGTGCAGTAAATGTGTTCGCGCACTATGAGGTGAAGATATTTTATTGCGATTTAACTGAATGTTCGTGTCTGACGTTGCTGAAGCGGCTATTTTATTTGAAGAATTAAATCATAAGCATTTAAGTATGTAAAGAATTAATCTTATTATTTATTATTCAATAATTATTGGTCGACCAAACGGTAGAGTGATTAGCGTGCTAGCTTCTAGACCGCAAGGTTGCGGGTTCTAGTCCCGTGTTAGGCTTGGGTGTTTGTAAATGTATGTTGGCTTGTCAAATGACGAATGTTTCGGCGCATTATATCCCTCGTGTTCCTGATGGCGCCAGATAATCTGAAAACAACCAACCAACAATTATTGTTCTTTATAACATTTATTTTATTCTTTTTGGACAGTAGAAAGTGAAAATCATAGAAAAACTTAATTGCCTTTATTGGACAGTTGTTTCCGTTCACTTGATTTAATAAAAGAGCCCAATTAAATGAAACCACCAATTTGGATTATAAATAAAGGTTTCTATTTTGTGGTAAAAGCGTCTACAGTTATATTTTTACTCTATTTCTAATAGTATAGAGGCAACATTGATAAATCGCTAGTTAAGAGAAAGGGGTCATATAACACTTTTTCAATTTTTTATATTTTGATTGGTTTGTGTAATAGATGCATCAATGTATGTTTTAAGGGTAAGAAGTCGTCCAATTGAAAAAATCATATTTTTCAGTAATTGCTAAAAAACGGCTCAAACGATTTTGTTCAAAATCGCTGTAGTAATGCCTCTTAAGGTGTTCTAAACATTCCCACCTCCTAGATTCTCATAAAAATGCTATAAAAGCGTAAAAAGTTGAAAAACGAGTGCCCTTAATACAGAGAGCACTCTGCCCTTGAGCATCGTCCATCAACGATTGATTTTTTTGATTTCCACGCACAAGCAAGGACAATGTTAATGTCTATCGAATAAAAACACCAATTTTGCCATTTAGGCGTGTCTTTTTTTTTTTTTTCCTCATGTTAAAATTACCGCCAAAAATATCGCCAAACTGGCCCTTTTTATTTAAATGAATGAAAATAAAACATGTCAAATTTTCCTGCGTTGACCAATGTTATATAGTGTAATCGAAAGTTGTGCGATGTTCCACATCCCTTTTTTTACATTTAGCGTGATTCAAATATGATAATTAATTTTACGTTTACAGCAAAAAGTCAAGTTTTAGTACTATTTGAAAAAATAGTACTAAAACTTGACTTTTTGGTGTAAATGTAAAATTAATTATCATATTTAAATAACCTTAATAGCTTTAGCTATTTTAATAATCTTAATAGCTAATAGCTTTAATGAGAAATTGAGAATTCGTCGTATCACAATTACTTAAACAATATTTAATAATTCAACTAAATTAGGGTAAACATAAATTCCTTTAAAACCATGGGGAACGTTAAAATTATTTTCAGGGGTGAGAGAAAGTGGGGGGGGGGGGTAGATGGCACTCATGGAGGCGTAAGACGGTTAATATTTTGCCTTAACTTTGATTGTTCATTTTGCTATCTTAATGAAAATTTAGATAGTGATGTATTGAATTTCTCATCTATTAAATATTTAAAAACTTTTATCATACTTCTATTGTCGGTGAATCATACCATCTTTCTCCTTAATTTTAAATTCATTATAGAATCTTCGATTTCGTTTATATGTTTGTCGATGGCAGGCAAATCTGCAAAGGCCTAATTAACACCTTGCCATCATCCAATCGGGCTGAAACTTGACAGATAGATTCGATGTTGATGACAATGCATTCTATAAAATTTTGGCGGCTGTCACTGAAAGGTCGCTTTTACGGAATACTAATGAACTAACTTGCTGTCATTCATTCGCGTTGCAAAAGCATCTAACCGATCATTGAAGAAACTATTTCCTGTTGCCAAAATTGCTTTAGTAAATAAATAATAAAATTGTTTTAATCAGATTAAATAAAAGATATTTGGATGTGAGTACATAAATTGCCCGTCATTTTTAATGAATTAATTTTGAAAAGTAGTTTACCGGAAATTTTGCCAATAGAGATGTTTTTAATATTTAAAATTAGATGCCAACACAAAGCACACGCTGGCAACAGAAACGGCGCTTTGCATATAAAGGATTTAGATTAAAAACTTTTTATGGGTTATATTCTTCTAGTTAAGACACTTAAATGCATTAATTGAATTGGATATAATAACGAACTGTATTTATTGCCATGACTGTACGCTATTTTTTTTTTTTTTTCCTTTTTTTTTCCTATTCTCGATTGTCTATTTTAGACCTCTGTTTCTCTATTTCTGCTTGTTAGTAACGATTTACCCACAATATTTCTATACACTGGTATCCTTTTATAAGAGTTTCAGATGACGTAAACGTACAGGGTTATTTTTAATTTTTGGTTATTGCAGATTTTTCTAAATCGGAGGGTACATGTTGAAGAAACATTATCTTAATAGTAGTATGTTGTATGTGTGTGGTTTTAAGTTATAATCCAAAATATAAACTGTTCTCTTGTGATTAGAATGTTAATAAGATATTTTTGTATAGATAGATTTCAATCCTTAAAGATTTAGACGTAACATTTAAAGTAAATATAGGCCACCGTAACAAAGCTAAAGTAAAGCTAGAGCTGTGGGGTTAGTGCTCTGGCCTCGCATGAAAAATGGGCAGGGTTCGAATCCTGCTGCTTATGGTTCGGAATCCACGTTAAGCTGTAGGTCCCGGTCTGATTATCCAACATTGTGCATAAAAATAAGTCGTTGAATGTGCAAACCGACCAACCAATTAATACAAAACTAAATTGCAACGAATATATTAATGTTATTATCAATCGAACTTATTCTGTTTTGAGTTATATTTTTCGTAAAACATATTGTTACGCGATCTTGCTGTATTTAATTGTAAATAGTGTACAGTACGCAAATCCGAACGATAGCTATATCTGCGGTTCCAATTATAGCAGAATCTTGCGGTTTGCACCAAAATGTTTTGCTTACGATTTTCTATACGACAATTTTTTTTCGTAGGGGGCAGTATACTAAGTAAATTTAACTCTATCTTTAAACATTTCAACACGAAATCCTATTTTTTATGTTTTCATTCGATTTAGAATACTCCATTTACCGTAGATACCAAATTTCAGTTCATTATGTTGAGAAACACGTCACTTATAAGCGAAAATGTTTTACATGATCTTGAGGGCAAATTTCTTTACAGCGGGGAAGAATCGAACGTTTTGTATGCTTCTAGACGCTCCTGTTACGCTGTCCCTTCAAGTGAGCTTTTTAGCTAAAGTATTGAGAACTAAAAGTCAAAATGGAATGAAAAAAATTCTGAAGGGGTTTTCGACCATGATAATTCTAATGGTAGCAAAAAAAAAAAATTTCTATTTAAAATTTTTTAACCCTTAACTGCTGTATGCGGACTGACAGACCGCGAGTCATTTTTTATAGAATGCTTCCACCCCCTGAAATATTTCCTCTTTGACTTTTATTTTAATTTTTATGATACTATGTTTCTTAAATTTTAAAATAGTGCTGCCAAATTTGTTTGGTGCCCTTGCGCCAAAAATATCAAACCACCCAACCACAGCAGTTAAAGGTTATAACTTGTTTTATTAATTTATAATTAATTATTAAAAAACTGTTTAATACAAAAGTTGCATGTTATTAATGTTTGGCATTAAACAAACTATCGTTTGAAACAAAAATTGCTAAAATATATTAATTATTTAAAAAGTTATGGGGAAAAAAAAAAAAAAAAAAAAAAGTATATATATTTTTAACATTAATTTGTCATTTTTTTGGCATCATTTAAACTACTATCCACTCATTGGAAAATTATGAAATTTGGTATTTATACGGGTTTTTATTAGATTCTCAATCTAAATATGGTATAATATCATGAGGTTGCCATTGAAGTTTTTAAAGTTTGGTTTAGTTTTAATATGTAGATGACCCCTCATAATAATAAAAAAAAAATTATATGCAATTAATAAAGACCTTCCACGATTTACAACGTTACTTGACTTTTGTTATTTCATCTATTAGAATAAAAGATATAGCCATCGTCCGATTTTTTTTTTTTTTTGCATACTGTACATTTTTCTTTTATAAGTTCTATTTTTTTTTTTTTTTTTTTTTTTTAATTATATGTTATCAGTGATAATGCAGCTTGAAAGCGTTAATATCACCCGAGTAAAACGCGAAATTTTCAGACATTTTCAAAAGCATAGTGATCGCCAGAAAGGATTTTCTATTAATTTTTCATGAAAGGTTCCTTCCAGGGAATGTAAAATCCTACGGGAAATGGAATTGGATTGAGTTAGGTGTTTAGAGCCGTTTTGAAAGGAGGCCAGCACCTAGTCTGGATTTAAGTTGCATGCAAAGTGGTACGAGCTTAAGCTTTTGTTAGAGCTTGGTATCTAGTTTACTATTGTTTAAAAAAATTTGCATCCAAAACGAAGAATTAATTATTAGTCTTCATTTTGTGAAAACTGTGTCGTCATTCCAACTGGAAAAAATCGTAACAACATAAATTTTACAATACTAAGGATATCGTTTATCATTGCTCTTTTTAATAATTTGTTTCGATCAATTTCAGAAGCAGGCTCTGTTATTTGAATGCCCAAAAAACAGCAACATTTCTCATAAAACCTAAAAGTTAAATTACTTAAATTGGATTCAGATTATATGGCGCCGTCAGCAACACGAGGGCTATAGTGCGCCGAAACATTCGTCATTAGACAAGCCAACATACATTTAAAAACACCCATGCCTAACACGGGACTCGGAACCCGCAACCTCGCGGTCTAGAAGCTAGCACGCTAACCACTATACCGTTTGGTCGGCTACATTAATTGGAACTTAATGTTTTCAAAACACAATTTAAGTTTCAGGAACGTTAAGCAGGAATTAAATTAATGCACTTTTGAAACTTGAACGATAGTACCAATGACGACAAAATTACTAGGGCATAGTGACATTCTAAGCCAGGTTCTTACAATTATTTGAAACGCTAAACGTTTGAATTTATTTGAATCTGATTATTTAAGTATTATTTTGATATAATACTAAAATACTTATTTTTCACATTTTTTGTCCTGTAAATTTCAAATTAAGAGGCCGACCAAACGGTATAGTGGTTAGCGTGCTAGCTTCTAGACCGCGAGGTTGCGGGTTCGAGTCCCGTGTTAGGTATGGGTGTTTGTAAATGTATGTTGGCTTGTCTAATGACGAATGTTTCGGCGCATTATTGCCCTCGTGTTGCTGACGGCGCCAGATAATCTGAAAACAACCAACCAATCAAATTAAGAGACAAAAGAGGGAAACGGGTACTTTTTGACACATTTGAATTTATTTGATTCGATCCAAGATTTTTTTTTCCTTTTTTTCTTCTTCCTTACATACACCAACGTTATTTTTCTTTTAATCTATTCATAGCGTGCAAAAGGGGGAGGGGGAGTAGAATTTCAGAAATATTAATGTAGTTAATTAGATGATTTATTAATGTAATATATATTAAGTATCGCAAGTTATGATTTTTGTAATTCACTCAATCGTAGTTATTATTTGATATATAAAAATACAACGTTATTATAGAAAAAATATTACTTGGGTTTTTTACAATTTAAAAAAAAAAAATCAATTTTAATTCATTTTTTAAGATAACCTAATTTTTCCGTGTTTGGATGCATCTCTATTTATAAAACTGAGTGTCTGTACGTCTGAACCTTATACAAATTCACAGTTTTTCCCCTAGAGATAAGAAATTTGATAAATAGTACATCGAGATTTTAGATAACAACTTTTAAGTTCGTCTAAACGATGCTATTATTAAAGTTTAATGACATTAAGAAAAATTCTTGGAATGACAACGATATATTTTTATTACATCAAAATATAACAAACATTTATTTTAATATGTCCCCCTTTTTTTTCTGATTATGTTCATGTATAATAATCGCCTGTCCGATAAGCTGTTCGAATATTATTGTAATATTTCCATTTATTATCATTCGATACCGTAAACAAGTTTTATGTTGTAATTACGTTGGTTTTAAACTGTAATAACACGTAATGAATAATTTTCTTTAGTATTTAACACTGATAATCGGATTCCTTTCTTTTTATTTGTATGTATTGTATTTTTGTCCTGAGTATCAAGTTTCCTATATTATTTAATTTAGATTTGATTGCAATTTTTGTATTATATATGTTTTACTATTTACACCAGACAATTTTACAATTTACACCAGAAGAGTAGTATTTCATTTGTGATTTTATTTCCTTGGTGCTTTAGTTTGGTCGTAATAATATAGTTGGTAAGGGGGTATCATGTTACTTTCCCCTCTGTAAACTAAATTTTTTTTTTTAAATATTTTTTTTTTCTTTTTCTGAGAAATACAAAACTTTTACGATATAGATGTAGCAAGGGATATTTCTTTAATGCTATTTTATTTGGCTTTTTCTCCCGAATAAATGCGTTTCAAGCCATGTTTTTTTTTTTAAGTTATACTTTAATTTAATTATTATTTATATTTTACTGAATTTTATTATTATATGTGTTTTTATTTTATTTTGGTTACGATAAAGTTTTTTTTTTTATTCTGGCGATTTTTACGATTGCAAATGAAAAAATCGCCAAATGTCCTATACTACAGCTGTTCCACTTATGTCTTTCAACGGGTCCCCAGCAGCGTGGCGCCACGCAGCTAGTATGGACTAAATATGTGTCGAATTACATTTTAAACCTCCTACTATTTTCTGCGTTATTCAAGTGTACGTTTCTCAGACGGGACAGATAGATATCAAAGTGCTTCTTTAAAACGTTCCGTTATCTTATATTTGGAGTAGCGGAACTAACTTAAGTAATATAACAACTGCATCGCTCTTATTTACCATCGATTGCAGTTGTGTTTTGATATTAGCTTATAGCATTCCAGTCCTTTTATATATTTATTACACAACTGTTTATTACAACACAAAATTTAGGACATATGTATAGTAATAACAGGAAACTTAAATAATTTTAAAATATTTATACAATACCTAAATACCCGTGTTTCGCTGGGAAATTTTACCGCGTATGAATTTTAGCAATCAAGAGTTATCATGAATTCTACATATGGACGTTTGAACCTATATCGACCAACAGAAATTCGTTTATCAAAATCAGAATAGCTCAAATTATATTTGCTTGCTCTTGTTGACATATTGTCCGTCTGATGGCTGTGTGATTAGCGCTCTGGCCATGCATGCCAAAGATACCCGGTTCGAATCCCGGATTAGGCATAGATGTTCGTTGTGGTTCTAAATCCACGTTATGCTGGTCTCGGTTCGATTAGCCGTCATTGTGCATAAAAGTAGAGCGTATAAACCAACCAACCAACTTTGTTGACATATGTTCCAAATTTTAGAGTTGCTCCTACTTTATTATATTCATCGTTTGAGAGGTTACAACCCTTTAGAATTAGCTAATTAAGGTAAGGATAGACTGCTTTTTCTATGATTGCCTTTGATGACATTTGTACCAACTTTTATAGTTATGTCTGATTTGGATTGGTTGGTTTGTGCGCTCAACGACCTATTTTTATGCACAATTAAGGCTAATCAGGCCGTGACCTACAGCTTAAAGTGGATTCCGAAACACAACGAACATCCATGCCTAACCCGGGATTTGATCTCATCACCTTTGGCATGCGAGGCCAGAACGCTAACCCCACAGCCATCAGATGGGCCGTCTAATTTGGAAATAGAACAATTGAGTCCTTAAAGTTGGCAAATCTAAATCATAATAGCTTACATTTCCTATATTTGTTCCAAATTTCAGAGTATTGGTAACTTTGAAAGTGGGACGTTGAAATATATCTCGTTTAGAACATAACTATCCTTTAAAATTAGTTCATTGAGATCGTAATAGCTTACTTCATCTTCCCTTGTCCTTGTTACCAAATTTCATAGCTGTGACCATTTGAAGTAGGATACTTGAATATCCATAATTAGAAACATTTAAACCCTTTTCGACACTTTAAATTTGATTAATAGAGATCAGAATAGCTTACTTTTTCTATGTTTGTCCAAGTAGACATTTGTACCAAATTTTAGTACTGTGATTATATGGGAAGTCGGAGAATTAGTGATGAGTAAGTCAGTGAGTGACTGAGTGAATACGTCAGTCAATAAGGGCTTTGTCTTTTATTTATAGATACATTCGGAACATAGGTTGATTTTTTTCCCCCCGCAATCCTCAATAGATTCAATACAAACTACTTAAGATCGGAATTTCCATGCAATCAATAACAGGGAGCCTCATGTTTATTCTGAACGGAAATGTTGAAAATGATTGATTTTAAGTCAACGCTATGCCTCAAATACTTTAAAGTAATAAAAATAACAACAATAAAAACAACTACTTCTTTCCCTCCGTTTTTAGTTTTTTCACAGTATTGCTTAGTAAAAAGCTGGGGTTTTTTTAACACGATTTTATTAGTTTAGTATGTATTTATGTAACGGAATCTTTGAACTCGATTTTCGACGTCTTCAAAACGTTGGATTAATTTGAAATTTTGCACAGTTATCAAGGACCGATGATAATACAATAATTCAATAAGTTTGTCGCATTATCGCAAGGATAAGCTCGTGTTGCCCTTGCGCCGTTAAACTCCAACCAACCAACCTTCTTCCGAATCGAACCCTGGTATCCTGTTACCCGTTACTACCCTAGTAATCACAGAACCTACCATCGACAGTTGATAAAGCAGACATTTGAAAGATCTGTCGTTGGCACTACGGTTATACTATCAACAAAAAGTTATTCAGATTTTTCGTACAATAATGATTGACGAGCCACCGATTGGGTTTGAAATAATATTAAAGCGTTCCTTTCATCTGGTCGAAACTCTGGATTACAAGGATTATCTCTAGAAATACCACAGTTTTACAAGTAAATGTGGACACGGTCTAAGGGGCCATAACCGAATTAATGAGCGATTCGCGGTTTCACCTTAATATGACGTGTACTGAGACATGCACGAATTAATCATTGAGACAAGCATTTGACTATTGGCCGGATCAACTAATAGGGAGTCTCATTCACGTTTCTTAATTGAATAATTAATACAGTAAAACCTCGATTATCCGAGCTCCGGTTATCCGAGTTTCCGCTTTAACCGAGCCAGATAATATTTCTTAATTTTTTTTTTTTACCCCTGATATTTTCCTTTGTCAAAACTAATACCGATAAAAATTGGTACTTGATCTCTCAAACACTCAAGAAAACAAAATGTTTACATTCCTTTTCATTGTATGACGCTGATCCTCCTATCGCGTCGCTCAAGGTCTTAAGGCTTAAGTAAGAGAACTCTTTAAGCATTACTATATATTATTAATTGCATGTGGTTTACCTATAGTATAACATTGGTACTTGTCAAAACATACATTTAAACCGATACGATTTATTTTATTTTTAATTTTCGCTTTAACCGAGTTTTTCGGTTATCCGAGTTGGTCTTGGTCCACAATAACTCGGATAATCAGGTCTCTACTGTAGTTTCAAAAACTAAAAAATATGTTTAAATAGAAACCGTGTTTTTTTTAGTCGTTTTATCCTTACCAGGATCTTTAGGATTAGCGATTTTTCATAATCAGAGACACTGTAGTGTTTTGTGCCAAGTAATTCGGCGTGTACTAACGCAGACACGTGACTTAAATTTGAGACAAGCATGTGACTATTGGCAGGAACAACTGGAGAGTTTTCTACACTTAACTAAAAAAAAAATAAAAAATCATAGTTTACAACAAAAATAATCAATAGTTTAATAAACTAAAAAACACGCTATAATAGAAAACCAAACTAAAAAGTAGAAAATAAATAATAGTTTAAAAAACTAAAAACTTGCTTTAATAGAAAAGTGAACTAAGAAGTAGAAAATAATTTTAAATATGTTTGAAATAAGAATAGTGTGATTAACAAGAAATATTTATTTAATCGTAAAATAGCGTGGGGGTGCTTTTTAATATATTTTCATAGTGACTCTACTTTTACCAATATCTGTCATTAAATATTTACAACAATTGACATCAAGCACCCCACGCTTTTTTACGATAAAATAAATATTCTTATTTCAAACTTATTTAAAATTATTTTCTACTTTTTAGTTCACTTTTCTATTAAAGCGTGTTTTTTAGTTTTTTAAACTATTATTTTTACAGTTACCACGCATATACTTGGAGAGTGTTTTCTCCAATCTAATATCGAATTTTTTTAGAGTCTTTGAATTATCATATTCATCAATTTCGTTTTTTTTTTTTTTTTTTTTTTTTTTCTTCAAAGCAAGACGTTTTGATTATCACTTTTTTTTTTATATATATTTATTTTCTAAGTAGCTTTTCTCCAGTAATTGATATATATATATATTTTTTTTCTAATCCAATTCCAGTGAGACTTTCTCCCACTTTCTTACCGTATGAAGCTACTTTGGGTAAAGAAATAATAATTTCCGTCCTGCTATCCGTTAGGCAGTGAGCACCAAGCACTTAGCAATTCCGTCGGGATTTTTATCCCCTTTATCAAGTTGAACAAATATGATTACTAGAACCAACAAAAACAGTGCCGAGATGACATGACGGCGACTCCAAGCGGTGCTTGCTGGAAGCTTTCCACAAGATGTGTTTGTGTCTAAAAAACGGCCTCTATGCTTTACTCACTTACTTTCTTAACAAGTATAGAGGCGCAACCAGACAGTTTCTGTGGGAGGGATTTTTAATTAAAACTTACTTCTATATTTCTATCTATTGAAAAAAAAAAAAAAAAAGCACGGTTACGATTTAATGTACGGTCCTCCTTGGAGACTTTTTGAAAGTTGGCGATTCGACGCCGAATGTAGCAACCCGTCGCCAAGGTTTTTCGCTAACCCTAGTGACCGTTTGGATTTGGCAACACGGCGTGTTTAGACGTCATTTTCAATTGGGCGATTTTTTAAATTTTTTTTTCAAAAAGTCGCCAAGGGGGACAGTAGAGTAAATCTTAACCAAAAGAACTTCTATGCAATACTGCCGACCAAACGGTATAGTGGTTAGCGTGCTAGTTTCTAGATTGCGAGGTTGCGGGTTCGAGTCCCGTGTTGGCATGGGTGTTTGTAAATGTATGTTGGCTTGTCTAATGACGAATGTTTCGGCGCATTATAGCCCTCGTGTTGCTGACGGCGCCAGATAATCTGAATACAATCTATGCAATACTCTCTTATCCCATATTTGTTAAATGTCATCAGTATTTTTTTAAAGCTTCTTAATAGAAAGTTCTAGTAAGGATCATTCCCTATACTCGCTATGTTACTATCTTCTTAAAAATTGCACATGCATTCGTATGATTGTATCACAAGCGAGTTCAAAAAAGCATTCAAATTAGAGGTCGGCGATATATCGATACGACGTTATTCTTATAGATATTTCTAAAAAAATATCGATATTTAAAATATCGATAAAAGTCACCGATATATCGATATTTTCAAACATTTTTAGTTTTTTGATGATCGTTTTGTAGTTCCATGTGTTTTTTCGATTTTATTTATTCCCTTTTCAAAAACTTCAAGCCGACCAAACGGTATAGTGGTTAGCGTGCTGGCTTCTAGACCGCGAGGTTGCGGGTTCGAGTCCCGTGTTGGCATGGGTGTTTGTAAATGTATGTTGGCTTGTCTAATGACGAATGTTTCGGCGCATTATAGCCCTCGTGTTGCTGACGGCGCCAGATAATCTGAAAACAACCAACCAACCAACCAAAAACTTCAAAACTAATGTTTGAACTTGGCTGAGAGACAGTGAAACGGCACCAATATTCAATATTTCCCCATACACTTAAAAACTATTGAAAATTATCTAAATTTTTCTTAAAATCACTGTACCAATTAACCGAAAATATAACTTTTTTTTTTTTTTTTTTTTTTTTTTTGTAATAGATTCATTTCATTTGAAAAAGTAGTCACCTTACAAAAAAGCAATCGTGAAAAGTAGAAATTTGCCCCGAAAAACTTTGTTTCTGGCAAAATTGAAAATCAAATAAAAAAAAATCCTGTATCGATATATCGATATTTTATCGAATTTTTTTTCTTTGCAACGATATAGTATCGATATTTATTGTAATCGATATTTCCGACCTCTAATTCAAATCACTTGGGCCACACTAATTTTTTTTATCAAAATTTTGATATAAAATTCTTAATTTAGCAAAATTACTCACCTGACAGTGTTTCAGAGAACTCGATACTACAAACCCACACATATCAGAGAGATCACTAACACGTCCTTTTTTTTTATTAACCTTTTTATTAAAAATTGAGTGATAAAATGAATATTTTAAATATGCTAAATGGTAACTTACAGTCAAATATAAAAGTTTTTACTTATAAATCTATTCATATAGATTTCATACTTGCACCATTACAAATTGTAAGGACACAAACCAAAAACGTTTCTATTAATTTACTTCTTTTTCTTTTGTATCCTTAATTCCTATTGGCTTCTCAAAAGAGCATACCAGATTCTGATTTGAAGATATGTTTAATAAACGTCAGAACACAAAACGGATTAATCACATTTTGGAAGTTTTAATTTTAATGCAATTGGTAGTTTTTTTTTTTTTTTTTTTTAAATTCACATGGAAATATATTCAAACCTATACAAAAACATATAAAGTTGCTTAAAAATAACCTGAACCGAAATACATTGCTGTAACATAATGACAACTCTTTGACATTTTGCTTCTTTTTTTTTTTACATTAAAAAATATTGATTGGTTTCAGATCAGAGGACTCACCTTAATTCAAAGTATTTAGCAAAAGAACTGTAGTGCAAGTAAATAATGTATCATAACTTAATTTTTTTAAACTAATTTTGCATTAAAAGAACAAGGTTAAACGATCCTATTATATTAATTAAATCTAACTTAATAACCTGCCGCCATCTAGTGATCATCTAAGCAAACTTCCCCATAACCCGTAGTTCATTCATAATTAGCTGGATTCTTATATTTTTATCTCAGTGATAGTTGAGTTTCAATAGTAGAAAATATCAGAAAGGCATTTCTCACTACTTTAGTCTATAAAATATGTTTATGAATATGCAAGATAATTCCCAACAATAAATTAACAAATTCACAACAAATTCACGACAAATCAAATGCCCACAGTATTTCCATTAAGGTCATGCGTTCAAATTAACTTTTAAAAATAGGCTTTAACAATTAAAGAAAAACTGACTCCAATTTTCTAGTGCACTCTCAAATGTCATCAAAGTAGCAATTCCTTAAAAAAAAAATAGTCATTTTTAATTCGAAATGCATATCGTGTATTCTAAGAACTTAATAGTTTCAAAGGGTTTTGTTTTTGTAATTAAAATTTAGAATTTAAAAATACAGTGTGCTTCAATTCTGATTGCATGTAATTTAATCTTAGAATTCACAATATTCAATTCTAACAATTACTTTAAAAGGCTCTGTTTTTGTAATTAAGATTTAGAATTAAAAAATAGAGTGTGCTTCAATTCTGATTGCATATCATTTAATCTTCATCTTTACAATAACTATTTTAAAAGGCTCTGTTTTTGTAATTGAAATTTAGAATTAAAAAATTAAGGGAGGGCTTCAATTTTGATTGCATATCATTTTAATCTTTAAATTTACAATAATTGTTTTAAAATGCTTTGTTTTTGTAATTAAATTTCAGATTTAAAAAAATACGGTGAGCTTCAATTTTGAATGCATAAATTTATTCTTAGAATTTACACTTGTAGTTTTTAAAGGCTCTGTTTTTATATTTAAATTTTAGAATTAAAAAGTACGGTGTTCTTCAATTTCGAATACATGACATTTAATCTTAGAATTTACAACAATTGTTCGAAATGGCGGTTTTTGTAATTAAAATTTAGAATGAAAAAGTACGGTGATTCAATTCTAATTCCATATAATTTAATCTTAGAATTTACAATAATTGTTTCAAATGATTATGTTTTGGTAACTAAATTTTATGTACTAAATACTGTATCCAGATGATCGTCTGCACGGAACAGATGCGATTAAAAAAAATGGTATTAAAAAAAGAAAAGAAAACATAATTGAATTAGGAATGTAATCAATATTTTGTTTCATTTCATCGGCATAGAGTGAAAAGGAGCTAACTCAATTTGCGGTATCAAATCAGATTTCGGTATATTTGGCAACAGAAAGAAAATATTGTTGCTTGGACGGGTTCGAAAGATTTGAAGCCAAAGCAGATCAAAACTTGCAGAAATTTATTCCAATATAACTCTTCACAGATTCCTTTACAACTCCAGAACTTCTCGTTCTAGTAGTCTCAATACAGCTCTATACACAACAATAGAGCACAAAACAGCAGTTAAAAACTTGACAACACAACTGCTCAAATCGCTGCAAAAGACAATGCAATACAGTTCGCTTTCGGAACTCTCTGAACGCTCACTGAGACTCAGTAATTCCAGTCAACTAATGGACTCAGCTAACAACTAACTCCATCATCCGCTCTCCTGAGCTTTTATAGGGGAGAAGAACATACGTGAAACTTCTAGAGATAGATATTTGGAGAACTTTCCAGATCGTAGTCGAAAAGTCCCATGCATGTACATGGGGACTGAAAATGTCGCCAAATGGTCGCCAAGTTTGGCGACAAAAATTAGTCACCAAAACAGTAGCCAACTTGGCTCTATCTCGCCAATTTGGCGAGATTGCCATTACCATAATGTTAAATGCCCTGCTCCTTGTAAAACTCGCTTCCCAGCGTTACCTCTGTAAAACTCGTTATCAAGCAACAAGAGACTCATTGCAGGGAAACAAACTAAAGTCGAACTATCGCACTGCCTTATGCAAAATGTACATAATTTTTCCTATTTACGAAATTAACTCTACGAAATATTTACAAATATGCAAAAATTCGTAACAATATTCATGGATTAGAGAAAATTTCAGTGTGATGGCTGCAATAAATTTATTGTTAATTAATTATATTATATTTTTATATGCAGAAGCGCTAACTTTTGAATACTTCCATTCCCAAATGTTGTTTACATACGGTAATGAAGAATTGTTTTCGGTCAAAAAATTTGCTTCCCCCCCCCATTTCTCCACTTTTTGGAACATCCCGACTTCAAGAAAGTGGTATTGAAAGAGTCTCTGTGTGTGTACGTGATCAGCACAACTCTCGAACGAATTTCCCTACAATGTTAAAATTTGATGTATGGATTAGTGGTGGCCATGGGGCCTACCATTAAGGTTTTCATCAAAATGCGCATATGGTAGCTGCTCTTGGAAAAATCATGTTTTTCAGTAATTACTAAAAAAAAAAAACTGCTTAAACGATTTTGGTAAAAATCGGTGTGGTAATTGCCTTAAGGTGTTCTAAACAACCCCGCCTCAGAACTCCCGTAAAAATACTACTAAGACGTAAAAAGTTGAAACACGAATGTCTTCAACGCAGACTTCCCTAGCCTGAGCATCGCACCTCAAAACGACCATTTTACTTCCTCTCCTCTGTTTCACTTACATAAAAGGATAACGGAAGAACTATCGAAAAAATATATATGTCGCCAAAATCACCATTTTGCCATTTTTTTTATCCAGGGCCCATGTAATAATTATCACCAAAAATTTATTGCCAAACTGCCCACTTTTTCTAAATGAATGATGAAATTATAAAAACCATAAATAACACCAATGCACGTCAGTATTATAGTGTAATTGAAAGTTGGGAGATGTTCCACACCCCTAGTTTCACCCTAAGCCGAAGATGCAATAAAATAATAAAATTCGTTCCAACGTATGATTATCCTGATTACATGCAATGCGAATTTTCTTACAAATATCCCCAAATTAAATGGGTGTAGCACAATGTAGTTTTCAACAAAGCGATCTTATCTACTTTTAATGCAGTCTTCTCATACGATATTTTGTCTCAGTGTTTTAAGTGAAACATATACATTAGGAATTGCGAAATTTGACTCAAGTCTGCGGTTTTGTTTTTTTGGTTTTAAAATATTCCAGAATTCATTACCCATTAAAATGATACCATTTTCTTTCTGAGACTCAAATTACTTTTTAAATTACAGTAGGTTTTGTGAACCTGTTTTGTATCACGTTCATTAGTGTAGTAAACTTTAAACGCGTTTTCTGAAGAATGACATTTTGGTGTTGTATGACTATGCCAACGGTCATAACTTCATAATAAATGGTCCGATTTACAAAATTGTACATTTGTTTTGTAGACAATAGTTGTGAATGTGTTTTCTATGGAAAATATAATATATAATGTCAAAAGCACATTTTTTATGCATATTTTAATCTTAATTTTTTGTTAAAAACTATGTATTTTTTTAAAACTTTTTATTTAAAAACTTATAATTAAATAAATATTGAAGCTAAATTCAAAATACTCCATAGGAGCATGCGTCAATATAATATCTCTTATTTGCAATAAAAATCATACCTCTAAGTTAATTACAAGTTTATTTATGTATGTTCTAATAATGTCTTAATTAGTCACTTTAATTGCAATCAGCTGATTAAAAAATTGACGGGGAAAAAAAAGTTTATTTATAAAAATGCATCATTTTTAATTCTGATATACTGGAAAACAGTTTAAAATTATTATCTAAAAATTAAAGAAAACGATCTCAATTGTATATGTATACCTTAACAGGAAGTCCTAGTAGGGGGTCATTCCATATACTCGCTATGTTACCAACTTCTAGCCCGGTGCATTTAGAAACTACTTTGTAGAAAATCTTCACATTTGGTGAGTGGGTAAGAAAAAGATCACATAATGAAATGACACATATTGTTTTCATTTAATGTCTATCTATTATAAATGAAAATTAAAATAGCAAAACGCAAAACCAGGTGGAGCCAATGGGCGCCGGAAGAAATATTCTCAAGGGGGTGCAGAAAATACCCAAGGGGTGTCCAAGGCAGTTAATTTTTTGTTTTACCTTTGATTTTGCAACTGGCTATCATAATGAAATTTTAATGAATAGTTATGTATTAAATATCTCGTCCATTAAATATTTTAAAACCTGTATCATACTTCTATTTCTCTTGAATCGTGCCACTTTTCTCCACATTATTTTTAATGTTCAAAATCCAGCAGGGTGCAAGTGCAACCCTCTTGCACCTTTCTGGCGGCGTCCATAGGTGGAGCCACTGGATATGCATTAACGTAAGATTTTCAAATATAAAATAAAATATATTAGACGCTATTAATTTTCCGAGTTTTTAATTTATTTCCTTTCATTAAGGGTGATTATTTTCGTTCCTGCTCACCAAATTTCAAGTAGTTGAACTAAATAAACTGGGATAGAAGATTGTAACACAGTGAGTATTAGAGGTCGGCAATATATCGATAATACAATATTTTTATCGATATATTTTTTTAAATATCGATAGTAAAAATATCGATACAAGTCGCCGATATATCGATATTTTCAAACATTTTTAGTTTTTTGATGATCGTTTTGTAGTTCCGCGTATACTTTCGATTTTCTTTATTCCCTTTCCAAAAACTTCCAAAATTAAGGTTTGGACTTGGCTGCTGAGGGACGGTTAAAATGGTCAACTTAACCAAAAAGAAAACGTAATGTAATGGAAAGATAAGATCATTTATTAGTGGTCATTAACACAGCGCCGTTTCTGTTGCCAACGTGTGCCTAGAATTTGCATCTGATTTTAAATATTAAAAACATCTCTATCAGCATAATATGCGGTAAACTACTTTTCAAAATTTCTTCTTTAAAAATAAATGTGAATTTATGCATTGACATCCAAATGTATTTTATTTATTTTGATTGATAATATAATTTATTTACTATAACAATTTTTATAATTTATTTATTAAAACAATTTTTATAATTTATTTATTAAAACAATTTTTATAATTTATTAAAAAAAAATTATAATTTATTTATTAAAACAATTTTTATAATTTATTTATTAAAACAATTTTTGTAATTTATTTATTAAAACAGTTTTTATAATTGATTTATTAAAACAATTTTTATAATTTATTTATTAAAACAATTTTTATAATTTATTTATTAAAACAATTTTTGTAATTTATTTATTAAAACAATTTTTATAATTGATTTATTAAAACAATTTTTATAATTTATTTATTAAAACAATTTTTATAATTTATTTATTAAAACAATTTTTATAATATATTTATTAAAACAATTTTGGCATGAATTCATGAAAAGTAGAAATTTGCCACGAGAAACTTCGTTTCTGGCAAAATTGAAAATCAAGTAAAAAAAAAAAAAAAAAATCATGTATCAATGTATCGATATTTTTTTTCTGTGCAACGATATAGTATCGATATTTATTTTGATCGATATTTCCGATCTCTAGCGAGTATAGGGAATGATCCTTACTACTAGGACTTTCTCTTAAAAAAATAAACACAAAATACAAAGCGCTATAAAAAAACAAAAACACGTCATCGTACGTAAATTACAAACAAATGGGTGGATGGAACTATTTCAATATTCACACATAAACACATCACAATCAATACTCGCTTACTACACCCTTCCCCCTTCCCCTACTAGTCTATGTGCTCCAAATGGTGTAACATTCCAGCGATCTAAAAACTCTCTATCTTTCCGAGCGCGGATGACGTTTGAAAAATTAGAATCCCACAACTGAAGGTGTCGGAAAGTGGAAAACTCCAAATCGATACCATCCTGTTCCTAATGCATATATATATTCTCATTTCCATAGAAGGAGGCATATATATATATACACACACAAAAGCGATGGGAATATCTCCATCGCCCAAAGAATTTGGACAATTTGCATTTTCGGCGGGTTGCAATTCTTCGGTCCCCCCAGTGAAGGTTTGGATGGGAATACTTCTGGAATCATTCAGTCGGAAGAGCGGGGTGCGATATTAACAAGGCTTTTTGGATTCCGACATTCGGTATGGTTTGTAACAAATGGATGTTGTGCCGGTTGGTGGAAAAGAGCCCCCGTTACAAGGCTTAAATCGTCAGACCTTGGAAGAGTATACAGTGTTTTGTTTGCGGAACGATTTGTTATAATGTTTTGTGGACGCCATGTGATGATTGTTGGATGGAGTGGTATATTTTGCAGGTTTAATTAATTTTCAGTTAAGTTGTTGGATTTTTTTTAAAAAATTAATATGTTAATTTATGTTTACTCGTTGATAGAAAAGAAAAAATATTTTATTATGGGAAAAAAGGGCTGTAAATATTATAGTTTAAATTTCAAAGAGAAAAGCCGCTTTTTGTTTTTTAAGAGCAATTTGAATGTTATAAAGATATTTTTATAACAACGTGCAAAAACTTAAATTTTATTTAATTAATACTTTCAATACCCATATTTATACATAGGGTAGTGAAAGTATAGCATTCGGACAAAAACAAAAATTAGATTTAAAAAAAAAAAAAATTGCATTTCCCCACGTTTTTTAGAACATCCTAATTTCAGAAAAGTATGATCTAAAAAAATGCCTCTCTGTGTGTATGTGTGTCTGTGGTCAGCATAACTCCCGAACAAACTGACCTACGATGTTCAAATTTTCAAAATCTCGCATTTGCATAAGGTAGCTGCCATGGAAAAAATCATGTTTTTCAATGATTGCTAAAAAACGGTTCTAAGGATTTTGATTAAAAATCGCTGTGTTAATGCCTCTTAAGGTGTTCTAAACATCCCCACCTCCGGAATTTCCGTAAAAATGCTTAATTATGCAACACTTGGGAAAATACTTTCTCAAACTCGGTAAATTATTTGATTCGAGCTATCGCACCCATCGCATTTCATCTCGTTTGAAAAAGTATTAATTTCCACATTAGTTGCATAAATAACTACTTTGGAATAGATTCATTGAATGGAGTTGCCCACATTAGTTTATATATGTATTAAAGATACTTTTTGCATGTGATTAAAAAAAAATATTGTATCCAACACGTGGAAAATCACTTTTTTCAAACTCCGCAAACTATTCACTCTGCCTCGCTTGGAAAAGTATTACTTTCCCAACCAGTCGAATAAATTACTGTTATAAGAATGGGAAATTTTTAATTTTTCTTCTTGGAGATTAGTTTTATAAAATATTGGTCATCTATATTTTATTATATCCTGATATTTGTTTTCTGAATGTAAAATTATGAATTAAGGAGAGAAAGAAAATAGTGGTTTCTATAGATTATTTAATTTTCCTGAACCTAATGACAAGTAACTAATGTACGATGTATTTAAAACCCCTTTTATCTTTAACATCCGGCAGGATTTGATTGTTTTTGTTAAATCTTATGACAACAAGCAACGCATAAATAATATATTTGTATCCCCCTTGTCATTTTTTTTTCTTTTTCTTTTCCTGACTACAGTAAGGAAACAAAACAAAAACATTTTTCTCAATTTGTACTTTTTCTTTAATCCTTAATTCTTGTCATTTTTTGTTTTTGTTTTTTTTCCTGACTACAGTAAGGAAACAAAACAAAAACACTTTTCTCAATTTGTTACTTTTTCTTTAATCCTTAATTCTTGTCATTTTTTTTTTCTATTTTTATTTGAAACACGTACGAGTCGTCAAAAAAAACATAAACTTTCTTCAAATTTGACACTAATTCTTAAATTGTTAAGAAAATCGGATGGTTGTTTAAAATATTGTTGGCGGGGGGGGGGGGAGGCAATCCCTAGTGCCCAATACATGTTTACGCCTATGCTATTAATTAAAACTTTGAAATCTTTATTATCTATAACTTTATGTAATAATTTGAATACTCTGCGAGTACATTCTTAAAATTTACGCTTGCAAAGGCGACATCAATGACTTTATTAACCAGAAACTCCTCGTCAACAAGTTATATCAAATTAACAACTGTTTACAAAGACCAAATACATTCAGTGTGTTTCGTATTCTTTTAATAATGAACCATGTAACCGAATATTATGCGTGCTAAAAATATTCCACATTATTAACAAGTTGATTCACGTAACGATGTTTGCACACTGACACAGCTTCCAAAACTTAGATATTATTTTTCCAATCGACCACTCTTGTTTGAATATATTCCTGAATAAAGAATTAAAAGCGGGAGTTATGTTTACCATCGCAAATGTCAACCCTTTATAAATTTTCGGTAGATGGTACTGGCAAAGTATATATGCGTGTAAATTTTTGAAAAGAGCGTCGCTTTGCGAAAGGCAGTTTCGGAAAGTAATTATTCTAATGGTTCAATTTAATTGCTTGGAACATGCAAGTAGAAAATTATTCGTATTTATCCAAAGTATAGGGTTAGTGATATGCACTGTTGAGATGAAAAAATAATAATCACCAAATGGGAAAATGGAATTGAGGTCAACTGTGATTTTATAAAGTATCACAAATGCCTTAGTTTGGCTCTTCAAGGAAGTGCGTCAGTTGTATGCATTGTATTCCTTATTCTACTGCTAAGATAAAAAATATCGACACAAAGTTACATACAATCGACGTAAAGTTGCAGGCATTGCAATTTTTTTAAACACTTTAAAGAGATCCATTACCGTTAAAAAAAAAAAAAAAAAAAAAAAAAAAAAAAAATGACTTAACGATTTTTTTTTTTTTTTTTAAAACTTTTCACATTGACGTATTACTTTAGTTTCTATTCAAATTAAAAGTATATTTTATTTTGTTTTACAAAACCTAACTATTAATTACTAACTATGTAAGACTTAGCTCTATGATTTTCTTTAAACGTGATATTTCAAAATTCAGTGTTTCTTTTCTAACTAGTAGATAAATACAATTAATTTTTATGAAATTGTATAGCCAATCAGTGTAACTTCGATCCACATTTTCTGTATTTTGTCTTGCCCACTTATGTTTTAATAGTTTTTTCAGAACTAATGGCATAAAATGGAAGAATAAATCATAAATTACAGCTTCATTTACACAAATTAGTAAATGCTGATGATGAAATCACCAAATAATAGGAAAATAACACGGTGGAAAGTTACCCCTGTCATTCACGCCTGAAAGTTACCCCTTTGAACCACTATCAGAAGTTCCATATAAAATACCTTTTTTTATTCAATCTAGGAAAACTTTGAACTAGTAAATTTAAGTTTATAAATGTTTGAAACATCATCAGCTACAGTTATCAACACCATAAAGTTTGGATATTTTAAATAACACCACGAAGAATATATTAAGTAGTAACAGTGGATGACGAATCACATGAATATATTTCAAAAAAATCCTATTTATTATTCAGTTTAAACATTCAAATATAGTGGTAAAAACCATCTTCAGTTCATTCACTTAAATATAAACTCTTTTTATCAATTAAAAATTGAGAAGATAAACAGAAAATAATAAAACTGATAGGCCGCCCTTTTTCAATTAGTTTAAGTACTATGGTGTTTGCAAGTCACAATGTGGCACCATATACAAATATTCTACTCTCAATGTAGGACAATATAAAAACTAAGTTCAAACTTCATAAAATTTCACTTTGGCATTCTTTAGATAATAGTTTTTCACCAAACAAAGAATCATTGCTCCGGAAAACTTCTCATGTTCTAACTGGAACAATAAGTTCTGGAGATAATTTTTTAAATGCGTTTAGTTTTTCGGATCACCACTAATATTGGACCATTTCCAATATGCATCAGACTTCTTCATAAATCACCAATTATCACGTTGTCTTTAAAGTCAATTTGGTCCGGGTACATTTCTCCATCGTATTGAATAATTACGTGGTCGTAAACTTTGCATATGCCATAACTAAAATCTATGAAATTTATTGAGGGATTCAGGAGCTTTGAAATCTGCAAACACTGCTCTACTGAACAGGCTTCGCCTGATCACATCCTCGCGTGCCTGGGACTATCTAAGAAGGATTTGGCCGACGACCCTGTTTTGGCGTTGGATTTTTTGAGGGTGTGCGACATCATGGACCTGCTTTAGCTCTGCTGGCCTCCGGGGGATGCAACAACAACTAAAATCTAAAACACTTGCATACTCGGTGTATAAAATTCCTGCCTCACTGATGTGAAAAGTTAGACGGGAACTTATGAGAAAAGTTAGACGGGAACTTATGAGAAAAGTTAGACGGGAACTTATGAGAAAAGTTAGACGGGAACTTATGAGAAAAGTTAGACGGGAACTTATGAGAAAAGTTAGACGGGAACTTATGAGAAAAGTTAGACGGGAACTTATGAGAAAAGTTAGACGGGAACTTATGAGAAAAGTTAGACGGGAACTTATGAGAAAAGTTAGACGGGAACTTATGAGAAAAGTTAGACGGGAACTTATGAGAAAAGTTAGACGGGAACTTATGAGAAAAGTTAGACGGGAACTTATGAGAAAAGTTAGACGGGAACTTATGAGAAAAGTTAGACGGGAACTTATGAGAAAAGTTAGACGGGAACTTATGAGAAAAGTTAGACGGGAACTTATGAGAAAAGTTAGACGGGAACTTATGAGAAAAGTTAGACGGGAACTTATGAGAAAAGTTAGACGGGAATGAAGGTAAAAAAATTGCAAGATTCACTTTTAAAGAAATCCTCTAAAATAGAACAACTTCAAAAAGGTTTGAGGGAAGTAGTGAGTTTTATACAACGGGCGATGCAACATATAACGTGCGAAGTAGAAGAACCAATAAGGGGAAATGGAGATAATAATATAGAAGCAGTACTAAAAAAAGTGTATGGTGAGACTCAAGTAACAAAATCTTTGTTAAAAGAATTAAAAGAAAAAGCTGCAGAATGTTTGTCAGATGAGAATATTTCTTCATTTGAGGAAGATCTTGAATATGCCAGTCGTTCACCAACTCCGACCAGATTATCAGGCTCAGTGTCTATACAAAGCATTGCAAGTGGACCAATCCCTGAATATGGATTGTAAAATGCAACAATTACTCTTATTATAAAAAAAATTATACAAGATAATGAACCCAATAATATGCGCACTAGATACACAAGATTTGAATAAAGCTATATCTTGGGCTAATGATCTGCGTGACAAGGTTTGCATGGTCAAGCTTGGGTTGGAATTTTTTGCTGCTCATGGTCTTTCTGGAGTAAGAGAAGTTGCAAAATGCAATGTACCAATTTTTTTAGATCTGAAATTGCATGATATTCCAAATACTGTAGCCAGAACGATAAAGATGTGTTCAACTGCCACCATTTGAACAATCTCTGATTTTTCAGAAACATTCTCTACAACAATTTCAGCAGTATAAACCTCTATCATGTTCTTATTGTCCAACTTTCAGCTCCTCCGAAAATGATAGAGTTGTTCATACACTGTCACCTGCATCATCTAGTTTAGGTTGGTTTGTTGGTTTATACGCTCAACGGCCTACATCTTAACATGGATTCCGAACTACAACGAACATCCATGCCTAGCCTGGTATTAGAACCCGGCACCTTTAGCATGCCGGGCCAGAGCTCTAACCACACAGCCAGCAGATGGGTCATCTAGTCTAGAACTTTTACTTTTGCTGTCTCCCAAGAGTTTATATTTTAGAGGACTTTGGACGATCCCTCATGTCCTTGGTCTAACATATTCCTTTAACATTTATTTTTTTGAACATAGACATTTTTCACTTCCTCAACTGAAACGCATTTTACAGCCATTGCAGGTAGGCAGATTTTTTTTTAGCTCTGTGAACGATTCTAATATTTTTAGGTACTTCTTGAATTCATTCCCAATATTTTCATTTCATCGGATTTTGCATTCAATGGAAGATTCCGTAAATTAAATTTCATTTGTAACATTTGTAACCAAAATAAATTGTAATAAAATATGAATTATATATGCCAGTGTATACATTACACACTGTCATCAGTCTAACTTTGAACCAGCTCAAAGTTATATTGAATATGTGGTAAAATGATAGTGCCTTGATATTTTGTTTTTTTACCAAATGTTAGCAAATAAATAACCCTCAGCTACTAACAATGTCACTATTTTGGAGAAAATTATATGGCTGATAAAGTGGTAAGTTGATACTTACTGGCAGAAATTAGTTGATTTATATCAACTTCAAATAAGCATTAAAATGGAACTTGCAAACAGTACTTCAGAAAACAACTGAATGGCCAAATAAATTATGTATTATTTTGCCAAATTATTTTCTAAACTATAGAACAAAAAGGCAATTTCACAATCTTGTCAGCAGTTTGCAGCAGTGGATCATGAGCATGTCTTTAAAACAAAAAATACTGAAAACTAGGAGGTAGCTCAAAGTTACCCCCTAAGCCTCAAAGTTACCCTGAATGACTGTATAGTACATATGCTACAGATTAAACTAAGGTTAAAAAAATCCTTTTATTTTTATAATTATTTTTAAAGCTTTAAAATCTTTGCAAAAAAAAGGGGTTTTGTCAAAAAAATTGTAAGATTGATTAAAATTTAACGAAAAACCAAACTTTAATCTCAGTGTATTTTATAAGATCTATTTAACTTATACGAAAAATTTCAAAATCATTTGTGGAAAAACTCCAAGAAATTAGTATTACGGGTATAGGAGGTATAGAGAATTGAGTTCCCTAAAGTCGAGAATCTCGAATGGGTCGAGCGCTCGAAATAATTGAAAACCTTTATTACAAATGTCACTTTTCCAAAACGGTGCTTTTTTTTAATATTTAAATAGCGTTTGTTTTTGACATATATAGATGTCATGCGGATTTTTAGATAAAGGCCTTCATTGTTTTGATTTCTCTTCGAATTTTTTTTCGCCAGTCAACCTTTGTGCGTGCTTCATTATTCGCCCTGTGAGGTATAGCCGATACGAAATTATAACAAATTTCAAATCGGCTATACCTCACAGGGTGATGAAAATAAAAGTAATACTTTTTCTAAATCCTGTACATTAACTTCAATTTTGTTTGTGTTTGTTAGTAAATCTGAGGATGACTAATTGATCACCTGCTAGGATCCAATTGAGTTGATATTTGATAGACACATTCGTTGTCGCTGAGAATACATTCTATGAAGTTTTGGGAACTGTTGCTAGACGGCTGCTTTTACACAAGTTCCTATTGACACTTCTTTGCCGACCAAATGGTATAGTGGTTAGCATGCTAGCTTCTAGACCGCGAGGTTGCTGGTTCGAGTCCCGTGTTAGGCATGGGTGTTTGTAAATGTATGTTGGCTTGTCTAATGACGAATATTTAGGCGCATTATAGCCCTCGTGTTGCTGATGGTGCCAGATAATCTGAAAACAACCAACCAATCTATTGACACTTTGGAATTTACCTATTTGCTGTTTTCCAATCGAGCTGAAACATTAGCCGGATTTACACTCTACCAGTCAGGGTTCCAGTTTAGATCCCCAGTCTATGACGTCATGTGACGTCACCTGGCTACTGGTTCCAGTAAACCAAACATTTTCTGTTAACTAGGGCCGGCGACCTCCCTCAACCAATCACGTGCGCTCTCCCGTGATCACCGACAGACGGCGCAGCAGTCGCATAGCTGACGTCACAGAAATGACTATCTAGACTGGAACCCGGTCTGGTAGCGTGTAAATCCGGCTTAAGTTTCAGCTCGATTGGAAGACAGCAAATAGGTAAATTCCGAAGCTTCAATAGGAACTTGTAGCAAATTTATTGGCGGATAAACTTGTTGTCAATGATAATGCTTTCTATCAAGTTTCGAGGGCAAATGAGTTTGTGTGTGCTACGGATGGATAGTTTCCTTCTCAATGGTCAAACACTGAAAAGTCGATCGGAGCTCAAAATCAATTAAAAAGTTGCAATTGCACACAAATGTTGCAAATAAAGGATTTATTAAAAAAAATAAATTGTTTTTATGGGTTATTTAAGATTAGTTTTTTATCTAAGAATCGAGCTCTTTTAAAAGTGCAATATCCCGCTTTGAATGGAAACTCAGAAAATAATTAGAAACAAAGTTAACTTGTTCTGGAGCTAATGCACTTAATCCGATCAATGGGGCTCCATGATTCTGAAAGCTATACCGGATAGGAATCTACGTGAATCGAAAGCCAAATCAAATTAACGAGTTAAATATTCAGTTGCTTCGGAAAACGTTGATTGGTGGCTTAGAGGTTAGCTTCAGGGAGTTGGTTTTACGAGATTGGCGGAAAAAGGCGGGGGTGCTTTCTGAAATTGCTTTGAACTGGGAAGATAGTAAAGATGGCCCTTTATATTAGATGTAAAAAGTATAGTAACAATGGATGGTACTACCAGGAAGGAAAGTTGACATTTGTCGTTTTTGTGACTTCGGTTTTTTGTAATTTTAGTAAAATTGTACCAAATTCACGAGAATCTTATGACATGGAGCACATATGAGGGCATAGTAAGCAAAGAAGTCCAAGTGACTATTCCTAACTTATGAGAAAATACACTTTAAAGTTTCTTATTTATTTTTACATTTGTATGAAAATTATTTGTTGTTCAAATACTAACCTGTGGAATGAAGATATCACTAGTTTTCATGGAATTTAATGTAGATAAGAAACTTTAAAGTGTATTTTCATGAAAGTTAAGAAATGTCACTTGGACCCCCTTTGCTTCTCAGGGCCTCGTATAGTAAATGCTCTCAATTCAAAATGAAGAACACCCATTTCTTGAAAATGATGAAGTACAAAATATGTGATTGCATCCTAGATTACGTCCTTGCTATTTTTTTTTGTTACGTTTTGTAAGTAAGAATAGGAATAACGTATGTGTATTGTGTGTAAAGTGTTATGTTTTTTTTTTTTACAATTTAGGATAACATTATCCTAAATTGTAAAAAAAAAAAAAAAAACGGCAATAATGCATACAGTTAACTTTATGGAGGAATTCGCATTAAACAGCATTATCTAATTGTATAATATGATATTCATGATACATCATAGATCTTTATGTACAATTAAGCTTTGATAGGTGAAATTTTTTCTGAAATCACGAAAAACAAACATTAATGTCAGTCTACAGCGTTTTAATGTTTTAGCGTTTATGTTTACAGCTTTTTAATAATAATTGGTTTATGAGCCACCAAATTCATGAAAATGCATCGAGCATAATATACAAAATGCCCTCAATTCAAAATGAAGAACACGCTTTTCTTGAGAAAGGTGAAGTACAAAATATGTGATTGGCAATTTAACAAGTTCGAGAAATAATTATAACCTTGGTTTTACGTCGTACTGATGCCATGAGAGCGCTTCACATTATAATGAGCATCACATTGCCAGTATATACATTTACGATCTCTTGCTTGTGATCAATGAAATTTCTAAAAAGATTGTTTGGAAAATTGTTGATGCCTAAACAATACTCAAAAGAAAAGTAAAGTATTATAATAAATTAAGCACACAGTGGCTAAAACATGGTAGTTTCTATCCCTGAATGCCCCGCGATCGCAAAGCTCCGAAACTAAAACGTTGTAACTTTTTCTTTAAGGATGATTTACACGTTGCCAGTTAATAGCATACTAGCTGGTGGGTTGATACGAAGGTTGCTTTCACGTCTTGATTAAAATTCTAAATTTTTGTTTATTGTGCGAACAAATAGAACAATTAAGCTGTTTAGGTAGCATTTAGCTACCAGTCGTAGTTCAAGGGAAAGCGCGAGTTGTGGCAGTTGACGTACCAGTGAATAAACATTTTTCATCTACTGAAGTTGCCAGCTACTGGCTCTTCAGTGACAAAGCGTCTTCACCATTGACATGCAGGAAGCGTCTACGACTACTATATAGCGACAAGCGACCTTAACTAACAAGCCAAAATGTAATGTGCAAAAAAGCTTTTACTAACTGCTAATCTACCCAGAATACAATAATTTGTAATTCTGAGCAGGTCAGTATGTGGGCAAATGTAAAACTCTTAACAGCGGTATGTCTTTTCTTCTTACTACTTCCATGGAGGATAATGTATTGTCTTCTTTTGATCAATGCAGCTCGCCTGGACGCCACCAAGACCTACATGCGCATGCGCCGCGTCCCTGCCCACATCGAGAACAAAGTGATCCGTTGGTTCGACTACCTGTGGGTGACCAAGAAGTGCTCGGACGAGGAGCGGTCCATCGGCTGCCTGCCGGACAGACTCAAAGCGGAGATCGCCATCAACGTCCACCTCGACACGCTCAAGAGGGTGGAGATATTCCACAACACGGAGTCAGGGTTCCTGTGCGAGCTCGTGCTCAGGCTGCGACACGTGCTCTTCAGCCCAGGGGACTACATCTGCAGGAAGGGTAACTCATTTGACACTAGTTCTGCCTTACCATAAGTCCCTTTCGAACTGCTTGACCAACAGTTGTTGGCGCTGATACGGGGTGCTGATTGGTTAGTTATGACCGATGGCTTGGGAAGGGTAACTCATTTGACACAAGTTCTTCTTTACCTTATGTCTCTTTAGAACTGCTTGATCAACAGTTGTTGGTGCTGATACGTGATGTTGATTGGTTGGTTATGGTCAATGGCTATGTTATGTACACGACTGAATAAACAGTTGCTGAAAATTCTATTATCTTTAAGCTCTCAAAATAGATTTGTAGGACGACAATCAAAATCTACATGGAAAATAATGAAAACCACTTTTAGACACTTCTAAAGAGGTATCGTCAACTTCTCCATACCCATAGACCTAATATTTAATGTTTAGGTCACAATACTAGCCGAAATGGTTTAAACCATTTTATTGTTATTAATAGGTGCGACACTAGTAACAAAAGCTCATTAGCAAAAATTGAAAGGGAAGCAACTAGTACCTTTTTTAAATAGTTATTTTTTCTTCGCATTTTGTTACTGAGCTTTTATTACTAGTGCCACACCTGAAACAAAAAAAAAAGAACAACATTAGTTTTATAGAAATACTTCGACTGATATTGTGACTCAGAAAATAAAAATTAGGTCTGCGGTGAAAAGACAATGAAGATCTTTTTTAAGCACTGCAAAAATTTGATCGAATAGTAGAATAATGATGACATTAAAATATTATTTTTTATCTTATTAGAGCTGTCTAATGAATTTCAGATTGGATTCAATTTTTCCCGCAAACTGAGCCTACTTTCGTTTAATTTTACTGATTTTACTCAATCCAACCACCACCACGCTGTTATAGCAAGTGTTTTTTAGTTCAGTGTACTGCTAGTACTAGTATAAATGCCTCCTTCTTTATGTATTTTTGGATCTGCTTGTGATTGATGTATCTTGTGATCAGTGAAGTCTAATTAGGTGGATAATATTATTTGATTGGGTAGAGTCAATAGCCATCTTATGCGCACTACAAAAAGCAAACCTGAACATAGACCAGAATAGACATTTGTCAATCTTTTTGACACTCAGAAGGATTAAATATAAACGAGTATAGACGAGTCCAGTTGAGTGAAATAATCTAAGATTAAAGTAAGCAAACAGTTGCGTCATCAACATTGACAATGTCGCATTAAAAGGAAACATGGCAACACATGGCATTGTCTTGTCCCGGGCAATGCTGCCACTGTGAGGGGTCAGTGTATGAAATGATTTCTGTTACCCTGTTGCACACAAATGTTTTCCATCTGTTGGGATTACCTCGAATCCAACCAAGGGTGACTTCAGAGTCGCTCCATAATGTGGCAGTGAATGTCGACAATCCCGTTTCATTGCAAAATTATTTTAGCAGTCTGGTAGTTAACACAATGACCACTCCATTATTTAATAAAAAATAAACACCAATTAGGCTTCATTAAATTAGTCCATAAATAAACAACATCTTTACATTCTATTCCATTTTATCTAAACCAGCAAATAGTCCTATCGACTATGCCTTTTCTACTTGATCGCAATCAAAGATTCCAAATTATGTAGCCGACCAAACGGTATAGTGGTTAGCGTGCTAGCTTCTAGACTGCGAGGTTGCTGGTTCGAGTCCCGTGTTAGGCATGGGTGTTTGTAAATGTATGTTGGCTTGTCTAATGACGAATGTTTCGGCGCATTATAGCCCTCATGTTGCTGACGGCGCCAGATAATCTGAAAACAACCAACCAACCAAATTATGTAAGAAGCTAATTTATGAACCATAACATGATTTTAAAGTCATTATATTAGTCATCAAGTTGCTTTAAATTTCCATGGTAGATTTATAGAGCTATCCTATACCATTGAGTGAAGAGTAAGTAACGGTAAACGTTGAAAATTCAAGCAAAACAAAGACAATGTCATTAACTAAATAAGTCAATATTGTGTTGATGAAATTCTTTTACAAACTAGCACTTGAAGACAACACTGACCCTTTAACCTCATTTTTTCCGAGACTATGAATTCTAACAATAATAGTAGGGGATAAATATAAGTGCAGATGAGCTTTAGACACTTTATTAGTTAATTTTGATGACATATGACTGATGATTTCATGAAGTCTAAGTACAATAAGTGCAGCTTTAGACACTTTAATTACTTTTAATGACTTATGACTGATAATGTTACGCAACACATTATATTGGTATCCACGAGTATGAAAACAAATGCACTTAACTCATTGCGTTATTACCCTGGGCCTTAAGCCTAAGGGTATTGTTTTCAATTGATCAGAAGTGGGGTCCTGTGTCCGATTCCACTTAAGGTATACATATGCAATTGAGATGATTTTCTTTAATTTTTAGGTGATAATTTCAAACTTTTTGGCAGTAAATCAGAATTAAAAAGTGATGCATTTTTATATATAAACTTTTTTTCCCTTCAATTTTTTAATCAGCTAATTGCAATTAAAGGCATTAATTAGGACATTATTAGAACATACATAAATGCACTTGTAATTAACTTAGAGGTATTATTTTTATTGCAAATAAGAGGTATTATATTGACGCATGTTCCTATGGAGAATTTTGAATTTGGCTTCAATATTTATTCAATTATGAGTTTTTAAATAAAAAGTTTAAAAAATACATAGTTTTTAACAAAAAATTAAGATTAAAATAAGCATAAAAAATGTGTTTATAACAATATATATTAGATTCTCCATAGAAAACACATTCACAACTATTGTCTACAACAAAAAAATTAGAATTTTGTAAATCGGACCATTTATTATGAAGTTATGACCGTTGGAGTAAAGTCATATAACCCCAAAATGTCATTCTGCAGAAAACGCGTTTAAATTTTACTACGCTAATGAACGTGATACAAAACAGGTTCACAAAACCTACTGTAATTTAAAAAGTAATTTGAGTCTCAGAAAGAAAATGGTATCATTTTAATGGTAACGCGAATTCGGTAATATTTTAAAACCAAAAAACAAAAACTCAGACTTGAGTCAAATTTCGCAATTCCTAAAGTATATGTATACCTTAATGTTTGGGCATGGGCAGGAAAAGTATTGTGTGAGCATGCTCCTGCTTGTATAAAAAGAGATGTGTGCTGATGTTGTTCAGTTGTATTGATGAATCGATGTTTTATAAAACTTAAATAAATTAATAAAAATAAAACTTTGTAATGGGCTTGGACTTAAGGCTCATGGTAGACTGACTGTACATGGTAGATTTTTTTTTAAAATGGAAGTCAACAGTTCTTTATTCCACGTCTAATTTCTCCTTGATAACTTTTCTACGATCGATTCCTTCCAGGTGAGGTCGGCAAGGAGATGTACATTGTGAACTGCGGCCGTCTTCAGGTGGTGGCCGACGACGGGCGCACAGTGTTGGCCACCCTGAGGGCCGGCTCCTACTTCGGCGAGATCAGCATCCTGAACATGGGCAGTGCGGGCAACCGGCGAACGGCCTCGGTTCGATCCTTGGGTTACTCGGACCTCTTTTGCCTCTACAAGAAGGACATGTGGGCCGTGCTGGAAGACTATCCAGCTGCAAGGGTCAGGTTAGAGGCCATTGCTGTCAAGAGGCTTCACAAGTACAAGAAGGAACCGCTCAGGAAGAGTAAGCTTATGACCTTTATATCGATCTAGAATCCTATTTCAGGAGCATATAGACTGAGAGGCGACTGCAATTTTTGGACTCCATCGAACATCGATCTGAATTTTTTATAGAAATTAGAGAAAAGTGAGTAGATTACGAATCCACTGGTCTGCCGTGGCAAAAATGGCTAAAACTGGTCGAAAATCGATTTTTTAATAAGTTGAACTAAATCCAATTGCCAAATAATGAGCATTTTTTTTAAATTTGGTAACCCTCACTCTTTAATTATCAATTGAGAAGGTTGCAGACGATTCAGATATCTGGCGACGGTCTACTTGCATCTATTAAAAGGGAGCCAAGTTGGCAATAAACATTACGTCACGGATGACGTAGCTGATGTCGCCAATTTGGCTTACTTTTAAAAGATACAAATTTTTCGAGCCAGAGATCAGAAATCGTTTGGGCTTTTTCTCATTGAAAATCAAAAGGCAGGGTTGCCAGACGAAAAAGTTTGTTCTCTTTTTGGCAAGTTATGACATATTTGGCACTCGGATTTTAGTTCACTCATTCCAAGTAGATTTTTGATCAGTTTCGGCCATTTTTGCCACTGTAGACCAGTGGATTTCTAATCTACTCACTTTTCTCCAATCTCTATAAAAAATTCAGAATGATGTTCGATGGGGTCCAAAAATTGCAGTCGCCTCTCAGACTAATACAGGGTGTCCACAGTCCAACGAAGGATTCCCCTGATTTTAAAATTACATAATTCATAAACTAATATCGAAAGAGGAATGAAATCAAAAGAATAGTTATTTTGAAAGCTGTAGAAATCTGAAACATAAGTTTCAAAATTAGTTACAAATGTTACCAACAGATGGTGCTGTAGTTACGAAATTCTAGAAATATGTTATAAATTTTTCCTCTGCAATCAGTCTTTACGATCACGCAAACTTCTTTTCAAAAGTTTAAACGCTCTGAGCTTAATAACGTTCTTGATTCATAAGAACTACAGTGTACAGCGCCACTTATTGGCAACATTTGTAACTAATTTTGGAAAATTTAGTATCAGATTTTTACAGCTTTCAAAATAATTATAGTTTTTTGTTTTTTTTTAATTATTATTTCATCGATCTTTGTTTTTGAATTATTAAATTTTAAAATCAGGGAGTCATTCGCTGGTTACCCTGTACATACATGACTTCTAATCTGTTCCATTGTCAAGTACACAGAAAAAAATGCGAACGATGGCTATATATTCAGTTTTAGAAGTCGTAAGATATAGCGGTTTGCACCAAATTAACTTGGAATTATTTATTTGCCTAGTGCAAAAAAAAAATTATTGTGTGTGTGTGTGGGGGGGGGGGGGGGGTTAAAAGATAATTTACTCATTGTCTCTAACTTTGAAAATTTCAATAGGAAACCCTATTTTTTTAGTTCTAGAATAATTCATATATCAGAAGCATAAAATTTCATTATGTTAAAAAGTATGCCGCTTGCGATTTAAGGGCAAATCTCGATATTGAGAAGCGTAATTTTAACGCAAGCGAACGAACGCGTGTTTCCGGACATTACAGGTATTAGTTAAAAACTATTCAAAAACTACTTAGATTTATAGTGTCATGATAACAAGGGACTAATACAAGATTTGTTAACTCAATCAGAAATTAGCTTTTATGTAACATAATTAACAAAGTTGAAGGTGGGGTTGACTTCATACACTGTCCAAGGAAGGTCGGAAACAAAAATTAAAGGCATATTAGAGTTGATTATAAAATTTACAAACACAAAATTGTTAAGTTATGGTTTTATCTGCTATTGATAACATACTTGAAGCAAATTACACTATGAGGTCACACTTATTCAGTGGCGGCTCGTGCACTACAGCCGGGCTGCATCTAATTTTATTTGTTCAAAACTAAAATTATGTATTTTACAATTTTCTAAAATGAAGATCCAATTCCTACCGTAAATGCAAAAAATTCCAATATACAGCAAACTTCTTGCCTCAATACTCAATTCACCAGGAGAGAAAAAAATGCTTCCAATCAAGGTGATCTTCCTTCGAACAGCAGCCGTGTGTTCCCGAAACGCGTTTCGGCTGCGACGTTGCCATGGTAACCTAATCGACGTTGCCATGGTAACCTAATAAACCCAATAGAGCCTTTCCTCAGCATTTTCCCCGACTTCGGCTGCCCTTGAGAATTCGATGAACTGATCAAATGTGTTTATAGTTTTTCTGCTTTAAAATAATCTCCAAATGGAATTTTTGCAAGATCATCTGAAGGTTAAAGAATTATTTTATTAATTTGAAGTATACTATTTTGTTTTGAAAATAAATTTGAATGTTTTAAACTCATTATTTAAAAAATCGTGTTTATGGCGCGTGAAACTTCATTTAAACGGTGATAGATGAAGCTTGTCATAATCATACATCGTTTTGAAAAATGATTTGAATCTACATTAACTATTAGATGTTTTGAACCTTTATCAAACTGATTAGAAAAGAAAATGAATTTTGCTAGATTTTTAAATGCGAAAGTTTTTAGAAAAATTGCGATTTTTTTCTATTCTATTAAAAAAATCTATATATTCTAGAAACTAGATTGAGGTTCATAACATTTAGAATGATATTGCGAACAATTTCCATTCATTTCTTTTCTTGGCCCCATAAAACTCGAGTAATCACTGCTAATTAGTTAATGTAAAATGTTAATTAGTTAATGTTAAATGTCAACTAGTTAGTGTTAAATGTTAATTAGTTAATTAAGTTTTGGATAAAACTGCAAATTGTTTCATTTAAACATCAATAACTAATTATGTACTTCCAAAAACAAAAAACACAGATTTTTAAAAGGATAATTAAAAAAAAAAAAGTTCAAGTGTGATTGTATATGATTGTAGAAAATGTGTGTATGGTGGGAGGGAGGGGGGGGGGGGAGGGAGAGGTTGTTGGGAAATCGCTTGTTTCCGGTTGCACTAATATTTTCGACCACGGGCCGCCATATTTCTCTTATTTCTTATATGTCTCACGAAGGGATAAAAAGGATTAAATTGTTTTGCCTATACTTAACAAAACTTCTTTTTTGAAATGTTATGTATATTTTCAACGTAACCAAACTTGTTGAACCATTATATATCTGAGAATGATGAAAATAATAACGTTAATAATCCCATCCCCATAAAATACCATTGTTATGGACATTTGCTATGTTTGCTACCTAAGGTTGCAATCTGTTAAATAATTGTCTAATATGTGTGTTTTTGTGACTTTTTAAAGTGTCCATAAATTTCTCAGAGACATATGACGCCAAATTTTTTGTAATCTTACCATGGATTGAAACGCAATTTGGTTACATCGTTATTTTTTCATGGCGCCCAAAGATCTAAATGAAGGTTCTACTGCATCATCATTTCGTCACATTTAAGCAATTCTACTATTCCGAATTTCAGAGGGAAATGCCTTATGATTCTTTTAAAAAGAACTTCTTTGCATTTCAAGTATCGAATGGTGAAGTTTCGATTTTTGAAAACACTTGCAAAGGGCGTTGGCCTTTCTAAGTGTCTTATTTCTTTTTTTCTTTTTTTTCTTCTATTTTTTTTCTTTTCTTGAATACTTATTTTTGAACGCAGAACCGACAATGGAAATTGAACAGGAGTTATTTCACATGTTAAGCGCGTCTATTACCTCTGATCCAGGAGTTTGACACGATCACTGGATAGAACTTACGTAGGAATGAATTTGACATACATTTCCCGAAATTCCCAAGTTGTTTTCGATTTAAATTATGGACCAAACGACAAATGTTTTTCCTCCTCCCCCCCCCCCCCATGAAGTTCATTGCATATGGCGCTGGTTCAGTACCGGATGTAAAATGTAAAGATAAACGCATATGATACTCCATTGGCTGGGTAGAAACAGAAAAGCGTGCAAATGTAAAAACTTGCCTAATTAGCTATTCTATCATCCAATGAGAGTGCAGATTCACTTTTTTTGTTCGCAAGACATGTTCATAGATGTTGGTAGACCTTATATCCCCATTCAGGGCTGATAATGGTCTTAATTGGTCATTTAATACAAAGTTCTACAAGTATCCTACCAAAAATACAAAGTATCCTATGTATAACTCTATGTTCTATTCTCAATTGTATTTGAGGATAAGCAGGGATAATAGCTGCAGCAAATGGTAGCAAATAGTTCACTATATTTGGAGAAAAAATAGTGTATCATCGCTGAAATATTAAATATGACACCACCCACATTTAGTGACAATTCAATCCAATGGTCATTGCCAAACAAGTCAATTTATTTTAAATTAATTTATCATTCAAAATGACGTTTCTATACACCTTTCAGTTGTGGTACTTCGAGAACATGTGAATGTTGCATTCGTAGTTTTCTTCAGGAATGTTGATCCTCAGACAGACAGTCTTAGTGTAAGATTCACTTTACATTAAAGTTGAGGCTAAAACCAGAAAGAGCGAGAGAATGTTGCGTGGACGGGTTCGAAAGATTTGAAGCCAAAGCAGATCAAAACTTGCAGATATTTATTCCAATATCACTCTTCATAGATTCCTTTACAACTCCAGAACTTCTCGTTCTAGTAGACACAATACAGCTCTTTTCACAACAATAGAGCATAAAACAGCAGTTAAAAACTTGACAACACAACTGCTAAAATCACTGCAAAAGACAATGCAATACAATTAGCTTTCGGAACTCTCTGAATGCTCACTGAGACTCAGTATCTCAATACAGTAATTCCAGTCAACTCACTGACTCAACTCACTCAACTCACTCAACTCACTCAACTCACTCAACTCACTCAACTCACTCAACTCACTCAACTCACTCAACTCACTAACTCACTAACTCACTAACTCACTAACTAACTAACTAACCTCCTTGGCCGGTCTTATATAGGAGTCAAACCTTCTTGAAATTTCTAGAGGTAGATATTTGGAGAACTTTCCAGATCGTAGTCGAAAAGTCATATACATGTACATGGGGACCGAAAATGTCGCCAATTGGTCTCCAAGTTTGGCGACATTTGGCGACAAAAATTAGTCGCCAAAACCTTAACCATAATGTTAAACGCCCTGCTCCTTGTAAAACTCGCTTCCCAGCGTTACCTCTGTAAAACCCGTTATCAAGCATCAAAACCCATATTTTCGGGAAGCCAACTTAACGACGAACTATTGCACTGCCTTATGCAAAATGTACATAAATTTCCCTATTTACAAAATTAACACTACGAAATATTTACAAATATACAAAAATTCGTAACAAGAAAGTAATTGTTTAATGCATAGAATCCACTTAACAAATATACTTCAAGTTAAAAGGAAGTCTTTGCATGGACC
The DNA here is from genome assembly GCA_963978545.1 of Linyphia triangularis. Lineage (NCBI taxonomy): Eukaryota > Metazoa > Arthropoda > Arachnida > Araneae > Linyphiidae > Linyphia > Linyphia triangularis. Next base: position 9,513,941 of record OZ021722.1, on the reverse strand, counting down.
ATTCATTTCACAGAAGGAAGGTACTCGGACAAAACGAAATAGTGTCTGGTATTCAATACGAATCTTGAGATAATTTTTAATTAGCTTTTTGTGTCTTGGTAAGAAAATTTGCTGGGTCGTATGTGTCTATGAGTCATTCGGTAAGAAAAATGTATTCATAATTTTTAAGAGAAAGTCCTAGTAAGGATTATTCCCTATACTCGCTATGTTACAATCTTCTTGCCCAGTGCATTTAGAAACTACTTTGTACAAAACTTTGAAATTTGGTGAGTAGGTTCGAAAAAGATCACTTCCTGAAATGGCATAAATTGTTTTCGTTTAATATCCATCTATTATAAATGAAAATTAAAATTGCAAAACACAAAATCAGGCGGAACCATTGCATATGCATTGACTTAAGGATTTCAAATATAATATAAAATATATTAAAAGCTACTTTCGAGTTTTTAATTTATATAATTTCATTAAGTGATATTTTTCGTACCTACTCACCAAATTTCAAGGTTTTATAGAAAGTAGTTTCTAAATGCACTGGGCTAGAAGATTGTAACACAAAGAGAGTATAGGGAATGATCCTTACTAGGACTTCTAAGGTATACGTATAGGTTTCAATATTTTTTTTTTTTAATTTTCAATTTAAAAATTAGACCTTTGCACCTTGAAAAATACATTATTTGCTAAACTGTTTCCAATAATTTTTTTTTTTAATTTCTTCAATTTTAATAATTAATTAACATTTAATCAACTAATTAGGCTAATTTCGAACGGTAATGACAAAATTTCTAATTCACCCACAGATACAATTTTGGTGTTCAATAATGCGGAATATCCTGCGTTATGTTTTGACCTTATTAACAGAATTTTACAGTGTGTATATTTTGTGATATCTTGCTTTAACTGAATCTATTACAAAAATCCAAGTTTTTTTTATACAGAATCTTATCTTTAAAATTCAATTAAAAAAATATTTATTAACAAATCACTTAGTATTTTAGGGTCAAAACATTCAACAATGTATGCAGATTATATAGCAAAAAACAAATTTCCAAAAAATATTATTTAAACTGGAGTTATTACTGTTAGAATGAAATGCAAAATAGAAAAAACTACTATCTGAGAATAACTTTAAAAAAAAGTATTTTTTACATAAAAAACTGTTATTATTATACTAATTATTATATATTTCCTTTTTAATATGCTCCTCCATCATAGAGTTTCCTTCTTTTGTGTTGTTTTTATTTTGCTTTTGCTTTTTACGGCCTTACCAATCTTCCCCGATTTTTGCGAGTTTTGCGATTTGAAGCCTATACGTATACCTTAAGGTAATTGATTAGGCAGCATTTTGATAGAGGTAAATTTTATTTAAAAAAAAGTATGAATTAGTGTGCAATAAATGTACAATTTAAACGTTAAATATAATATACTAAATAATAATCAAACACATTATTCATATAAACTGTACATGATAAGACTGTACATGATACTTAAGATATTCTTTAAGATATTCTAACTTATTCTTTAACGTTTAACTAAATTGTTATTTATTGTAAAACCCACTTAAAAAAAATTCAGTAACCTTTAGTTGTACTTGTCAGTACAAATTATTGAAATTATAACTTGTATTTTCTATTACTTTTTTGTTGTTGTTCAAAACGGAAAGAACGCGGCAATTAACATTAAACGAAGTCTGCTTCATTAACGCTGCTAACATTAAACGAATTCAATGAAATTAATGAAAATAATAATTACAAATGAAATGAAGGAGGAAGATAACGATGCAAAGCTTAAAAAGGAAACGATACCTTCTTAAATCTATCCTTCATATTTTTTTGCGTAATTACCATAACTTTTCAATGATTTAATAAGGTTGTAAGGCATTCTTTCTGAAATAGATCGCATTCCGCAAATATTTCCTCGTCTTTCTTTTTCGAAGTTAATTTATAAAAGCTGTTTTTTGTGTGGAAATGTGCGTTACTTGATACTTGGTTGAAGAAGTAGACATGATGTAGGTGAAAATAGAGGAGCTGGCTACAATAAGATTTAATTGAGTTTGTCACTTTTGATCTAACTTGGAGCAGGAAGTGCATACCTCTGTCAATGATCATGGATTTATCTTTTTTTTTTTTTTTTATCCGCAGTAGACTAGATGAGGCAGAAGCATAGAATTCCGATATTATCGTTCGCTCACTTTTTCACTTGAAAAAATATCTACCTAAAAATTAAACAATCCTCTACTTGTTCTATTTAAGTATAGTTATTTACGCAGCTATAGTTTTTAAAGCAATTGTTACGAATATTTGTAAATATTTCGTAGTGTTAATTTTGTAAGTAGGAAAATTTATGTTCATTTTGCATTAGGCAGTGCAATAGTTCGCCTTTAATCTGTTTCCCTGCAATGAACCTCCCAATGCTTGATAACGGGTTTTACAGAGGTAACTCTGGGAAGCGAGTTTCAAAAGGGGCGCTGCATTTAACATTATGGTAATGGGAATCTTGCCAAATTGGCGACGGTTTTGGCGACTAATTTTTGTCGCCAAATTTGGCGAGAAATCGCCAAATGTCGCCAAACTTGGCGACCATTTGGCGACATTTTCGGTACATGTATAGGTACATGTATCCCCATGTACATGTATATAGGACTTTTCGACTACAATCCGGAAAGTTCTCCAAATGTCTATCTCTGGAAAGTTCACGTATGTTCACTCCTCCTATATAAGGACGGCCGTGAGTGGGGTTAGTTAGGTTGTTGACTGATTTTGAGTCACGGAGCTAGTTGTTAGCTGAGTCGATAGTTGACTGAAATTAGTTCTTGGATTTTGAGTCACTGAATTAGTTGACTGGAGATACTGAGCGAACTGTATTGCATTGTCTTTTGCGACGATTTAGCAGTTGTTTGTCTAGTTTTTAACTGCTGTTTTGTGCTCTATTGAGGTGAAAAGAGCTGTATTGTGTCTACTAGAACGAAAAGTTCTGGAGCTGTAAAATAACTGCGAAGAGTTATTTTTGGAATAAATTTCTGCAAGTTTTGATCTGCTTTGGCGTCAAATCTTTCGAACCCGTACAACGCAACACAATACTTTTTCAAACGAGAAAAAATTAACCGAGTTTGAAAGAAAAGTATTTACTTCCACTCGCTGTATATATTATATTTTCTATAATATCGGGCAACAAATATTTTTAATGCCATATTTATATATATATATATATATATATATATATATATATATACAGTCAATGAATCTCTTCTACAAATGTCATTTTTATACTAAGATCATAAAATATGAGCACGGATGTGCGATAAAATTAATTTACTGAAACTCCTCGTAATAAAGTCTTACTTTCTCCATTGGTTCTGACTTAAATATTAATTTTTGTGCACGTTACTGTATAAAAAGTTATTTAAAAAACAAACCCAGCCCAACCCAAACCCAGCCAAAAACAAAACATGCCCAAAATACAATTACTCGTCTCTCTTAAACACCATAAGGCCGACCAAACGGTATAGTGGTTAGCGTGCTAGCTTCTAGACCGCGAGGTTGCGGGTTCGAGTCCCGTGTTAGGCATGGGTGTTTGTAAATGTATGTTGGCTTGTCTAATGACGAATGTTTCGGCGCATTATAGCCCTCGTGTTGTTGACGCCGCCAGATAATCTGAAAACAACCAACCAATAAATAATAATAACAACAATAACATTCTCTATTATTTTGAAAGAAAAAAAAAAGTGCTCCGGTGGTGCACTCCTATTTCAGCATCGAATTTAATTCTCAAACTTTTAACTACTAGAACTTCTGGATTGTGCATGCTTAGTTATTAACTTGAAGAAAGCTTAACCCTTGGTTAGTTACGGGGCTGACAAATGTTCCCCACAAACATTGTTTTGTCAAATCCTCTATATATATATAGCAGCCCATGAACAAAGCCCGACCCAGTACCTTTCTATCTAACCTTTTGCCTACGTGTATTCAATCAATTCCATGCGTATACTCAGGAGACACAAAACCTATTTGGTTGGCGTTTATCCCCCACGCGACCAACCCTGTATTCTAATTTTGATAAGTAATCTAAAAGGTTTTTTTTTTTTTTTTAGTATTATATTGTTATAGTGTTTATGCTTCGTGAGGGGAGGGCATGTTATTTTTTATACAATTTGATTGACACATTTTTTCTCAGCAATAAAAAAAATATATATATATACTTTTTGTACATGAATTCACTTTTATTTTATTATTATTTTTTTGGATTTTAAGTAATACTGAAAATGTGTCAAATGGGTTTGCAAGGACCATTTAATTCAGATTGAAATATGCGAAAATTGTGCAGATGTTAAAAAGGACGCTGAAGGACTTTTTATGATAAAATCTATTATATAATTATGCCTTATAATTATGCCTTATATAATTGTCTTTATACTATTTTAGATGTAAACTTATATTTTCACAATAATTTTATTAACAATTTTTTATGTGACTATGCTTATTGTGTTTTAAAACCTATTTTAAAAATAAATTTGAATTTTCACAAAGTTCATTTCAATAATATGATTTTTTACTCTTACAGGTTTTTTTCAAGTTATTTTAAAAATATTCTTACATTTTTACTTCATTCTGCTCAATAATGTTGTGTTTTTAATTAAAATACCCACTTTGATATTTGGTCGCACATTTAATGATACGCATGAACATTTGAATTTGGGTGACATTTTTATCCCACAACGCGACTAACTGCGAGACAAAAGGTCGCGCCACTAACCAATTGTTAACAATCTCCATAGAGATCTATATCAGCAACTTTCCCCTGAACTAGTTAGAATGTGTTTGAAACCATGGTCAACCTATTACGTAACATAGAAGAAAGTATTCAGTTGGTTTCATCTGCTTGCAAAGCAGAAACCGCGAAAAAACCATCCAGAAGTTGTAGTTACAGATCAGCTTAACACGCTGAGCGCCACGCGAATTCTTAATGAATATCCCTTCAGACCACGCGCGCTGCTTCGAAGCGCTTCGGTATTGCGGCATAGCAATGCGAAGCACACTACTAACAGATTGAAATTTACTCACGAAGAACGTTATTGTGACCACCTTTGAATTCAACGTTTATGTCAGTGTTTTTGTCGGCACTCCCTCTCCAAAGCAATGATCCACTGATCATAACAACACACGTTAAATATACTTGCAAATATGTGCTCATTTCTCAATTTAACCCTCACGTTACTTGTTGAAACGCCAAGTTCATACATTACATCAGGGTGCCAATCAAGGGGCATATCAATGCTATCAGACAGAAAGTAGATTTACCATCAAGGATTCATCTTTTTGGGATTAGCCTATAAGAATTTACCACTGAGTAACTTTTTTAAAGGTACTGTTATAATGTTTTATTGTGGGAGGATTAGTGATACCGCGACAAGATGAGGCCTTATTAGACCAGCGAAATTCGTGTGATCGACACTTAACGCAATATACGAACACTGAGTGTTCCAACTTGAAAGGAAAATAAAGCACGATTATTCTAGTGCAAATTAAGAATCGCTCCATTTTAACACTAATGCATTGCTTTTTTAATTTCCAGTTGCCATGGGTCGCTGCAGAAGCACTCCAGGGCTGGTCGAATCGGTGGGCAAAATCCGCCTGGAAGACATGGTAGTGGGCACGACCACTTCCGTGTCCTACGCCACAGCGACCATCTTCGACGACCCGGGGGCCAACGAAAATCCCTCCTCAGAACGACGTAGCACGAGCAGCAGCAACAACACACAGTACGGTGACCTTGCGGGAGGCATACCACTTGAGACCCTGCAGCACGGCCAACCGGACAATAGCAAGGTCCCCAGGAGGTTTTCCATGGGACCTCTGGTAGGGACCAACGGAATCGCCAACCACCGCCTTCCAGCACCGAAAGGCGAAATGAAGCCAACCTCTTCCTTCCTGTCTCTGCATTCGAGTTCCACCATCACTCGACCAGTCTCGCCTTACTTGACCAACGCCGTGGACAGTCCGTACCTGCTCGATCAGACTAACGTCGTCCAGTTCCCGTTTCCGAACCGCAGGAGCGAGACCCAGGAAACGCTCCTGGAGGAGATCCGGAAACTGAGAACCAAGGTGCTGGACTTGGAGGCTGAGAATGCTTCGATGAGTCTGAAGCTGAGCCAGAGTAAGTGGGAGATGCAGAACAGGATAACGGATCTGGAGCTGCAGATGTGTGGTAACCCACTGGGGATGGTCGGTGCGCCCATGGTGGTGCCAAGGCCCACTTCTGGTGGGAGTGGCAGCGGGGAGGACTTCGAGAGGAACAGGGAATCCATTATTTGAAGTGTAGAACCATCCTCGAGAAAATGCTCAATTCCTGAATGGCCAGTTGCAGCTTGTGTTGCCACTTCGTGCGTACGTTGCATTTCATTGCGTTTTTGTTACTTGGTATTGATGGGGTCCATAAATAAGAGTGGAGATTTTTGTTCAGTTCTTGCTCTTGATTGTAAAAAAAAAAAAAAAAAAAAACACGATTGATGAGAAATATACAGTCCATTTCTTAAAAGTATTTTGACATATTCATATCTATTATACAAGTTTCCTTTACGAAATGCTATATATTCAGAAGTATTGCACGCACAAATATAAGTGATTTATGAAAATATGCAATTTCTGTGTCACACGATACACTTCCAGACGATAGTTGAAACCGTTCTGCCCCCAAAGGAAAAAAATCACAAGACATTTAATCAGATGGCCTGTTGAGCCAAAGGAACAAACCATTTTAGTCACATTAAGAACCTTTCTAAATCCCCACTACCAAAAACGTAAGAACTTTATTTTACAGGGAACGCACGCCACTGCTTCTGGTCACTGCTGTGGCTCAGTATATAATAAGCACATTTAGGATTGCACCGACCAAACGGTATAGTGGTTAGAGTGCTAGCTTCTAGACCGCGAGGTTGCGGGTTCGAGTCCCGTGTTGGCATGGGTGTTTGTAAAAGTATGTTGGCTTATCTAATGACGAATTTTTCGGCGCATTATAGCCCTCGTGTTGCTGACGGCGCCAGATAATCTGAAAAAAACCAAGGATTGCACATTTCGTTTAGGGTTTGCTCGCCACTAAGCCACAGACGCAACCTCTTGCCACAGAAGTGGTCCAGTATAATAAGCTCCATACGATTGCATGTTTCGCTTCGAATAGCTTGCCTTGAGAGACTGAAGCAGTGGCGTGCGTTCGCCACTCAGTGACTCTGTATAATTCGGCCCTTAGAAGGTCTCAGGGATCAACGGGTCAATGCTGCAGTGTTGATGATTGACATGTTGACTCTAAAAGTGTATGGAACAAGTTCAACATGCGTCGTGTGATCCAGTGGCGCAACCACAAAAATTTTTGTGGGAGAAGGTTTACTTAAGTTTGATCTAGTTATTTCTCGGTATAAAAAACAACTTCCATGCAAAATTTTCTCATCCCATATTTGTCATATATCGCCAATAGTTTTGCAGTTTCTTAATCCTAATCTATCACCTACTACCACAAACTATTAAAATGGTTTTTATCCAGTTTTCCGAGTTGTACAAAACAAGCCAGCATGGGACAACATTCTATCTAGATCCAGTAGTATTCGTATTTGCTAGAATATAAATTAATATGAAATGTTCTCGTTTGTTTGATTTCATTTACAGAGGGAGAAATCTTTTAGGTTAACGGACAAGCACCAATATTAGCCTGATTTTATTATATACCTATGGGGCCCTTGAAAAACAAGGGCATTGACACCTTATATCAATTATGACAGCATTTGAAACATCCATATTTTTGCATTTGTTTTAAACGACACTTTGTATTGAACTGAAGTAGACCAAAAATAATACTTAATGATTTTTTTTTATGCTAGGAGATTTTACATATCCGTGATTTATTTCAAAGTTCTTGAACGTAATACCTACTTCAGTGTAATACGGTAGGCAAACTCCGAATAATATACTATTATTTTGAAATTATTTACAATTGCTAAATGTTTCTTATCCAATCATAACGAAACACTGGGATGTTAGGGATCCTAGGAGTTTTATGGCCCTAAAAATCCTTCCCTTGGCTGCACGCCAGTGTAATCCAGTATATCCACATACAACATTTGTAGAGTGTGCAGAAAACTTGATGAGTTTGGTGTAATTTCCATATATCACTTACATTTGCACATGTAATACTTATGAATATATAGCGTTTAGGGGGAAAAAATTAATCTTTCATAATAGCTCTGTATTTTGACTTTAAACATTTTTGTTACTTTTCGTTTTCAAGTTTCCTACTTATTTTTTTATGTTTTACTGTTAACTATTACTTAAAAAAGTGGATTTTTTCAGTTATACCCTCTTGGGGACAATGTGCAAGGGTCAAACTTCTAAATGGCGGATGGGAAGACCTCCCCAAGGAAAACAGACAGTATATTTTTGAGTTGGAATTGGCAGCAAAGGGGGAGAGGGTCGTAAGTTGTTTCTACATTTAAAATTTAAAACTATTTCGTACTGTTTGGAGAAGTTTGTACGAAATAATGATTTTTTTTTTCAATACGAGCCACCAAGATGTATATCCAAATAAGACATTTTTTAATAGAGAAAATATTTTTGTTTTTTTTTTTGTTTTTTTTTTGCAATATATTTTTAGAGTTATAAGAAACTTGAACATTATAGATAATCACTTTCCAATCATATTTTTAATTCTTATTCAGTTATTGGTGGGCTTACACTTTTATTAGCAAAATTTTGCTTCATCGGTTCTCTTTATAATCAAGCTTACAAATTATCTTTAAAATTGTAGGTATTAATATCCCTTCGCCACGCTATATTGCGGCCGCCATCCACAACAGATCATATCTTTAACTCGTAATGTTTGAAAAGTTTTAAAAGTTTCGTGTCCTAAAATTTTTTAAGTTTTACAATCTCTACAATATCATTATATCATTATTTCTGCCCTGTAACCAAACAAGTAACATATTAAAGAATTGTATAGGTAATTAAGGAATGAGTTGAGGGGTAACTAACTATTTTCTAAACAAAAATATCAAAAACTTATCATAATGAATAAATGTGATTTAAGCACTTTAAATATTAGATTCAATAATACATTTTATAAAATTGTTGGAATGCAACTTTCCTTCCATGTTTTTCTCTAATCTCTGAATGAGTTTGCTACCCTTTAAAATATTCCAATGCCTCGTCATTAAGAAGTCCTAAACTAAACTTCAACTTAACTTGACATCACTAGACGGTAGATCGTCACAGTGCTCATAGGTATTTAATCCATTTTGGCGGCTTGAAAGCATAATGTTCGCCAAACCACAACCCTGTAGAGAACAAAAGGCTATAAGGTTTGGCGAGAATTATGTCTTCACTCCGCTAAAATGGATTAAATACCAATGAGCACTGTGACGATCTACCATCTAGTGATGTCAAGTTAAGTTGGAGTTTAGTATAGTAACATTCCCCATACTCGCTATGTTACAATCTTTTAGCTCTTTGCATAAAACCATGAAATTTGGTGAGTAGGTACGAAAAAGATCACTTAATGCCATGGGCGCCCCCAGGAGGGTGCAAGGAGGTGCACATTGAACCCCCCTGGTTCTAGAAATTTTTTACAAACTGAGTGAAAAAATATAAATTACAAGATAAAAAAAAAAAAAAGCACACACATGCCGTTTATATTTTTATGTTACAATGAGCATTTTTTCCCCTATTAATTTACTCTTTTGTTTCTTTCCTATGTCGTTTTTTTATAGCTACTTGCGTGACGATTTTCTGGCGCTTGTTGTCTATGATTATTAGAGTCTGATGAGTAGAAGTATTTATTCCTTCTATTGTATAATCATTCCCTGTGTAGTTCTCAAAATTCTAGGAAAATGTTTTGTTTTCAAGTCATCAGATATACTATCTTGAAATCTATTTTTAGAATTCAATTGAACATATTCCAATACTACCTTCGTGTTTCATTTTGGATTTTTTTCTCATTACATCCGAAACTTGGAAGAAATAAAAAAGTGTTACTCTTCTGTATTTTTGCATCTTCGAGATCCTCTATTCGAAATACTGTCTCTTGAAAGACCGTGAGATCTAGTTGGATTATAAAAAAATCGTTAAAAATATACATTTTTATATATTTGCTATTTTGTATTTTTTTTCTCTTTAACAGGGTTGCGCTTTCAAAAATATATACCATGAATTTTAACTATTCTCAAAAAGTGTAATTTATAATGCGTAGTTATTAATTAACATTTCTAAAAAAAATTAATGATTTTGATAAAAATCTTGACTTGCACCCCCTTGCAAATATTCCTGGGGGCGCAAATGCTTAATGTAATGACATAAATTGCTTTTCATTTAAAGTCTTATCTATTATAAGTGAAAATTAAAATAGCAAATGACAGCACCAGGTGGAGTCACTGGAGTTTTTAATTTGTGTCATTTCATTGAGTGATTATTTTTGTACCTACTCACCAAATGTCAAGGTTTTATAGAAAGTAGTTTCTAAATGCACTGGGCTAGAAGATTGTAGCATAGCGAGTATAGAGAAGGATCCTTTGTAGGACTTCCCTTTAAACAGATGCTTTTTGCAGTAGAAACCATTGTATCATACTCATAGAAGAAATTTTTAGCTTGGAAATGTTCGAGTTTTGTACACATAAAAAAAATTTGCAATTTATCGCATAATTGGTATTTATCATATAGGTATAAAATTCCGTCTATATATTAAATAAAAAATTTCATATTTTATTAAAGCGTTGGTGGATAAAGATGGATGAACGAAACGAGTTTAACTTTTTAACCATACTTTGTCAGCAACTTTATAGTTTTATGTAACTATTTTGTAACTTAACTACCTGCCTTGTATTTCTTTACATTACCGAAGATACTTTACAAAATGAACCAAATAATTAAAGCGTGTGATAATTTTATTTTTGAAATATTCAATTTTAAATATTATTGATGAATAATTTGCGTGTAAAGATTCGTTATTGTCATAAAAGTGCTTATTTTCTTATTTATTGATATAATGTTATAAATTAAATTGAAGGGAATCAACCTATCCTGAAACAATGGACAATTCCTGCATTTTTTTTAATTTTTTTTTTATATATATATATTTTTTTTTTATTCAATTCTAAATTTTTCAAAAGGACTATAAACACACAACTTTCTGCTCAATGCACTTTTTTTTTTTTTTTTAATTTGAAATTCGACTCGAATTGAATATGACGTCACTTGATCTCAACTTGGCTTGAGATGCAGCAACGGAAACCAGTTTTTCAAGTTTCTCGCAAATCGCGCCAACCTGTACGAGATATGACAATGGTCTACTAAACCAACGCCAACTATTTGGCAGAAACCTCACGATAACACCATAGAAATGGAAGGAAGTTTTGACGTCACAGCTATAGTTGAGTGTTTTGATCGGACTGGTTTTGGCTCGGTTTTGGATCATTTTCTCTTCTTAATATTTAAATAGCTAATATTTTTAAAGAACTTTCGTTTGAATATTTAGAATCAGAAAGAAATTCTTCTTTCTAAATTCTAAACTAATTTCACTCGTTTTTAAAAATGCAGGAATCGTCCATTGGATTAAACTACATAAAGAAAATGCTAATTTAACTATGCAACTTTGCTGAATTTCAGTAATTGTCTAAAATTAGATTTTTGAGCAATATTTAGAAAAAATCCCGAGTTATAAATACCAATAATGTCTATATCCTATGTTAGATATGACTTATTATATTAACAAGACAATTTATATGTTCACTTGGCTTTTATTAATGTTTAAAAATATTTGTTTAGCATAATTCATGAATTATTAACTCCAACAGTAATAGCCATGTTTCTAATAGTCCACCCCCCCCCCCCCTGCTTATAAGTAATGCTGACCTCTCTTTTTCTTAAAGATTTCTCCATTGAATTTTTTCTACCTAAAAATTTTTCATGCAAAAAAAGTTACTAAATTTTGTTAACACGGTTTTTGTTAAGCTTTTTCAAAACACACACTATATACACTTTTCTTATTATTGTGTTTGAATAAGCATGCCTTTTATGTCAAATTAACAACTTGCTGCATTGAAAAAAAAACAAAAAACATACAACTTATGCTACAAGACTAAGTGAATCCTATATTATGTGCAAAAACACAAAACTTTGCCTACACATCAATAAAATGTTTCATATTTTCTGAATTAAGCATACTTTTTAATGGACAAGTTCTTCTAGCTAACGTGCCAAAGAATTTTGTTGATTCATGTATTGTCCTATCGATAAAAACTCCTGGTGATACTAACAAAACAAAATTTATCAGTAAAAGTTATTTTTATTATGGCTGTACAAAGAGATTCGAATATCTATTGCATTCTTTACAAGACAAAGTTTCTGAATTATTATGTGTACATACTTTTGGATGTGTTTTGACATTAGAAATCTGCAGGTATTTATAAATACAATCGGGGCTGTCACATAACAAGCTTTATGTTAGAATGAAACTAAGCAATTCATATCCATCTGAAGTACACTTTTATGTTCAAATAATTAATGTTAAATAAAAATGTTTTTCCATTGTTTTTCTTATATAAAGAACAAATGTACTGTACTTATGTACCCGTCGAGTCGTTTGTCAGCCTTTATTGTGTTTATAAAACTTGATAAAATTTGTATAATATTTATGGAAAGTCGTCACCGTCGGAAAAAAAAAAGAATTGCGTAATTTCATCAAGGATATAAATCTATGCTATCCAGAAATTCGATAGTACCTACAGTATCTACAGTATGTTCACTTTTCAAAAGACTGCATGAAATGTATAATGAATTATCAAAAAGTGGTTATTTATTCCAAATGTAATTCTTAAAAACTTGCATTGTGTAAAAAAAAGTTTATCATACGAAAGAAAAATGGTGAAAATGTCACAGCTAGAGCAATTACATCTGATTCAAAACACGTAGTAACTCCAACTCTTGATTATTATTATTATTATTATTATTATTATTATTATTTTTAAACCTTTTATTGATTTACAAAATGGCATCTGAGTTTCGAACAACCCATGTTTCTGTTGTATTAAGCTGTCTACCAAACATGGCTACTGTGTGCATCTTTTTTTCAAATTTTTAGAAATTCAGTTGTGGTTTTGTTTCATGGTGCCTACTTGTTCAGTCAGTGAAACTGTGGTGAACTCAAATATCAGATAATGCTTCTATGCACAGGAGTACTCTTTTGCACAGAGGTAACGCATCTGTCTCCAGATACCATGGTCCTCGGATCGAATCACCGTCGCCCGCACATGAAAGCTTCATACGCTTATTTAACAAATTTATTCTTCAAAAACCATGCGATTCAAATTTCAACTTACGAAGATAAGAGAAGGCATTAATCTATATATGTCCTTACTGTGACATTTTCATCAGAAATCATATTCGAAAACTTTGGAAAAATCTCCTCTATTAGTGAAAACCAAATTCTTCTGTATTACATGTCAATTATTACATAGTGGTTAGTGTCAAATACGGTTAAGATTTACTGCACGGTCCCCCCACCTGGCGACTTTTTGAAAGTTTGCTATTCGGTCCGAATATGGCAATCCGTCTCCAAGGTTTTCTGATAACCCTAGTGACTGTTTAGATTTGGCAACATGGCGTGTTTTAACGTCATTTTGGATTTGGCGACACAGCCTTTCGACGTCATTTTTAGTTTGGCGATTTTTTTTAAAAAAGTTACCAAGGGGAACCGTATAGCAAATCTTAATCTCAAATACTTAGTTTGATGGCTTGTCTTATAGTATTTTCAGGCATAATCATTGTTCATAGAATGAGGAACCTTGGTTTCAATAACTTCACTATAAATTATCTCATTACTGTGAAAATTTCTGAGTAGTCATCATCTAGTGCTTGCGCAACTCTGTAGCAGTTTTTGATAAAATACTAGTTAATGATAATATTTGGCGCACACCGTTCCAAATTCTGGCACAGTTCTCAAATTTTGCCGCCAAGTATAATTTAAGAAGACACCTATGCAAATCCAGTTATCATTTTGTCGGGAAAATCGCACAACTTGGCAAAATGTGTTCCATGTAACTTGTAGTCTGTTCAGAGAACGAAGGTACTAGAACGAGCATCTGATTTGGAGAACTTGATAGTATGAAACGAACAAAGGCAGTTGCCAAAGATGCACAATGTTTTTGACTGACTTCCGAAGCAAAACCGATTACTGCTGAAAAAAAAAGTTATTGTTTGATTTTTGTTTAGAAGCGAAATTACGTAGAAATTCGAAGGATACACTCTCAAACAGAAAATTAAGAAATTCGACTATTTTCGAATAGCACTTAATTGAGTATTGTTTACTGACTATCAAACTCGATGTTTAATATATGGTCCACAATAACAACAATGTTGAAAGAAAAAAAAATCTTCAGTCTATAAATCTGGTAATTTTCGTTGATACGTTATAGGAAGCAGTCCATCCAACTACACAGAACATTTCATTTGTTTGCAAGGATACTGTTCAGTTTACGGGAAAGGTTATTTAAGATTCTAAGCTCCTATTGGGCACTGGATTTTTTTTTTCTTTCTATAAATCCTCCTAATCACCATTTCTCATACATAAGAATATACTATTTCAACTCAAGATTTTTGCTGACGCAGAAATTAAAAACTTAAAAGGAAGACCTAGAAAAGGATCATTCCCTATACTCGCTATGTTACAATCTTCTAGCTCAGTGTATTTAGAAACTACTTTGTACAAAACCTTGAAGTTTGGCGAATAGGTACGAAAATGATCACTCAGTCGAAATGACATAAAGTGTTTTCATTTAATGTTTTCATTAATGAAAATTAAAATAGCAATAGCCAAAACCAGGTGGAGCCACTGCATAAGCATTGAAGGTACTCTTCCGTTATCCGGGCGCATATGTCGCCAACCAAATGCGAGGCGTCGCCAAGAGAAGCGAATGGAAGGAAAACGTGCTTTGTTTTGAAAATGAATTCAAAGAATAGAGCACCTGGACCCAAACGATCTTTTCCGTTATGGTTGCAAGAAGAAATTTGGCGAAATTCTACATTATTTGACGATTTATCGCTTGCGCCCGGAAAACGAAAGAGTACCGCATTGAAGTAAAGATATGTAAAATAAAATATTAAACCTAATTTTCGAGTTTTTTTATTTAAGTGACCATTTCATTAGGTGACCATTTTCGTACATACTCACCAAATTTCAAGGTTTTCTACTAAGTAGCTTTTAAATGCACTAAACTAGAAGATTGTAATATCTTCTAGTTAGTGCATTTAGTGCGTACAGCGAGTGATCTTTACTAGAAAATCCCCTTAAAAATTATGAATACATTTTTCTTGTCGAATGACTCATAGATGCATACACCGCAACAAAACTTATTAAAAACACGCAAAAAGCTAATAAGCATTTATCTTAAGATTCGTATTCAATAACTATATTTTGTTTTGTGTGAGTACCTTCCTTCTCTGCACGGCGTTTTATAACATCCTAATCAACTCAAAGCCCAATCATAAATCTTGAGGCAAGATACTTTTTGTACACTGAAATTACGCTTTTTTTCCCCCATCATCTCCTGAATGGCCAAAGAATACCGATGTTGTAGCATTTCATCTAACGAGAGGACACATCTGAGCCCAACAGACTCTTATTAGGAGGGTGTGACTTTTCAAAACTTTTTTGTAAAATCAAATCATCATCCATCTGTCTTTCAAACGAAAGGGGGAGGAGCTTCGTCGACGTTGAATGGGATGCAAAGTGTGACGTCATTTCCGTACACATATGTGCTTTGTGAATATATAAATAAATTATTATTCTTAACCTTTTCAAATTTCAATATATATATAAGAGCTTTTTTAATAGACTGTTACACCATTGATGCGATTTTTCGTCTTTCCTTCCTTTTTCTTGCTATTATAACATGAAATAAAAACAATGTTACGACCACAATACTGTGTATCTCTCTTTTCATCATTCTACTGTGCGCAACACATATACATCCTAACTCACTACATTATAACACACAAACATGTAACACACAACATTCTAATACACAATGATGTTACACAAAACATAACACAATAAAGTGACATAAATCATTATAACACACTATAATGATGTAACATAAAACATTATAACACACAATAATAATGTGTAACGCAAAACATTATAATACAAAACATAATTACACAATAATGATGTAACACAAAACATTATAACACAATGAAGTAACGCATATCATTATAACACACTATAATGGTCTAACATAAAGCATTAGAACACACAATAATGATGTGGAACACAAAACTTTATAATACAAAATATAATTGTACAATGATGTAACACAAAACATTTTATTACACAATGATGTAACACAAAACATTTTATTACACAATGATGTAACACAAAACATTTTATTACACAATGATGTAACACAAAACATTTTGAAATTATTCAAATGAACAACTACATACGTGGTGGAATCCGTGTGTTGTTTAGTCACTCTTTAACTAAGTTAAGTATTTTACCTACAATAACGAGCCCATGCGCAAGAGGAATTACTTTTTGGGAAGTTTATCATAGTTAGATATCGTATTCTATTTCTGGGATGTATAATATTCCTTAGATTTTCCCAACGTCCTTAAATTCATATTTTCTCATTTCTACAGTGCTACTTACGCTCATTTTTAGATTTCAGTGACTGGGCTAATTTGTAAACAGCAAACTTGAAGTGAGATATTAAAAAATCTCGGAAAGAAAAGGATATACGCTCAAAAATTTCAGAAATAAAATATTTTATTCATAAACCAAAGACAATTATAAAAGTATCTATCGGTTTTTCGACAAACATCAAACTATTTGTTACAAATAATGTGTTGTACAGATGAACACATACTCGTACGTTTTAAAGCCATCTTTCCAAGTATTATAAACTACATCTCTTGTATATTTCGGGCCAATTGTTTTAATATATTGAGCTTGCAGGTTTACGTATATTCCAGATACTTACACACTGATATTATTTCACGCACCGAAAGTAGTGAAAACTGCTTTAATAC
Source organism: Linyphia triangularis (assembly GCA_963978545.1). Classification (NCBI taxonomy): domain Eukaryota; kingdom Metazoa; phylum Arthropoda; class Arachnida; order Araneae; family Linyphiidae; genus Linyphia; species Linyphia triangularis. The sequence continues at coordinate 9,496,884 of OZ021722.1, read as the reverse complement.
TCATTAGAAAATGATCATTTAGAAAAGAATATTAGATGACTCAGTAAAAATGTTTTACAGAGTTTAAAATTGCTTTATTTTTACACAACATTTTTCGCTCAAGCAATATTTTTTTTTCAACAACACCTGGAAAGTAATTTCCTCTTCATTTCGAATTTGAGAAAAAAAAAAAGATTTTATGATTCAATGTAGCTCTAATCTCTCGTATGGCTTTTATGCCAGAACGTATCCAATTGTACTAAACCAAGCTCTACAATGTTCTTTTAAGAAAAATCTTTAATCTACGTATTCAGGATCTGCTATAACAACTTATAATACAATAAAATTGGTTTTCAACTCTAACTTAACAGAAGCAAGTAAAGAATTATTAATTTCCCTCAGAAACTCAAGGCCGACCAAACGGTGTAGTGGTTAGCGTGCTAGCTTCTAGACCGCGAGGTTGCGGGTTCGAGTCCAGTGTTTGGCATGGATGTTTGTAAATGTATGTTGGCTTGTCTAATGACGAATGTTTCGGCGCATTATAGCCCTCGTGTTGCTGACGGCGCCAGATAATCTGAAGACAACCAACCAGAAACTCAAGCCGATTCAGCAATTGATGCACCGAAGCGCGGTCTGAAAGAAATGTGCTCTTTTGTTAGCTTGCACCGTCTGAAAGCAGATGAAGCCAACTGCATTACCGCCATACTATTCCACATCTGATGCTGCATAATAGGTTGCTCTTGCATACCAAAAGACCCTAACTAGTTTCGGAGTTGTCGCCCATTCAGTATTGTGGTTAGCGCATCAGATCACCACGCTGGTGAGTCTCTGTTCGAATTCGGGATATGACATGGATGTATGACGTGGATGTCCTAAGTTAGGGGCAACGATGGCCCTTCTACTGGGTTCCCCTTCACAAGTGGCCATTGCAGTTGACAAATGACCACGAGCACTATCAAGTGACTACGAGCACTATCAAGTGACTGCAAATTCTTGGGCCGCCAATAGGAAAAAAAAATTACGGAAAGAGTTATTAATATACAGTAAAGTCATTGTGCACTTTTGACCGGTCACAGTAAATCAACGAAACAAGGTAGAAATGAGAAATCTTCACCAAATGAGAGGTAAACTCTCCAAGTTTAGTACCTTTTCAGTGTAGTTCGATGTGGCTTCCATTTATTGCCATACACACATCTAAACGATGTTCAAGTTCTTCCCAAACACGGTTATGGACGTCTGGGGTTACAGAGTAAATAACGTCTGGTAATTTTGTATTTTGAAAGATTAACGTCGTTGATACGTTCACTGTCATGTTGCTTCACATAACCCCACAAGTAAAAGTCTAAGGGCGTCAGGTCCGGGGATCGTGGGCCATGACTTGACAGAACCCCCCCCCCCCCTTCCTATCCACCGCTGGGGGAATGTTGTATCCACAGGTGTTGCGTCATTATCTGTGTACGCATACACTTGCACACAATACTACTGAAACTTGGAGAGTTTTCCTTTTATTTGGTGCAGATTTAACTTTTCTATCTTGTTTCGTTGATTTCCTGTAACCGGTCAAAAGTGCACCATAACTTTACGGACACACAGTAGATCTAGATGGTGATTGTTTATCCTTCTTAATCTTCAAGTCAATTTATAATCGTGCACTGTCTAGAAGTTACAATTAGAGACTAGTCCGTAGCAGTTATCCTTCAACGATAATTTTATATATATGTCGATGGCAAAAAGAGAGTAATATTTTTCATGTCCTACAAATTCTTCAAGCGAGTTTGGTAAGTGTACATTTACATTATAAACTAGCAGGCACTGTTTAACTACTCTTCAATGACTATGGCATTCTTTAGACATTTATCGCTCAAAACTAGTCAAAAATACTTATTTTTATACCAGAATTAGCGTTTTATACTATGGACTTGTCTTTTGAAAAAGGAAACATTTAATAGCTGTAAGGAATCTTCTAGCTTTATTTTATAAATGTAATGGATTGGAATCCCGTTTCGAATTGTGTTCTTTTTTGGTTTGTACATTCGACGATCTATTTTGGGCACAGTAACGGTCAATAAATCCGGGAACCTACAGCTGAACTTCGATTCAGAACCACAACGAACATCTACACCTAAACCTAGGATTCGAATGCACTATGTGAGGCCAGAGTGATACACATAACCAATCAGACTATGTTCTTTTTTGAAATGCATGGTAACCTTTAACTGCTGTGGTAGAGTGGTTTGAGGTTTTTACTAGGGATGGAACGGATGTGAGTTTTGCCGGATACCGGATTTCGGATATCCGGGGTACCATGTCTACCGGATACGGATATCCGAAACGGATTTCACCGGATATCCGGCCGGATATTCGGTCTATATACTAAAAACGATATTTATACGATATGCTATACGAAAAAAATGGTCATGATATGAAGTATCAAGTAAATTATAATTAGTGATTAGCGCACCGCACTGTATGCCACAGGTCCATGGTTTGATTCGCGAACTGGGAAAGGTTGACTTAGCTGTTTATACCTGAAAGAAATAAACTGAGGAGGACCATGCATGCTTGGGATCTAAACACTGGGGTTCGGGGTCAGAATGACCATCTGACCGGAACATCTGCTACGTGACACACAAATGCCACAGTCAAGAAAGCTGAGCTGGGCCCAGCAGACCTTGGTCCACACGGGCTGTCACGCCACTGAGTTAATTTTTTTTATTTAAACTTTAGTTGATGAAACGATGTTTTAGTGATGCCAATACCTACACTTGCTGAACAATTTTGAAACTTCATCACCATTTTGTTTGTGTGTTACTTAAAAGTGTACCAAACATTCTGCAATGTGATGAAAATATTTCAGAAATACGTTTGTAAATTGTTACTCAACTTCTTCTTACCTTGTATCATGTAATGTAAACATAAGATAATCTTCCTCAAGTCTGCATAAATATCCTATATAGCTTTTACCCGAAAAACACACAGCAAGGTGATAACAAACAAAATTAGAACTTACATATTTTTGTGGTTAAGGCTTTTGCTTTAGGATCATCTAAACTCCACAATTCTGGTACATATATTGTCGATTCCAATGTTGTCTGCGTGCATTTCTTGTTTTGATGAATTGTTTTTTCTTGTTCATCACTATTTGATGCATTTAGTGAGTCTTTTAAGCTTCGGTGAATTTCCTTATGCACACTCATTAAATGGTTCCATAAAAGGGTTTTGTGGAAAAGGATTTTGAGCTTTTGCCGCGCACAATATATTTTTTAAACGATTCTGTGGAGCAAGTAACACATAGGGCTTTGCTTTCGTCATTTCCATTAATTTTAAAATACTTCCAAATGGGTGACTTTAAATGAACCGTTATTAAAAATAATAAATTGGATTGTAATTGGAGAAAACTATGATTCAAGACATTCTAGAGAGCTAAATATAATTCCACATTGTGGCGCTGTGTTAAAGACCTAAAAATTACAATACTTCATTTTACGTCAGAAAAAATATACCAGCTTTCAACTTCTGCCAATGAAAAATCAGAAATTAGACCATGCCATTCACATCATAAAGGGGTAGGGTATTATCGTCGATAGAACAAAAAAAAAAAAAAAAAAAAAAAAAAAAACATTGGGGAGTGCGCATTGGCTATTTATTGCTTTTTACTCGCTAGCAAATGTCAGAAAAAAAGGAGGAAGTGGAAAGACTTATGTTATGGAAAAAAAGTACTATTTATTAGTATTTCGGTTCGTGTTTTACGGAGAGGCATTCAAATATAACATCTGGAATTAATCAGATCATAAACTTGGAATGAAAAGAACATATTGCAAAACACGTATGAAGGATGTGTATGGAAAAAGATTGGAGGAATCGTTTATGCTTTACAACTCGGCGCCAATAATACGGTGCCTCTTTCTTCGAATTCAAACTAAATGCACCTGCATCTTCTAGCTCATCTCTGAAGTTAGGGATATGCGAAAGCATAGTTCTCACGAAGGAACTTTTTCGTTTTCGAACTTGACAGCAATTTATGTCCAAGAAAAAAAAAATTAAAAAAAAGTGTAGGATGCGGTGTACCCTTTGTCCGAAAAAGATCATTATTTTTTGAAAAAAATTATTTCTTGTTGATACCTGGTGGCCGGATATATATCCGGATATCCGAATGAAATTATCGGATGTCCGGTATTTCAAATCGGATATCCGACGGGGTTTCGGATATTGAAAAATCAGCCGGATATGCCGGATATCGGATATTTGCCGGATATCCGTTCCATCCCTAGTTTTTACGCAAGGACAACAAGTGGTCCCTACTGGGCCAAACAAATTGGTGAACATCAGTTCAAAGTTTAAGAAACATAGTAACAGAAAAATTAACATAAAAGTCAAAGAGGAAATATTTTAGGGGGTGGAAGCATTCCACAAAAAATGACTCGCGGTCTGTTAGACCCCATGCAGCAGTTAAAGGGTAATCTATAGATTCCAGTTTAAAAGCAAATATCACGGTATAGTTAGGCCATTTGAGTAGGCCTAATGACTAAAATGGCTTCGAGACAGGATGATCGCATAGAAGATTAATCGAGTTTGAGACTCAGTATATTGGCGTTCTGCAAACTAATCTGTTTTTAAAATTAAGAAGAACCGACGGAGATTGCGACAAAAAGTTTCCACGTCAGTTGTTATTCTGACGGGTGCTGGTTTCAATATAATATCTCTGATTGGAAATAAATTTGGGGAAGTTTTCTTTTCAAAGAACTCCCTCAATATGTGCGACTCATGAAATTTAGACACAGCAACTTTGAAATGATTTCAATACAGTAGCTTTTAGATACACTAGCTTTGATTTGATTTATGTGTGTACAGTAGCTTTAATATGATTTCAATGTTGTGGCACAATTTTTGAATCAAACCTATATCAAGAAAACTTCCCATTTCTATTATAGAAATATTTTCAAAATTTGTTCTATAGGTCTGAAATACTAACCTTTAAATAACGTTCGAAAAACGATTTTGAAAGCTAAGCTTCCATCACCCTCTCTCACCAAACAGAACCCTCTCTGACTTAGGTTGTAGCAAGAAAAGGTGTGATACCAATAGTCCAAACTTGTAACTTCAAATATTCTAATTTTCCTTACGCATGATACGCCCACCTGATGGCTCTGGAGTTAGGGCTCTGGCCTTGCATTCCAAAGGTACAGGACAGACCAAACGGTATTGTGGTTAGCGTGCTAGCTTCTAGACCGCGAGGTTGTGGGTTCGAGTCCCGTGAAAGGCATGGGTGTTTATGAATGCATGTTGGCTGTCAAATTATGAATGTTTCGGACCATTATAGGCCACGTGTTGCTGACGGCGCCAGATAATCTGAAAACAACCAACCAAAGGTACCGGGCTCGAATCCTGGGTTAGGCATGGATGTTTGTTGTGGTTCGGAATCCACGTTTAGCTGTAAATCCCACCCTGATTAGCAGTCATTAGGCAAAAGAATAGGTAGTTGAGCGTACAAACCAACCAACCTTACGTGTGGCACGTAGGTAAGTATGCTATATTGAAGGAAACCTCTTGGATTCGTAACTTGACTAAGATATACAACATCTTGTTTAATTAAATGTAAAGAAATATTGCATTTCAGCTTGGAAATTGTCTTAAAATTTAAGTTACACTCTTTGTTGCTAATATTTGAATAGAGAAACCAATATCAAATTTGAAAATTCAGTTTCAAACAAGGTAGGAAGTTTAGATCAATGTTTTTAGAAGGTGAACGCTATTTAAGAAATTGCTTTTTTTTTTAATCTTCTTTAATTATAAAAACAAGTTTTTAGTTATGATAAAAAATACGAAGGATTTCAATCAATATTACTTACCTGCTTACTATACTTACATAAGTTAGTATATACTATACTTACATAAATTATATATACTACAAGCTGAGAGTGGGGCATTTGACCTCGTACCTTTTTTCTTGACACAAATATCATAAAGCTTTTTGTGTGTATGTGTGTGAGGGAGGGGGTTTAAATAAATGTGTTAAGTTTTCTTTTCCCCCTATCATTACCTATCTGCTAACTGAAAGCAACATTTCGTCAAATGCGCCGAAGTGTGATGACTGGATTACTTTGCTAAAATTGTTGTGCACTCGTGTAAAAGATATATGATCTAGAAACTTAAAAATTAATGGCAATTCCACTTACTATAGTTCCCTTATACATTGAGTTCAAATTCGTTATCACTTGCGCCAGAAAATTACACCAACCAACCAAATTCGTTATCTTGTTTAAAGGCCCAGTTCTCGGATTTCAATCGCATATTTCTGTTTACCTAGGTGAAAGACGTTACATAATTAAATGAATTTTCTAAATCTTTCAAATGTTTTCGTCTAATGTATCGACATTTCTTAAAACACTGTTACTTTTAAAGTACCAAGAATTACCGATCCACCTAAGGAATATCAAAGCTATAATTACGCAACAGTAAAAATATTGGTTTGTTACATTGTATCCCACAACTAATGTGTTTCAGATTGTTTCCAGAAATATGTATCGGGAGAACTAAGTATTGGCAAAGGATGCGAGACTTCCACAAGAATAAATTCTTTAAGTACCAGGAAATGTTGTGGGAGTGTTTTCCATGTCCTTTCCAGGAATTTTGCAAACAAATATCTAGGAATGTCTAAATAAATTAATGAATAGATACATTTTGAGACGTTTTCTTGGACGTTTCTCAATTCTTTAAGTACAATACTTAATGTAAAGTAATAGTTATTAAAGTCCACCTGACGGCTGTGGAGTTAGCGCTTTGACGTTGCATGCCAAATGTGCCGAGCTCAAATCCCAATGTTAGGAATGGATGTTTGTTTTTGTTGTGATTTGAAATCCACGTTAAGCTGTAGGTCCTGCCCTGATTGACCGTTATTGCGCCCAAAAATAGATCGTTGAGTTAACAAAACTAACCAAACCAGAATAAATATAACTAACACTACCAGAATAGTAATATATTGATATTACTGATATTGATATTATTGATTTTGATATTGATGATATTAATATTATTAATATCAATATCATTAATCAATATCACCCTTTATTAGGTAAGAATTATCCGCTCTATTCTACGGTATAATGACATATTTTCTTTTATAAATATACTAAGCAGAATTCTTTTGCGATACAATTTAATAACTGCAATTTTTAAGGCATGGTGGTGCAGCTATTACCCCTCGCCTCAAGGTCAAAAACTTGGAATACTAACTTGAGCTAAAATTTCCCGACCCTACAGCATTTTAGTTAACCCAACTATTTACTCCCAGGACGTTGCTCCTCCAAATATGCAATGAGTATGCTTGTCGTTAAATGGCCGGTTATATAACTGCCACATGCATCACCAGCCAAGCATTCATATCTCAGCTAACGGAAAGACATTGCAAGAGTTGAAACGGACATGATCCATTGCAGTTGGCAAGCAATCAGGGAAGTTGGGCTTTTTTAAATTCTTAGAGAATTCGTAATAGACATCTTTATATCTTTGTCCATCGACACGGAATATCATCACTAGGATGTCTTTAAAATTATGTTTGGATGCTGCTTTTCCTTTGTACAATTTGCACAACAACATTTCACAGTCATGTTTGAGACTTCCCTGTGTATCGATTTTGATTCTAGAACAAATTTGAACGGGCTTCAGTTCATGAGAACTTATTCAATAGTGTTCTTAAAGCTTTCGATGTATGAAATAGCACCAGATAAAAATTTTGCAACAAAGTTGTGAAACGCTGAAAAAAATTGCGAACACTGAATTTTCCTAAAAATTTTTTTTTTTTTTTTTACCTCATCAGAGCATAAAGAACATTGAATAGAAGTCTCGCCATTTTACGCTAATAAAGTGTAACGGTATGGAAATGAATTGTACAAATTTGTGTTTTTCACATTTTTCTGAATTTTTTTTTTCCAGATATTTTATGAGCAAAATTGGAACGTTTTAAATATATTATTTGTTTACGTGGTTTTATAACCAAATAAGGGTGAACGAGGACTCATACATTCTTGCATCAAAGCACTTATATATAAAGTGGTCATTCACAATACTTCATGAACTTTTTGTTATTCTTTTGCTTAGGTTTATATAACTCAACTATTTCTCCCAGGAGAAGTTACTCCTGCAGATATGTAACAGCTTCTGCAGACATGTAATAGCTTATGCTGATATATAATAGCTCATTAAGATATAATATGCTTTGATGCTGTAATACATGAAAAGTACTGTGCTACCCAACAAATCCATGGGATGAAATATTTAAGACTGCATGGCCTCGCGTTGCGAAGAACCATTAACATACATAGATCCTGGTTTTTGACGCTTTGTGAACTAGGCACGTTCCACTCACTAAAAACCAGTTCCTTTAACCAGTTTTGTAGTATAGTACAAACTAAGAATAATAATAAAGCTCATAAACTTTTTGAAAATGGTCGAAGAAAAATTATTTTCTCAATGTTGTATGGTACAATTTCGCTGCATTAAACAGATTAGGAAGTTAGGTGCCCCAAATCCCTGCCTGTATCTGAAACAAACTCTTTATAAATTCACTAATTGGCTGTAGCTGCATGTTCCAGAGAAACAACCACGTAATAAATAATATAAGGAATGAAGGAGTTGGTAGGGAATGATATCTATACTAAACTCCAACTTAACTTAAGATCACTATACGATAGATCTTCACCGTGCTCATAGGCATTTAATCCATTTTAGCGGAGTGAAGACATAATACTCGCCAAACCTTATAGACTTTTGTTCTCTAAAGGGTTATGGTTTGGCGAGCATTATGCTTTCACGCCGCCAAAATGGATTAAATGCCTATGAACACGATGAAGATCTATGGTCTAGTGATGTCAAGTTAAGTTGGAGTTTAGTATAGCATACAAAAACGAGGAAATTTATCCTCCAAAATTCGGACTTCTAAGTTGAAAAGTAGCTGTTTTTCTTTTGCTAATGATTCTGTTTGGAATACATAGGCTGTACTAATGAGTTTGATGTTCTCTTCGAGCATTATTTATCGAGTCACAGAATTCATTAACATTCTGCTATCGTCTACATCACTTATGGTGGCCAGATGTAATTGATCTATGTAACTCAACGAGAAGAGCCTTATTATATGGAGCCACTCGAGTGGCGAAAGCGCGCCACCGCTTCAGTCGCTCAGACGAGCCACTCGTAGCGAAACATTCAATCCTATGGAGCTTATTATACTGGTTGCGTCTGTCGCTTGTGGCGCTCAGACCCGAAGCGAAACATGTAATCCTATGGAAGTCACTGTAGTGGCCTGAAGCTGTGGCGCACGTTAGCCACTCGACTGGCTCTGTATAATAAGGCCCTAATAGAAGGAGAGGTGACTGCAATTTTTGGACCACATCGAACATCATTCTGAATTTTTTATAGAAATTGGAGAAAAGTGAGTAGATTACGAATCCACTGGTTTGCCGTGGCAAAAATGGCCGAAACTGGTCAGAAATCGACTTTTGATAATTTGAACTAAATCCAATTGCCAAATGCGCCATAACTTGCCAAATAATGAGTATTTTTTTTTATTTGGTAACCCTCACTCTTTAATTTTCAATTAAGAAGGTTGCAGACGATTCGGATGTGTGGCGAGGGCTTACTTGCATCTTTCATAAATGAGCCAAATCGGCAATAAACATTACGTCACTGATGACGTAACCGTGATGTCGCCAATTTGGCTTACTTTTAAAAGATACAAGTTTTCGAGCCAGAGATCAAAAATCGTTTGCGCTTTTTCTCATTGAAAATCAAAATGCCAGACGAAAAGGCTTGTTCTGTTTTTGGCAAGTTATGACATATTTGGCAATCGGATTTTAGTTCAACTCATTCCAAGTCGATTTTTGATCAGTTTCGGCCATTTTCGCCCCAGCAGACCAGTGGATTCGTAATCTACTCACTTTTCTTCAATTTCTATAAAAAATTCAGAATGATGTTCGATGGGGTCCAAAAATTTCAGTCGCCTCTCGGACTATAAGGTGTATTGTTTGGAGTACTAGAAAAGCTGTCAAATTATTTTTATTATTTAGCTCTTAATTTTCAGTGTTAGAAACGGCGCTGCTTGCATATTGAAAAGAAAATTAATGTTTCGACTTTTAATCGTTTTCCAGATCTTTGCTAACTTATAATTTATATTCATAAGGTATGTGAATTGGCAAAAATTTAAGAAATAGGTAATTTAATTTGCCAAGTTTCTAAGACCTAATTGTAGTATTTTTTTTTATATATATAACTAAAGAGCCATTTGATTGAAAACTAAGTATTTTTTATTTTATTTAGAATTTATATTGGGATTATTGGAAACAGATGAATGGAGAAATAAAGCCGATTGAAAAATTAGATTAGATTTTAAATATCCTTGAATGAATAAATGTGCCAAAATAGTTTTTGTTCTTGTAGTTAAATAGACAACTTAAACATTTGTCAAGTTAAGATTAGATTAATGTAGATTTCCAAATTTAAAAGATTTAAAACCTTTACTTATATGGTACTCTTGCCTTATAAGTCTGTTAGTGTTTATTATCCCAAACTATTAAGATATTGTAAGACACTAAAAATAGTCGTTGTCTTGAAGTAGAAATATACATTATACTCTTTTTTTTAAAACTCTCTTTTTTGTTAATATTAACATTCGCAACATGGTTGAAAGGGAAATAAGCAATTACTCAAATGGATTAGATTGTTTTAATTACTTCCCATTTCTAATGATAAAAAAGTTATTGAATTATTCATAAGAATAATAAATATTACACCCTTTTCAACAGAGAATTATCTTTGGCTTGTCATGCATAAAGAACCCGGTGGCATTCAACTACTTTAATCGAAAATAAAATAATGAAAATAAAATAAAATAGACATACAAAACGCTGTTCAACGCGACTAAGTATGTAAATAGAAAAGTCATAAAATACCCTTGAAAAATAATGTGTTTACTTGTTCTTTTATTAATCTAATTACGTTTTGCGTTGATTTTAACATTTTCTCTAAATGTTAATGCTTCGAAGAGTTTGCAATTCCAACCGATTTGAAATTACAGTAGATATAATGCGCTTTTATCAAGTTGCAAAAGGTGTGGCACAAATCTAGAAAAACATCAACAGTTTCAAAAAGATCCCAGCTTCAAACATCACACAATGAATTAACAGAAACTTTGCGAAAAAGATAAACACGTTCAATAGAGCGATAGAAATACACATTTTCTTATTTCTCTTGATTCGAAATAATTATAGAAGTAACGGCCACGAAAAAAAGAAGAAGAAGAAGAAAAAGAATAGTGTATAGAGAGGCACTGTTTTTTTATTTTTTATTATTATTTATTTGTAATAACCAGTAGCAAAAAGCAATAACGCAGTAATGGAAATTCAGTTTTAATTTTAGCGCGCTTCGAACAAAAGCGTATAAGAATAAAACCCCATTATGGAGATTCTGATTCATGTATTCCGAACAAAAGGTGTAAAGAAAATAAGTGAAAGAAAAGAGAAACTTCGGTGCTATTTTCGACGACGTGAGGTTGCCATTTAATTACTACAGCAGTCTTCGTCTCGGTGGTTAATAAATTTCCGCCATTTGATGGCGGATTTTTATGAGTCCCGCGAAGGGTCATTGTTCTTTCGTATGATTTCCGGAGGGTTTTTACTCCTTGCGAAATGGCAACATAAACTTGGGATGTTGAGGATTCTTTCTTCCTTAATATTTAGTATGATATTTGTTGGGAACGCAAACGATATTCGCACATTTTCTAATGAGTTAGCATTCTTATTTCAAGAATCACAATGATATTATAATTAGGTGGCGGCTATGCCGAAATATTGCTAAACTAGGGGTGTGGAACATCGCAATACTTTCAATAATACCGTAATATTAGTCATTGCATTAAAAGGTATGGCGTTTCTTACCGCTTTCATATTTTCACTCATTTAAATAAAAATGGTCAATCTGGCGATAATTTTGGCAATAAACTTTACATGGGCAAAAAAAATAAACACGCCAAGGTGGCGAAATTGACGATGTTATTCGATCGTCATTATATTGTCCTTTCAGAGGCTCCTCAAGGACAGAGAGATCTGTGTTAAAGGCAAACGTTTTTCAACTTTTTACGCTTCCATCGCATTTTCACAGGAATTTCGAAGATGGGGACGATTAGAACACCTTAAGAGGCATTAGCACAGAGATTTTAATCAAAATTATTAGAGCCGTTTTTCAGCAATTTCTGAAACACATGATTTTTCCATGATTTTTTATGAATTTAAGAATTTAGCTTTATGCGCATGCGAGATTTTGATAAAAACCTCATTGGTTAGCGCCATGGCTACGACCAACACGCTCACCAAATTTGAATATCGTAGGTCAACACACAGACACACATTTTTATAAACTTTTTTTTTTTTTTTTTTTTTTTTAAATCGGTATGTTACAAAACATGGAGAAATGCAAAAAAAAAAAAAAAAAACTGAATACTATGCTTTCAATTACTCTTCGTGGACACATGTGTAAAAAAAATTAACCCATAAAAAGAAAGGTTTTTCCTTTATACGCATTGCCAAATTTTAAGTGCAATCGCAACTTAACTTATTTACGCAATTTTGAGCTCAGATCGTAGTTTCATCATCGTTTTCATAATGTTTGTCCACTAAAGAGAAAATCTTCAAATGCCGTCCTTGTGGGCAAACATTTATTTTATAGTATACATACAATAATCAGTAACGAATCTATCTTGCAAGTTTTAGCTCGGCTCGATGACGGCTAGTGGATTATTAGTCCTTCGAAGATTTGACTGACACAAACACACAAAATCGCTGTTGGGCCCCGCTAGGATGATGGTTAGAGTATCGAACTCATGATCGGAGGATTGTGGGCTCGGTCATCTACGATCGCCAAAGATCGGTGTGTAGCTAATGGGGGCTGGTGCACATTAAATCTTTCGTGACCTCAATGTCTTCTCGTTGGTGTGGTGGGGTCGGAGAGAGGGGCTTACACTAGAGTCCAAGACATCTTATCCAGACCTCATTGATTACGCTGCAGGATGTATCCTTCGGCGTCAAAGATATAGTTCCGAGCAAATCGCAACTTATATAGTAATATTGATAACCTGCACACATAGTTTTGTGTTAAACTTAAATATATTGTTGCGCGGATGGGTTCGAAAGACGTGAAGCCAAAGCAGATTAAAACTTGAAGACATTTATTCCGATATAACTCTTCGCAGATTCTTTTACAACTCCAGAACTTTCAGTTCTAATAGACTCAATACAGCTTTTTACACAACAATAGAGCACAAAACAGCAGTTAAAAACTAGATACACAACTGTTAAAATCGTCGCAAAAAAACAATGCAATACAGTTCACTTTCGGAACTCCTCTGAATACTCGCTGACAGACCACGAAGTAAGTAACTCAACTAACTCGACTCTCTTGACCTTATATAGAGAGGCGAATCTTCCAGAGATAGGAATTTGGAGAATTTTCCAGATCACATTCAAAATGCCCTATACAGGTACATGAGGACCGAAAATGTCGCCAAATGGTCACCACGTTTGGCGACATTTGGCGATTTCTCTCCAAATTTGGCGACCAAAATTAGTCGCCAAAACCGTCGTCATCTTGGCTCTATCTTGCCGACTTGGCGAGATTGCCATTAACCACAATGTTAAATGGCCTTTTCCTTGTAAAACTCGTTTTCAAGCATTAAGAGACGCATAGCAGGAGAGCGAAGCAAAGACAACTCTTGCACTGCCTTATGTGAAGTGTACATTTTCCTTTTTACATAATTAATATCACGAAATATATACAAATATACTGAAATTCGTAACAATATGTTGATAAAAAAAATTAAAAAAAACAAAAAAAAAACGCTTTTAATTTTGAGTTTTACTAAATATTTTACTTTTCAAAGAGTTTTAACGAATCATACGGCTTTGAGCAAGCATGACGTCACTCACTTGGTGAATCGCTATTGGCTACCACATTGCTATTCCTGTCTCCTCTCATTTCAAGACGTCACATGTAAGATTATTATTACGCAGTCAATCAGCGAGTAGTAAGACCGGATCGCACGTCACTGTAGCTTATCCAATGAGGTCAGGAAAAGTTGTCTTGGACTAAAGAAGATTTCGATCTCGTATTCTTCTAGATGCTCAAAATTACGAGACTTATATGGCTGTGTAAAGCACTTTATAAGTTGCAGAAATAGACAGTCGGAACTTCCAAACGAAACATCGCTGTTAATATAAAGTATAAGGGATTTGAAAAGTAGCCTCCGCCACTGTTGTGAACTTTCACCCACTCTTTGTTGTTAATAAGAAATCGAATGCAGGCGACTAATTGGCGTCGCCAAATTTGGCGAGAAATCGCGAAATATCGCCAAATGTGGCGACCATTTGGCGACATTTTTGGTCCTCGTGTACATGTATAGGGCATTTTGAACATTGCAATAGACTGACAGGATTAGAAAGCCGATCATAGCATTTAAGTGCAGTAGTTATATGCTGGTTCTTATTACCTATTACAGGTAGATATGATCAATGGAAGTATTTTATTGTGATTTTGTTTCCTATTCTCTTCTGAATATCCAAGCTTCGAATTAACGTAGAAAGAGTTTTAGTTGCGAACCGTAAGTGAAAAATAGCGAAATATTTCTTTACAATACATGAAAATGCTAAAAATGTTTTAATTACATATTTTACATTGCAAAACTTCACAAGGATTTGTTTGTTCCTTTTAACTTCAGCATTAAATTGTAGCATACTAAGTACAAATCTATTCAATTAAAAAAAAAAAACTAGCATTTACAGAGCGTCTAGCGAATGGCACCCTGATTTTAAAATTAAATAACTAAAGAACGAAGAAGAATACAAGAATGAAACAAAATGTATTGTTATTTTGAAAACTGTACAAGTCTATAACAAAAGTTTCAAAACTAGTTACAAATGTTGCCAACAGAGGGCGCTATAGTTGCGAAATTCTAGAATTTTGTTATAAATGTGACCTCTGCTATCAATCGTTGCAATCACGCTAACTTATTTTCAAATTTAAAAAGTGGAACTGTCCGTAGACTGATCGCTCTGTGCTTCAAAGCACTCTTTATTTATAAGATCTACAGTGCACAGCGCCACCTGTTGGTAAAATTTGTAACTAAGTTTGAAATTTTGGTATAAGATTCAAAATAAATATAATTTTTGATTTATTCTTCTATCGATATTTGTTTTTTGAGTTATTTAATTTTAAAATCAGGGAATCATTTACTGGACACCCTAGTATCATTAAAACTTACAATTCATTGCATGTTAGGCGAGAATTGTGCCTCTGATACATCAGCTTAGTCAATCAATCGAATTATGTATATTTGCGTAAAATGAACTACCCATACTTGAGCATGTTTTTCTTTAACTAAAACTTAAATAAATTGCATGCTGACAATTCATTACCTACAGATGACTAAAAAAAAAAATTAGCTCGTAATTAACCCTTTAAAAATGTACTCTCTATTATTTTTTTAAGAAAACAACTTATCTCTGAGGTAGCAATTAAGCGCTCACTTAATTAAAAGTGTTTTTGAAGAAAGTACTTTGTCATAACAATGGATAAAAATATTTAAACATTTTCAAACTCTCATTTGTGTACCCCTGCTTAAACATCCTTTTGTTTTCGTCTGATGGCAGCAGGTTTCTAAAGATTGAAAACCCTTGCGAAGAAATATAACCAGCAAAGGAACAAAGTCAACTAGAAATTAATTAAAATTTTATTTTAATTTACACGGGTAAAGACACGTGGAGATGAAGCTTCAAAGTGCATTCTGGCGTCAACGCACGACTTTCGATTGCATTTTAACGGCTTATAAATTTGACCCGGAATGATGAAATTTATCGTTTTCATATTCATAGTTTCATTAAACAAACTAGAGGTGTAGAACATCGCACAACTTTCAATTAGCCTATGATACTGTTTACTGCATTAAAATTCGATATCGGGTGTTATTTACTATTTTCATATTTTCACTTATTTAAATTAAAATAGACAATTTGACGATAGTTTTAGTAATAGTTTTTACATAGGTAAAAAAAAAAAATATTCGATAGACATTACTTTGTCCTTTCTTGTGTGTGAAATAGAAAAAAAATCAATCGTTGATGGGCGATGCTCAAGTGCTGAGAATTCTATGTTGAAGACACTCGTTTATTTACTTTTTTGCGCTTTCATCGTATTTCTACTGTAATTCCGGAGGTGGCCAAGTTTCGAACACCTAGAGAGGCATTGTCATAGAAATTTTAATCAAAATCATAAGAGACGTTTCTTAACAATTGCTGTAAAACATGATTTTTTTGTTTGTTTTTTTTCCCTTTTCCCTCCATGATTTCAAACTTATGCGCATGCGCGATTTTAATAAAAACCTTAATAGTAGGTCCCATGGTCACCTCTAACCCTCATATCAAATTTGAACTTCATGAGTCAATTTGTTCGGGAGTTAGGCTGACCAGCTGACCACGTACACACAGACAGACATTTTTTATAGACCACCTTTTCGAAATCAGAATGTTCCAAAACTTGGAGAAATGCAATAATTTTTTTTAGACCATAAGTAAAAAGGATAGTGTGGTGATATTTTTTGCGATAATTATTATTGACCAAAATATAAATAAAAGAAGCTCCAAATTGACGACATGTTTGGTAATAATTATTAAACTATTATTTCTTTTGAGCAGGCCATTATAAATTATGTTCCGCTTAAGTTAGTCCTAAATTTTTTTTTTTATTATTCTTTTTTTTTTTTTTTTTTTAAATTGATATAGTTTTAATATTTAGAGGATTTCATATAGTTTTAATATTTAGATGATTTTATATAGTATTAATATTTGACTGCAAAAGCTTTTTTCCTTATTTAGAAATGGTACCTTTGATTTATTCTATATTCAATTAAAAGAAATGATATTGCCAAAGCTCCGGATTTTTTTTCTTTTAATCTTTCACGCAATGCGTGATTGCCTTTAAAAAAAAAAGCGTAATTATTTGTTCCATCACTTGAAAAATGTATTCTTCTCTTTCCTGTCGTGCTGCCATCTACTGTGTACTATGATAACTAGCCATTTTTTTTTAAAAATTAGTTTTGAAATAAATAACACAATGTACCATTATGAATAAACTATTCATTAGAAGGCGAAAGTCTTACCCTTTAAATTAATATATCATTTATCACTCTTAGTTTAATATAAAAGGAGAAAGGAATCGACTTAAAAAACACCATTCAGAAATTATACCATATAAGATTTATTATCAAGACATAGATCTTGTGTAAGCACTAACTTCATGCATTTATTCTAGTACATAAAATTCAAGTGATGAAAAAGTCTTTACGTCATTTAGAAACATGTAATTTCTCCTCTCAATCTTCATCAAAACGAGTACAATTTCTCGGTACATCATTCCAGAAAATACCGATCATCTACATTTTCCCAGGATCTTATTAATGGTTGTAACGATGTAAATTTTCATGCGCAAGACCTATACTAAAGCTATACTGCTCCCGGAACTTCACAAATTCAATGCCCATGAGGTCTTTCAAACAAAAACTACTTCGCACATTTGAGTCTCGTCTTTGTGGAAACCCGGAAAACTCCCGAAAAGCGGTTCTACAACTAACCCGAGATTATTACGTCTATGACTACTCAATTCAAACACCGCCGGTTATCGACGAGGCTCGATCGCAGACCTTCTCTCTTGCATGACAGCCGTGAGTGGGGTATATAGTTTTGAAAAATACTTCATATGTCTAAGGACCTTATTATACGGAGCCACTCGAGTGAGTTTGATGTTTTCTTGAAGCATAATTTATCAAGTTGCAAAATTCATAAACATTTTTGTATCGTCACCGCTTCAGTCGCTCAGACAAGGCATGTTTGAATCGAAACATGCAATCCTATGGAGCTAAT
Organism: Linyphia triangularis; assembly: GCA_963978545.1. NCBI lineage: Eukaryota > Metazoa > Arthropoda > Arachnida > Araneae > Linyphiidae > Linyphia > Linyphia triangularis. The sequence goes on along the minus strand of OZ021722.1, from coordinate 9,478,951 downwards.
TACACAGAGCCACTGCTGTGGCTAGAGGTTGCGTCTGTCGCTTGTGACGCTCAGACCCTAAGCAAAACATACAATCCTATGGAGCTTATTATACTGAGCCACTGCTGTGGCTAGAGGTTGCGTCTGTCGCTTGTGACGCTCAGACCATAAGCGAAACATACAATCCTATGGAGCTTATTATACTGAGCCACTGCTGTGGCTAGAGGTTGCGTCTGTCGCTTGTGACGCTCAGACCATAAGCGAAACATACAATCCTATGGAGCTTATTATACTGAGCCACTGCTGTGGCTAGAGGTTGCGTCTGTCACTTGTGACGCTCAGACCCTAAGTGAAACATGCAATCCTATGAAGCTTATTATACTGAGCCACAGCAGTGGTTAGTTCGGGCGTCTTTACTGTTGCACGCGTTCGCCACAGAATTGTCTCTGTATAATAAAGGCCCTTAACTTCTAACAACAAATATAACGAAATCTACTTTTGCTTTGAGAACGGAAGTTCTCTGCTCTAAATGTAATACATAACAAGAGACCCCGAAACACACTTTCAAGAAACGCTTCGCTGGATTGTTTCTTTACTACCGAACATTAATTACAAACGAAATGTTTAGAGAATGATCCGTTATGGATATTACCTACATTCTACTATCATTGTGTGTTTTAGTGCATTTGATGAATGATGTGATTTCGATTTGGTAACATATTTCTAAATCGATTCTCTGGTCTCAATCGATCGATTCTCTTAACTGAGTCGTTTGAAAGTTCATTAGCATTCATTACATTCTAACTTTTTATTATATCATTGTTAAGTCAGGCGCGCATCCAGGGGGAGGGTTTCTAGGATCAGAACCTCCACTCATTAAAAAAGATACACTTAACGATCCCAAAAAATTAAAAAGAATATTTTTTTTTTAATTTACAATTATTCGGATGGAGTTTGCCTACCGTGTCGCACTAATGCAGATATTATGTCCCAGAACTTAGAAATAAATAACGGATCTGTAAATATGTAGTGGTCTAGTGTACGAATAACAGATACAATACCTCGACACTAGAGATCTCTTTTATCTAGTGGTTTACGCGCCTGTCTAGTGATCTAGGAATCTCTGGTTCAACTCCCTGTTAACGCACATCCGCTATATGGGTGACCTGCGGACGGTGAAATGAATACGCAAAAACGAATTCTACTGTTGCGTGGATGGGTTCGAAAGATTTGAAGCCAAAGCAGATTAACACTTGCAGAAATTTATTCCGATATACTCTTCACAGATTCTTTTACAAAGCCTGAACTTCTCGTTCTAAAAGACTCAATACACAACTTTACACAACAATAGAGCTCAAACAACAGTTAAAAAACTTCACAACTGATACAAATCGTCGCAAAAGACAAATGCAATACAGTTCGCTTTAGAACTACTCTGAATGCTCACTGAGACTCAGTATCTCAACTCAGTAATTCCAGTCAACTAACTCAGTAACTAACTGACTCAACTCACTCAGTCTTATACAGGGAAGGCGAACCTTCTTGAAACTTCTAGATGTAGATATTTGGAGAATTTTCCAGATCGTAGTCGAAAAGTCCTATACATGTACATGGGGACCGAAAATGTCGCCAAAATTGGCGGCAAAATTAGTCGCCAAAACCATCACCAACTTGGCTTTATCTCACCAATTTGGCGAGATTGCCATTACCATAATGTTAAATGCCCTGCTCCTTGTAAAACTCGCTTCCCAGCGTTATCTCTGTAAAACTCGTTATCAAGCATTAAGACACACATTGCAGGAAAGCAAACCCTTGCACTGCCTTATGCGAAATGTACAGAAATTTATCTTTTTACATAATCAATGCTACGAAATATTTACAAATATACAGAAATTCGTAACACTACGATGGATGGTACACAATTACCAGTTGACTTGCAAACGTCAGTGTTGCCAATGTAGCGATATGCGTTAACGAGGAGTCCATGGTTCGATTCCCCATCAGCGCACGTAGCACCAAATATCCTCGGTTCAAAAAATCTTTATGCGTAATTTTTTGTCAGCTAAAGTCCAATATAAAGTGTCGTTTCAAAGAAATGTAAAAATATGGATGCTTTCGATTTTCAAATGTTGTTTACAGTGTTTAAGTGCTACATGCCCTACTATTTAAAGCGTCATAAATATATTGTAAAATCAGTCTGATATATTAGCATTAGATCATTTACCTGAAATATTATTCTTTCTCTAATTGAATTTAAACAAACAAACAAAATGTAATATTATTAATTTGTAATCTTGAAAATATGGATAATACGGGGAATACTTTGTTTTTTATGGGTTATATTATTTTACCTTTTGTAGTAATTTGTCGCATATTTTTTTTTTATTTATTTAAAAAACATTGCGAAAAACGGTGAATGAATTTAATGTATCATTTTTATATTTAAACAACTACGAAACGATCAAGAAACATTAGTATCTCATTTGGTTCATTTAGCAAATTGTAATAATTTTTTTTATCTTTTAAACGACTCTAGACCGGATAATTATGATACTGATATGTATGCACAAGCGCCTGCAGGATTGTCTGAGGAGGGGTGCAGATTGTAAGCGAGGAGGTGCAATACTACAAAATGTTGAGTTAAACCTGTACCTGTAGCGATCTACCCTAAATGGGAGTCGAAGCAGAGACTCCTATATCAGTAGACAGGCGTGTTAACCACTAGATAAAAGTGACCCTCTAGTGCCTAGGTTGTGTGTCTGTCATTTTTACACGACAGCACCACATAGATCCTTCCCAGTGAGTCGCGAAGAGGCTAACGATTGAGTGTGAGTTGAGTACGTTGTGTGTGGTAGTGAGTAGCCAGAGGTTGCTAGATGAAGTGGTAGTGTGAAAGTAGTGCAGTATTTTCAGAAGGCGCCGATAGATGGCAGCATGATTCTGCTGTTTGGTAGTCATCAATGTAGTGATGTGCCCTAACGGGTCTAACCAGGGACTCCTAGATCACCTGTGCAAAATCTTGGGAGAAAGGTATTATGAAAAACCAATATGAGATTTTTTCTGCACCGATTAAGGTAAAAATACCTTAATCAAATACCTCTGAAATACCTTATACCTCGGGAAAAAACATTTTAAATACCTCTATCTTAAAAATACCTAGGGAAAAACCTGTTAAATACCTTAAAAATACCTTACGTTTTCAGTAAGGGCAGTACACAGGCGTGGTAACCACTAGACAAAAGTGACCACTAGTGCTTAGGTGTTGTATCTGTCATTTGTACACACACCACCACGGACCTTTCTTTTCCAAAAATGTGAATTAGATTTCATAATAAAAAGATAATTAAAAGTGTTATATTAATTTTATTTTTAAATGTATAATTTAAAACTTGATTTGCACTTCTTTATTTCTGTAAATTGGGTCACCTGACTATTCACTTTTTTTTTAATTTTTCAAAAATCAGGGTGGTGCAAGTGCATTTCCTTGCACTTATCTGGCAGCGCATTTTTTTTTTTTTTTTTTTTTTTTTTTTGCAGACGATGATCACGTCGTCAAAAAAATTCATAAAACATTTTTAATGCAGATTATTCAATTAATTTTTCCACAACAGTTAAATTTTGTTAGGATGTCTGCGATATTTTAAATGAGATAATTAAAATGAACGTTATTTTTAGTTGCATCTCATATTTAACAAATTACTTTTGTTTCCACTATTGTCAGTCGATACCATAATGAAGTATGTCCATAAAAGAAATTTTATTAGTTTTCAATTTGTGTAATTTATTTACACAAATGTTTAATTATGAGTTTAATTGTGTATGAAAAAATATGTTAGTTTTTCTTCAATTTTATTTATGATTTGCTTTAAATATTAGTCTAAATTACATTGTTATAATATACTATTGAAACTAGGAATATATTTTATGGAAACTCTGAACTTGAATTAAAAACGATTAAGGAAAGCATTTGCTAGTTCAAATTTCACAGCTTTGTTAGACTGGGCCTTAAGCCCAAGGGTATTGTTTTCAATTGGACAAAAATGTGGTTGGTTTATTTATTTTATTTATTTTACTTATTTTATTTATTTTATTTATTTATAGGAAAATAACCAGGTGTTTTTTATTACACTTTAAAATGCTTTATATGCTAGCTTATAAAAAATTAAAAAAATGATAGTATAAAAAGAAATATTTATTTTCTAATTATATTTTGTTAATGATCTCTTATTACAGTTATTATACCTGCTGAAAAAATTCATGTGTTTTAAGCATTAGTTCTCTGGCACAGGGCCCTTCCTTTAAATAAGAAGGGAAAAAAAATCGATTTAGGGTCTCTTATTTCATGCTATTTTATCTTTTCCCCCCCCCCCCCCTTTCTTTTTTGCTTCTACTCAAATTAGAAGTATGCTATATTAAAAAAAAAAAAAAAAAAAAAAAAAAAAACTATCAAATATAAGTTTTTTTACCTTTAACTTCGATTTTCTCTAAACGTGATATTGCAAACTTCACTGTACCTTTTCTAACTGACTAGAATCATTAATTTCTTTAAGAGATTGTAATACATAACCTTTAGATTAAACTGAGGCTAAAAGATTTCCTGTTATTTTCATATTTTTTTTTTTTTTTTTAAATATTAAAACTTTGCAAAATGAAAGGTTTTCTAAACAATATATATATATATATATATATATATATATATATATATATATATATATATATATATATATATATATATATATATATATATATATATATATATTTCTACCAAAATTTTACCTCAATATCTTGCAAAAGCTTTATTTAAACTCTACATAAAAATTCAAACTAATTTAAAAAAAAAAAAATTCTAAAAAATGTATATTAAAAATAGGCAATTTAACAAGAAAGGTATTGAATCACTTTAACATCCTAATAATTCCACCTACACGATACAGTCCCGCCCAACCGACTTAAATTCCACCCAATAATTGCATTAATAACAAGAGAACATCTGCCGTTCACACCTCCACTAATTAGGTAATCCATTAAAAAAAAAAAAAACCTTCGGAAAGATGAAATAATTACCCATAATATTAAAAACCATCTTCTTCTAGTTCATTCTCTCTTCTCATGCTGAAATGCGGTCGATGTTCCCAAACGATTTCTTTAATTGGTTTTCGGGGTGACGCGTCAAGCAACTCCCTGAGGGGGTCACAGCGTGTCTTAACGTGGCTTGGCGATGAAAATTACCTTACTAAATTGCATCCTGTAGAAATGGAAAAAAAAAAAAAAAAAAAAAAAAAACTCGAGGCATGGATTTTCATTAAAAAATGCAAGTTTTTTTTTCTTTAAGAAAGATTTTTCGTTGCTGAACGCTCATCAACGCTTAGTTTTCGAACCGATTTTTTTAAGCGGCGGAGAGGTTATTAATTTTTTTGCTTTATTATTGTTTGTAAAAAAAAAAAATAAGGTCTGTTAACTTAATTTAAGAATATGTTTTTCAGTGTTGCGAGAAGTCATTATCATAATGTCAAACACAACGCCTAATTCGTTATAATTGGTTTAATAGAAATACTTGAAGTTAATTTTGTTAGAAATACGTGTATTTTTTTTAGACTTTAAAGATTAATATTTTCCCTACTCTATAAAAAAAATAAAGTCCATTAAGAAATCACCCATAAGTCCTTGCCTATAAAACCTCCATAATCCGCGAAATATTTCTTTTTAAAATGCATGAAATTTTTCACCAGTATATCAAAAGAAATAAAATATAAAAAAATTGAATGAAAAGTCCATTGTGTTTTTTTTAATTAGTAGTTGTTTCTAATTTGTTACAAGCTAACTTTTAAAAACTTTTTCTAAATTAATAAATAAACGCCCAGTTTTTTTTTTTTTTTTTTTTTTCCCCTTTTAAGTTTTTTTTTTTTTTTTACTATTGGTATAAGAAATACGCATGTTTTAAAGCAATAAAACGGTAAATTTTTGGGCGAAAGAATATTAGATTTATAAACATTAGACAGGTTAACGATTAGTCTTAAAGAGAAATTTAAGTCCTGACACCCTAAGAATCATATATAGGCTATTTGTATTTTCAGACTTTTTAACATGCAACTTCCAGTACACGTTCACGTACATACAGAATTAATTAGGAAATAATATCTTACGTTAAATGTCGAGAAACACTACTGTCGTGCCACAAAACTGTGACATTTAACGTACGACGCATAAATTAAGTCAAAATGTTTTTGGTATAGTCATATATTCAAGCAAACAGAAGGTTTAATATTACATATCAAATTTAATTTTAATATATTTTTCACTGTGAAATTTATTCGCTATTAACTGTTGGAATATATATAGATTTTTTTTAAATATTTATTTATAAATTAATCTGGTCCGTTACTTTTATTAATTTTACTATATAATTTGGTGAACCATTTGAACTAATTTCCACCTGGACTAATTTGGATGATTAAATTCTCCAATATTATCAAGTATGCAAGTTGAGAGTGAAAAAGTTGCTTTGATAATAATAATAATAATAATAATAATAAAAACATCATTGATATAAATAGCAGGTCCAAGAATAAAATTTTAATTTATAAGCCGAAAAAACTGAATTCCATTGCATTTTTCTTCAAGATGTTTTATTGCTTTCGAATGTATTAACATTTGAATAATTGATACTCAGTTTTTAATTTGAAGCCCAATATTAAAATATATTATCAAGCAAACATTCAAGCAAACATAAGTATTTTAAATTTACAATTATTTAAAATTACCACTCGAATAGAATAAATAATCTAAACTGTCTGACAACTTAAGCATAGTTAGCCAGATAGCGTCAATAAATAATCAATAACAAATTTCGAAATAAATCGTTTGCATCTATAAAACTGAATGTAAATAGATTTCATTTATGGAGGTCAAATTCTTTCCGAGTGCAACTTTACCCACAATAATCCTTTAACCTTTACCTTATACACAATAAACATAACCACATAAATAAACCACAATAAACCTTAACCCACATCAACATTCACACAATAAGGCTGAATATTCACATGATTACGGTATGTTTATTGGCTATAAAGTGAATATTTTAATATTGATATCATGCCTATTCAACAGAATGTAGAATTCATGTTACTGGTTATATAAGGTCAATATAATTGAGAATGCATGTCAAATAAGTAATGACAGAAAAAGTTTCTGATTATAAAATGTTAAATTTTTTATAGAGAACGTGTACTTTGTCTTGTTGCAATAAGTTTCCCTCTTTAGTAAAATATGCAATCACGTAATACCTTTCTCAAGTTCATAATAAAGTTTTTAATGCCTCAAAACAATCGGTTAAAAAGAGATTTTGAAGTGGTTTAGGTGTAGATTGCTTCACTGGGCATCTCCTGCACAGCTGTTGCCGACCAAACGGTATAGTGGTTAGCGCGCTAGCTTCTAGACCGCGAGGTTGCGGGTTCCGAGTCCCGTGTTAGGCATGGGTGTTTGTAAATGTATGTTGGCTTGTCTAATGACGAATGTTTCGGCGCATTATAGCCCTCGTGTTGCTGACGGTGCCAGATAATCTGAATACAACCAACCTGCACAGCTGTTCCTTTCGACAATCCACGGCAGTATAATAGTGTAATTGAAAGCTGCGCGATGTTCCACACACCCGTAATTTAATTATTTTTTTTCAGTTCGTTTTATATACCTGTATCGAACTTTACTATGTTTGAAACTTTTCCAAGGAACAAAGAAGTAAAATTAAAAAAACACAAAAAACACTCCGGTATGAAAACAAACCCTTCTGAGTAATTGACGCTTTCTTACCTTCTCTTACCGAGTCCTCCCAACAAAAGTCAAGAAAAATAGAAAAAAACAAACAAAAAAAAAGTCAAGCTAGGGAAAAAAAAGCGCTCTGCAAGAACTCCCCCGCTGTTACGTCATTGAAGAAATCGGTCAGGTGACCCATCTTTCTTTTATGCAACCAGCACACTTTTTTTATTATTATTATTTTTATTTCCACCACCGTTTTAGAAACTTGTTTTCCGTCGACCTTTCTGCCTTGTTTTACAATAAAAACTTTTGAGAAACTAGGAAAAGAAAAAGAAAAGTAAAAAAAAAAAAAAAAAATGTTCACGTGGCCTTCTTTCCTCCAATCACTGGCGCTTTCTTCGACTCCAGAACTTCGGTAAGTTCTGGCACCGAGTTATTCCAAAGGTGAACCCGGAAGTGACTGGTTGTGTTCATTTTGAGATCTTTCGCTGACTTGGAACACACGAGACCGACTGGTTCGACTTGAAGTAAACGCGGTTTAGTGATTGATAATCAGCGTTTGTTTACTGATTTTAATTGATACTGAGTTTACCTTGGCACATTGGTATTTTGATTTAAAAAAAAAAAACGTGATGATCTTGACTGAATTTTAAAATTCTATTGTTATTTTTGTAACTGTCGCTTTAAACAACGCACGCTTACCTTTTTTTTTTTTTTTTTAGAAAAAAGGTACAAAGAACAAATTTTTACTAGGGAAAATAAATTTTTTATAATTGGACTTTTGATATTAATTTCCCATATGATTGTGGTGTTCTATTGAGGCTTGCGTTTTGTAAACACAACGGTTTAAATAGAACTTTAAAAAGAGTTTGCTGTTTGGCAAGATTCTAAGAAGCATGATCGAATAAGTGAATCGGTTGATTATTTTGCACTTTTGAAAGTTCTTGAGATGCCTTTTTGACTGTTTGATTATGAGATTTTGCAGCGTGGAGTGATATTTATATATTTGTTGGCAATGGCATCTTCCAAAGTGAGTCGCGAGAAACTGAAAAGAAGCGGATCTTTCCAGAAAAAGGAACCCCCGCCTCCACCCGATGAAAACCAAATCCCTGATCTCAAGTTAGATGACTTTGAAATGATGAAGACAATCGGTGAGTGCATTTATTTATCGTTTTCCACTACTATCCATTTGTTTCTTAATTAAATTGTGCGTTTTTTGTGATAGGGAAAGGTCAATTTCCGTATCACGGAAACAATTGGTTCAACGAAACTTGTTTAGTCGCTTTCAAGATGTCAAATACTTATAACGATTTTTCATGAAATCCGACTAGTATAGAAGCTATCCAAACTTGGAAGATCTAATGTATAAAAATGCAATGCAATGTATAGGAATTATCCAAACTACTTAGTGTTATACTTGTATATAATCATCAGACGCGTAGCCAGTGGGTGGGATAACGGGATATATATCTCCTCCCGAAATTATGCCGACCAAACTGTATAGTGGTTAGCGTGCTGGCTTCTAGACCGCGAGGTTGCGGGTTCAAGTCCCGTGTTAGGCATGGGTGTTTGTAAATGTATGTTGGCTTGTCTAATGACGGTAAATGTATGTTGGCTTGTCTAATGACGAATGTTTCGGCGCATTATAGCCCTCGTGTTGCTGACGGTGCCAGATAATCTAAATACAACCAACCTCCCGAAATTATAAGCTGATATATTTGACCATAGATCTAAAGTATGAATTTTGCACATCATGTTGCTACAAATGAAAAGCTAGCAATTTCATGAAGAGAGGTGGAAATCTCAACAACTGTGACCATTTGAAAAATAAATTAAATAAAAGTAAACAATGTATTTTGTCATGTAAAACATAGATTCAGATCTAGGTTGCCGACCAAACGGTATAGTGGTTAGCGTGCTAGCTTCTGGACCGCGAGGTTGCGGGTTCCGAGTCCCGTGTTGGCATGGGTGTTTGTAAATGTATGTTGGCTTGTCTAATGACGAAATGTTTCGGCGCATTATAGCCCTCGTGTTGCTGACGGCGCCAGATAATCTGAATACAACCAAACCAATCAGATCTAGGTTAGATCAGGTCTAAACTTCATAGATCAGATCTAAACAATGTATTTTGCCATGTAAAATATAGATTCAGATCTAGGTTAGTGTTCAAGCATTATATCCTTATTGAAAGACTATATCGCTTATGATTTTTAACCAAGTTGATCCCAAGGCACAGAAGTTCTTACTTTATTTTTGAAAATGATTAAACTCGACGACGATTATGACAAATAGTTGAAGATTGTTAGTCTACTTAGTGTAAGAGGATTCCTCTTATTCAAAGGTAGAATTCTTGTTGTCCCCGAAAGTGCTTCTTGTTATTTTCCAATGCAACTCTAACCGACTTCATAATTTTTTTCTACATAATAAATTCTTCGTATGCGTATTCTTTTATATTTTTGTTTGTTTTAAATACCACCGAGAAAATTCCGTTTATTATTACAATTTACTTTCATAGTTGAGTATGTGCGCGAGAATGAATTTGCAAATTAATTTTTGCGTCACAAAGTTTGATTTCGTGTCCCCACCCGAGTCCTAGTTACGCCCTTGATAATCACTTTATCTGCAGTACACACTGTTGTTGTGAATCGTTAGCTATATCATTACCTTGTTATAAATGAGTGGCACTACTCAAAATTCTTAATGTTGAGTTAAATTGTTCACAGAATCGCAGACTGTAAATAGTTGATGCTGGTTGAACTGCATAAGATTGTTTAAAAATTTAATTAAAATTAAAACTGAATGTTTCCGCTCATCCGGATTTAAATCCATGTTGTCTGCAATTAAGTTCACTAACTCAAAAATAATTATTTTTTTTAGTTGTCTTTTTTATAGCAAGTATATGATATGCGTATACCTACAAAGTCCAAGGTACGTTATGTCCACCTGATGGCTGTAGGATTGGCGCTCTAGCCTTGCATGCCAAAGGACCGGGTTCGAATTCCATGTTAGCCGACCAAACGGTATGGTGGTTAGCCTGCTAGCTTCTAGACCACGAGGTTGCGGGTTCGAGTCCCGTGTTGGCATGGGTGTTTGTAAATGTATGTTGGCTTGTCTAATGACGAATGTTTCGGCGCATTATAGCCCTCGTGTTGCTGACGGCGCCAGATAATCTGAATACAACCAACCAACTCACGGGCTTCAAAAGTGCTCAATATTTTTAACTGATTTTCAAGGCCTTAAGAGTACTTGAAAATGCTTAAAGGTCCTTAAAAGTACTTGAAAATGTTTAGAGGTCTTTAAAATCCCTCAATTTTTATCTCTTATCCTCATCACACCAATTTTTTCTTTTTTGTATATTTGTATTAACCCTTTGCACTCCAGGCCTTTTTCGCGCGGAGGGACCAGCAACTCGAATCATTTTAGGTTCGGTTGGCGTTTACGGATTTTCTTCATGGAAACTAAACACAGTCATTGGCCTTGCATCAAATTTCCGCATCGAACCTAGAGGTCCTCTCGGGTTTCGGCATCCAATCGTGGTGGAGTAGAAATCAAATGGTTGCACACTGTACTCTGTAAAGCGAACATGTGAGATTAGTGTTTACGTTTTGAGAGCCAAAACAATCCAAAATAATCATCAAAGTCTGTTTATAAGGCAAAATGCAAATCGTGCATGGAAGATTTTGATATTAAAGCTCTGGGTACAGCAGGGCCGACCAAACGGTATAGTGGTTAGCGTGCTAGCTTCTAGACCGCGAGGTTGCGAGTCCCGTGTTAGGCATGGGTGTTTGTAAATCTATGTTGGCTTGTCTAATGACGAATGTTTCGGCGCATTATAGCCCTCGTGTTGCTGACGGCGCCAGATAATCTGAAAACAACCAACCAACCCCATTCCCCCATGGCGCAGCTTGGCCTATGTTTTTCTCTTGCACCTAATAAATCTAAACACAATCAACCCCATTCCTCCTCATTTTGGTGCCGTTTACCCGGAGAATTGTGATGGTAATCGTTAGAAGTGTAATGTTACGGAATAATTTAAACTTTTCATTATCGCCAAATCTATTTATTTTTTTTATAAATATTGACATATTATCTCTTTAGCATGCATGTTCTATTTTATCAGGGTATCAACACCTCTGAAAAAGTTTTGGAAATATAAAAAAAGTGTGCCGTAAAATCAGGGAATTTTTTAAAAATCCATCAGGGAATTACCATGGAACTTTTTTTCCAGAATTTTGTGGCCACCCTGCATTTTATCAAAATAAATTCAACAGAAAAGTGGCCCACTCGACTCAAATCTGAAAGTATATATATATATATATATACATATATATATAAATAAAAAAAAAGTGTAAATAGACATCACTTAAACTTTAAAAAGTACTTTTTAACTTTATAGGTGCTGTATGCTAATTTTAACATCCTATTCCACGTGGATGGAAAAAAGCAATTACTCATTTTATGTTTCTCTGGTGACGACGAGTTACTATTTTGGAATCTCGTAGATCAAAATGCCAAGTTTTCTGCCAATAATCCCACACATTATATTCTCTATTTAAGAATCCATGCATTGTAATCCACAACGTTTTCCACTTGGCGATCCATCAGACCAAGTAAACCCACCTCCCGACTGAGTAGTTAAGATCCTGATCCTTCAAACCAATAAGCCGTAATTGCTTTGTCAGATAGTATTTGCTGGATTTACGGCTCAGAGGAAAAGTTTTCACTCGTTGCTAGAGCCCAGCTTGGCGCTCAGCAATCGTCCTATCAATTGAGTTGTCACAGTGGAGATTCTGTTATTCTCGCATTGTGTTGAGAGATTTCCCTCGTTTTCTCCTATACAGGAGGTAAATCATCTTGAATTTCCTTCCCGGAAGGTATTTCGCCTTTGGTAATCTGACAACTTACAGAAGTCAAGATATTGTTCTTACGATATTCCGGCGCATACGTTAACTTGCTAACTTATTAACATTTTTGATATTTCTCGTGCAGCTGTGACCATTGGACTTGTAGAATAAGTTAGAGATCCATCTGGTAATAATAACTCAATTTGGTAAAAAAATTGTCGATACCATCAAGACAGTGTACCTCTTAAGTTAAAACTTGCAGTAATTCTTACTGGCTTCGTTCTTAAGAGAAAGTCCTATACTAAACTTCAACTTAACTTGACATCACTAGACGGTAGATCGTCACAGTGTTCATAGGTATTTAATCCATTTTGGCGGCGTGAAAGCATTATGTTCGCCAAACCACAACCTTGTAGAGAACAAAAGGCTATAAGGTTTGGCGCGAATTATGTCTTCACTCCGCTAAAATGGATTAAATACCTATGAGCACTGTGACGATCTACCGTCTAGTGATGTTAAGTTGGAGTTTAGTATAGTAAGGATAATTTCCTATACTTTCTATGTAACCATCTACTAGCCCAGTGCATATAGAAACTACTTTGTATAAAACGTTGGAAATTTGTTGAGTAGGTACGAAAAAGATCACCAAATGAAATGACATAAACTGTTCATTCAATGTATCTATTATGAATGAAAATTAAAACGGCAGCAGACAAAACCAGGTGGATCCATTGCATATGCCTTGACGAAATGATTTCAAATATAAAATAAAATATATTAGACGCTATTTTCGAGTTTTTAATTTATGTCATTTCATTAAGTGAACATTTTTTACCTACACACCAAATTTCAAGGTTTTTTATAAAGTGGTTTCTAAATGCACTGGGCTAGAAGATTGTAACACTATACTAAACTCCAACTTAACTTGACATCACTAGACGATAGATCTTCACCGTGCTCATAGGCAATTAATCCATTTTAGCTGAGTGAAGACATAATTCTCGCCAAACCTTATAGCCTTTTGTTCTCTACAGGGTTGTGGTTTGGCGAACATAATGCTTTCACGCCGCCAAAATGGATTAAATACCTATGAGCACTGTGACGATCTACCATTTAGTGATGTCAAGTTAAGTTGAAGTTTAGTATAGTGAGTATATTAGAAATGGATCCTTATTAGGAATTCCTCTTAACAAATTTTGTTAGGAGATCAAAAACCAGGCCCTGTCCCAAGAAACTAACGTATGATAATTTTCACCACAATAACTGTCAAACTATTGCTTAAAAACTTGCGAATTTTTACGCCAGTTTTAACAATAGTAATAAAAGATTATTATCAAATTTTGGCAGACTGTTTATTTACACTTTTAAAAAAGTTTTTTTATGAGCTAGCTTCTAAAACTTTAAAAATAAGTAAAATGAACACGTGGTTATATTGCCTTCAGATTTTGTTAATGGACTTACTTTAGTTATTGCTGTTCTGTTGCAAAAATTCGTATGCTTTAAAGCTTAGTCTCAGATCTATGGTGTAGAGACTGACCTTTCCTCTAAAGATCAAGAAAGTTGTGAGGTAGTATAAAATGTCAGTGTCTTCTGACTGGTAACAATTCTCTAACAAATCCTTTATAAATCTTTATAGTTGAAATACAAAAACAAGAGTTTTAGTGTTGCAGCTACATAACTTGTTTGTTCACAAATCTCAGAGCTATAATGGCAATTATTCAATCCATAACTACCAGAGTTAGGACGCCAAATATAACTGAAATGCAATGAAATCTCACTCACTAACAGCATCCAGTATTAGCACGCCAATTATCATTGAATTCACAAATTCCAGAGTTAGAATGCCACGTATTACTGAATACACAAATCTCCGAACATCAAATACAATTGGAATATAATGAAAACCAGCATTGTGAGAATAATCCGGTATACATAAGTGAAAACTTAACGTATTTCTCGTGGATACCCATTTCTCGTACGTACTTACTGATAATTTGTTTTAATAGATCGAGATTATCGGTAAAAGCAAAATGTTTCATCAATAACAAATCCCTACCTACCCTATTTTGTTTTTAAAAAAAGAAAAAACTTATTTACCCTGCAGCCCAGTACGCTCGACGTTTTACGATGATTTGCTGTAAAAATAGATTTCTCTCTTCTGGAGAAACATAAAAATAAAGAAGAAAAAGTTTTTCTTCAAGTGAAGCTCTCCCTTGTGAGAAGGAGCTAGAGATGAGAGATGCAGAGATCAGTTTTATGAGACAGTTATTCGTTTTTCATGAGACTGTTTCATCAAGATAAAGGGACACTTTATAATATTATATTGTGCCACAAGGTTGTTTGGATTCTGATGAAATGTCGCATCCACACCTTTTGGTTTCTTGGATAGAGTTCTCCGAGATTGAGTTTGGATATAAAGTTCTAGGACAGAGTTCAGATATAGAGTTCTATAACAGAGTTTGGGTATATAGTTCTAGGACAGGGATAGAGTTTGGATATCGAGTTCTAGGACAGGGACAGAGTTTGGATATCGAGTTCTAGGACAGGGACAGAGTTTGGATATAGAGTTCTAGGACAGAGTTTGGATATAGAGTTCTAGGACAGAGTTTGGATATAGAGTTCTAGGACAGAGTTTGGATATAGAGTTCTAGGACAGAGTTTGGATATAGAGTTCTAGGACAGAGTTTGGATTTAGAGTTCTAGGACAGAGTTTGGATTTAGAGTTCTAGGACAGAGTTTGGATTTAGAGTTCTAGGACAGAGTTTGGATTTAGAGTTCTAGGACAGAGTTTGGATTTAGAGTTCTAAGACAGAGCTTGGATATCGAGTTCTAGGACAGGGACAGAGTTTGGATTTAGAGTTCTAGGACAGAGTTTGGATTTAGAGTTCTAAGACAGAGCTTGGATATCGAGTTCTAGGACAGGGACAGAGTTTGGATATAGAGTTCTAGGACAGAGATTGGATATAGAGTTCTAGGACAGAGATTGGATATAGAGTTCTAGGACAGAGATTGGATATAGAGTTCTAGGACAGAGATTGGATATAGAGTTCTAGGACAGAGATTGGATATAGAGTTCTAGGACAGAGATTGGATTTAGAGTTCTATGACAGAGTTTGGATATGGAGTTCCCTGGGGTAGAGTTCTGTAATAGAGTTCTTCTTGAAGAGAGAGTACTGTAGGAGGCGATGAGAGGGGTTATGTAGAGGTGCTGATTCAGAGGTCGGCCACGCATCGCTTGATATAATTCACAATTACGAGGCATAGTTGTTGATTTTGGTAATATTTTTATGTTAGTCTCTAGTATATCTCTTGTGCTATAATACCCCAAAAACAACTTGCCTTCAACTTTTGGAGATGATGAAATTTTAAAATTAAAATTCCACCGTTATTTTTCATAACTTGGAAATGATTTTTAATGGGTCCTCTCCAGGACTGTTATCAGGAGCGGTTGAGCATTTTAGGGGGTCATTGCCCTCTCCCACCCTCAGTGTTGGGAGAGAAAAATTATATTTACTTCCATCTAAATTTGTCCATTAAGGCAGGTGTATAGAAAGTGAATTGTGGTGGTGATTGGATGCCAAGGAAGTGTTACACGGATGGCGAAGAGCAAACTTTAATTTTAATGTGATAAAGGAAGAAATTGTCCCGTTTTGTGCAGAACATCTCTCCGTACAGAACACGTTTGGAATGGGCACTTAGACCAGCGTTAGCCACTACGCTGCCCGCCACAGATTTTTTTACGGCCCGCCGGCACCACAGAAGATTAAAAAAAAAAAAAAAAAATGCAAAATAATAATAATAAAATGTTACGATATGGATTTTTTATATATATATATATATATATAATTTATCTGAAAAATAATGTGTGTTAACCATGTAGAACAGAGTTCTCCACTACGTGCCCGAAGAAACTATAAGAAGAAACTTTCAGCAAGGTGGTTTTCATCAAAAATAAATACAGGAATAGTTTAACTGAATCTCATTTGGACAATTTATTAAGATTGACTGCAATAAATAGTAGTGCTACAGTCATCGACTCTATTTTAAAATAAACTGAACGATTTCGACCGCCATCGTCTCACAATTGGTATGGACTAAAGCGGAGTAATCTGGAAGTACAGTTTAAATACTTTTATTACAAGTTAGGTCAAGTTGCATTGTCAAGTTGAAACAAATGATTCACTTCTTCTTTTAGACTTTGATTTACGAGCAATAAAAATTATTATTTTTCAATTATTTGAAGGAAAAAAAAAATTAACTATTAATTTTACTTTTATTAAGATGAAAAATCAATATTTTTTCGGTTGTAAAAATAATTAAAGTCACGTATATTGTTGTACCCGGCCCGCCTCTAAAAGTTAGTGGCGAACGCTGACTTAGACAAAGGATTTCAATAATAGCAAGTTTTTCACCAACCACCTTCCGCAAACCATTTGAGATTAGTGCTCTCTCTCTCCGTCTCTCCCAGTGGTTAATTTAACCCTCAGGGTTCCCACGGTCATTAAAAGTGCTTAATATTTTTGATGATTTTGCAGTCCTTAAAAGTACTTGAAAATGCTTATAGGTCCTTATCTTAATTTTTGTCACAAATACTACCGCACCAAAGTTTTTTGGTATATTTGTATTAAGCATGCATCAACTTGTACATCGTTTGGTTCTTATTTTCTGATTGGTGGAGTAGAAATCAAATGGTTTTACAAGTGGACCTTATGGTCTCGGAAATTCAGATCGGGATGAGACTCGGCAGATTGGTAGTATACCTTAAGGGTATCCACTCAGTAAAGCAATAAAGCGCACTAGCCAGAAGATTCCGAGAAGACAGGCTCTAAAGTGATACGCGCAGCTTATGTACTAGTAGAGATTTTTGCTCTGCAAGGTAGCTAACTTAAGTGGTCCGTGTGCTGGGTTCCCGTACGGGCGATCAGGGTTCGATACCTCGTGAGATAGTTTTATTAATTTGTTTTTCAATTTATAAAGTGACTGTTACAGCTAATTGAAATTTCAATTAAAGATAGTACTTTATTTACAGTTGCAGAGCAAAAATCTCTACTTTTATGTAAGCTGCGCGTAACACTTAAGAGCTTGTTTTCTCGGAATCTTCTGGCTAGTGCGCTTTATTGCTTTACTGAGTGGATATCCTTAAGGTATACTACCAATCTGCGAGTATCATCGCGATCTGAATTTCAGAGACCATAAGGTCCTCTTGTTAGTTACGCACTGTACTCTGTTATACGAACACATAGGACGAACATGTGAGTTTTACTATCCAAAAAATCAAAGAGCA
This sequence comes from Linyphia triangularis, assembly GCA_963978545.1. Taxonomy (NCBI): domain Eukaryota; kingdom Metazoa; phylum Arthropoda; class Arachnida; order Araneae; family Linyphiidae; genus Linyphia; species Linyphia triangularis. The sequence goes on along the minus strand of OZ021722.1, from coordinate 9,461,089 downwards.
TCATCAAAGGCTATTTGTAAGGCAAAATACAAATTGAGCATGAAAGATTTTGATATTAACGCTCTGGGCAAAGCAGCTGTAAAAGTCACACATTAAAGACCTGATGCATGAAAATAAATTTTATGAGGTCCTTAAAAAAATATTATTTGGGTCCTTAAAAAGTCATTGAAAAGTCATGGATTTTCAATCGATGATTTCAATGAAGACCCTGAACCTTATTTTATTCAAATTCAATGAAATACATGAGAGCAGTGCTTTTTATGGATGGATGATCCTACTCGGTTCTGTTGCTTCGACTCACTATAATTAAGCATTAAGGCGTTCATGGAATGGTTTGGTTTTTGCTGAAAAGTGTTTGAGGCACTGAAAAAAAAATCAATTCTCGTGATGGCACAAAGAACTTCGAGTGTGAGATGGTGTGTTTTAAATTCCAATTCAGAGGTTTTGAGTGGTTAAAGCGGTATTTGAATATTACAGTGGTACATATATTTTTAACGAAGTTTCTTAGTTGTAAAAAGTTGTTTGAATTTCGAGGATGCGTTTTTCTACAAGTGCTCTAAGGTGAGTGGGCTTATAGGACATAGCTTGTTTTATGGTTAACGGGCTTAACTTAAGGTTTTCTTTAAAAGTTTTTAGAGGTGGTGTGAAATATTCTGAAAATAGCATTTTGGAATGTACCGTGTTGGTCAGTGGAATCACCTGCACCTACACCTAAAATACAATGTGAGCCACTGTTGGTCTAGCAGTTAAATTTGCTTCGACCAAATATATATCAGCTGTACAATACTGGTATAGATGTCTATGTGTAACTATTTGAATTCAAAAATTTAAAGATTCACTACTCAGTTGATCGTGAGAAAAATAGCTTAACTTCCCAGGATCGTCTGATACATAAAAGAAGGTTAAAAATGATGTATTAGTAAACATGGCACGGATTTAATTGTCTTCAATGTCATACAAAGATAACATTGAATTCAGAATGATGACTAAGATAATACTTTTGATCTTTATCGTTAATTCGTAATAAGGTGCAATAATACTATATTTTACTATATAATAATAAAATATTTTCATAACTTAATGCTAACTAATTTTTCTAACTTATTTAAAAGAAAACAAAGGAAGTTTTTTAGAAAAAAGGAGGAAAAGGATTCGAACAAAAAGATTTTGGCTAAATTTTCTTGCATTTGTAAAGGATAACAAAAAGTAATACAATGATAACATAAATTTAAAAAAAAAAAACTTAGTATTTAAGCTACTTTATAACAATTATAGGTTGAAAATAAAATAATTCTTCGAACAAAACTTCGCTCAGTTAGCTAAATTCAAAATTTTTTTCCTCTCAAATATTTTAACAAATCTATTCAATTTAAACATTTTCGATTCTAAATTTTACAAATGGAGAGGGAAGGTTATACAAAGGCCCTGTCTGTCTGAGTTTAATATTCTCGATCCGAACTACAAATGCTAGACACGTGTAATTTGTGCGACACGAGAATCTCAACCGGAACTATTGGAAATGTCAAACGGATGTCTATTTGCAAATCGTTAAAACCCAATCTATAAATTCGACAGACATGCGTCGTATATCAGTTTGAATGGTCTCGATTTAAGGTACAGGTACACATTGAAAAAATTAAAAGTTCTTTAGTTTTTAAACTAAACTAACGATTTTTTCACCCTTAGAAGTGTACGACGTATTCACTTATAAAAGTGTTTTAATTTGATATTTAATTGATTAATTAAAAAAAAAAAATTAGTTGTTGAAGAGAACCTAGAATTGTAAATATAAATTAAATAGCTTTTTTCTTATGTACAATTTTGTTTTTGAAAATATTTAAAATCACATTTATAAAAACAAAGACAAATTTTGTTTTAATTGGAGGATTCGAACTGAAGTTATCTACGGTGAAAAAAAAAGTATTACACTGACAAAAAAAGGTCCTCACAAATCGAATATAAAGTATGCAATAGTGATCTTTTAACATTATAAACCTTCATAAAAATGAACGTAGTTTAAAAAGTATTTTCAATACCATAAACCATTTATTTCAATATCAGCACCATTTTAAAGCTACAAAGTTCAACAATATTCTAGATTTAAAAAACAAAAATCCATATTTTCACCTGATTTCCCAATTTCCAATGTGTACTCGGACCTTAAATAAAAGTATTGCATGGAATTAATCGGATATGTTTGAAATTGCAACCCGGATGTTACTTCTAGTGTTCTTGGATAGTTTTTGTACATACTTGGTGACATTTTTGTTTGTAATAGACTCCAAATTAGCGGGAACTTTTATCATCAGATTTAAACCTTAACAATAGAATATTTCAGCCAGTAAATGTCGCCAAATTGTTAAAGCTTGGTGTCTGGTCCTGATGTAATGCAATAGAAACGAGTGTATAAGAGGCATTTTAGTGCCAAAGACTGTCACAATCCAGCTTGTTGAATTTGGTACTCTTCTGCTAGATGAGTACCACATAAAAATTACAGTGATAAATCATCTAAACTAGCAACCACCAAATCTTATTATAATTCCTATAACATTCCTTAAACATTTTGGCTTGGCGATACGTTTATGCGTCATTTAAACGTGTAAACATTTAGGCTTGGTGACAACTGCGCCAACTGGTACCCATCGAACGGAAAAGTACCTCGAATTTCAAGACACATAAAGATAAAGTCATAGTAAAAATCATTTCCTATACTCGCTATCTTATAATCTTCTAGTCCAGTGATTTTAGAAACTACTTTGGACGAAACTTTGAAATTTGGCGAGTAGGTACAAAAATGATCACTTCATGAAATGACATAAATTGAAAACTCAAAAATGACGTTTGATATATTTTATTTCATAATTGAAATCTTTACGTCACTGCATACGCAGTGGCTCCATCTGATTTTGTCTTTTGCTATTTTAATTTTCATTTCTAATAAAAAAACATGAAATGAAAACAATTTATGACATTTCATAAGTGATCTTTTTCGTACCTACTCACCAAATGTGAAGGTTTTACAGAAAGTAGTTTCTAAATGCACTGGGCTAGAAGATTGTAACATAGCTAGTAATAAGGAATGATCCTTACTGTAACTTCTTCTTGAATCCGCATCTCTCCAATTCCAAATCTCTAAACGTTTAATCCCATGGGCGCCCCCAGGAGGGTGCAATGTGGGGCACTTGCACCCCCCTGGCTCTTGAAAATTGTATATATATATATATATATATATATATATATATATATATATATACAATTTTCAAGCACTGTCAAACACTGTCTCTTGAATACCGTGAGATCTAGTTGGATGATAAAAAAAAATCGTTGAAAATATATATTTTTACTATTGTATTTTTTTTCTCTTTAAAAGGGTTGCGCTTTCAAAAATATATACCATGAATTTTAATTATTCTCAAAGAGTATAATTTATAATGCATAATTATTAAGTAACATTTCTAAAAAAAAAAAAAAATGAATGATTTTGATAAAAATCTAGTCTTGCACCCCCTTGCAAATATTCCTGGGGGAGCCCATGTTTAATCCTCTCTAATATTTAATGCACCGCCATAAACACGGCAACATCCACTTTGATAAAAAACAAAACAAGAAACCTCACTTTTCCAATCTTTCACACCCCACCTCTTTGAAATTGTTACTTTATAACCAACAACATCCAGCGTTGCGTTTATGCCACCATACGCTCTCTCGAGTAACAAATGACACTCGACTGTTGGCAAAGGCTCTTTCTTTTCCAGGAGCAGCAATTGATTGGCTATCTCCGCATCCAAACGTTACAGCAGCGTGTTCTTGAGCACGGATTAACTGTTTTTAGACCATGTCACCTGTGTTGGGGCGGAGATGCCGTGAACCGGAACTTGTCCTCTTGTCGTCGTCTCCAGCAAACTCAGCGTTTCTAATGAGCACACACACAAAAAAAAGTGTACGGAAGCACTCGCTCTTAAGAGATTGAACTTAATGGGGGGAAATGTCGATGTTTTTGGGGTTTTTTTTTAGATGTGGAAATGGTGAAGATGGGAGTTGAACTGAAAATATTGTTAGTAATAGGAGTTCCACACGCAGCCTTCCCATTTTTTAGATTACTTTAGAGGCATTTTTTTTTTTTTTTGGAAGTTCATCATAGATAGATATAGCCAGGGTTCCCACGGTCATTGAAAGTCATTAAAATTGCTTAATATTTTTGAAATTGTTTTCAAGACTTTGAAAGTGTTTGAAAATACTTAGATGTGCTTAAAAGTCTTTGAAAATGCTTAGGGGTCCTTAAAAGTCCTTAATTTTTGCAGATGTTGTCCAACTGCAAAATTTATAAAAATTCAACTCGGACTTGCTATCCCTGCATGACCGCCACTTATCTGCACCATATCGGAATTTTCCGACTTATTTGTTTTATGCATCCACCAACTTGTAACATTTTTGGTAGAATATACTTTATTAAAAAATTATATATAGACATAATGCCTGAAAATAAATTTTCAAAGGTTCTTAAAATCATTAATTAGGTCCTTAAAAGACATTGATTTTCATTCTGTGATTTGAGTGGGAACTCTGATAGCGTTCTATCTTCTGCGCCGCCGACCAAACGGTATAGTAGTTAGCGTGCTAGCTTCTAGACCGCGAGGTTGCTGGTTAGAGTCCCGTGTTGGCATGGGTATTTGTAAATGTATATTGGCTTGTCTAATGACGAATGTTTCGGCGCATTATAGCCCTCGTGTTGCTGACGGCGTCAGATAATCTGAAAACAACCAACAACTATCTTCTGCGCCAAGTTTTGCGGGTTCGAATCTTGGATTGGGCACGGATGTTCATTGTGCTTCGGAATCCACGCTAAGCTGTAGGTTCCGACATGATTAGTCGTCATTGTGCATAAAAAATAGGTCGTTGAACGTACAAAATCAACCAATTTAACCTTTAACTGCTGTATGCGGTCTAGCAGACGGCGAGTCAGTGTACGTTAAACGCTTTCACCCTTAAAACATTTTTCAATTTTATATAAATTTTACCTGGTTTTTAAACTGATGTTCACAAATTTGTTTGGCGCAGTATTTCTGGCACGTGTCGCCCTTGCTCCAGAAATAACAAACCAACCAACCTCAGCAGTTGATGGTTAATTTAGAATTTAAAACGCATTGTTTAATTGTAAATAAACTGCCCCCCCCTTCTCTTTCTCCTCTGTATACGTGGAAAAAACTGAATTCATTGTAATATTGTTTTTTCTTCTTTTAAATGACTAAATTGTGCATTAAAAAAAAAACAAAAAAAAAAAAAACATTGACATAAAAACAGAGGTGTTAAATTGACAGAGATTTTAGAATATTTGACTTTTGATTACGCAAATAACTTAACATAAGAATTTCTTATAAGCGTCTCTCTCTTTTCAAGGTGAGTAAACACGGCATTGATCGTGCCAAATAATCTCGCGTCTGTTGTCAGGTTGCCCGGTGGGAAATTTCCTGCTTTCATCTTTCCTCTTCCAGACCTTCAGGAAGGCCCCCTATCCCCCCCCCCCTTCCCCCATCTGCAATCCAATCTTAAAGTAATGATATTCCGACACAGTACAGCCAGAAAATCTCGAATTCAGCCAATACTTATTTAGGACGTATTTTTAAAAAAGACTTATCTTCGTAGAATGTCAAAGGTTCATAAACGGCAAAACAGATTTATCGTTTACTCGATGACTCTTGTGAGTTGGAATGATGTAGATCACATCTGTATAACTGCCATTGTGAACATCCCATTACAAAAGTTCTGGTCCTTGTTGGTTAACTTGCAAATAAATCCAAGAGTAATTTCAACCCCTTATTTACCGAAGGGACTTTGTGTCCCCTTAGTTTTCTCACGGCACTGAATTAATTTAAACGCTTTGAAACCCATTGGGAATTTGAAATCCACTTCTATGAAGTTCGCCCTTCAATTGCTAGATGGCAGCACAATCTTATTTCTCTTTATATGCAAACACATGAAGGATTTTCGATCTTCTTGGCATCCATCTTGGCCTTGCATCGCTTTTTATACTTGGAGCCAGCAATCTTCCGAAGGGGCCCGTCAATAAGAGGAAGTCCTATACTAAACTTCAACTTAACTTGACATCCCTAGACGGTAGATCGTCACAGTGCTCATAGGCATTTAATCCATTTTGGCGGCGTGAAAGCATAATGCTCGCCAAACCACAACCCTGTAGAGAACAAAAGGCTATAAGATTTAGTGAGAATTATGTCTTCACTCCGCTAAAATGGATTAATTGCCTATGAGCACGGTGAAGACTATCGTCTAGTGATGTCAAGTTAAGTTGGAGTTTAGTATAGTATGGATCATTCCCTATACTCTCTTAGTTGCAATCATCCAGCCCAGTGCATTTAGAAACTACTTTCTATAACCACCTTGACATTTGGTGGTAAATACGAAAAAGATCACCTAGTGAAATGACGTAAATTGTTTTCATTTAATGACTGTCTATTATAAGTGAAAATTAAAATAGCAATAGACAAAACCAGGTGGCGCCACTGTATATGCATTGACGTAAGGATTTCAAATATAAAATAAAATATATTCGACCCTATTTTCGAGGTTTTTATTTTTCATTTCAATAAGTGATCTTTTTCGTGCCTACTCACCAAATGTTAAGGTTTTATAGAAAGTAGTTTCTGAATGCACTGGCGGGTTGGAAGATTGTAACATAGCTAGTATAGGGACTAGGACTACCTTTTAAGTAAAGGGATAAAAAAAAAATCTCTTCACCTCACTTTTTAAGACTTTAATAAACAAACTTAATGCTTTCGAAATGCTGAATAAAACGTGCGTATCAATTTATTCCAATTTTATGACACTCGATGCTTGAATCAATGACTCTTAATATCCCGGGCATAATTGAGGGACTTACCTAGTTTTGGATGATTATTATCTAAACCTCTGCTAAATTGGTGTATTTCGAATAACCTAACTTTAACAAACCGGTCAGGTACAAATAAACTACTCCCACTGAGTATTCTGTTGTTATAAACATAGAAAAGCATTGTGAACTTAAGTTTTAAAATTTCTTCGTTTAAAGGTATATTTTTAAACGATCTGCAGATCGTTATGGTTAGCTAAAAAGTAAGGGTATGGAATATCGCACAATTTTCAACTATAATACTGACCACTGCATTTTTAAACTTGACGAAAATTAGGCTAATTTATTAATTTATGAACATTGGCAAGTTTGGGGATAATTATTGGCAAAAAACATTAGCAAATTGGCGATATTTTTGGCGTTCATTATTACAATATTCATTTCGGATAAGTGAAACTGATAAGGAACAGTCGGGATGGAAGGAAATTCAAAGTTAAATACGTGCGGGTTTTTTTTTAACTTCTTACATCCTTCATCAAAGTTTTAAGAGAATTTTGAGGGTTGGGACATTTAGGAAATATTAAAAAGCATTGTCACAGTGATTTTGATCAAAATTGTTAGATTCGTTTTTTGACAATTGCTGAAAAGCATAAATTTTTCAATGGCAGCTCATGCGCTCTTTTGACAACCTTTTACAAGTCCCATAGCCACCAGTGAGCCTGCGTACATACCAAACTTGAGCATCGTAACATCGTTGGTCAATTATTTCTTGAAAGTTATGCTGACCATACACAGACATTTTTCTAAACCACATTTTTGGACCTATGATATTCCAAACCGTGTATGGTTGCAAATAATAATAATAATAAAACAAAAAAATAATAAAGATTTTTTTTTAAGTATAATGTTTGCATTTAGAAAGTATATACTGCACAAATGGCATTTCAAAGCCAACTGTTTCACAACGGATATTATAAATTTTCTGGGTGATTTTCTTTTTGATCTAACACTTCAAACGTCTTTTAAATCCCATATATCTGGATGGAGGGTAAAATTTTATCTGATATTTGGTTGTTCCTTCTTATATCTTTTTCCCATCGCATCATCTAACTAAATAGTATACATTCTAGAATTTATAAAGATATATTTACTAGACCAGGCTTTAGACGGCGCTAAACAGCTACAGCTCAATTATAGTCACCCTGCAAAATTAAATTTCTCTAAAACTGTATTTTGCGATTTTTTATTTATAACAGACTGTATTTTGCGATTCTCTATTTAAAACATACTTTACTTTGGTATTCTCTGTTTGTTATGCTTCATATTAAGAGGTCGGCGATTTATCGATACGATATTTTTAAAAAATATCGATAAAAGTCATCGATATATCGATATTTTCAAACGTTTTTTAGTTTTTTAATGATCGTTTTGTAGTTCCATGTGTTTTTTCGATTTTCTTTATTCCTTTTTCAAAAACTTCAAACTAAAGCTTGGACTTGGCTGAGAGGCAGTTAAAATGGCACCAATATTCAATATTTTGCCAAACACTTCATAATCATGGGCGGCAACAAGAGGATACAAGGGGGTGCACCTCCCTGATGGCTTTTGAAAATTAAAATAAAATTGGAAAAAACGTGTTAATTACATATTCATTGCTCTGTTAATTTTTCAATTATTTACATTGTAAAATTATGATGCTAAATATTCAGCGTTGTCATTAAAAGCTATTGAAAATTATCTAAATTTTTCTTAAAATTACCGCACCAATTAAGCGGAAATATAACTTTTTCTTTTGTAATAAATCTATTTCAGTTAGAAAAGTAGTCACCTTACAAAAAGCAATCATGAAAAGTAGAAATTTTGCCTCGAAAAACTTCGTTTCTGGTAAAATTGAAAATCAAATCAAATAAAAAAAATCATGTATCGATATTTTATCGATATTTTTTTCGATGCAACGATATAGTATCGATATTTATTTTGATCGATATTTCCGACCTCTACTTCACATAGTTGCATGTTTCTGAATTTCAAGATATCTATGTAACCCCCCTTCGTTGCAACGTAATTCACAAACTAATAAACTGGTTTCGATGCATTAAATTGATCCTTAAAGAATATTTTGTGAAATGTTTTTGTCTAGTTTTCGTAATACAATACACAAAGTTATATATTTAATCATTTTAGTTTTCTTTCTCATAGACTTGAGATATTATTAGATTTTTATTTATATTTTCAAATTTTTTTTTTTTATTTCAATGCAAAATTGTGCCAGTGTTATAGAATATTTGTGAATCAAAGAAACAGTGGTATTATACACAAAACGATATATATTTTGTAAGTAGAATAGGTTTGGAAAGAAAGTCCATAATTTTTAGTTTATTGATTGGAACGATTTCGATTGATCGCTATTCGGATAATCGATTATCTTTTTGATTATCTTTTGTATAATATAGTGTCTTTTATAATAGAGAAATGTTCTATGTAATAGTAAACATGTCATGTTGCATTACTGTTGCTAGACTTGAAATAAGTGTAGGATTTTCGTTCAGAATAAGAAAACAAAATGGTTATTTTTATTTAAGTCTTTATGACAAAGCCCTTCGAACTAAAACTGGAAGAGCTACGACCGATTCAAGCGGAGTTATATTTTATTTACGATTATACTTATAAACCTCAACGTTATTCACCGCTTCACAGAAAACGATGTAAAAAAAAGAAACGTTTTGTTCGAACCATTATGATACGCTCTATATGTGTTCGAATGTGCATCTTTGAAAAGTTTCAATTATATCCTTCACTCCTGTGTAAAAGTAATGGTTGTCGAGGAAATAGCACGAAAGGTAGGATACTGCAAATTCATTGTTAGAGATTTTAAATAAGGAATTTAAACTTTCTGCAAACATAATAATATAATTATTGAAAATTTCATTTTTTTTTTATGATTTGTTAATAATAAACTTTAGGCTGGATGAAAATACGTTCACCATACAAGTGCCTCCAATATAAGGAAACCTATTTGAAGATTTGTGACGTAACTTTAGGTAGTTCAATAATGATAAGAAAAGCGGTATTATTAAAATTGATGGTTGTGTTGATTGTCCTTTATAATGTGCACTGTTTCTGAATTACTGATTATTTTCAAATCATGATACTACTACCATTAATGTATTGAATATAAACTAGAAACAAATATATATATTTTTTTTTTAAATGTATGTTTAGAACTTTGCCGGGAAACAGGAAAGATACCACTGACTAAATTTCTCCACTTCTTTGTCAGACAGAAATGTATAATTTATTTAGGCTTGGGGAAAAATTAATAATACTCATTTCATTCTTTGCACAAATATATTAAATCTGAGTAAAAGAGTATTGTTAAATTTATCATTAAAACAATAAAATTAATCAATGTCTCATCATCAGGCTACTTTTAAATTTTGGAAAATGAATAATACATTTTAATATTGACAAAATGTAAAAGCAATGCTACAACAACATCACCAAATGAAGATATCACTTTCTCTAATTTTTCCAGTGTCTATTTTCTAATATTCTTTTTCATTTATATAAAACGATCAACTATTTAAATGCCATTAGTATTTAAAAACAAATGTACATCCACTTTCGAACAATTTTTAATAGAAACGTCCGGACTATCGTCAAAGTGTTGCAAGGCTATAAAAGACGATTTATGCTCTATAACATAGAAAATAATTGGTAATCTTTTATTACTATTTTCAAAATGTCTTCTTTTTTTTACTTCCACGCAGAACCGATATGATATCCTAAAAATTTCATGCATTTTGAAAAATAATAAAAATGACGTAGAATAAAAAAGAATAAATAGGTGTAGAATTAAACGCATCATTGTGCGTAATTTAGTTAAGTTCCTAATGCAACTGGGTGGAGCTTTTTTTTTTCCTTTTTGAAAATATGGCAATCTTTCAGCGAAGTCTGTCTGAACAGCTTTAGTTTTGTCACTTTAAATTGTGTTAAGGGCGTCTTCCTATACAGAAAGCAGTCTCACACTTTACCCACAATTGGTACACAGTTTACCAAATAGAATGTCATGAATTGTTAGTTAGGTGTGGTCGTTTGTCAAAATAGCAAGGCTTTTACTGTAGGTTATTTTTTGAACCATTCAATCATGCTTAAAATGGATTCCTTAACCTGTTCAGGACCGTGATCGCGTATATGTGATCAGACGATTCTTCCCTCACGGCCCGCGATATCGTATTTGTGATCAGTGTTTCCGTGCCAGCCGGCCCATCATCACACAGACGTGATTTCAGATTGGAACGTTTTATTTGAATTTAAAGGGGCAAAATGCTTAACCGGGAAAAATGCCCGGTCCCGTGCGTGCGTAGTCTCTTTGAGCGCGCGGGCCTGGGGAAGCGCTTCTTTCTCCTTTCGCCGGTCCTGAACAGGTTAATATGAAGAAATTCTGAAAGTAATTTTTGGGATTTCTTTTGTGGAATGCAATTTTGTCTCATTTCTAAACGCTTAAATTTTTTGCGTCTCATTTTTATACGTTACCTTCTGTCTTCAACGACTAAAATGTTCAACAATTCATATAGTAGCGAACCATTTTTCTTTTTAAAAATTTTCCTGCTTAGTGTATAACGCGAGTTCAGTAGGGCATATTCATATGAATTGCAGTTTTAATCGCTGCCATATATTATTTGGCGATAAAAATTACCATTGAACAAAAGCTTCCAGAATATATACCCGACTTTGAAAGCCAGTCCCAATATTAGCGCTTATAATACCTACCTTTGTCCTTAGCTGCAATTACGCGGTACAGCCTTATCTGTCAAACGTTCCGAATATCGCTTTGTGCCCAAATGGAGGTCAAGAGGGTTATAACTGCTTAAGGTACTTTTTATGCAAAGAGGAGATCTGTTTGTGGAGACTTCAAAGACCTGGCGAGAATTGAACCCGATGCAAAGCATCCACCATGCTAAGCCCGGAACTATAACAATCGTCCATGTCCAAGAAAAGTTCGGGATCGTCAATGCTTAGCTCAAGAGAAGGACCACTACAAGTAGACACATTTACCCCATTGTTAGTGTCGCCCGAATCCAGTTCGAGCAACCCACACGCGCCTAATTTGAAATACCCGAACTGAGTTCGGGCAGGGGAATCAGTTTTTCTATTCCATTGATCAACGTAAACTCCCTTTAAAAGTTCCCTTTAAAACTTGCCGACCAAACGGTATAGTGGTTAGCGTGCTAGCTTCTACAGCACGGGGTTGCGGGTTCGTGTTAGGCATGGGTGTTTGTAAATGTATGTTGGCTTGTCTAATGACGAATGTTTCGGCGTATTATGGCCCTCGTGTTGCTGACGGCGCTAGATAATCTGAAAACAACCAATCCCTTTGAAACTCCTTTAAAAACCTCCCTTGTAAACTCCCTTAACGCCAGTAAACACAATCAAATCAAACCATTCGGTTGATCCGGAACAGAGTTCGTTTTCCTTTCTCAAAATGTCTGCAGAGATTATTGAGTTTGAAAATTGGAAGAAACAAAAGAAAGAAAAACTTAAAATGGCTACTACAACAACAATATTGGCAAATTAACTTTGTGGATAACAATCCAATGAGAATTAAAAATAAAAAAAATTCACTTTTTGATACATTTTCCAGAAATATACTCCACAATGTAGGGGTCACCGGTACAATTCGCAGGCTTCCAAAAAAAAATTTCCTAAGATAATTTCTTAAGCAACTTCAGTCCCGTAATGGAAGAGGACCGATATCGGTGTCCCTTTTCCTAATCCGGCTGATCACCCCCAAGGCTCCAGACGTATTTTTAGCCATCAGTTTAAAACACTCCGACAACAAACACCCAGGCCTTGCACTTTCAACTCCTTCTACTGATTTCCACAAATACACTTCGACCACCTACTGTTGGATGGTGAGCCCCAGCTATCTTTGGGACAGGGATCTTTTGTTTATCTCTTGAAGACGCGCTAACGATGGAGCAGCAGACAAGTTAGCGGCATTTTAGGGCCTATTGTCGACTATTTCCGTGTCTTGGTTGGGCTGGTATGCTATAAGTTTGGGGGGTACTGAAATGCTCCTTTTTGTAAAAATTCGGAGACCCTAGTGGGTGAAGGCCCTGTCCCAAGAAGAGTGTTTTGAAAAACATTTTGAAAAATTGGTTGGTTGCTTTAGGTTTTGTGACGTAAATGTCAAAAGAGGGGTTTAGTTCAATCAAACTTAATTAATATCGTCTGAACGTTAAAATTAAAGTATTATAAATAGGAATTAATCAAAGAAAGAACCTTAAGTTAAATGATGATGATATCTGCAATTTCTTAAAAATTTAGCCAAAACCCATGTCACATTGAACCTGGTACAGTTAACTCGTGATAACTCGAAGTCTCATAAGTCGAATATTCGTTTATCTCGGAAGTTTTCATTAAGTCCCAAGACAATTCAATGTTTTTCAACACAAACTTATCTCCGTATCTCGAAATGTACATCTTTTTAGTCGGAAGTTTTGGGGAAAATTTTACTATCATTGTAAACACACAAAAAGTCCTCACAAAATACCAAAAAAAAAAACTATTTTTATTTTTCTGTTTCCTCTTTACATCGTATTTTACAATTTTACCCTGGAAAAACCCGTTTGTATTGACGCGTACAAAGAGTAAACGGCCTATTGCCTTTACATTCTATTCCATATTTGAAGTGTGAATCAATGGTGTTGATTTACGATGGATTAGAAAAATAATAAAACACAAGTTGAATACGTTTAGTTTAAATCAAAAGGTTAAATTGATTAATGAAACTAAACAAAATCTGCTCGAAACTCGATCCATCGTGTAAATGAGTTAAGGGTATGTGGCAAGCTGCTCTTTTAAAATGGTTTGATACGTATCAAACCCATTATTCCAAAATCTCTCTAAGTGGGGTGATGTTAAAAGAAAAGGCGAAGGACTTGGCCCGTTTACTGAAAGTTGCAGGATGGCTAAAAAAGTTTAAAGTAAAACATAATATTGTCTTTCAGACTCCACATGAACAAGCAAAAGATGTCCACCTTGAATAGAAAATAACTCCAGAGCGACTTCCGATAGCTCTAACTTCGGATAACTCGGAAGAATTTAGCCAGTCTCTTGAACTTCGAGTTATCGCGAGTTGACTGTAATTGGTCATGTTCTCTAAATATGTTACATGAAACTTAAGGATAATGTACTAAAATGTGAAATTGTAAAGGCTCATCAAATATTTCTGAGTAGAACAAAAAAAAAAACAACAAAAAAAAACCCTGACTCATCGGTGCTCCACTCATGTCCAGGAAGCACTAAACACAGCTAGCATGCAAAAGGTCTCGCGAACGAGCCTGATCAGTGTCTACAGTCACTTTTCAAATTCAATAGACTCGTCAGCGATCGTGACATACTTTCACGTCGGTTGTCAGCTAATCAGTCTGGTGGAAGTTTTACAACTTTTCTCCCATTCGAGACGTAAACGAGCGATTTCTGTCCCGTTGAAAGACCATACTCAAGGCATTCCACTGAGCTTTACTAAATGATGTTCTAGGACAGTATAACTCTCGTGTTGCTCTTGTGTCAGAAGATTCTCAAAAGAACTTAGCAGCTTCGATTCTTCTTCTTCGGAATCTATTTAAACTGTAGTCCCCAGCCTGTTAAGTCCTTACTATGTGCAATATGTAGTTAACCATTTCATCCCAGTTACTATTTTAAAACACGTCTTTTTTTATCGGTGATTATTTTACAATGAAATGGTAATATAAGAACGTCTCTTGTTTCTTTATTACTATTTCTTTGTGAATTTCTTTGCTTGTTTATTAATATTGTTTACAAAAACATTTGAAGTTTAACAATACTGGAAATATAAATGGAAAATTACAATTTTGAATTGTAGCCTTTTGTCATTAATAGTCCCGAAAAAGTTGTGCATATTACCAAATCAAGAGTTTAAATTTTATCTTGGGTTTTTACCAAAAATACGTTATGAAGTCTCATGGGTTTTAAACAAATCTTTTTTTTATAAATATTAGTCGGCGTTTTAATTTTACTTCTGAAATTATAGAGTGAAAATTAGCTGTGAATTTCCACTCAGCAAGTCTCAAGGATCCCCTGAAAAACAGAACAATGTATCATTTTAAAAGGATCCCGACAAAACTAATGGTAATTTGCCAGTAGACCCTGCCAAATTTGTAAGGTGACTGGTACTTGAAATCGGACTAAGCACTTTTAGAATAATTTACTAAACCAAAATAGATACTTAAACAATTTCAGTCATTTAAATGTTCTTCCTTAAAGTAAAATAATTATACACAAAAGTTAACGGTACCGAAAAACTAGTGCTAAAAATCTTAATTAATGCAAATCTTTTCTGTTATAAATGCTCAAATAAGTGACTTCCATCTTTTTGGCCCATGCAAATTTTTCAGAATTAAATTCAATGCCATGTAACGTACCCACAATTGCAAGCAAATTATATAATTTACTACACTTACACAAGTAAATTTATACAAATTTTTATTCGGAAATTTTATAAACAATAAAAAAATATTTTGATTTTTAAACTTATTCTTATCTCATCATTAAATACTTTAATTAGGTTAAAGATCATTATATCTCAAGTTTTAATGTATCTCCATAATAAGTAATATATCTCGAGTAATTTTGTAACTTAAGTTTCAAAATAAATGCCTTTTTGTTTACCTTGCCAATTCTTATATTGAAGTAACTTTGCTTAAAAGTGTGCTATGTTAGCCATTCAAAGCTCTTTCTTGCTGTAAGTTAGTCTTTAGAAATTTATCTTGTTGTTCTAATTTTAAAACTCCATTTTGAGGAGGTTTGCCATTGGTTGAGAATCACTCTGCCTTCATTAGTTAAATGGACCTAAATCCCAAAAAAATTTCAATGTATGTTTGCCGCTTTCTAATTAGTTATTGGAAAATATATTTATTTCATTGAATGGATCAAGTTATTAGGTAATACAAACTTATAAAAAAATATATGGAATTTCAAAAGGCAAAAACGTTAAAATACGCATTTTTGGGGGGGGGGGGGGTATAGCACTTTCATCTTATGATGGCAGTACTGACTTAAACCTTAAGTTCTCAATGATATTTCGTAAGCACATCTTCACTAGACACCTATATGTTGAGATTGAATTGGTGAAGGGTTTCAAAATTCATCGTGAAGAGCGATTCCCCCCCCCCCCCCTAATCCTGCCCTACAGGTGCTATTATCCAAACAAGTAGATAAAAAAAAAAAAAAAGCTTTACAAAGGTGCCTCTTTATTTATAGATAGAAACAAACTGCTAGCAAGTTATTTATTTAAACTGCAACCAAACTATCATCTTCAATTGATATTTCCCGATTTTGCTTCTTTTTTTTTTCTTTTTTTTTTCTTTTTTTTTAATATTTAGTCTACGTTTTTAACTTATTTTGACTCTTAAATTCCACATAATACTTGCAAAATATTTAGTGGAATAAAATAATTTAATGGAATAAAATAATTTAATGGAATAAAATAATTTAATGGAAAAAAAAAATTAATGAAACAAAATATTAATCTTGTATGTTGCTACTTCACAGCCAATTGTTATGTTCGCGGGGAAATGAAATGTGCATTGCAATTGGCTAAAAGAATGTGAAAATTCGAATTTGTTTTCAAAGATGTAGTGCGATTGGTCACAAGCATACCAAAAATTTTGCCATATAAGGGAACCTCCTTAAAACAATAACACTTTTCATAAGGTCCATTTATTCTTATTAATGCATAATGAAACGTTATTTACTGAAATTTTGGACGCCATTTATTCTTATTGAAAAAACCATGCGGCCTCGATTTTATGAATTCAAGACACGTTCAAATTTAAAATAGTATGATTTGACTCATAATTTTCCTTCCTGGTATTGGTAATGACGTCCAATGAAGGGCGAAAGGTTAGAAAATTGAGGACTAGAAATTGAAAACGACCCAAGTCCAAAAAAGAAATATTTTCAGGAGAGCCGAAAAATTATCGCATCTGGTACTTAAGGGAATGGTTAAGTACATACTTCAGATTGAATTTGAACTATTGCTACTAGAGTTTGCTCTTTGGGAGTTCTCCACTTTGTTTAGCTTGGTCATTGGGACATTTTTCCGTAAAAAAAACGATTTCGATTTTTTTTACTACTTAAGTCGTTTTCCATTTTTAGTCCTCAGTTCATTCAAGACACCAATTTTAATTATAACTGAATTTTGGATTAAAATATCAAATTCTTCTTTTACTCTCCACTGGCCATCAATACCACGATTGAATGTTTTATCTTGAAAGAACTATCCGAGGGCTATATTTGGCTTGTCTAGTGACGAATGTTTCGGTGCATTATAGCCCTCGTGTTGCTGACGGCGCCAGATAATCTGAATACAACCAACCGAGGGCTATATTGCATACAAACATCGTTAAACGTAATAGCGTTCTTATTGGATACCAAGTACACATCGAACTTCTTTCTGAAGCTCCTTTGATGGGAACTAATCCGAAATTGAGCCTCCAGTATAACTAAACACGGTTCTTCTTTGAAAAGGTAAATTTGAAAAGAAACTCTGTCCCAATCCCCGTCGTGATTAACCTTTTTGTGGGAAATCACACCCGAAATTGTCTCCTATGCAAAAGTACTACCATGTCTTTGCACGTACGCAAGTGCGTCTTTCTTAAAACTCTTCTAACATACATCTCAAAAGTTATACTTTTAGAAACGAAATCTTCTTTGAAAACAAGCCAAACACCCCCTCGGCATTATACCCATCACCATTAAAACCGATTCCTCGTTCCAAAACAATGTCTGCTGACTCCCTAATTAGATTCCATTCTTGAACAATCTGCAATTTGAATGCTCCTATCTGCTAGTTATATCTACGTGACCTTGAATTGTGCCAAATCGTCGCCCAGACTTTTTTTTTTAGCTCGATATGTCACACACAAGGGGGAGGGCAGCAAAGAACAGGAACGTCAGAGAGACTGATACTTACACCACTAGGTGGGCATTCATCTTTTCTATCTGGCAAAAGTCGAGGGTTCGTCATTCCGCCGACATTGAAAAACAATCTTCCAAACAGGGCTCATTACCAGGGTTGGCGGGAGGGAAGCTTCAGAAATAGAAGTGACTTTCGGAGTCCAATACCGTTTTGATAACGCGGTGATCATCACGTCGTTTACCCCCACACGAAACGTCCGATATATCACCCCACCGACTCAGCGAAGTTCAGAGGATGACCTTATAAAGGAACGACCTTGAGTAGGTTTTTATTTTTTCGATTTTTAAATGAAGCTATCACATCGAAAGGTATGTCACGTCGATGGAGAAAGATTATGTTTATGCACGCATGGTCTGTGCTTCAAAAAAAGATTGATGCCTGTTTGAGTTTCAGATTTCAGGATTAAGGATGTTTGTGTAAGGTAAATATGATAATTAGAGATGAAAAATTGGCTCCGAGGCATTCGATGATTTCACTCTTCAAGCTGAATTTGTATATAGCTCCTTTACTCTTGACGTACTGCCCACTGGATTCAGAAAACGAATTAAATTTAAAGTGTAAGTTAAGTGTTTTAATTTAATTAAGAAGGAAGCAGACTGCTTCATGCGCCATAATAGTGATACTTCATTGACCATTTTGATGTCGCAGTATTTTATTAAATAGTAATCCGATTTTGTATTAAATTTGTAATGATTTTTAGCACCCCTTCAATTATCTTAAAACGTTAAACACTTAAATGTATATAATTGTAACGTTTATGCGCGGTCCTCCTCTCGCTAACTTTCGCAGAAGATGAGAACATTTGATGACAAACCGTCCTCTATTAGATTTTCTTTCCCTAGTGACGATTTAGGTTTCAACGTCAAATTCTCTTTTGGTATCTCGTTTATGGTTAATCCTCATAATAATATAATATGCAAAAACTATTTAACTGTGATATTCCTATGATATTTCCTGTGATATAAGATCTACTCTACTAATCCCCGTTTCCTTCACATGAACGCCAACTACTCGGAGACTAATCTTTGATGCGCGCAACTCTAAATACAGAAATGAAAGTCGACGGCACCAACAGACTCATTCCTAACATCAATAACTTTCTACACCATCTCTTCTAAGTGCGTCTTGCTTTCACGCTGCATATATTTGCAGATCCGTCAGTGATGAGTGACACCTCGCTGTAGCAATTGCATTTTCAACAAAAGAAGTGTGTATATTTCTACCAAATGCCTAATTCATACAAAGTACATTCTACAGAGGATTTAATTCCTTATAACGAATACAGCTAAGGAAGCTACGAAAACTGTCCAGCTTGAACCTACGCCTAAAGAATTTTTTTCTATTCTGTAATTCGCTTCTCCCACACGATTACATAAAATTCCTTCAATTCAGAATAATGGACACGCATAGTAATCTTTTTAACCGAAAATGACAATGGACACTATAGGTTCAATAGATAAGCACTTATACTTCAAGAATACCTGTTCTGTTCAATGATAACCATTCTGCGCCCTCCTTATGATCTATGACCTTATCTTACCTCAAGAAAGGTCATTCCTTACCAACCCACTATTCATGCGTGACCAGACATACAATCACCCTCCTTCGACACTTCTAGTCTAACGACCTATAGCAAGAAACTTGCGTAACAATTCTATTGTGACACGTGTCTATCGAAGCTTACTTCCAAAAGAACATTTAAATAGGAATGCGTATTTTTCTTTTCTCGATACATTTCCGTTGACCCTCGAAGTCATTTGCCGCGACCTTTTTTTTCCAAGAACTGTATCCTCTGGAGGAACACTGGACGTTTTCCTTCCCTTAAAATATTGATTTTAAGTTAACCTTTTCTATCAAGTTTGTCTTCTTGAGGTATGTATTATTTTATCCTTGTCTTTCATTTACAAAACGCCATTAAGACGAGGCTGATTGGACTTCGGAATAATCTTGTTTTCAAATCAATAATAGATGAAAATCTACAATTCGAATTTAAAAAATTTCAGCTAATACTCCTATAAACAACTATGAGTACAATACTATCTTCATGCCAAGTTGACTGAACTTTAGGACAAAGATGAAGAGTAGAAGAACTGCTTGAAAATAAAATTTGTATGTATGTATACATGCCATGCCGAATTGGTTAAGATCAGACATGAATGATTTCAAATAGAAACTAGGAGTGTGGAACATTGCACAACTTTCAATTACACTATAATACTGGTCACTACATTCAAACTTGACATGGAATAATGTTATTGCCATTTTCATACTTTCATTCATTTGAAAAAATTACCAGTTTGGCGATAATTCTTACACAGGGGGGGGGGGGGGGTTGTGAATGCCGAAATGTTGTATTCGGCGATATACTTTTTGATAATTCTTACTTAAAACTTATGTACCGATCTTATATAAGTTCTAATCATAAACTTAAAATTGTATCAGATGAATTATTTATCTTGAATCTTTATCCTAGGCAGCATATGTATGAAGAAAAACAACCTTGTTTGAATTGCAAGTTTCTTGAATATAACACCATCAAGTGTGAACTAAATTGTTAACTCAGACTACTGGATACGAATTCGAATTAAGTACTTTTCTTCAACACAATAACTGTAAAAGTTTATTTTAGTTATTGTAAAACGTTTTTAGATTTTCAGACCAAATTTTAGATGCGGTACGAAGTCTTATCCTAGAGGATTATTAAATATTCCGGTTTGGTTTGTAGATGCCTAAATCATTCGAGCCAATTGTTCACTGGATTTAATTTCTCTCCGTCTATAGGAGTTCTTTGACAAAGAACATTGTTTCTTCGAAGGTTTTCTTTGATCGAGATCCTCTAAGGATTATGACCCCCCTCAAGGTCAAGACATCAATCAACAACAGCGACTGACACAGTTCCATCTGTGTTGTCTATGAGGCGCTATCTCTGCCATCTCCATTCAAACAATGCGCCAAACAGTTCCGAATAAACGAATGAGTCACCTGTTTTCTCTTTGCGTCATTCAAATTATTTTGGAGAAAAGTTCATTCATAAAAAAAATCGCCTGCACACTATCTGACCTATGTATTTTCAGGGCATATTGCGTATTTTCAGGGCATATTGCGTTAGTTTGAATTTGGAGTATGAGTGAGTCTTGTGTGCCATTTTAGCTGGAAATGCTGTCGATGTTTTTACTTAGGCTAATAACCTTTTCAATTCATATCTCTATTTATTGAAAAAAATATCATTTTTATATAATTATATTCGTATAATAAAATACAAAGAAAGCTTTATTATCTGGATAATGAAGCTTGTATAACATGGTAGAAAATAATAAATCCTGGTATTTAGGAGCGTAATACTGTCATGAAAGAGGTTGAGGCAGGTATTTGATAGCAAAAGATGCGTAGATTTACTATTACAGTAGAATCTCGATTAACCGACCTAATTCGGACCAAAGGTAGGTCGGTTAAGCGAAAATTTCGGATAAAAGAGAGTTGTAAAAAACAATAAAAAGTAAATGATTTTCGTTTATTGAATACAGGACTTTTAATGTTTTTTTATGACATAATTGTTGGAAATGAGTTCTTGTTGCAATTATCTTGATAATATTTGTTTCGCTGCTCTATCCCGGAGTCTTTTTGAAGGCAATAGTTCAGTTTGATCTACATCCGAAGGTTGCTCTAACCATGTTAGTTCTTTAGAAAAACAGTCAAAAGCCTCACCATTACTTATGTAACTTTAGAGCAAGGGAAAAGATTACGGTTTTAAAAGGAACAAATGATTTATTACTCATTTGGGAGATTTTTGATGTCGACTAAATGATTGCCGGTTAACAGAGTTCCGGAAAAAGGAGGGACGGTTAATCGAGGTTCTACTGTACTCCAAATGATCACACAAAACTGTCTCAAACTTAAATTTTTCTGAGTGTCACAAAGGGTGCGTATGTTGAAGCTTACTAAGGTAATCGGTGTCCATAATAAACTCATTTAGAGCAATATCAATTTTCAAAAAAAAATATACCATACATATTTTCAAAGCAATATTTTATTTTTATTCAGGTAAGAATTTTTTCCCCGCCTGTTTTTGCTTATTGTGAAGATAGCCGCAATTACATATCAAATTATGTATTTAATAGCCTTAGTAAACAAGAAACGCGAGACTCTTCCACAATGCGTAATAAAATTTTATGACAGTACTGGCTAATCATTGGTGAAAACATAAGTTAAAATTTTTTTAAGTTTAGATAATGAATGCGTTAATTGTTGAATGTTATTTAGTGCTCTAGAAAAGTGCAATGCACAGTTTAGGTATTATTTGAAACGCGACTACTATCGTTGGCAGATCCAGCGAGGGGCAGAGGGAACGACCGCCCCCTCCGTTATTCATGGACAGGGTTCCCACGGTCATTGAAAGTCATTAAAAGTGCTTAATATTTTTGAATTTGTTTTCAAGGCCTTGAAAGTGCTTGAAAATGCTTTGAGGTGCTTAAAAGTCCTTGAAAATACTTAGAGGTCCTTAAAAGTCCTTAATTTTTGCAGATTATAAAAATACAACTCGGACTTGCTATCCCCGCTTGACCGCCACCTATCTGCACCGTATCAGAATTTTCCGACGTATTTGTATTACGCATCCACCAATTTGTAACTTTTTTGGCAGAATATACTTTATTAAAAATTTATATATAGTCATGATTCCTGAAAACAAACTTTCAAAGGTCCTTAAAAATATTGATTAAGTCCTTAAAAGTCATTGATTTTCATTCTGTGATTTGAGTGGGAACCCTGATGGATCACTCACATTTTAACGTGTGCTGCTCTCAGGATTTGGACGATATCAATCGTGATTTGACGAATTCGCTCTGAACATTTTTAATAAAAAATTTCTCATCACAAAAAAATGGAGATGAAAAAGCCGAGGACGTAACAAGACAACAAAGCAAATTATAGTTTGAAAATATTCAATGTGAATATGTATTATTCGTTGTTAGATTTTTCTGCCAATAATATTTAACAATAATTTATCCTGAATCAAATAATTGTAGACAACTCTAAATTACTGTCGTAAATTCACAGGTAGCCAACCATTGTGTTGCCCTCTGTATAATCAAAGCTAAGTTATTCCATGGTGTAGTGTAATATAACTTAAGAGCAACAAAATTTACCTGATCAACAGCCACCGCACCCTCCGTAATAAAATTCTGGATCCGCTCTTGCTACTAAGCTACTGATTTCAGTTATAATAAGCAAAAGGAGCATTATTTTAATTAAAGCATTAAAATAAGTTGTTTATATATATATATATATATATATATATATATATATATATATATATATATATATATATATATATATATATATATATATAACAACTTATTTTAATGGTTTAATTAAAATATATATATATATATATAATGTGCAAAATGTTTTGTAAAATCTTCATTTTTACTTAATAGATTACCTTGAAAAAAAAAAAAAAATCAAAGGTTTAAGTATAATTTACTAACATGCAGTTAATTAAGATATAAATAAGAAATGACAGGAATGTTTTACTTTCTGTAGAATTCATCATATTTCTTTCCTTTATCTTTATCTCAATCTATATCTTTCTACATCTAGATCTTTAACGCCTATCTCTGAACATCTCTCCAACTTATTAATCTACTTACGCATTATATGATGATATCGACCATTTAACACATTGGACATAAACTACCAAAACCGTTAGGACATCAACCATTAAATTAAGACATCGACCATTAAACTTGTTGAGACATCAACCATTAAACTTGTTGGAACCTCTACCATTAAACTATACTGGTTTGCAAATTAAAGGCATGAGTTTTTCCCTTATTACTTGTTAGTGGAGTAGCATAGACACATGAAATTCACATCAAAGAGACATCTTTATGTAACAAAACGATAAGTAAAACAACCCAGTTTCAAATTGAAACGCAATGTGACAGTGGGGGCATATGCTAAAGAATGGAGTACCATTAGTGTGCAGCATAAGAAGTTTTAGCCTTCTAATTGTTCTTTTGAAGAACAGAATTTAAAAAAAAATTATTAGTTATTTTTTAATTAATTTTGTTAAATTAAAACATTTTACAAAACGATTTGTAATAGGGCTACAGCATTGAAATTTTCAACGTAAGTAGTTTTGGCGTTCTAGTTGGACTATTGAAAAACAAATTTTAAAATTTTAATTAGTTCTTTTTAAATTATTTTTTCAATTAACAAATATTTTACGGAACGATTTGTATTAGGAATACAATTCTGAAATTTCCAACCTAAGTAATGTTTGTCTTCTAATTGGACTTTTGACACAAACAATTTTAATTTTTAATTTGTTTTTAATTAATTTTTTTTAATTAAAATTTTTCCAAAAAGCGACTTCTAATAGGCCTAGAGCTCTGAAAATTTCAACATGAGTAGTTTTTGCTTTTCAATTTTGCTTTTCACAAATACGTGTTAAAATATTGTTTCTCGAAAGGAGAGGTGCTTCTAAGATTAAGTGTTTACGTAGCAATTAATTTTTAGTGAGTCAAGCAAGATTATGCTTACGCAGCTATGAACCTTTCAAAGAGTGAATTAAGCCTGTGCAGTGCCGGATTTAGACTTGATAAGGCCCTAAGCTATTTAATATATGGGGCCCTTTATAAGTCCAGATATTATATGTCAGTGCCAAATATGATTTTCGGATAACTAATACCTAAAGGGTTAAACTGAAAAACATTTAAGAAGTTTATACATAGTGAAGTAACAAATCTTTTACTTAAAATCATTTTTATTCATAACTAACTTAAAAATGCAAACTCTGGCAAAAAGAAACAAAAGTTCTTTTAAAAGGCACAATATATAAAGGCTTATTATCTAATCTCTTGAAACATGTTATAAGGATTAAGGAATTAAATTAAACTAAAATATTTTCTTTCTTGCCTTTGCCAGAGCAATGATGACATCATCAAATGATAAACTGCGTAGTTTGTCACTTTCTATGCACATGAGACTTCTAAATTGTTGTTCTAAATTCATTTTTTATCCTCTTCAGCTGAGAAAAAGATCTTTCTCCAGAGCAATTTGCAACCATCGTACTAAGAAACAATCTCAAATTTGCTTCTACATTAGGGAATGCTGATTGGACACGATCGTTAAATATTACCGTATACAGATCGTGATGTGTCGGACTACCATGTTTCGCTGAACCATAGGCTTGACTATGTCTAACATATTGATGAAAATGCTTGACTTCTCCTACAAGATTCATGTCCACATCTTCAGGATATGTTTGGCATAAAGCACTAACTCCTTCACGAATCTTTTCTTCTGTAGCTTCTAGTTTTGTTAAGAATGAAAACTGTTTTGCAGCATTATTGTATACTGAGGCCTTCTGTGCCAGACTCGACTCTAATGTATCTATCACAGGTGTAAATGTTTTGATTCTGAACTTGTCTCTTGACTCAAGGTTTTTTAAAGCACCATCATCATTGATATGCTTTCTTCTATATCTTTTCCTTTTCTTGTAATCAACATCAGGCAATTTTTCCTTTGCATTTTCTTCAAAATGATCGAGCATATCCCTGGAACCTTTAACAAAATCCAAAAGTTAAGCATACAATTCCCTACATACATCTGGACTAATTTGGGGGTCTTGCAGTGATTGACTAGTCTTGTGAAATTCATCCAGCAAGTAACTCCACAAATATAACATCACCATAAATTCAAACTTATCCATTTTATTCAAAATGTTTATGACTTCATTTCTTGTTTCGCCTTTCTCTGTAGTATCAATATGCAGCTGATGCAATGCAGAAATTATTCCATCATAAGTATCAAGTATTGCACTTGTGGCCATTGAATGCGCTTCCCATCTAGTCTTTGACTTTGGAACTTTTTAATCATCTTTGAAGAATGACAACAGTACTAGTCATTCATCATTCTAGTAAAAATAAGTATATTACAACTAAGTAACTATATATATTTTTTTTCATATAAAAATGTAGATAAAATTTATATTTACCTTGATTCTATTATAAGATACCAGCTATAGGAATAAAAATCTTCGATAACAAGTGTCTTCGATTTCCAAGCACATGATAGCAGAAGCGCAATTTAAAATGCATAAAAACAAACGATTACATTAAAAAATAATGGTCCAAAAGTAACCATTACATAATACGAGTTCTAATTTGTACGATTATGAGGTTTTAAAAGATCAAATATTGCTGTATTAATATAAATCACGATTCTAAATTCACTCGATGAAAGTGAGCCTAAAAAT
This sequence comes from Linyphia triangularis, assembly GCA_963978545.1. Taxonomy (NCBI): domain Eukaryota; kingdom Metazoa; phylum Arthropoda; class Arachnida; order Araneae; family Linyphiidae; genus Linyphia; species Linyphia triangularis. The sequence continues at coordinate 9,434,977 of OZ021722.1, read as the reverse complement.
GCATAGAACTTAGCAGAGCAACGAATTGCTTAGCCTCACTTGACTACCGTGACGTCACCACTCACATCGTCCATTGCTCACTCGGACAATTTTTTGGGGGCCCTAAGCTACAGCTTGTCTAGCTTATACGTAAACCCTGCACTGAGCCTGTGCTTATGTGCCAATGAACTTTTTAGCTAGCGAAGTGAGCTTGGTTTTGCTTAGCAATGAAGCTTCCTGTGAGCGAAACGCCAAAAGCTGGGGCCTATACAAATACACCAATGACGGATCCTCGGAACGCGGAGCCACACAGCTTGCCAAAAAATTGCACATGGTAAAATTTCGTAGCGAAGCAGGGGTATGGTATATATATTTATAGTATAATATATTTTTGTGGTAATTGCCAATTCACGATAACGATTTGGTTGCAAAAGAGTTTTGATCTTAGGATGTAATATCTTGTATTTCTTTGTTAAGCTCCCCAGGAATACAAACGATAATTAAATTCGACTTTTTTACTGTACTGTAATTACGTTAACTTGATCTACTCAAACTATCTAATGGTAAATTATCGGTTTCTAAATCGCGTTTACTGATACTTATGGCATATTTTATCCCACTTTTGCTTTAGATAAACGATTCAAAAATATGAATATCGCCCCTATACGTAAGCCAGGTCAGTCCTCTAATACAAATTTTATCAAATATCTGTGGGACGCTTCTACGATATGCATTGTGGAAAGATTTAATGTATTGGGAACTTTCCATCGCTTACAAACATTTCGAAAGGTGGAACGAGCAATATAGCCACAAGAATTCGTTAAGAAACTCTTGTTAAGTTTGAGAATACAGTGCCAACAACGATGACAAGGGAGATCGATTTTTAATGTAGAACATCAGCACACTAATGGTGCTCCATTATTTTGCATGTGCCCCCACTGTACAAAACTGGTCCGAAATATTGAAGATCAAAATTGTTTGAGTACTGTCTTCCTATTTTGTTCCAATGTTGTAAAAAATAAATCTGACCAAATTTGAGAACATTTCAGTGATATTAAGAGGTAGCTCAATGCAGATGAAGTTCACACCATAGTCCTATAGTTCAGATTGTTTTCAAAGTGGCCAACTAAGCACAAATGAGATATTAGTTTAAGTTATAATTAACAGGAAATTAAAAAAATAATTTTTGTGTGAACAAATATTTTATGAAATATATATTTAACTAATATATTTCAACTGGACCAGTAAATACCTCATGAGGGGCATAACAGCGAAAAGAGCTTTAGATAAAACGAAAGTTTCTCATAGCAAGGCTTCAAAAAGAGCCAAGATCACAAGATCCTCCGACAAATATGGAAGATGATTAGTTAGCTTTTATGACGCAACTTTTAATACTTCTTCGTCAATATTTTATAGTGCAATAAATATTTTATCAAATTAAAATCATTTTATGATACATTTTGAGGTGAAGAAACTGTCCTCCAAGCCTTTAGATACACCTGTACAGCAAATATACTTTACTGGTGTACCTTGCCCTGTTACTGTACCTGCCCTGTAGCTGTACAGGTGTCCTTTTCATCTTTTGGACTGATGATGAACTGATAATTAAACACCTTAATAAAATATACAATACTAAAAAATACAATAATATTGACATTCATCGTGCATTGCACCTGGTGTTATAAATCTGTTTCTACAAAATGTGGTTTTACCTAGAAATATTAAAATTAGTTTGAGCATTTTTCAGTAATCATCTCTTAACGGGGTTTCATCCACTAATTTTTCCACAAATCTAATTACGTTGTCCTTTATATGAGCCACTAGAGTCAAAATTTCCTTGTCATCGATTACTCTGTCTTAAATTTTTCTTTATCAATGAACACTTAGTAGGCTTGGAATCTTTTTAAGAGCTATACCTCTAGTGCGGATAAGAACTATGAGCACTTATTAAAAATTGTATCGATAACTAACTCCATAATATAGTGTCGACCTGCCAAATAAAGTAGTTTCTAGCTCATTTTTTATTCAGGTAAACTACATGTACCATTCCTTTGTCTAGTATTCACATTTGTTGTGTAAACAATCGGAAACACATAGCACATGTTTTGCCATTGAAGGCTGAGCCACAACGTTCTATAAACTACAGTTAACTTGCCTTCCTCCGTTTGCTAATGGCAATTTGGTCACTGAAAAAAAATAATGGAATTCTTTCCAGATACGATAATGGAGACTTTTTTTCTTTTCAAGTTAAGTCTTGTAACAATTTATTGTTCTGTTAATTTAGCACCCTATTCCTGGAATTCAGTTTTGAGTTGCTCAAAGATATGAGAACGGTATTTCATTCTATCTCGACGAATGGAACGTCTACTTAAAGAGAAGCGTCATGCCATCACTACCCAAACTCCTTGCTATTTCGAGAACCACCAAAAATCAAGTGCCTCACTGCCCGAAAAGAATTATGTTAAAGGCTATTAAGGAAATTAACGGAAGAAACAATCTTGCAAAGCGTCCTGACATTAAGCTCAAAATGTTTATGGACATGAAATTTAAGGACTTTGTGACTAAACAGTCAACTTTGTTATTTGAAAGAATGAGCCTACCAGATACATCTCTTTCAAGTAAATACAGAAATTTGGGAGAATCAGGAGGTTTATAAAAATTGTACAAACAATAGAAGTCAATGATCAGACTAAAAGAGGTTTAGCCCTCATTAAAGAGTTTAATGGGAAAATAACACACAATGAGAATCAACTACAATTCTTTCTGCATGTGGTGACAAAACATTGCCAAAAGCAGACCTTTACAGGCACTGGTACATCTGCTGCTATGTAATTATCAATGTTGTATTATTATTACATTGTTTTATACCTACTTTTAACTCACAAATGCAAGAAATTTCCACAAAATTAAATTTAACGTTTTCTTGGAATTTTGTTGCTTTCCGCAGTATAAAATACCCAAACACAAAACTTTTGGGGTGTTGAGCTACTCCTAAATATTAAAATTTTGCACTCAAACTTTGCAATATTTATTTTTTCCATAAAAAAAAAAATCTACCTTTTTGAACCACCATACTGTACACTTTGCATTTCAATTTGTGACTGAGTTGTTTTACTTTATCGTTATGTTACATAAAGATGTCTCTTGGACGTGAATTTCATGAGTTTTAGCTGTAAGAAGTTATTGGGGAAAAATTGGTATTCCTTTCATTTTGCAGACCCTTGTAGTGGGAACATCGACCATGAAACTAGTTGGGACACATGGAACTGGTTGGGACACATTGACTATGAAACTAGTTGGGACATCGACCATGGAACTAGTTGGGACATCGACCATGGAACTAGTTGGGACATCGACCATGGAACTAGTTGGGACATCGACCATGGAACTAGTTGGGACATCGACCATGGAACTAGTTGGGACATCGACCATGGAACTAGTTGGGACATCGACCATGGAACTAGTTGGGACATCGACCATGGAACTAGTTGGGACATCGACCATGAAATTAATTAGGACATCGACCATGAAATTAATTAGGACATCAACCATGAAACTATATAGGACATAGGCCCTTAAGCTTTCTTTTTTCAATAGCATTTAAATACATGGTGATTATAATTAAGCAGTCGTAGCTTAGAACAGTCTGGGACTTGTAGAAAGCAACGAATCTTCACAAAATTTTAAATAATGACTACTACTAAAGCCATGGGAAAATTATCCTAAAAAAATAAAAGATAAAAATTAGTTTTAAAAATAGTTCAATTGCGCTTCAAGGATACAATTATCAAACGCATCTATCGAAAACTTAATTTGAATTTTTTTTTTTTTTTTTTTTTTAAATTTATTTATAACTTTAACTATAACTTTCGGTTTGTAAAGTTGGTTTCAATATGAGTCCTTAAAGTGTTATAATTCAATCTGTTGGCGAAAATTTAAGCAAGTATTTATTTTTTCTTCATATATCGTATTCCAATGAGCTAAATAATACTAAATTTTATGAAGATATTTTTCATTAGAACAGGTACTAAACGTCTATAAACAGTTGAAGTTTAATTCTTTAACCGACTTGGTGATTAATTTTAACACATTATCCCTTTTCAAAGCAATCTTTTTAACTTTCCGCTCAACTGTTACATTCCAAAATCTAGAACTTATCCACTTGTGTAAAACAACGTCAAAGCTAAAGAATCTCTCTTTCGTAATTCATTCGTCCGATAAGTTAGGATATATCTAAAGAGGAATGAACTCTCTTTTCCCGAAGATGCGGGCATGCAAATTAGTGTTTCAAACTCAATTAAAACGAATATTCCTCTGCTTTGCACAAGTCCTTAAGTGAATAGTTTCAGTCCTCGCCAAACCTCATTCTTATTACTTTCTCACCATCAAAGCGAACGTGCCTTTTTATTATTTGTCAAGTGAAAACAGACACGAGGGGAAAAAATATATTTGACAACAACGATGTTTTTCAAGCCCGTATCACATCAGGTCGTTCGAAACGTCGTCGAACGGAAAGACAGGAGATGAAGGAACCAACAGAATTGGACACTTGCCCTGTTTCAGTTGTAAAGATGGCGTGGGACAATTGTCTTCTTTTTCCGAATAAAAAAAAAGAATAAAATAACCCAATACTTGGTGACGGGGCTCGTTTCAACTGCATCTTGGCTTTATTTTTCTTCAGGGGGAAAACTCTTGGCGTCCTTTCAAGAGAGATAGAGAGGGGGTCCCCGGCACTCTTTGAAGACTGAAGTTGTGGAAAAAAATTAACGGAAATGTCTTCCCCGATTTCCATTTTTCAACTTTTCTTCGCCCCGGGTTGCGAAGCGGTATTTATAGAGCTGCAGAGCATAATTTTCGTTCCGAGGTTGTTTCTGGTTCATTGCAATTGGCGAGCGTTTAGTTTCTGCGTTGTTTTGACTGCCGTCTTGCGTATAAATTAAACCTTTTTTGACTCATTAAATCATAGTAATGGCGAGGGATAATCCTGCCTTGACATTCTGGCTTTTAAGGCGGTGGATACGTTTGTGCTAGCTTTCAAGAATATTTCTATTTTGGCTCGTTTTATTTGCAAGCAGAGGTTTTCACTATTTAGCCGTTTGAGCTGTAGTTATTTATGCACGTTTTGCTGTCTGATAGTTTTTATGTGCACCACGAAATGAATGCCTAGTGAATGGAAATGGTATTCATAAAAAAAAGTAATATAAGTGTTATTACTTATATTTCTTTCGTATGAAATCTGCTCCCTTCATTAGTCAAAATATCTATTAGTAAACATTTTGGAGAGATAGTGTCCCAGTAAATATACCTTTTTGAATATTAAGATTATACACCATCTACCAATAAGTAATTGGACACCTGTGATAAAAGCGATAAACACAATTTATTCAAATTCAATAGGTGGTTGAGCCTCCACCTAAGGCAATTACAGTACATACACTCCGGGGCATGCTTTCCACAAGTGTTTGGATGATGGACAGTGGTATTTTCTTCCACTCGGCTTGGAGTGGACATGTGCGTTCTTTCACCGATTTTGGACGGTTGCTGCACTCCTTGATTCGGCGATCCTACTCGACGCAGAGGTGTTCCATAAGATTCACGTCTGGACTCTGAGCAGGCCAGTCCAGTCGGTTCAGCCCGCTGTCATCATACTGATCCATGGTGGACCTCGCAACATAACAAGTGGCTTTGTCATCTTGGAAGTAACAGTGATCCAACCTTAAAATTGCCGCAGCTTAGGGAGCACATAGTTATCTAGGTTAGTGGAGTAGTAGTTAGCGTTGAGCCTACCATGAATTGGGATCAAGGGGGACGTAGATCAGGACTGCAGACATTCTCAATTGCATGAGTGTCCAAATACTTATTGGTAGATAGTGTATATGTCGCCCATTCAGTATAGTGGTTAGTGCATCAGACTGCCACTCTGGTGGGTCTCGTTTTCGAATCTGGTGTAAGACATGGAAGTAAAACGCGGATGTCCTAAGTTAGGGGCAACGATGTCCCTCTCACTGGGTGCACCGACACAAGTGGCCATCGCTACCGGCCTTGTAGTGGCCAAGTGACTGTGAGCACTTATACCCGCCATTGGAAGAAAAAAAATTATTATCTTTATTCTAAATTTGGTGTTTTGTATAGAATGGTCCTTGTTTTTTTTCTGGTCTTGAAAATTCAGTGCTGTGGTTTAAAAAAAAATATAGAATATCTTCATTAAATATATATATATATATATTTTCTGACGAGATTGGTCCCATCAGAAAAAAAAGGTATTTTTTATTTAAGTCTAAACCACTGGTTAAGTCTTAGGTGGGGTCGTTGAATGCGAGTTTTTGTTTTATACGAAAAGGGATTTTAGGTGACAGTCGCAACTTAATGTATTCAAGTTTTGGGTTTTAACTCATTTTTCTGTTTTAAGATTATTAATAATGAGTATTACTGGAAGAATTAAAATGATTTTTCTTTTCTCTCTATATATAAAAGCTAAAGCCTCCATGACACATCACTATGATTCTCCTACTTCCCATATAGTTACATCTCTAAAATTTAGTGCGAATGTCAACAAGGGAAAATATAGAAAATTTAAACTATATTCCGATCTCGAGAAACTAATTAAGGGTTTAAAAGGGTGGTTAAGCGTCCCAAACGTCGAATATCCAAATGTACCACTTCCAATGTAGCTACAACTTTGAAATCTAATACAGATGTAAACAAGCTTAATCATGGAATAGGTTTTGTGTATCTTATAAAATGGTTTGTAGAATATTGTTTCCTTAAGAGGAAGTCCTATACTAAAACTCCAACTTAACTTGACATCACTAGACGATGGATCTTCTCCATGCTCATAGGTATTTAATCCATTTTAGCGGAGTGAAGACATAATTCTCTCCAAACCTTACAGCCTCTTGTTATCTACAGGGTTGTGGTTTGGCGAACATTATGTTTTCACTCCGCCAAAATGGATTAAATACCTATGAGCACTGTGACGATCTACCGTCTAGTGATGTCAAGTTAAGTGGAGTTTTAGTATAGTAAGGATGATTTCCTATACGCTGTTGCGAATCGATATGATACTTTAATCGTTATGAATATCTGTTCATACAATAAAAAACGAAAAGATGGTTGTTTGCTTGTAACTAAGATTTAAAGTTTTATTTACATAGTTGTAAATTTCGCCTCTTATTTTTTATATTGAGGCCTCGTTCGTAAAGAAAAACATGGCGTCCGTGATTGTTACAATCTTCTAAACCACTTAATTTAGAAACTACTTTGTATTAAAATATGGAAATTTGGTGAGTAGGTACAAAAATGATCACTTAATGAAATGATATAAATCAAAAACTCGAAAATAGCGTCTAATGTATTTTATTTTATATTAGAAATCATTACGTCAATGCATATGCAGTGGCTCCACCTGGTTTTGTGTTTTACCATTTTAATTTTCATTTATAATAGATAGACATTAAATGAAAACAACTTATGTCATTTCATTAATTGATCTTTTTCGTACCTACTCGCCAAATGTCAAGATTTAATTCAAAGTAGTTTCTAAATGCACTGGGCTAGAAGATTGTAACACAGCGAGTATAGGGAATGATCTTTAATATGACTTACTCTTTATTTTTCACTTTTGAAATATTTATTAAAGTTATTTATTTGCTTAGCATATAATAATTAGCTGCTTCTAATATATGCTGTGCAATTTTTTTTTTCGTGTAATATCATTTAATAAGTTTCTAAAGAATAAATTTCTCTTAAGTATTGTTCTATACACACATAGAAGTTTATTACGTATTAAGACTAGTTGATCCCATGTAAATTATACGCTGACCAAACGGTACAGTGGTTAGCGTGCTAGCTTCTAGACAGCGAGGTTGCGGGTTCGAGTCCCGTGTTAGGCATGGGTGTTAGTGTTGCCTTGTCTAATGACTAATGTTTCGGCACATTATAGCCCTCGTGTTGCTGACGGCGCCAGATAATCTGAGAACAACCAACCCATGTAAATTATGGAAAAGAGGCTGCACATGTATGAATATCTTTTAAAAGCTAAAAAGGCATAAAGTGAAATTGTCTAGCGAGGCACAGTATTCAACAAGTATTTAAATAAATTAAACTTTTAATTTTACATTGTTCCTACGCTAATTTTTTACGTGTTTTTTTTTTTTTTTTTTTTTTTTGAAAAACAGGCTATTTACAATAACTACTTTTAAACGAGTTATGCAAATTAGTTTCTAACACATTATTTACAACAATTTTAAAATGTGACTTTCAGTTTGATGTCAAGTAGAAAAACTTTTTTTTTTTTTTAAATTTAATAACATTTTTGCCGAGGGAACGCCGTTTCCCTCTTTTAAAGAAGTAAAAGGGACCGTCAATCCTCAACGTTCCCCCTCCAACTACAACAACCATATTCGTGCTACTTTTTTTGAAGTACATTACGTCGCAATTTTTTAAAAACGAATAAAAACATCCCATCATTTCATAACATAACTTTCTCGGCGTCGGATGGGGTGGGGGGTATATATCTCCCCTCTCTCCTCTGCTGATCCTTTAGTGAAGCCGTTAGAACGACAAGAACTCGCCCAAAGCTATCACTGTCGTCTTTACCAATCATCTTGGTACCGAGTTTGGCGTCGAGAAAATTCTTTGGCAAACTTCAATTGTCACACTCCGCCAGGAAATGAACTGCCACAGATCTCTCCCCCCCCCCCCTCTCCTTTCCCTTCCCCTTCTCTCCATCTTCTCATTGGTCCTTTTAAATTTCTTTCGAGGGGGGGCAAAAGTAATTAATTGTTTGCCATCCTAATGAGCCGAGGGAGTTAATTGTGCGGTGTGGTTGCTTGGCGAGTAAAAGGTCAAATGGCCTTCTTGGCGCGAAAAGGCTGGCTCCTTTACCTTTGGGAAACTGTCTTCTGAAACAAAGTTCTAATCTTTAAGGGGAAAAAATAAGAATGTTTCGTTATTTTGTTTATTGGCTAGAAAATGGTAATGGATGTTTGAAGTAAATTTGCAAATTTTGCATAACGATTTTTTTAATTATCTTCCATACTGGTGAGTACTGTAATTATCTTAATAATCTATATTAGTTTTAATCTAATAGATTTTTTTTTTACAAAATTACAACTTATGTAATTCCCAAATTTAAAAAATCTCGAAAGTGTCTGCACAACCTGTGGTTCGTATATTATAGTATTCATTTCAATAACTAAATTGACTGACATATGGAAGCTGAATACCCGTACTTCGGTTACGGAATTTTACCATGGGCATTTTACCAATCAAAAGGCATTCATGCATTCCTCATCTTGGATGTTCGATCCTGTTTTGACCCCTGAAAATTGGTTTTATTGAAATCGAATACCTTACTTTATCTATGATGTTTTGCCCTTGTTGACATTTGTTTCAAATCTTATAACTGTGACTGTATTGGAAATAGTGTATAGGGATATGCCTCGCGTGGAACGTTTTGAAACCCATTTCAACCCTTTAAAATTAGGTAATATCGAGATCGAAAAAGCTTACTTTTTTCTGTTTCCCTTTGCTGATATTTGTAAAACCAAATTACAGAGTTGTCACTACAATGGAGGTGGAATTCGTTTGGAAAGTTTAGAGCCCCTTTCGACCTTTTAAAATTAGTTAATCGATATTGAAATAGCTTACTTTGTTGACACATGTTTCCAAATTTTCAGAGTTGTGATTTCTTTGAAAGTGGGACATTGCTCTATTCTTCGTATCGAATGTTTCAACCCTTCAAAATGAGTTAATTGAGATCGGAATAACTTCATCTCTGCTTTCCCTTGGTACCATATTTTAGAGTTGTGATTTTATTGAAAGTGGGGTAATGGGATAATCCTCATTTGGAAACTTTTGACCAGTTAATCAAGATCGGAATTGTTTACTTTATCTGTATCTAGGTATCAAATTGGAGTAGTGACTATATTAAAAGTGGGATATTACTCGTTTGGATTGTTTCGACCCTTTAATATTTGCTAACCAAGATTTCTATTTTTGCCTTTGTTGACTTTTGTACCAAATTTCAGAAGTGTGACTAAATTGAGGGTTCCCACGGTCATTGAAAGTCATTAAAAGTGCTTAATATTTTTTAACTTGTTTTCAAGGCCTTGAAAGTGCTTATAGGTGCTTAAAAATCATTGAAAATGCTTAGAGGTCCTTAAAAGTCCTTAATTTTTGCGAATGTTGTGTGTCCAACTGCGAAAGTTATAAAAATACTACTCGGACTTGCTATCCCCGCGAGATCACCACTTATCTGCATTGCATTGGAATTCTCTGACATATTTGTGTTACGCATCCACCAACTTGTAATTTTTTGGTAAAATATACTTTATTAAAAATTTATACATAGACATTATGCCTGAAAACAAATTTTCAAAGGTCCTTAAAAATATTAGTTAGGTCCTTAAAAGTCATTAAAAAGTCATTGATTTTCATGCTGTAATTTGAGTGGGAACCCTGATATTGTAAATGGGACATTGGGATATTACTAGTTTGGAACGTTTCAACTCCTTTTCGACCCTCAAAAATTGGTTAATCAACATAGGAATAATCGATTTTTTTCCCCCTATGCTTTCCTTTGTTGCAATTTATATCAAATATCAGAGTTGTGGCTATAGTACAAGTGGGACGTTTGAATATTCCACGTTTGGAACGTTCGACCATTTAAAACTGGTTAAGGGACATCGATATAGTTTACATTTTTTATTCTTGCCTTTGTTGACGTTTGTACCAATTTTCAGTTTTGTGAATTCATTGGAAATAGAACATTGGTATATTCCTTTTTATTACGTTTACTTACGTTATACTAAACTTCAACTTAACTTGACATCACTAGACGGTAGATAGTCACAGTGCTCATAAATCATTTAATCAATTTTGGCGGCGTGAAAGCATAATGTTTGCCAAACCACAACCCTGTAGAGAACAAAAGGCTATAAGGTTTGGCGAGAATTATGTCTTCACTCCGCTAAAATGGATTAACTGCCTATGAGCACTTTGAAGATCTATCGTCTTGTGATGTCAAGTTAAGTTGGAGTTTAGTATAGTATATTACGTTTTGACCCCTTTTCGACCCTTTAAAATTAGTTAATCGATACTGAAGTAGCTTATTTTTTCGATGCTTGCCTTTGTTGACATTTGTACCGAATATCAGAGCTGTGGTTAAATTGTATGTGGGCTATATGAAGATTACTTGTTTGGAACATTTGACTCCTTTTCTAGCCCTTAAAGTTGGTTAATCGATATCAGAATAGTATATTTTTTCTGCATTTGTTCTTTTTGACATTTGCGTCAAATATCAGTGTTGTTACTACAATAGAAGTGGTACATTCAAATATCCTTCATTTGGAACGTTAGATCCCTTTTCGACCCCTTTAAAGTTGGTTGATAGAGATCGGAATAGCTTACTTTTTCTATGTTTGTCCTCGTTGACATTTGTACCAATTTTCAGAGTTTTGACCATATGAGAAGTGAGAGAATTAGTGATGAGTGAGTGAGGGCTTTGTCTTTTTTTATAAAGAGTTAGAGATGGCTTAGAATTTAGGAATATTCCAACAAAATTCTATGTTTTTAGTTTGGTTCTCTAAGAATCATTATATTAATGTTTTAAAATCATAATTGGATAAATTTCTACTTTTTCAAAGATCAAGAAATAATCAAAACTATTGGTGTGGAACATCACAAACTTTCACTTTCACTATATTACTCGTAACTGCTTAGAAACTTTGTATGAATTATCGTGACTTTCATTTCGTGTTTTTATATTTTAATTTAATTTTTTTTTAATTGCTAAATTGAAGAATTTGAATTATTATCGCGTCAAGTTGACCTTTGTGTTTGCTTAACAATAAATGTATAGCAGAAAATAGTCATCATATATCTGAACTTTAAGTTCTATTTGAGATATTAAAAACTAGATAAATAATGGACAATTCTCGCATTTTTTAAAAACGAGTGAAATTAGTTTATATTTATGAAAAATTTCTTTCTGATTCCAAATATTTAAACAAAAGTTCTTTAAAAAAAAATAGTTACTTAAATATTAAGAAAAGAAAATGTCTCAAACCCGTGCCAAAACCAGTCCGATCAAAACACTCAACAAAATTCGTCCAGATTTCTACAGTTACTATGGTTATCAGAAGTTTCTGCCAAATAGTTGGCGTTGGTAGACCATTGCCACATTCCGTACAGGTTGGCGTGATTTGCGAGAAACTTGTAAATCTGATTTCCGCTGCTACATTTCAAGCCAAGATGTTTGCGAAGCCCTGACGTCACATTCAGTGCCAGCGGAATGAATCGCTTTCTCGCTAACGTCTAGAAAATTAACTTTGTTCGCAAATTAAAAAAAGAAAAAGCGCATTGAGCAGAAATGTTTGTGTTTTTTGGCCTTTTCGAAACATTTAGAATTGAATAAAAAAAAATATAAAAATGCGGGAATTATCTATTATTTGAATCCCAATATCTGGTTTAGACTATAGTTAAAGATGTACGGGTCGCATGCTGATGTATTTGCTGCTGAGATTAAAAATAAAAACTGACGAAAAATCTGTTCATGACACTTTAAAACTTTAGCAGTGGGTGTATGTCGTCACACGCATGATTTATTACAAATATATATTTTCTCCGGATTTTTTATATCACGTGCTTATATTTCATTAAGCTAACATTAACATAGAAAATTTTAAAAATCCTTCCTTTTTCAACCTCTCCTCGGGGGTTCAACCAACCAACCAAATTTTAAAAAGAAAAATTCTGCCCGTCTGACTGGAAATGAATTGCGATTCTAAAATTCCACTAGAAGTTCCGGAAAGAGTGACTGGAAGTCAATTCCTTAAGCTATTTGGGCATGTGGTTGGTTGGGTAAAGAAATAATTGTGTAAATATATGGTTTTCATTGTGAAAAGACATTTCATTTGGGAGGATGTTGAGAACGTCTGAAAAGACATTACAAGAACGATTTTCATAAAAATCGTTCGGTCCGTTTTTGACAATTGCTAAAAAACATAAATTTTTTAAAGGCACATAAACTTTTGCTCTTGTGCAATTTTGACAAAATCTTTATTGTCACGTCATACGAGTATTACTAACTTGTATACCAAATATAAACATCATACTGTGATAATGTTATTCACAGACACACAAAACATTTTCTAAAACCTTTTTTGGGGATCGTAACCTTCTAAAACTTGGTGATCACCAAAGCAAAACTCGACATCGATTTTTTTTTTACCCTAATTCAATACTTTTATAATCTTGTATTACATATCTGTTAATTGAAAGCAATTCTAAGTTATTTTCTTTCATCAAATTTACATACAATTAAATAGACCTTAAATCAGGAAGGATCATCCTTAAAATTGCCTCTCCTGAGTCAAGTAATTGTCCATTCGCTTAGGAGAAAATATTTTAAAAGCCTAATTTGATCTCCAATGGTTTAAGATATCACGAATAGAATGAATGCCATTTCACTGGGAAATAAATATTATTTTGTACTAATTTTTTAAGGTACTTGCCGAAATAATAATAATTAAAATTTATATATATATATATATATATATATATATATATATATATATATATATATATATATATATATATATAAAAATTATTTTTTTATATTATAATAAAGGGTGATGAAAGTATTTTCATACGGTATTCAGCCAAAAAAAATTGTGTGGTATTTTTTGCATTTTTAAGCGATTTGGTACTTTCCGAGTTCAAAAAGTAGTCTTGGGAAAAAACGTTTGTTAATTTGCCTCTGGTTAGCTTAACACCCGAACGGATTAACTTAAAAGGTTCATTTTTGTGTAAGAGTTAGTGGTGACCTGCCATTCAAGTTTCTGTCAAAATAGCGCATGCGCACAAGGTAACTCCCCTTAAAAAATATATCTATTTTTCACAGTAGTAATGCCTTTTTAGGTGTTTTAAAGATCCCCACCTCCAAAATTCACTTAGAAATTCTATAAAAGCGTAAAAAAGTTGAAAAACGAAAGCTTGTAAAGCATAGTCCCCTTCCTCCGACCAAACGGTATAGTGGTTAGCGTGCTGGCTTCTAGACCGCGAGGTTGCGGGTTCGAGTCCCGTGTTAGGCATGGGTGTTTGTAAATGTATGTTGGCTTGTCTAATGACGAATGTTTCGGCGCATTATAACCTTCGTGTTGCTGACGGCGCCAGATAATCTGAATACAACCAACCATAGTCCTCTTCCCTTGAGCATTGCCAATCAACAACTGTTCCTCCTTTGTCTCAGGTACTAGAAAGGAATAATGTAATAATGATCATCAAATATTTCTCCAATCTTTCTAAGTTGTCAATGTAATAAATATCGCTCTACTTGCTTTTACCAGTATTATAGTGTAATTGAAAGTTAACCAATGTTCCACATCTCTAGTTTTAATTTTTTCTCCCCCTCACAAACTGTGCTTAGATAGATCACTTCACTTTTCCTGATGCTCAATAATGCTATTGAAGCGGTAATGCCATTGCGTATCTTCCCCAAATTCAAAAATCTGTTATGCAATGCTGGCATTCATCCACTCGCTTTCACAGGAAGGGATAACTTATTTCCCGATTCCTTGCAGCGTGTCACTTGTCTCTATAAAGTATGTTTTCTTCTCTATTTCTTGAGGAAAAAGTTCTAATTTTTTCGATACATGCTTATTTTTCAAACTCTTCTATTTTACATTTAGCTTAAACAAGTTACATTTGATATTTTCTACGAGAAGGACTATTTTTAAAAAATTATTTATACCATCTTCGATTTTGTGTATGGCGAGCAAAATATTCGGTTGGTTGGTTGTTTTCAGATTATCTGGCGCCGTCAGCAACACGAGGGCTATAATGCGCTGAAGCTTTCGTCATTAGACAAGCCAACATACATTTACAAACACCCATGCCTAACACGGGACTCGAACATGCAACCTCGCGTTCTAGAAGCAAGCACGCTAACCACTATTCCGTTTGGTCGGATAAAATATTCGGAGGGACCTACGTCATCCAATGAATCTGAAACTTGGCAGATAGACTGATTTTCGATAAGAATGTGTTGTGTCAAGTTATTGGGGAAAAAACTGGTAATTATCGTTGTTTTTCTTCGTAGTAGTCAAACACTTTGAAAACTCGATCTGAACTCAAAATGGCTAAAAGAAGTTGCAATTCTACAAGAGAGTTAATAATGCACACAAATCACTACTACAACTTCTGGATAGTTCTTCGACTTCAAGTCAATAACAAAGAAGGTTTAATAATCACTATAGTGATCTATGCCAGCAACTTCCCCCAAGTCCAGATAAAATTTGTTTGTATTGGACTAAAGTGTTTCACACTAAATCAACTCGCTTTAAAATCGCCTGGACTATTCCTAGTTGACATTAAAAAATTGCCTAAACCCATTTTCGATTTGTTACTAGTCACTATATTTGAACGTTGCTCAAAATTCTAAGAACAGCTTCAAAATCCAAAAAGGTACACTATGCCATTTTTAACTCGGTGCACTTTTAGTTCTTCGAGTGAAACATTACATTTCTCTATCACAACAACTTAAACTCCTTCTTTTGTGTATATTTTGACTAAGATAGTGCGCACACGTTATTTTCCCCCACTCGAAAACACCATCAAGAGAAACACTTCTTCATTAGCCGAATGTCCGCCATTGAATCACCCTGCTTTTAAAAGTGTGCCGTATTCTTGGTACACTGCGATTCGAAAAGAACAGCTTTTTTTGCTTTTTTTTTCGAAGGGTATTTCAAGCTCCAACAGACGAAACAATAATACGACAGTTTATGTGAAGTTTGAAGCTGTGAGTCTTTAAGGGATGGGCTGCGAAAAATACTCTATAAATAGTTTAAATTGTTAACCAGTACTATCTTGAGAAGTCAGGTAAAAGTAATCTGTATCTTCATGTTTCTTCATGGGAAAACAGTTAGTCACCAGAATGAGTCTACTCGACACGCATGGTTTTGTCTTCCTTTACTTAAAATACGCTTTATTTTGAGAAATGAACGGGAATATTTAGAGTTAGGCGTTAAAAGCTATTGTAAATACATTTTTAAAAGTGTATAAGTTGTTTGCAGCCTCGGCTGTTCGTAGGTTTTACGACGCCTAAAAATATTTAAAACCTATTAGTGAACATTCAATTATAAAACACTGAGACTTAAGCAAAGAATAAACCAAGTAGTTTTCCGGTATGAACTTCAAAGTCTTAAAGGACCGGCAAGAACTTGCGTTCTCTTTTCACACTTTCATTAACTTGTAGAGACAACAAAGATCATTCAAGAATCGATTCCAAGGCAAGGCATCCACAAGGCGGAGTCCGCAACTATTGGCGTTACGGCCTTATTACACCTTATCACACGGCCTTGTTATTATTAACTCGAGTGGTGAACGCGCGCCTTCTGGTCACTGCTGTTCCTCAATATAACAAACTCCATAGTATTACATGTTTGGCTTCGAGTGACTTGCCTGAGCGACTGGAGCGGTGGCGTGCGTTCACCACTCGAGTGGCTCTGTATAATAAGGCCCTTGGACAAAAGCAATTGCCATTGTCCAAGAGAAGTTTCAGGGTTTTGAAGTAATCACCATAAACTTTACAACTGGTTTATTGATTCCACTACGGTGTTCTACGTGGTGGTGGTGGTGGTGGTAGTAGTAGTAGTAGTAGTAGTAGTCGTTCTGCTACGTTTGAAAAAGAAAAAAAAAACCGTGTGTGGTACTCGTATGCAGATTGGTCATAATATACCTTCACCAATAGACGAGCCATCTAGTTACCCTAGTGATCTATGATTGTGCCTGAGAAAATATACTTCAAAGTATGCGCTCGAAAGTGAAAACAAACAAGTTGAAGAGTAACACTTATTATTCCTATTTGTTCGCTTTAGCACACGTTTTTTGTCGACACTCTTTCGTTAGACGGGTATCAGATAAAAACCGCGCCCACCTGATGGCTGTATGTTTAACACCTGGCCTCGAATGTCAAAGGAGCCGGATTTGAATCCCGGGTTAGGCATGGATGTTCGTTGTGGTTCGGAATCCACGTTAAAGAGGTCCCGAACCCGTTACTGTGCATAGAAATATGGCGTTGAGCGTACAAACTAACCAGATAAAAACTGCCAAATTGCCATTGATAACTCATTCAAACTAACTACCATTCATA
Organism: Linyphia triangularis; assembly: GCA_963978545.1. NCBI lineage: Eukaryota > Metazoa > Arthropoda > Arachnida > Araneae > Linyphiidae > Linyphia > Linyphia triangularis. Next base: position 9,417,843 of record OZ021722.1, on the reverse strand, counting down.
TGCTTTATAATTCCTCTAACAAATTGTAAACATTTAGGCTTCGGGATACATTTACGCGACATTTTAGAGGAAGTCCTAGTAAAGATCATACCTTATACTCGCTGTGTTACAATTTTCTAGCCAAGTGACATTTGGTGAATAGGAACGAAAAACATCACTTCAAATGAAATGATGTAAATTGTTTTCATTTAATGCCGATCTATTATAAATGAAATTTAAGATAGCAAAAGATAAAACTAGGTGGAGCCACTGCATATACATTGGCATAAGGATTTCAAATATAAAATAAAATATATTAGACGCTGTTTTCGAGTTCATCATTTCATGAAGTGATCATTTTCTTACCTACTCACCAAATTTCAAAGTTTTATGCAAAGTAGTTTCTAAGCGCACTGGGCTAGAAGATTGTAACATAGCGAGTATAGGGAATGATCTTTACTATATGACTTCCTCTTAAGCTATTAATTTAACACTCTTAAAGACTTCGCAGCTCTTATCAATCACTACTTCTAGAGTTAAATTTCGAAAAACAATCGCAATTAAGGAATGCATTAAAGCCGAGGTACCCCAAAACTATTTTAAGTGCAACTTGTATCTACCAGGGTTCCCACGGTCATTAAAAGTGCTTAATATTTTTGAACTTAATTTCAAGGCCTTGAAAGTTCTTGAAAATGCTTAGATGTGCTTAAAAGTCATTGAAAATGCTTGGAGGTCCTTAAAAGTCCTTACTTTTTGCAGATGTGGTGCGGCCAAATGCAAAATTTATAAAAATGCTATTTATAAAAAAAAAAACTCGGACTTGCTATCCCCACCTGACAGCTACACATCTGCATCGTATCGGAATTCTCCAACACATTAGTATTAAACATCCACCAACTTTTAGCTTTTTTGGTAGAGTATACTTTATTAGATATTTATGTATAGACATGAGGCCTGAAAACAAAATTTTCTACAGTCCTTAAAAACATTATTTAGGTCCTTAAAAGTCATTGAAAAGTCATTTATTTTCATTCTGTGATTTGACGGTATAGTGGTTAGCGTGCTAGCTTCTAAACCTCGAGGTTGCGAGTTCGAATCCCGTGTAAGGCATGAGTGTTTGTAAATGTATGTTGGCTTGTCTAATGACGAATGTTTCGGCGCATTATAGCCCTCGTGTTGTTAACGGCACCAGATAATCTGAAAACAACCAACCAACCATTCTGTTATTTGAGTAGGAACCCTGTCTACATCAGAATTCTTTTTATTCAGGGATGACCACAACTTAATGTCAGTTGCAACAATTTCATCGGCTGCTATTGGGCAAATTGAAAACAGAAAACAAAATTTAAAAAAATATGGTACATGCTTTGTTGTGATTTTGTAAGGCAGTTACTTGATTAGCTTATGACAGCCTTAATTACATTTATAACATTATTACTAATTTTATTTAAAATGCTTATGAAGGAATGTTTTAGTCTCTTTAAATTGAAATGAAAGCGATACATAAAGTTTACTTTTAGTGTATTTTATCCTTAATAAAGATATTTGGTATGTTACTTCGCCCATTCTTTTGTTTACTCCTAAAAAAAAAGTTAATGACATATGAGAGCACGGGAAGATGATTAATTATGCTCGTTTTCATGGTGATTATGCGCGACAAAAACTTCTATTTAAGATTTCCCTCAAGATTACTTTGTCTTAAAAGATGCTTGTATGCAATATTTTCTGTACAATATCACTTTTCTCAGCTGGCTATTTTCCAAAGGGAAAAATCATTTCATATTATTCCCCTTATTATCTTTCAGAAAGTAACTTTAGGTCAAAGGACAGTTATTCTTGTTTTTCTGAATCACTTACGCTTTTTCTCTATTTTCTTTTATATGAGCGCTGTGATATTTTGTTACTCCATTCATGCTACATTTCAGACATTTTCAGTTCCAGATAATATAAAAGTAAATGTTGTTGTTGTTGTTTTTTCGTTTTTTTTTTTTTTTTTTTTTTTTTTTTTTTTTTTTTTAAATCGCTACTTTTATGCTACTTTTTTCGACCTGGAATAATTCCTTTAAAAGGAAGTCTTAGTAAAGATAATTCCCTGTATTGGGAGTATGTTACTATCTTATAGCCCAGTGCATTAAGAAACTACTTACTCACCAAATTTCAGGGTTTTATAGTAAGTACAAAAATGATCTCTCAATGAAATGTCACAAATATTTGTTTTTCCGTTTTCGTAAAATATATATATATATATTGCAATAAAGCCAATTCAACACCAGGGCCGCTACCGTAGAATGTCATAAATCTAAACAATCTAATGTTTGTGCGTATTGTTATCATTTGCATTGATAATTTCGTTGTGAACGTCGTAAAAAAAATAACTTAAAATTACCAACTTCATTTAAAAAAAAATAAAGTTATCTTCAAATTTTAAATACTTTGAAAATTCTCCAATTAATAATAGATTCGTGTTCCAGTAGAATTTTCTTTTATTCTAACAGTAGTTTGAATTGCGTTCCATCAAAAGTCCAAAAATAAAGCGGAATAGCAAACGTTAAAATCTTTTTATTATTCCTATTGTTATTTAAATTTAATTATTTAAATTTAATTATTTAAATTTTATTATTTAAATTTTATTATTTAAATTTTATTATTTAAATTTTATTATTTAATTTTTATTATTATTTAATTTTTATTATTTAATTTTTATTATTATTTAATTTTTATTATTATTTAATTTTTATTATTATTTAATATTTATTATTATTTGATTTTTATTATTTGATTTTTATTACTTAATTTTATTATTATTATTATTATTATTTAAATTTTATTATTATTATTTAATTTTTATTATTATTATAATTTAATTTTTATTATTATTATTATTTAATTTTTATTATTATTATTTAATTTTTATTATTATTATTATTTAATTTTTATTATTATTATTATTTAATTTTTATTATTATTATTTAATTTTTATTATTATTATTTAATTTTTATTATTATTATTTAATTTTTATTATTATTATTTAATTTTTATTATTATTATTTAATTTTTATTATTATTATTTAATTTTTATTATTATTATTATTGAATTTTTATTATTATTATTGAATTTTTATTATTATTGAATTTTTATTATTATAATTATTATTTAATTTTTATTATGTATGTTTTATTTTTATTGTGTAATTTTTAATGTTATTATGTAATTTTTATTCTTATTTTATTGTTATTTTATTACTATTATTAATTTTTTATTATTTAATTATTATTTTTTAATTATTATTATTTAATTATTATTTTTTAATTATTATTTAATTATTATTTTTTAATTATTATTATTTAATTATTATTATTATTTAACTTTTTTATTTTTATTTAATTTTTATTTTTATTATTTAATTTTTATAATTATTATTTTTTTTTTTTACAATTCTTTATTTGATTTTGTTATCTTTTTACCCTTGTTCAGTTCTTATATTTGAAAGTGAGTTTTGTTTTCTAGGCACCGGTTCCTTCGGGCGAGTCGTCTTGTGTCGTCGCAAGAAAGACAGTCGGTACTACGCTATGAAGATTCTCGAAATCTCTGACGTCATCCAACTCAAACAAGTCGACCACGTCAAGAACGAAAAGTCCCTTCTAGTCCAAGTCCAGCACCCTTTCATTATAGAACTGTGAGTTGCATTCCGCTTACCCTACAGGGTGCACCCGATAGAACTTGTCACATTTGAAAAATATATTTTAAGTAATAATAATAAATAAATTGAAAGAAGATAGAAATGTACTGTTTTCTGCATTCTACTTGGCCAACTACGGTATTTTTTCTATCAATTCTCAAAAATAGTTACAAAGCTTGCCAACAGATGGCGCTGTAGAAAGATTTAAAAAAAATTATCTGAACATGTTGCAAAAACTACAAAACGATGTTTCAATTGTTCCATGTTTTTGCTGAAAATGGTGTTTGTTTTGAAAGCATCGTATTATTGTTTACAATTTGTTTAGTTTTTTTAAATCAACAGCTGTATCTTTTGGTGAAATTTGTAATTATTTTTAATAGTTGATGGGATAAAATTCTCCATTTTCCCGAGTACAAGTTGAATTCTTTTTTGGGACACCTTGTATTCGATTCATGCTTATTACCCCTTCATTTCGTCCTTAATTCCTTTTAATTGTTATCATTAACTGTGTTATTTATCCTCCTTGGTGTTTTCTAATGTGTTACACGCTTAACCATCAGTTTTAAATATCTTAGGTATCACACTCTTAAGGTATACGTATAGGTTTCAACATTTTTTTTTTTAATTTTCAATTTAAAAATTACACCTTTGCACCTTGAAAAGTACATTATTTGTTAAACTGTTTTCAATAAAAAAAAATTAATTTCTTCAATTTTAATAATTAGTTAACATTTAATCAATTAATTAGGCTAATTTCGAACGGTAATGACAACAATTCTAATTAACTCACAGATAAAATTTTGGTGTTCAATAATAAGGAATACCCTCTGCTCTATGTTTTGACCCTATTAACAGAATTTTACAGTGTGTATATTTTGTGATATCTTGCTTTAACTGAATCTACTAGAAAAATCCAAGTTTTTTTATACAGAATCTTATCTTTATAATTCAATTAAAAAAATATATATATTTACAAATCACTTAGTATTTAGGGTCAAAACATTCAACAATGTATGCAGATTATATAGCAAAAAATAAATTTCAAAAACTATTATTTAAACTGGAGTTATTACTGTTTAAATGAAATGCCAAATAGAAAAAACTACAATCTGAGAATAACTTTTAAAAAAGTATTTTTTATATAAAAAAACTGTTATGATTATATATTTCCTTTTTAGTATGCTCCTCCATCATAGGGTTTCCTTCTTTTGTGTTTTTATTTTGCTTTTGTTTTTTACGGCCTTACAAATCTCCCCGATTTTTGCGATTTGAAGCCTATACGTATACCTTAAAAGGTAATTAGAAATAATTAAAATGAACTTATTTTCAGATAAATTAGAAAACATGTTTCATTACACGTACAATTAAATTTAAATTTCTTATTCTCTTTGCTCTGGGTTTTGTATTGGGGACTTCCTGGTTAACAGCTTGTTAAAAATCAGTTAAATTCGGGTAAATTTCAGCATTCCCAGCTAAAACGCGTTATCGCACATGTTCATCTATGGAATGTTCTAAATACACGTGAAAGTTTCAAACTAATTCCTTAAATTTAAATATTAATATGACTAGCTGCGTGGCCACGCGTTACAGAAATGCGTCCATGTGTATAAATTCTAGATTTTGACTCTTGTTACATAATTCCTTCGCTTACCCTACCTCTCTCCCGAGAACGAATTTTGTTTTGATATTTGCTCTGTTAATACAAAACTTTTCCCATTTCTGAAATACTCTCAACACCAAATTCTCAACATCAAACTGCTTGAAAATTGTATAAGAATAAAGTACGAATAAATTAATCAAGATAAGAAATATTTTAGTCTGCCAGGGGGGGAAGAAATTAACGAAACTGTTTGAAAATCGACTTTGAAAAAGCTGAATTAAATCCGATTACCAAATATGTCATAACTTGCCAAAATATAAACTTCCTTTTTACTTTCAATTACCCATATAAAAAAAATAAAAAAAGCGATTTTTTTTTTTTGCATTTCTCCACCTTTTGGAACATCCTGATTTCAAAAAAAGTGGTCTAGAAAAAATGTCTCTGTGTGCGTGATCAGCATAACTCCCGAACAAATTGACCTACGATGTTCAAATTTGGTGTGCTGTTTGGTGTTGGCCTTGGGACCTACCATTAAAGTTTTAGTCGAAATCGCTCATTCTTATAAGGCTGAAATCATGACAAAATCATGTTTTCAGCAATTGCTACAAAACGGCTCTAACGAGACCTAAAAAAATAAAAAATAAAAAGTTTCTCAAATGACATTTGTCGAAAGGGGTCAGTCGATAAGAAAATAGCAAATTAAAGTTTCACGCTTGCGCACGCACCTTAATTTGATGCGATCTGTAAAACTACTTTTTCTGCATTAAGAGTGTTCGAACAGGAAAGTAGGGTATATCCGACAACGGGTTCCCACGGTCATTGAAAGTCATTAAAAGTGCTTAATATTTTTTATCTTGTTTTCAAGGCCTTGAATGTGCTTGAAAATACTTAGAAGTGCTTAAAAGTCCTTGAAAAGTCCTTAAACAGAGTGGCCATAGAACCGGGAAAACCTGGAAATCAGGGAAATGTCAGGGAGCTTTCTGATTCTGGAAAAAATCGGGGAAATGTCAGGGAACTTTTTAAAATTTCATGAAAATCAGGGAAATTTTGTATTGTTTAAGGCACATTTATCTATATTTTGGCGCTATTTACATGGAGATTTGTAGTGGTAAGCCATTAGAAGTTTAATGTTGCGGAATAATTTAAACTTTTCATTACCAGCAAAACTATTTTTTAAAAAATTGCATATTATCTCTTTAGCATACATGTTCTATTAGATCAGGGTGTCTAGACATCTGGAAAACCTAAGAAAATTGGGGAAATTTGAAAAAAAGTTTGCCCTAAAATCAGGGAAATTTTTAGAAATCTGTTAGGGAAATCAGGAAACTTTTTTTCCTGAATTTTGTGGCCAACCTGTTTAGGGCTTAAAAGTCCTTAATTTTTGCGAATGTTGTGTGCCCAACTGCAAAAGTTATAAAAATACAACTCGGACTTGCTATCCCCGCGAAACCACCACTTATCTGCATTGCATTGGAATTCTCTGACATTTGTATTACGCATCCACCAACTTGTAACTTTTTTGGTAGAATGTACTTAATTAAAAATTTATACATAGACATTATGCCTGAAAACAAATTTTCAAAGGTCCTTAAAAATATTAGTTAGGTCCTTAAAAGTCATTAAAAAGTCATTGATTTTCATGCTGTAATTTGAGTGGGAACCCTGGACAAGTCTTTCTCGGGAGGAAAAAAAAATTATTTGTCTATTTATAATTGGCCGCCATAAGAAGTTGTTTTAAAACAAATAATTTCAAGAAATTCAAAACAAATGAATTGTTACGAATTTTTGTATATTTGTAAATATTTCGTAGTGTTAATTTTGTAAATAGGAAAATTTATGTACATCTCGCATAAGGCAGTGCAATAGTTCGTCTTAGCTTGGTTTCCCTGCAATATGGGTCTTGATGCTTGATAACGAGTTTTACAGAGATAACGCTGGAAAACGAGTTTTACAAGGAGCAGGGCATTTAACATTATGGTAATGGCAATCTCGCCAAGTTGGCAATTGTTTTGGCGACTAATTTTTGTCGCCAAATTTGGTGAGAAATCGCCAAATATCGCCAAACTTGGCGATCATTTGGCGACATTTTCGGTCCCCATGTACATGTATAGGACTTTTCGACTACGATCTGGAAAGTTCTCCAAATATCTACCTCTAGAAGTTTCAAGAAGATTCACCTCCCTATATAAGACCGAGAGATACGGTGATCGAGTTAGTTGAGTCAGTTAGTTGACTAGAGTTATCGGGTTAGCTGTCTCTCAGCGAGCATTCAGAGAGTTCCGAAAGTGAAACTGCATTGCATTGTCTTTTGCGGCGATTTAGCAGTTGTGTGTCAAGTTTAACTGCTGTTTTGTGCTCTATTGTTGTGAAAAGAGCTGTATTGAGTCTACTAGAACGAGAAGTTCTGGAGTTGTAAGAGAATCTGCGAAGATTTATATCGGAATAAATTTCTGCAAGTTTTGATCTGCTTTGGCTTCAAATCTTTCGAACCCGTCCACACAACAGAATAAATAAAAGCTAAATGTTATAAGAAAAATCTCTATAGCATTTATATTAACTCGACGCAATCGACTTCTTAGGACTCGCACTCTTTACTGGTTTTCACTTAAACTCTTCACTGAATCCACGATAGACGAACAATCACCAAGTAATCAATTTGTGGATTTTTCCATACACACGCGTCTTCTAGAAGGTTAAATTATTAGCTCCCAATATAAGGACATTTTGGTCAACCAAATTAATTTTCTTAAAAACTATCTAAATTCCGGATTTTTTTATTTTTTTTTAACTCTTATGTTTCGAAATTTACTTTATGGAATAATTTCTTATTTAATATGAAATCTTTCTTAGTGTATCAGGTTTTTCAAATACTTAGGTACTTTTCTTAGCTAAGAAAAGTACCTAACTACATACGAGTTATATTTTGCCTTTTCTCTCAATATATTATTCATTTGATATCCAATGCAATCTAATAAACAAAACATTTAATATTTGGAAATTACAAAAAAATTGACAGCGAAAAAATCTTTTTCGAACTTTTACGAAATAAGTATACGGCTCTTTCATTTCTTTTTAACTCTTTGGAAACCAAATATGTTAAATGATCTTCGAAATTTTAAAGTTTTTTGGCAAATTTTTCTTAAATTTTTCAAATTTGAAGTAGTTTTGAAAACTATATTGAGAAATAAATAAATCTCGGACTCTTATTGCGAAGGACATTCTTTGCAAATTGATCACAGTAGAATTAATCCAGAGGGCGAGCCCCTTCGAAGTTAAACAACTAACTCTGAATCTATAATAATAGAACAAGCTGTCAGTGGATCAATAGAAAGCTACTTAAAATTGGAGTAGAATTCGGAAATTTTTAACATAAGTAGTTTTGGCCTTCTAATTGTACCTATGATAAACAGAATGTTAACATTTCAATCAGTTCTTTTTTAATTTTTTTTCCAAAGTGACTTCAAATAGAGATACAGCTCTGAAATGTTCAGCATAAGTAGTTTAAGCCTTCTAATTGGACATTTGAAAAGCAGAATTTTAAACTTTTATTTAGTTCTCTTTTAATTAATTAATTAATTAATACATATTAGTTTTTAGTGAGTGAAATGAGCTTACGCTTACGCAGCAATGAACCTTTCAGCTAGCAAAGCAAACTCATGCTTGCATAGCAATGAACCTTTCAGCGAACAAAGCGAACTTATGCTTGCATAGCAATGAACTTTTCAACGAGTGAAGTAAGCCTGTGTTTATATGTTAATGAACTTTTCAGCGAACGAAGCGAGCTCGATTTTGCGAAGCTATGAACCTTCCTGCGAGCGAAGCGCTAAAAACTGGGACCTATACATCAATGACGGATTTCCGCAAAGCTGGGCCTCACAGCTAGCTAAAATATTGCACATGGTCAAATTTCGTAGTGAAGCACGGGTATTCAGTTAGTATATTATATACAGGTGGTTATCAAAATAATAGAAACATCCTATATTTGTAAGCAATCCGGTTTACTAATATAGCATAGGACCGCCTTTAGCCTGTAATACACCTTGAATTCGCCTGGAAATTGGCCGACCAAACGGTATAGTGGTTAGCGTGCTAGCTTCTAGACCACGAGGTTGCGGGTTCGAGTCAAGTATTAGGCATGGGTGTTTGTAAATGTATGTTGGCTTGTCTAATGACGAATGTTTCGGCGCATTATAGCCCTCATGTTGCTGACGGCGCCAGATAATCTGAAAACAACCAACCAACCAACGCCTGGGAATGGAATCATACAAGTGCTGAATAGTATTTAGTGGAACATTGTACCATTCTTCATTTCTTTTTATACATTACAGTCCATTTCAAATGCCGCCGGTCTCTTGCAGTCGGCTTTTCCTACCGTCCATTATTTTGCTTTACTGATCTTGTCTTGCAGCGTTGTGTGTAAGCTGTCATGGCTTTAGAAACCGTACCTCTAGCCTCTTTGAAAATCTGTGAGGTCTGACATTTTACGCTTTTAAAAAAAATCTGAGTTATACAACTTCACTAAAGCTACCTCTAATACGTACCTTGATATATACTTTTTATATTAAAAAAAAAAAATTATTAGCTAAGATTATATTTTAACCCTTTGCACTCGTAATTATGCTTTAGAAAGTTAGCAAATAATACGGAATTTTTTTTCATGTTCAATCAAGATGAATTTTTTTGATGGATCAAAAATTTGAAAATATAGCTCCAGAATGCACCCCTTGACCTAGAATGTGAATGTGGCCACATAATATTTTATTTTTCAACGTGTCAAAATAATTTATTGAAACTACTAAGAATACTTAAGTATATTACACTACACAGCATTAACCCTTTGTATTCCGCTGTCCCCTCTCAGGGGACATCGTAATCTAGCATATTACTCGGATGTGCCCTCTCAGAGGACATTAAAGTTTATTAGTAATTACGGAGAATTAACTTTTTCCAGCACAACTTTTTGAAAAATACATGTTTCCCTGAAATTTTCTCTTGAAATGGCACAAGAAATCAAATCAAAATATGGCAAAATTACCAAAATATATATATTTAAAAAAAAACATTTCAGCGGGGTTTTGTGTCAAAAGAAAACTAGAGAAGTGTTGGTTCACGACCGTCCGAGCACTTTTCTGCGCCACTTGAAAGGAGCGATAAGGAATGGTTTGTCTATTGTTGGGTTTGTTGAAATTCACTGGCGCAAGGGAAACACTAGGGCTGAGCTGCTGGTAGCCGTCCAGAACGACGGTGTGCAAAAGGTTAAAAATCTAAAAAATGTAATAATATGAACAAACTATATAAATAATATTTAGGGGCGGAACGTAATGCCGGCACCTCCACCAAAGCAAATCAACTTAGAAATACTTCGAACAGAAATGTTTTGCTTAAGTTATCACAGTTTTCCCAATACAGATGCGATGTCCCCTGTGGGGACATACAAGCGCAATGGTAAAACGAGTGATGTTCCCCCATACGGGGACATACGAGTGAAAAGGGTTAATGCCAATAAAGCGCTTTCTATTATTTTGATAACCATCTGTAGCTTGTTCATGAGCTGCGAACAAATCGATTGTTACTTTCAAAGTAAAGATTTCGAGTTTCCTTGCGCCATGAAAACCAAAATCAACCAACCAATCCAAGTTAAAATCGGTGAATGCTCATACAGCAGCATATGAAATACTCGTGTAGTTATTCTCACCTGATGATTTTTTACTTTCAATTACCCATATGTTTACAATAGGTAATGAAAGTATTGCATTCAGATAAAAAAATTCGATATTTTATTGCAATTAGACACCTTTTGTAACGTGGTGAGTTGTCTAGAAAAAAAAAATTCTGAGTGTATGCTACTCCCGGGGTCAGCATAATTCCAGAGGGAAGTGACCTACGATATTCAAGTTTGATGTATGAATTAGTGATAGCCGTGGGATCTGTCATTAAGGTTTTCATCCAAATCGCTCATGCTCATAAGGTAGCTGTCATTGAAAAATTTATGTTTTTCCGCAAATGCCAAAAAACGGCTCGAACGACTGCGATCAAAATCGCTGTGATAATGCCTTTTAAGGTGCTCTAAGCATCTCCACCTCCGAAATTTTCGTATAAATGCGATTTAAAGGAGTAAAATGTTGAAAAACGAATGCTATGGTAGAGTTCTCTTTCCTTTAACATTCCTCATCAACGACTGTTTATCCTGTTTCTTACAAGAAAGGATATAATATTTATCAACAACAAAACAAAACAAAACAAAAAATCGCCATTTTGGCAAGAGTTTTTTTTCTTTTTCTTTTTTTCCTGCCACTATAATACTTATTGTCAAAAATATCTCCAAACTGTTCATTTTTTATTAATTAAGGATATTAGGAAAACAAAAAAGGTAAATTATACCAATCTATGACAACTTTAAATGCAGTGACCAGCATTAAATGCAGTTGAAAGTTGTGCAATGTTCCACATACCCAATTTTATCAACTGTCGTTCCCCTCATTAACCTTTCCTCTGCATATTAAATTTACACTATTCCCACCATCTCTTCCTAGGTTGTGGACCCACCATGACGATTCATGTTTATACATGCTGTTCGAATATGCTTGCGGGGGCGAGCTGTTCACTTACCTGAGGAACGCGGGTCGTTTCTCCGGCAGCACTGCCATGTTCTACGCGGCAGAGATCGTCCTCGCTCTCGACTACCTGCACAGGCTGAGCATCGCGTACAGGGATCTCAAGCCGGAAAACCTGTTGCTTGACAGGGACGGGCATCTCAAGATCACGGACTTTGGTTTCGCAAAGAGATTGCATGACAAGTAAGTAAATGGTTGCTTTACGGATTTGTACCAGTCCTTGAGGTCTGCTCAGTTAGAGTGCCGATCAAACGCTATAGTGGTTAGCGTGCTAGCTTCTAGACCGCGAGGTTGCGGGTTCCGAGTTCCGTGTAAGGCATGGGTGTTTGAAAATGTATGTTGGCTTGTCAAATGACGAATGTTTAGGCGCATTATAGCCCTCGTGTTGCTGACGGCGCCAAATAATCTGAAAACAACCAACCAACCTCAGTTAGAGTACCAGTGCTTGAGGGGTATTCCATCTTGCGTTTGGTTTTTATTGTGCTATAATAATATATTGAGTTGGCAAGAAAGTAATTTTTGTTTTTTAGTGTGAAATAAAATTCAATTTTTTTAATACAAAAAATGAACTTTAATCAGTCAAGTATCTTCCCTTCTTTACGATGACCTTTTTGCCATCTTTTTGGTTCCTGCATGATCCCGCCCTCATAGAACTTCTGGTCCTTATCAGCAAACAACTCATCCAAGTGCAATGTGAGATCATCGTTTTTACTGAAGTTTTTACCATTTAAAAAGTTTTGTAAACTTCAAAATAAATTATTATAATCCGATGGTGTAAGATCGGGGCTATATGGGGGATGCGACATCACTTCCCAACCAAGCTCCAATAATTTCATACGTGTTGCTAAAGATGTGTGAGTCTTCGCATAGTCGTGGTGGTACACGATTCCCTTGCGATTTGGACGATTCTGGTCTTTTCTCTTTGATTGCTTTCTACAATTCCATAAGTTGTTGGCAGTAAACATCTGAGATGATGGTTGAGTTGCTTAGAAACTGATCAAAATACACACCTTTATTATCTAACCAAATTGACAGCACGATCTTTTCTGATGCAATTAAGCTTTCGATACGATCTTTTTTATTGTAGACGATCCATTTTTCATCGCCAGTGATAATTCGTTTCAAAAAAGGGTAGAGTTTCTCTACGTTTGAAATATGCATCACACATTTCAAATTGATTTCAATTGATTCGTTGTGTTATGTGAATTTCTTTCAATTCGTGTGGAATCCAAATATCGGACTTCTTAACAAGTCCAGACGTCTTATATGATTTACAATTGTTGTGTGTGTGATACATTAAAACTGTTTTACAATCTCTCGCACAGTTACATGCTGATTCGATTAAATTATGGCTTTCATTTTGTCATTATCAACTTCAGAAGGTCGACCAGAACGTTGATGGCAGTGAAAAACCTCTAGAAAGAAATTTTTTATACCGATTCTGTCACGTGCTTTTTGTTAAACAACCAATACCATAAATTTCAAATACCTCTTTGTGAGCCTCAGCCGCTTTCTTGCCTTTATGGAAATAAAAAAAGTAAAATGTGTCGAAAATACTTATATTTGCACTCCATGCTAAAGCTAACCATAAACTAAAAATTGTAAACAAAATTACACGAAATTGGTTTTTATAGCAACCTACGACTACCTAATCTCAAAAGAAAATAAATTATAACATTGACAAAAGAATAACAAAACACACATAATCCTACCTATTGGTGAAACCGAAATTACTTTCTTGCCAACCCAATACAAGCAAGAATCGTCTTCTTCAGTATGCAAAAGCAAGAATCGTATGCACCAATGCGCAATCCAGGTGCACAAAAGTGCGCTGCATTGCAGTCGGAAAAATGGGCAGGTTAAAACTGAGGAGCTCAATTTGGATGTCTGCATAGATAGTATTGCATCTCTTGCGTTTGATTTTTATTACACTAGTTATCAAGCAAGAATCGTACGTTCAAATCAAGCAATACGAACGCGCAAAAGTGCTCTGCATGTCACTTCAAAATGTGGCCAGGTTGAAACTAAGGGAGAGCATTACAGTGTCTGCAATTCCAATTACTTGATGGCCCGAATTTCGAACACCTTTCGAAATTTCGTTTAGAAGCATAATTGTGTAAACTCCTCTTTGTAAAATATCATTATGTACGATCCGACTCTTGTCTTCAAATGATTGTATTTGTGCGCTTCTGGGTGATTTGGCATTTGACAATCTGTTCCTCTGTGATTCTTGCTTATCGTGTTCCTGACTTCCATGCGCATTTCAGAAACATTGTTTCTGAATCACACTATCTTCTACGGTTAAATCTGAAGTACAGAAATGATGTCAATACCACTTGACTAAACTACACCCGTGAAATCTACATCAAAGTGCCTCATTTTACGTACTGTTATATTTATAGTTTGTATTAATGGTAATGATGGAACTATGGAAACGGAACATAATTGTTAGTGGGAGATAGTTTCACGTTTCAAGAAAATTACATTAAGAATTACAAGCGAGTTAAATACCAGAAATCAGCAGAGTAAACTGGAAACTATATCTTCTGATTAGAGGAGAAGAAAAACACATAATCGAACCTTAGATTTTGTCAGCTTTGCTTTAATTTGATGTAAGCTATCCGTTAGTGAAAAATTTATCCTCTGAAGTTTTTTGATAATATCTGTCTTAAAAATTTTAATTGATCACTTATCTGTCCCACCGGTTAAGGACAAGGTAGGGATTGCTTTCTACATTTCGAAAAGCAGAATTCATGTAATTTTGAAAGGAAGTGGCCATGCTTCTTTTTACAAAATAACATATTTTTATATCTTTTAAGCCATTAATTTCATGGATGATACTGGTGTTAATTTGTTTTGATATTTGTCATAGATTTAATGTGCATAATTTAATGTAAATGTATATTCCTGATTCTGCTTTTAGGACTTGGACTCTTTGTGGAACGCCTGAATATCTTGCTCCAGAAATCATTCAAAGTAAAGGTCATAACAAAGCCGTTGATTGGTGGGCTCTCGGTATACTCATATACGAAATGCTAGCTGGGTAAGTTAACCACTTAATGAATGTGAATGAGTATAGTTTTAAAAGAAGTTTTCTCACTCATTTCATACAATATTTCTATTAATGATGACTCATTTTTTCCCATTAAGGTTCCCTCCATTTTTTGACACAAATCCATTCGCAATTTATGAAAAGATACTAGCTGGTAAAATTGACTGGCCTAAGCACATAGATCCTATAGCTAAGTAAGTTATGTGCATTTTGATTATTTTGTTGTAGGTTTTAAATAGTTATACATTTTTTTTTATACAAATCAACGTTTGCTTCAGAAAGTTCACTTAAGAGACAAATTTAAATTCAACAAGAATCGGTCATAACGTTCCATGTGGGTGTTGATTTGATATTCAAGGTTCCGGTTGTCTATTTCTGTCACTTATAAAGTGGTTATCACACCTAAATTCCGAACACCAATACGATAACGAGGTCGATACTTTAACACCTCACTCCAACCCCACCTCCCCAACAAGAGATCATTAAGGACACGACCTTTTTAATTTGTGGAACTCTCATTATCGTATTCACCGGTATTCGACCGAGGCAGGAACGAACCCACGATCTTCAATTCATAAGCTCGGCGTACTTACTCGACAGGCCACTGGAGCTCCTGGTGAAGTTTGGATAGAATTTCCAGCTAAAAGGTTGACTTTTTATTCTTCTGATGGCTGTGTGGATGGCGCTGTGATCTTGAATGCGAAGGGTGTCGGGTTTTAATCCTGGTTTAGGGGTGGATGATCTTTATGGTTCGGATTCCACGTGAAGCTGTACGTTCCGTCTTAATTTGCCGTCATTTTGCAGAAATATAGATCGTTGAGCATACAACCCAACCTACTAAGCGTTTCGTACTCATTTTAGGTTCTACTTGTAGCGATGTGCTCTAACGGGGGTCGAACCAGGTACTCCTAGATCCGGAGACAAATACACTACCGCTATTCAAAAGTGTACTCCAGTGCGTAGAATCTTTATCTGTTATTTGTACACGAGACCGCCACATAGCCTACTCTTCTCAGTGAGTCGCGAAGGGACTAACGATTGAGTTACCTGCGCTTGGGGCAGTGAGTCGCCAAACGTGCCGAGATAATTGTGTGAAAGTCGTGTATTATTTTCAGAAGATGCCGATAGATCCCAGCATGATTCAGTTGTCCAATAGTCACCAATGTAGCGATGTACTCTAATGGGAGTCTAACCAGGAACTCCTAGATCCGTAGACAGATACTCTATCGCTATGCAAAAGAGTTATCCAGTGCATAGAAACTTTATCTGTTATTTGTACACGAAACCGCCACATACTGTATAAATTAAATTTCAAAAAAAAATCTCAAGATTTCCCCAGTTTATACAAAACATGATATTCGCAGGCAGTTGTCCCATTATTCGTATCTATCTAACAGATCTTTAAAAATGATTGAGCATGCAGAGAAATGTGTTATCGTGAATTAATGATCCTTGTTTCTCTTTCAGAGATTTAATAAAGAAATTGCTGGTGCCCGACCGAGCGAAGAGGCTTGGGAACATGAAAGTAATTTAATTTTGTTTTATTGTTTTTTTCTTTCAACGTTAACTTCTCTGCATGGCCACTGAACTGAAATGTCAACACTGAATTTAGTTTTGAAGATTATTCCCATTCACTCATCTTAGAGGACAATTCCGTTCTTTTCAATAAAGAAAACATTCATTATGATTTGAGATGAAAGAAACCTTCATTTAAATTTGCCGAAAGAAGGGGGCAAATGTACTTAGGGTTATGCATCGATAATTATTATCTGAACATCCCAATGAGTTCACAGTTCTTTGTGAAACTATTGAAGAAACAAAATTTATTTTTAGAAGTATTTTCCATTTTTGAGATGAAACGCTTTTTTTTTACATTCAATGATCAATTATACAATGGCAGTTTTTTTTTCTGTACTTCTAATAACATTATTTCCCCAAGTACATAAAATATCGCCTAAATAACGCTTCAAAATGTAAAACAATTAGTTTATAAAAACTGTTGGAGAATCTAGTGAATGATTGTTTTTTAATTTTCTCTCGTGATTTTATTATTAGTAAAAGTATTTCGCAACGAATTTGGAACAAAAATTGTGATTTTAAGTGTTGAGATCTGTTGACATGAAAAACTACATTATGTTTCAATTACCCATATGTTAACATAGGGTAATGAAAGTATCGCATTAGGTCATTTAATTTTTTTCATATCCACGAATTTAAAGTAGTTACTGAGTTAAAAAAAAAAGTGGTCTAGAAAAATGTCTGTCTGTAGTCAGCATAACTTCCAAACCTTTTGCATATGGTTTCATGGTGGCTATGAGGTCTGTTATTAAGATTTTCGGCAAAAAAAATCATACCAATAAAAAAAATCATGTTTTTCAGCAATTTCTAAATATCTGTGGTAATGCTTCTTAACCCTAATAGCACACATCCTCCCAGGGAGGTCCCTAGAAAGTCCCCAGTCATCCCCGGGACTACGAATGACTTCCCAGGGAGGATGTGTGCTATTAAGGAAGGTATTTTGAACATTTCCTCCACCCGAAGTCCCCGTAGAAATGCTATAAGGGCTTAAAGAACTGAAAAATCAATGTCTTTAACACAGACTTCTCTTCAATTGAGTATCGCCCATCAATGACTGTTTCTCCTCAGTTTCATCTGCAAGAAAGGACAATATAAGAATTATTTAAAAGTATGCCGCCAAATTCGCCGTTGTTTGGGGTAGTTTTTTTTTTGGGGGGGGGGGGAGGGGAGAGATTATCGTTAAGAATATTGCCAATCTTGCAATTTTTTTTCTAAATGAATGAATATAGAAATGGTAAATAACACCAATCCACGTCAAGTTTAAATGCAGTAATATAGTGTAATTGGAAAGTTACGCGATGTTTCACACCCCTATTTTTTATGATATTTTTGAAGTATTACAGTTGAAGTCTCCAGCGTTGCCTGGTTCACTGGTTTAACCCGGCTGAAATCGGTTCAGTATTAAAACGTCTCTTTTTCACTCTCTATCCACAATTTCATCACCTTAACCACAAAACATCGGAATGATATTATACTCAATAATTCGGATTATTCAAGATTCCTATAGAAATTAGGATGTCGGAACAACTTTCAATTACACTTAATACTGGGCACAGTATTAAGTGTAAATTTGCCATGAATTGGCTTAAACTACCGTTTTTGATTTAATATTTTCATTAATTTTTTTTTAAAAAAAAGGCCAATTTGGCTATATTTTTGACGATTATTATTAAATTGGCAAAAAAAACCTGTCACATTGGCGAAAGCGATATGTTTTTCGATATGTATTGCATTACCTTTTCTTGTAAATGAAACATAGGAGATTGTTAATGGGCAATGCTCAAGGGAAGAGAACTCTGTGTTTAAAGACATTCGTTTTTCAACTTTCAATGACATCGAATCTATTGTCATCGATATACGAATTTATCTACCAAATCTCTTCTCAATTGCTTGACGGCAAATGTGTTAATTATTATTCTGAAACGACAATAGTTGCGTGTGTAAAAAATGGTCTTTTAGTGACAGTGGCAGCACCCAGAACTTTAAAGAATGCATTTTTATCGACATCGAATATATCTGACAAGTTTCATCTCGATTGGGCGATGGTAAAGGGGTTAATTAGCCATCCACAGATTTGCACGCCCCTCAATCAAAATTGTAGTATAGAGCAGCGTTCGCCATTAACTGCATAACTTTTGATAAAATTATTTAAACTCTACTTCCAGCTTAATCTGTTTTTTTTTTTTTTTTTTTTTTTTTTTTTTTTTTCCCCCGATATGAATTGTGACACGATGGTGGTCGAAATCGTTCAATTTATTTTGTGATGGAGTCGATATCTGTCGCAGTATTTGTTGCAACCAATCATAATAAATTGTCCAAATTAGATTCAGTTAAGTTATTCTTGTATTTATTCTTTATGAAAACCATATTACTGAAAGCTTCTTTATATAGCTTCATCGGGCACGTAGTGGAGAAATCTGTTCTATATATAGTTAACTCATACTATAATATTTCAGACAAATTACAATTATGTAAAAAAAAAAAAAATCCATAACCATAAAATTTGATTTTTTTTTTTTTTTTTTTTTTAATCTTCTGGCTGTTGGCGAGCCGCAGAAAAATCGGGCAACGTAGTGGCTAACGCTGCTATAGAGCATTTAACCTTTAACTGCTGTATGAGGTCTGTCAGACCAACAGTCATTTTTTTTTTTTTTTTGTGGAACGTCTCCACCCTTTAAAATATTCCACCTTTGACCCTTTATAAACGTAATCTTAGTTTTTTTAATTGATGTTCGCCAATTTGTTTGGCGCAGTATGGCCCACATGTTGTCTTAGCGCTAGAAATTTTAAACCAACCACAGCTGTCAAAGCGTGACCTCCGATATTATAGAAGGCCATCCAACTATCATTATGACGTCACAGGTCGTAGATTATTTCTTCGACAATGTAAAAAATAAGATTATCCCTACATCTTAAAACACTGATTTTGTATATAACTAGAGGATCTAAACTTCATCCATTCCCTTATAAGTACGATCAAGTATAATTTCTGTTCGTTTATATGATTTTATTTTTTTCAAAAGTAATTTTAAAATATTTCTAATCGTTTGGAATGTGAAAGGAAATAAGAAAAGCATCAATTCAAAACATTGATATATACAATTGATAAATCACAACAAATATACACAATAAACAAAATACAAATAGTATAATAGCTTAAATACCACAGCTAAATTCAAGGCTTATATTTTCAGAGAAAACCTACATTTGGAGGAAACATATATGGTATTTACTTTTTTTTCTTCCAATTCACAATGTTTGCCAGAACAAGCATGTACTGTCTCCTTAGAAAAACTAATCTTATCCATTCTTCTTATCAAGTTCTTTTGAATATACAAAATCATTTGGATGGGGAAAAGGTAGCTCGCATTCCTTAATACAAGCACAAAAAATTTTCAACATCTCTATCAAATTTTTAACAAAACAATGCATTGAAATAAGAAAAAGTTTCCACGTTTAATTTTTATTTTATGTTGGTTATTTTGAAAAGCTAGTAACGATTGGGTAAAACTTCAAAGCACGGCACAGATTCTGCGTCAAGAATTGTTTTCATAAAACCGCGTCAAATTTTGTCAACCATAGGTAGTTCATTCTTTATTTAAAAAAAAATTGTTGTGGCGAAAATCACTTTTTGGCGCAGAATTCTTACCGTACTTGGAATTTTTACCAAAGATTGTTTTTTAAACTTTCATTTGAAAAATAATAATAATAAAAAGTTGAAGTCGAAGAAAAGTTATCACTATCGTAAATAGTTAGCATTTTTTTCACCACTTAAATAACTTCTCAAAAAATTATACACTTATATTTAAAAAAATATTAAAGATTTTATTAAAAAGTTACACTCGCCTTGCTGTATATTGTAGTGACAAAATTGCTTTGATGTATCGCACAGCACCATTTTTTTCTAATCTTGTCACCAGAAGGGAATTTGAACACATAAACCTTAGGACCAGTTCCCGTTGCACTTTAAAACAGGACAAGAACTCAGCATTTTGTAAAATTTTCACCAAATATTAAACGTATAAATCGTCCATAATAACCATCGAACAACTAGTAAAAGCAGAATTTGAAGATCAGTGTATCCACTTTCGTACAATGCTTATCTCAAGATCCCATAATTTGTATCCACCACTGATGACGTAGAAGGTAAATCATGGCGGAGTTGGTTGGCAAAGGTTAAAAAAAAAATATTCCTCTCCACTTGAGTTACATTCCTTGACAATACTGCAAGTTCTACATTCATGTGGGATGTATCAAATAAAAAGTCACGTGGACACGAGCTTCCATGACAAAATTTAACCGGAATTTACGACCGGAAGTACTAGCAATGGAAACCGGAATTAAATATGATATCTAAATCATAAATTTTTCAGAAAAGAGTATCAATTCGAAGGTTTCTATAAGTTGAGTAAGAGGACATAAAATTCAACAAGAGGGATTTTAAATTGGATTCGATTAAAAGAGTGCTTTCATAGTGAGTTGAGTTCATCTAGACTGCAAATAGATATCGGATTGGAAGTAATAAGATATTCAATAACAAGTTTCCGCACCAGGTTTTGTCACCACATTCGTCAGCTTGACATTATGTTTTTACTTTTATAAAAGAACTCAAAATAAGTTGTTGTTTTTTTTAATTATTTTATTTGTGTTCAACCTTAAGTGTATGCCGTTTCAGTTATTAAAAGTTGCTAAGTTGTACAATTTTGCTATCTTAGCTTTATGTACCAGAAAACTGAGGCGTGTAAAAACTGTTTTTATTGATAATGACTGTCACGATACAACGTTTAATAATGGCTAACTTCCCATCCCGATACACCCCGAGTTTTATAAAATAGGCATGTTAAATATACAAAAATGGCTAAAGTAAAAGCTTAAAAAACCAATATCACGAATTACATTTTTATACATAATCCATTTGACGTTCTAGTCCTGCAAATGTGCACGACATATACAATGAAGCTATAGTAAACATGTTTAGCGCCGCGTCAGCCATCGGTAGCTGACAGTGTAAAATATGTTATAAAACTAAAAATAAAAAAAAATTGCATTGTCTTAAGCAATTACTGACATTTTATTAATTTCTAGATAGTATCATTAACGCGTTGAGTGCCGCGTCAGCCATCGGCGGCTGACAGTACGCTGTTGTTTTTCCCACACCTATACTTTGACATAGTGCCTTTCTTGGTACTTTTTAAAGTGCAGGAGGTCTTAGTTTTTGAAGTACTATTGATATTTCAATACATAAAAATATTATTAAATATACTATGTCCAAAATGCCCTCGTGAAAAATTGCCTACCTAAGAATTTTAAGTCCGAGGTCTGGCAACCTTGCGTAAACGTGTGGAATGAATATCAATAAGCATTTCATTCCAAGCGTAAATATCTTCTACTGCGATAGGAAACAATGGCCCTAATATATTAACTCAACTGTTAATAGTAAATTTCAATCTGTCAGCAGCAATGCACTGGTATCGCGGTATAGCACTACTACGTGTGGCCTGAAGGGGAGTTCCTTAAGATTCCGCGTGGCGCTCAACGTCTTAAACTGACACTGGTTAGAACTGTCTTGAACCTGTTGAAAGCATCACATTTTAATTAGAAATTGTGGGCTCATTAATGACACTGACGAAGTATAAAAAGTTTCAACAATGATCGGTTAAATGGGATTTATTAGTATTCCGAGGACATTATAGAAGCGTGTGTAAAAGCGACCTTTTGGGGACAGTAACAGCCCCAAAATTTGATGGAATGCATTGCCATCGAACCTATCTGTCAAATTTCAGCCCAATTGGATGACGGCAAGGAGGTTAATTAGGCCTCCGCAGATTCCATCGACAAACATACATACGAAAGCGAAGTTAATGTGAAGGATTTAAATGAAAAAATGATAATCTTACAAATTTTCACCATTGACCCTTCAAGAACAATGTTTGTGGCAACATTTTATTGGATTCTTTTCTTTTTGTTCAAATCTCCTTCCTGGTGCCTGAAATTCGAATGGATATTTATTACTTTCAATTACCCATATGTATACATAGAGTAACGAAAGTATGGTATTCGGTAAAAAAAAAATTCGATATTTTTTATTTTTTTATTATTACTATTTTGCTTTTTCTCCCCGTTTTGGAACATCCTTACTTCAAAAAAGTGATATAGGAAAAATGTTTGTGTGTATTGTTGTTGTGGTCAGCATAACTCCCGAACAAATTGACATTTGATGCTCGAATTTGGTATGATGGTTAGTGGTGGTCATGGGACCTACCATTAAGGTTTTCGTCAAACATGATTTTTTCAATGGCAGCTACCTTTATGCGCATGCGCGATTTTGACGAAAAGCTTAATGGTAGGTCCCATGGCCACCACTAACCCTCATCCCAAATTTGAACATCGTAGGTAAACTTGTTCGGAAGTTGTGCTGATCACATACACACAGACATTTTTTCTAGATCACTTTTTGTTTTTAAATCATAATTTTCCAAAACGTGGAAAAATGCAAAAAATAATAATAATAATAGTTTTTTTTTACCGAATACTTTGCTTTCATTACCCTATGTATACATATGGGTAATTAAAAATAAAAATGTGCACCTTTTATTGTTGGAACCCCCGTTAGACACTTCTGGCTCAATCTCCCACATCGTGTTTATATTTAGTTTTCTCGATCTTGTCTTGGGATGGGGATGGATGAACAATCGGTGTGTAAGGATACTCTCTCTTCGTTAGCCTACACCTTCCACGGTATTCTCGAACGCCTTTTGTCCCTGAATCGGATATGGAACCGAGCCAGACAACAGACTTGGCCATGCAAAACTTCTGTTTCATTGTGCTCCGGGAGATTTGCTCTTTTGTTGCTTCGAACTTTTGTTTTTCTTCCGTTGTAATGAAGAACTTAACCTACGATATCCCACTAAGGCTAATGAAAGAGTATGGTTTCAATGACAAAAATTGAGTTATCTTTATATACAGGGTGCCCAAGCGAAGGACTCCCTAATTTTAAAATTAAATAATTCAAAAACAAAGATCAATAAAAGAATGAAACAAAAAGTAAAGTTATTTTGAAAGCTGTAAAAATCTGAAAAAGAAGTTCCAAAATTAGTGGCCAACAGATGGCGCTGTAGTTCTAGAAATATGTTATAAATTTAATCTAGGCAATTACGCTAACTTCCTTTCACGGTACTCTTCCGTTATCCGGGCGCAAATGTCGCCAACCAAACGCGAGGCGCCGCCAAGCGAAGCGAATGGAAGGAAAACGTGCTTTGTTTTGAAAATGAATTCAAAGAATAAAACACCTGGACCCAAACGAACTTTCCCCTTATGGTTGTAAGAAGAAATTTGGCGAAATTCTACATTATTTGGCGATTTATCGCTTACGCCCGGAAAACGGAAGAGTACCCCTTTCACGTTTAAACAGTGAAAAATGTCCAAAGACTGATTGCTCTGAGTATCAAAGCACTCTTTATTCATTAAAACTACGGTGTACAGCGCCACCGGTTAGGCAACATTTGTAACTAATTTTGAAAATTTAGTATCAGATTTTTACAGCTTTCGAAATTACTATACGTGTTATTTCATTATTCTACCGAGATCTTTGTTTTTGAGTTATTTAATTTTAAAATCAGGGTGTCCTTTGCTGGACCGTGGACTCCCTTGTACAAAGTGTCCCAAAAGGGATTTTGAAAATGTGAAATTAAAAAAAAAAAATAGAACACAATAGAAATGTGCCATTTGCTGCATTCTAAAAAACTACTACTTGGGTTCTACTTGGGAAACTAGAGAATTTCATCTAGAGAATATGTTGTACAAACTACACAAAAAATAACCGCACCACTTCCAGCAAAAACATAACGCATTTCAAACATCGTTTTGTAGTTTGAGCAACCCATGTTCACACAGGCTTTTTTCCCGCTGCACTTTCTATTCAACAGCGCCATCTGTTGGTAAACTTTCTAATTCTTTCTGAAAATTGGTGGGTAAAATTTCGCAGTTCTTATTAACTGGGACGTTGTATCCCATATAGTACACACCCTCCAAGGGAGGTCCCTAGGAAGTCCCCAGTCATCCTCAGGAAGCATATTACCAAACCCTACTCGCTTTTATGTCACGCTAGGGAAAGGAGCACTTTCATTGGTTCCTTAGCTGAAGTTAGCAATGACGTCACCAGCGAGCGTCGATTTTGAAATTTTTTTTAGATTTGTTTACATTCGGCATCTTCGCAAGATATTTCAAAATCGGGATTTATTATTTCTTTAATTAAAAATTAATGAATACATTATTTTTTTATTTTTTTTTTCAATTCTACTGAAAAAGAAATTATTAAGGAAGACAGAGAAGGCATTGACTTGCGCGCGTGATTGCCGAGACCAGCTGGCCGACCAAATGGTATAGTGGTTAGCGTGCTAGCTTCTAGACCTCGAGGTTGAGGGTTCGAGTCCCGTATTAGGCATGGGTGTTGACTTGTCTAATGACGAATGTTTCGGCGCATTATCGCCCTCGTGTTGCTGACGGCGCCAGATAATCTGAAAACAACCAGCCGAGACCAGCTAAGCAACCAATGAAAGTGCATCTTCTCCTCTTTGACATAAAATCGAGTAGGGTTTGATAATATGCCCCCGGGACTCCGAATAATTTTCTATGAACCTCTCTGTGATTAATTTAAACTTTGCATAGACATGGAAAAGTATGAACGTAACTTTTCATAGCTATTGACTGTGGAGTCATATCGTTCAAAATGAATATCTGAACTCTTAAGTACGTTTTTGATGTTTTTCAACTTATAAGGTAGCCCTTTTATTTATGGAGCGATCAAAACGGCCCATTGGTGGTTTTAACAACTCATAATTTTTTACTCGGTTATATGACCGATTGATCTTTTGTCTGTTTTCAAAGAGTAGACACTGCTATACTAAACTCCAACTTAACTTGACATCACTAGACGATAGATCTTCACCGTGCTCATAGGCAATTAATCCATTTTAGCGGAGTGAAGACACAATTATTGCCAAACCTTACAGCCTTTTGTTCTCTACAGGGTTGTGGTTTGGCGAACATTATGCTTTCACGCCGCCAAAATGGATTAAATACCTATGAGCACTGTGACGATCTACCGTCTAGTGATGTCAAGTTAAGTTGAAGTTTAGTATGGTGGTTATGTAGGTTGTAGTTACCGAGTGAGAGTTTTCAGGATTTCCTCACAATCAAGACGTAAATGTGCGGCTGGTTCCCCCTACAAGACTTGCAACATATCCTCCTGAGACTCCACGTACATTTATATACACATCGGATTTTTCTTAGCATGAAATAGCCAAATTCAGTTCTACAGTTGATGATAGTTCCACCGATTGTGACGAAGTAGAGCCTGTAAAGAAACGGCAAAAAACAGTTTCTCTGCCAGTAGAGGCGTCACGAAAAGTTGGTGCGAAGCACATGCCGGCAATGGACACTAAGACTTTTTCCTCGCGTTGTCGGATATCTGGATGTTCAGAGCGAACAAAATTTTGTTGCACTAACTGTAAACGTCCTCACAAAATTGTTTTGCAGCCTTTCATGATTAAGTTTCACATCTGAACAATTAAATTTCAGAATTTTTGCAAGTGCATGGATCAGTTCTGAACTTTAAAAGTACGTTACATAGACCTAAAAGAATGATATACATAAAAATTAGCTTAAAATCATGTTTCAAACAGTTGAGGATCTCATGAGGATATATTCCCAGGTGGATTTCGGAGGAAAGACCCCTGCTTTTTATGCTTTGGACGCTAATTTTCTCCATGGAACACCCCTATCCTCAATCAACGAGTCTTGTTTCTATAGCAACCGCTATTAGACTATCTGGCGAGGGCTATTCTCCCGATAGACAGACAGTATCGATCTAGCTATGTTCCGCCACAGTATGATCCTCGTGTTTCTCTTGCGCAAATAAAATACCCAATAGAACCAATCATAACGGTACAAGACGTACTTTTGATACGAAACAAATTGGCATTCGAAAAAGCCGAATGTAAGCACATTGCTGGTTTTGACCTTAACCAATGCCTCATGTTCCAACCGAAAGGCAGATTGCCAGGTGAGGAAGTTTAAAGTGAGTTTAATTTGGTGTGGAGATTGTTTACGTCGTTTTCTTTTTTCGCCTGTCGCGAGAGTAATTTTTAACCCTTTTCAATTATTAACTGTCACCCGTGCGCTTAAGCAGTCACTTATTTATTTAATCTAATTTCTGAAGGGGACTGACGGATGGGCCCATGTTTTGCGGCTATGTTCAATGGGAGTCATTTTATCTTTTCCCAAGTTGTTATCGAGAGAAACGTTTCGGGATTCATTTTCGATTTGTTATTTTACTAACTTCTCTGGTTTTGGATTTCTAGAGATAAATTTCGTCAAAGTGTGTGTTTTCTGTTGAATAATTAATCATCATTTATAAGAAGACAAGTTACAGGGTTCCCACGGTCATTGAAAGTCATTAAAAGTGCTTAATATTTTTGTACTTGTTTCAAGTCCTTGAAAGTATTTGAAAATGCTTAGAGGTGCTTAAAAGTCCTTGAAAATGCTTAGAGGTCCTTAAAAGACCTTAATTTTTGCGGCTGTTCTGCCAACCGCAAATTTTATAAAAATACTACTCAGAGTTGCTATTTCCGCGTGACCACCACTTATCCGCACTGTGACATATTTTATTGGCGCATGCGTAATAAAATATGGCACTGAATTCTGTGACATATTTTATGACGCATGCGCCAACTTGTAAATTTTCTGGTGTAATATATTTTATTAAAATTTTTTATATAGACATGATGCCTGAAAACAAATTTTCAAAGGTCTTTAAAAACATTATTTAGGTCCTTAAAAGCCATTGAAAAGTCAGTGATTTTCATTCTGTGATTTGAGTGAGAACCCTGAGTTATTAGACACTCAAGCAAACAGAAGGGCGTTACGATTCAATGTACTATTATTGCTCTACTTACTTTTAGAATTATTCACACGACACTAAAGTAACCTTATAAAAACGCAAAAAAAAAATTGAATTAATACAGAGGTTCTATCCCTAAAAAGCCTCTATTGCACGTGTTTTGTTACAATATATATAAGCTAAATACAAGCATTTAGGTTAGCGACTTATAACAAACATTATCAATTTATAGAGGTTTAGACAAAAGTCCTATACTAAACTTCAACTTAACTTGACATCACTAGACAGTAGATCTTCACAATGCTCATGGGCAATTTATCCATTTTGGCGGCGTGAAAGCATAATGCTCGCCAAACCATATAGCCTTTTGCTCGACAAATGGGATGGACAGGAATAATGTGTCCCCCCATTCCCTTTTCATACTTCTCCCGTCCCACAAAAAAAAAAATCAGGCTAGGAAACTCAACCCAGCAACCCTGTAGAGAACAAAAGGCTATAAGGTTTGGCGAGAATTATGTCTTCACTCCGGTAAAATGGATTAATTGCCTATGAGCACGGTGAAGATCTATCGTCTAGTGATGTCAAGTTAAGTTGAAAGTTTAGTATAGTAAGGATCGTTCCCTATATTCGCTATGTTGCAATCTTCTAGCCCAGTGCATTTTGAAACTACATTGTATAAAACTTTGACATTTGGTAAGTATGTACTGTTTTATGATTTCTGTATATTTGTAAATATTCCGTAGCATTAATTATGTAAAAAGATAAATTTCTGTACATTTCGCATAAGGCAGTGCAAGGGTTTGCATTCCTGCAATGTGTGTCTTAATGCTTGATAACGAGTTTTACAGAAATAACGCTGGGAAGCGTGTTTTACAAGGAGCAGGGCATTTAACATTATGGTAATGGCAATCTCGCCAAATTGGCGAGATAGAATGAAGTTGGCGCCTAATTTTTGTCGCCAAATTTGGCGGGAAATCTCAAAATGTCGCCAAAATTGGCGATTATTTTTTGGCGACATTTTCGGTCTACGATCTGGAAAGTTCCTCAAATATCTACCTCTATAAGTTTCAAGAAGGTTTGACTCCTATATAAGCCCGGCCGTGAGTTGAGTTAAGGGAATTAGTTTGAGTCCGTTAGTTGACTGGAATTACTGAGTTGAGGTACTGAGTCTCAGTGAGCATTCAGAGTAGTTCTAAAGCGAACTGCATTGTCTTTTGCGGCGATTTGTAGCAGTTGTGAAGTTTTTTTTAACTGTTGTTTCAGCTCTATTGTTGTGTAAAGAGCTGTATTGAGTCTCCTAGAACGAGAAGTTCGGGTTTTGTAAAAGAATCTGTGAAGAGTATATCGGAATAAATTTCTGCAAGTATTAATCAGCTATGGCTTCAAATCTTTCGAACCCATCCAAGCAACAGTACGAAAAAGATCACTTATTGAAATGACATAAATCGTTTTCATTTAATGTCTGTCTATTATAGATAGAAATTAAAATAACAAAAACCAGGTGGAGCCACTGCATATGAACTGTAAAGATTTCAAACATAAAATAAAATATATTAGACGGTATTTTTCAGTTATTAATTTATGTTATTTCATTAAGTGATACTTTTCGTACTTATTCACCAAATTTCAAGGTTTTATAGTAAGTAGTTTCTAAATGCACTGGTCTAGAAGATTGCAACTTAGCGGAGTATAGGGAATGATCTTTACTAGGACCTCCTCTTAAACTAAAATGTCGCCAAGTATGCAAATTAGGTGACAAATTTAATTGGTAAATGGTCGAAAAAAATACCAGCCGAGCTGTGAAATTCCATAGAGTTACTATAATGGAAGTACGCTTCCGCTCGAACTTTCAAAACAACACCCCCGGTAAGAATTTCTATTTAAACTTTATGAAATCTGAAATCTTCAATATAATGCAGGCTTAACGAATTGCAAATTGTCTTCCGGTCACCTGCCGATCAAACGGTATAGTGGTTAGCGTGCTAGCTTCTAGACCATGAGGTTGCGGGTTCGTGTCCCGTGTAAAGCATGGGTGTTTGTAAATGTATGTTGGCCTGTCTAATGACGAATGTTTCGGCGCATTATAGCCCTCGTGTTGCTGACGGCGCCAGATAAATCTGAAAACAAGCAACCAATCTTCCGGTCACCGTTTCCTGTACTTCAGCTCCATACGGCGTTTTTAACGGATCTCTTATCGAGACGTTTTATTTGATGTAATACATGTGTCTGTAGAATTTATAGTTTTGTCTGAAAATGCTGACTCCAGACAGACAGTGTTTGTATAAAGCTTTTCGCTACGTTAGCGAAATATAGAAGCTAACAGTAAAATAACAAGGGGTGTGGAACATCGCACAACTTTCAATTACCCTATTATACTGAAGTCAGTTGGTAATATTTACCTTTTTTTTTATATTTTTATCGATATTTATTTTTATATTATTATACGAATGGCAGACGAAAACCTCAATGACAAGTCTCATGGCCACCAATAACCCGTACACCAAATTTGAACATCGTGGGTCAATTCGTTTTGGAGTTATGCTGACCTCGTACACATAGACACAGAGAGATATTTTTTCTATGCCAATTTTTTGAAACCAGGATGTTCCGAAACGTGGAGAAATGTGGTTGGCTGGGTATGTAAATGACAAATCTGGTGAGGCTTATTTAACCCATATGTACCATCATCCAATCGGGCTGAAACTTGGCAGATTCGATGCCGATGACAATGCATTCTATCAAATTTTGGCGGTTGCCACTGTCACTAAAAGGTCGCTTTTTCGGAATACTAATAAACCAATTTTCCGTCATATAATCGCGCTGAAATAGCATTTAACCGACCATTGAGAAAAACGCTTTCCTGTTGCCAAAATTGTTTTAATAATAAAATTGTTTTATCTGAATAAATAAAAGATATTTGGATGCGAGTTCATAAATTCACATTCGTTTTTAGTGAATAAATTTTTAAAGTAGTTTACCGCATATTTTCCCGATAGATGTTTTAAATATTTAAAATTAGATGCCAACACCAAGCACACGCTGGCAACAGAAACGGCAGTTTGTTAATGAATATAGATTTGGCAATGCATGTAAAGGGTTTATATTAAAAACTTTTTTTTATGAGTTATGTTATTTGGTAATAATATGTGATAATTGATTTTTATCACATTTTTTTCAGCATGGTGCAGAAGATGTGAAAAGGCACAGGTGGTTCAAAAACATAGTATGGGAAGATGTTTATTATAAAAAAGTCCAGGTATGTAAAAGCCATTTACTATACAATTCGTTTTACTAACCTGACAAAATACTTTTGTCCGTCACTGCCACGGATAGTTTTTAGTTGTTTTTGACTTCTATTTACAAGTTTTTATTCTAAAACAAATACCTTTTAATGAAATTGGCACACAAATAATTTCCAGATTGATTATTATGAAGACAATTAGAAATTATAATCGGCTAAAAACACCTTGACCTCAAATTATGAGTATCCGAAAATGCGCTTTACTGTTCTAAAGTTTTATTTTAGATCTTGTATTCAGAGTGGCCACAGGACATGGAAATCAGAGAAATGTCGGGGGGGCTTTCTGATTCTGGGAAAAATCCGGGAAAATGTCTGGGGATGTTCGTGGAAATCAGAGAAATTCTCTATCACTGTTTTGAATGTACATTTTCATGATTATCCGTATTTTGGCGCCATTTAACCGGAGAATTGTGTTAATCGTTAGAAGTTTCATGTTACGGAGTAATTTAAACTTTTCCTTACCGCCAAAAGTATTTATTTATTTTTTAAATTGGCATGTTATCTCTTTGGCATACATGTTCAATCTGATCAGGGTCACATCTGGAAAAAAAAATTTAAAAATGCTCCCAAAAATCAGGGAATTTCTTAGAAATCTATCGGGGAATTATCAGGTAACTTTTTTTACCTGAATTTTGTGGCCACCCTGTTTATAACTCTTCTTATGTGAAGATAGACATAAGATTTACAGTCAGCATTTATAGTCCAAGACAACTTATCCTGACCTCATTGAATACACTGCAGTGATGTGTGATCCGGTTTTACTACGCGCTGATTGGCTGCGCAATAATCTTACATGTGACTTCTTGGAACAGAAAGGAGACAGGGTTAGCCATGTTGGCCAATTGTGATTTGCCAAGTGAGTGACGTCATGAAATGACTCGGTCAAGGCCATATGATTCGTTCAAGTCTTATAGTATCAGTGGTTAGAAAAGTAAAGTATTAAGTAAAATTTAAATTTAAAAACGCTTATTTTCTTTTTTTTATCAACATATACATTAATACAAAACTATCTGCGCAAGGTTATCAATATTACCTTATAAATTGTGATTCGCTTGGAACTATATCTTTCAGGCGGAAGGATATATTCTACAGCGTATTCAGCAGGGTTCCCACGGTCATTGAAAGTCGGTAAAAGTGCTTAATATTTTTGAACCTATTTTCAAGGCCTTGAAAATGCTTAGATGTCCTTAAAAGTCCTTAATTTTTGTGTATATTGACCAACTTCAAAATTTACAAAAATACAACTCAGACTTGCTATCCCCGCGTGTCTGCCACTTATCCTCACTTATATAGGAATTTTCTCACATATTTGTAATACACATGAGCCAACTTGTAACTGTTTTGGTAGAATATACTTTATAAAAAAAATTTATACAGACATGATGCGTGAAAACACATTTTTAAAGGTCCTTAAAAACATTAATTAGGTCCTTAAAAGTCATTGATTTTCATTCTGTGATTTGAGTGGGAACCCTGTTCAATGAGGTCAAGATAACTTGTCTTAGGACTAAAGTGGTTGGGAAGCGCTTTCTTGAAGGAAACACTCTCAAGAAATAAAACAATTTTCTTTTCTTCTAACATCCTATCTCTTATATTTCTGTGGTGGTGGTCTTCTCCTAATCTTTTGCCTTCTTTCTTTTCTCTTTGTCTTGTCCAGCCTCCGATTCTTCCCAAAGTGAGCTACGAAGGCGACACCAGGAACTTCGAGGAGTACCCGGAGAAGGACGAGAACTCGCGTCCGTCCTACGTCCACGAGGACTCTCTCAACATCTTCAATGATTTCTGACGGAAGATCGGGGTTTTTTAACTGTACATAAGAGACGCATGTTTTAAAACAAAGAAATTATATCGGTCATTGTGATAAGAATAAAAGTTTTCATCAACTTGTGTAACTGGTTGATTGTGCCTAACTCAACAACTGTTTACTTGGTTCGTTATACTGTCTTGTCAATCGGAAGAATAGCTCTCGCCAAGTAGTCTAGCGTTGTCTGTTGCCGTGAAAACAAGACCAGTCTCACTTTCGCTTGGGGAATCCAGAAGAAACACAACAGCATTGGCTTGCTAAACACAGTGATAGCATTTTGGCGATATTCCATAGATTATCAAAACAGATTGATTCGATGGCGTATTGCCGATATTCCATAGATTATTAAAATAAATTGATTCGATGGCGTATTGCCGATATTCCACAGATTATCAAAAAAGATTGATTCGGAGGCGTATTGGCGATATTCTACAGATTATCAAAAGAGATTGATTCGATGGCGTATTGGCGATATTCCATAGATCATCAAAATAGATTGATTCGAGTAAATGATTTCTCATCACCAAGACGAATGTCAGATTGCAACTTTTTAGGCTACCAATATTATGTAAATAACACCCCTATTCCAAATCGACAAGGCTCACCTGATGGCTGCTGTTGGCGGTGTAGTTAGAGCTCTGCTCTCGCATGCCAAAATTACCACGCTCGAATCATGTGTTAGTCATAGATATTCGTTGTGGTTCGGAGCCCACGTTAAGCTGTAGGTCCCGACCTGATTAGCCGTTATTGTGCAACAACAAAAAAAAGGTCGTAGACTGTACAAACCAAGCAACTAAATGAACGAGTCTTGTTTCTCTAGCGACCGTCACGAAAGGAACGTACTAGACATAGGGTTGTCCGGTGCAATCGCTGTGCCGGTCAGTGTTTGTAGAAAGTATTTGAATAATAAAATAAATTAATTATTAAAATTTATTACTATGATTATATTATTATTAAAATAGTTATTGAAATTTGATTAATGATTAAATTGAAAGTATGCATCGGCATAAATCTAAAATCACCAGCTCGATTTTATATCACAGTGCGATCCTGCGCTAGGCTTCTTGCTGGATCTGTTCTTCAGATGGACAGTAATTAGGCCCTTATTTAGAACCGCCTTTATGGAGATCTTCAATAAAATTGGTATTTATATATATTACTGAGACTGCTCTGGATATGACAAAAAATTAGTTTAACCCTTTGGAACCCGCGCCCTGAGAGAGGTCTCCCCGCTTATCCCGGTAAGATGCTAGTAGCAGTCGAGTGGGGAGGCTCATCTTTGCCTGCCTTAGAAATAAAGAAATGTTTGATACTTCCTCAATTCAAGTGTTTCGGAATTCCTTAACCAAAAACAAATAAAAAAATGTTACCGCTGTAAATTACATGAAAGACCTCTCGGGTCAATTGCTCATTCCAAAGTGATTATAGTCACCTAGGGTTAAATATCAAATGGCCCGCGTTTGATAACAATAACAGATGTTCTAAGTTTTACTGTGTTGTTTTCTTTGACACTACAACTTCACTCTCTCGCCACTCTCCTGATAAAATGAAGATCGTCTTTTTCACCTGATCTCTTAACTACTAAATCCTGGATAGCTTATA
Source organism: Linyphia triangularis (assembly GCA_963978545.1). NCBI lineage: Eukaryota > Metazoa > Arthropoda > Arachnida > Araneae > Linyphiidae > Linyphia > Linyphia triangularis. The sequence continues at coordinate 9,383,732 of OZ021722.1, read as the reverse complement.
AACGGTTTCTGCTTCGAAACAGATACCCCTTCTCCTCCATTCCAGTGCTATCTAATATGTGGCCTTGGTTACAAACACATTTTTTCTAACTGCACTCATGTCCAAAATTATCTTTACATACATAAATTCTGGGATTTCTCAGAAACTTGGAACTCTAACTTCATGAATTTTTTTGGAATGATACATAACATTATGATACATAAATACAATTGAATTTGTTTTTAAGAAAACAGCATATTATATTAAAGTGTAGCACGAAACAATAAAAATGGTAATAAAATGTGAAAAAGTGTGTTCAGAAAAAAAGGAAAAATTCAGAAAAAAATTTAGCCTTTCAAATTTAATTTGAATTGTGATCTCCCCTGACTTATACACCCGTATCGCAACGTTTTTTCATGCTGTCAATAACGTTGTTAACCACAGTTTGGGGTCTTAAGCTCCACTCTTACAGCACTGCCGTCTTCAGAGAATTTACATCTGTCGGAGGAGGATGCCAACGTGTAATTGCTCTTCCAAGGTAGTTCCATAAGTTCTCGATCTGTTTAAGATCAGGAAACTTTGATGGCCACGGTATTAGCTCAATGTCTTCACTTTCACGGAATTCGTCTATGAGGTTTGCTCGATGTGGACGAGCATTATTGTCCATAAATAAAAAGTCGGATCCATATGAACCTCTGAAAAGTCTTACATTAGACTGTAAAACTTCATCTCGATATTTCTGGCCGGTCACAGATCCTCTGTAGTAGTAAACGTGTAGGAGGAACCTCCATCGATCATTATTCCTCCTAATACCACGCCTCCACTACTGAAACGGTCAAGTTCCATAAGGTTCGAGGTATAATTTATTGTTCCTTACTCTGTCCAGATGTTAATTCGTAAGAGAACATCGAACCATTGGTGTTCAATCCATTTCTGATGTTCTTTGCACCAAATTAAAGTAATCCCATTTTTTTTTTTTTTTTTTTTTTTTTTTTTTTAAGACAATGTAACGCATACTCATGGCTTTCTGGCATAAAGTCCTTTTCTCATCAAATCTTCTGTATACCGTTTGTCGTGATACAGTAGTTCCAGTGGCGGCTGAAAGCTCTGAACTTAATTGGCAAGCAGTAGACTTCCTGTTACAACGGGCAGTGATTGCCAGATATCGATCTTCAGAAGCAGTTGCCATTCGTTTACGGCCATGTCCGGACTTCTAACAACTATTCAATCGTTTTGACATTACTATTTCCATAACATAGAAACCGTCTGTCTTGAAGAAGTCAGACATCACAGATTCTTCCAAATGATACTTCGAAGCCATAACAAAACGATTTAAGTCCATACACACTGAAATCAGTGTTGCAGAAATTCACTCAGATGTTCACTTTGCGCAAAGCGCTTGATTCAACGTCGGATGATGCAAGCCAAGATTTGCATCTAAAAATACCGTAAATTTGCCGTGTGATTAGTTTTGATTGGATTATGCTAATTAGGCTTATTTTTCACACATTCCCTGCAAAAATGTATCACATTGATTGAGTATTTCATTGAATATCATTATTTTTGGGTGTGTAAAGATAAATTTGGCCATGAGTGTAGTTTAGGAAGAAGTTGCCAATATGGTGGTTGTTCTATGATGACTGCTAAGCCTTCTTCGTCTCCAAGTCTATGACAAAACCATACACTATCCAGAGGTACAGAGTGGTTAAAGTTAAACTGACGATACTCAGAAGCTTGTAGCTCCGGTTCTATTGAACGGATCCGAATGAAACTTGAAATGTATATTATGTAGATCATGCGGTCGAGGTTTCCGTCGGAAAACGAAATTAGTTTGAAATGTTGCCAATAGATGGAGCTGTTTTGATAAAACCATGTGCAAATGAGTAGTTCATGCAGCTTTCTGCAAATTGTTGATCGACAAGGTATGCACATAGATCATACAGGTGTGTAAATAAATAAAATAATCTGCTATTCTTTTTTAGTTTTTATAATTCTTTTCACTTCGTTACAGCGCCACCTGTTGGCAAAATGTTGATCTATTTTTTTGTCCGACGGAAACCTCGGTCGCATGATCTATATAACATACATTTGAAGTTTCATTCGAATCCGTTCTAATAGAACCGGAGCTAGGAGCCTCTGAGTAACGTCAATTTAATTTTAACCACCTTGTAGTAAGAGATCAGTGATCTATCTTATGAGTTTTTTAATGTGACACACTTCCCTCTGGTGGTGGAAAGTTGAACAGGTTTTTTTTTTTTTTTAAATACGTTTTTTAAATAAAATTTCCCTGTAGTTTCATTCTTATGTGCACCAAATATCATATGAAGATATATGCTTATCGTGATAGGTATAGCTCTTAACATGTGATGATCTCCAATGAAGTCAAAACGAAACACCGGAGCAACTTAAGATTTGAGTGTATATAAATATAAGAGTTGAATTATATACTTGTCTATTTCTTTTGAAGCGAGCAGAACATGCATTGATCTTAATTCAATCAACTATCGCGAAAAGGGCTCAGCTCTGAAAAGTGCTGGGCCAAATTTTTGCCGTCGTAAAAAATTGTTTATTTTCTTAAATACTACTTGTTTTATTGATGAAGTACTTCAAACAATGCGTTTTGTTCTGTAGTAGTCATCAAAAAATTCGCTTTTGTCCTTTTTGATATAGAGTCGATTCAATTCTCCTCCTACTACTATACATATGCAATTGCTGTAAGGGTACTTTCCAAAACGTCCAAAATTCAAATTTTAAGAGGCAGTTCTAGTAAGAATCATTCCCTTTACTCGCTATGTTACAATCTTCTAGCCCAGTGCATTTAGAAACTACTATGTAAAAAAAACCTTGAAATTTGGTGAGTAGATACGAAAATTATCTCATAATGAAATGACATAGATTAAAAACTCGAAAATAGCGTCTAATATATTTCATTTTATATTTGAAATCCTTACGTCAATGCATATGCAGAGGCGCCACCTGGTTTTTGTCTTTCGCTATTTTAATTATCATTTATAATAGAGACATTACATGAAAACAATTTATGTCATTTCATAAATTGTTTTCATGTAATTAAGTGATCATTTTCGTACCTGCTCACCAAATGTCAAGGTTTTATAGAAAGTAGTTTCTAAATACACTGGGCTAGAAGATTGTAACATAGCGAGTATAGGGAATTATCCTTTCTAGAACTTCCTCTTAAAAACGACTCTAAAAAGTTAATATTGTGTCTCCACACCTACATCTAATTCTTCTTCCGCAAAGAATGCAGAATTGATCACTTGTCGTTCATCCAAAAAAAAAAAAAAAAAAATGACGTTTTCAATTAACCTTGATGTGTCGTCGCTCACTGACCCATAAAAAGTATTGAGGACTGACTCGAAGAATGGGTCGAGCCAGTTCCGGAAAGAAAAACAGCAAGTAATAAAACAAGTCCTACTACTTTTAGTGTAAGTGGACATCAGCGAGTCACCAAGTCGGACTCTTAATGACTCCAGCAATTTGAATAAATATGAATCCATAATGTGGAATTTCAATGTTATAAATATGGGTTATTTGAAAGGGACTGATGATCAAAGAAATCGGACGTGGAATAAAAATGTGTAATTGATAAATTAACGGCTTTACAATTTTATTGATCTGCCTAATAAGTCTATTACTTCCATAATAGTTCGTATTATTTTCTAATTATCTCAGGTCTGTTATGAAAATTAATAGAGCTTTTATGTAAAAAGTTACCTGCATTTTCATCCTACGGCTTCTTGGGAAGATTAGTAGGGATTCGAAAACATTTTTTAAAAAGGCGATGTTTCTGCTGTTGTAAGGAGGAAAGAATTTGGTTGCTTTTTAAAAGAGATCTTTTCATAAGCAATATCCAACAAACAGTGCTAGAAATGTGGGTAGACGCGGGGTGACGCGTCACCCCACTTTTCAAAAAATTACCCATGCGTCCCCCCCCCCCCTTCCCCACTTCTAAAACCATTAAAATCTATCCTCCCACTTTTAAAAACATTCAATCCATTTAAAAACTTCTAAAGAAGAATAACTTTAATTTTTTAGCACAAGAAGGAAAATATCCGTTGGCAAATTTCTTTTTTTACTTTCAATTTTTGATTGCAAGATATAATACTTATATATACAATCAATGACAAATTGTTGAAGAAAAAAAATCATCCTATCAGTGTCTTGCACTATGTATAATTTTTAAAAAGATGTTTGAGTTGGGTTATTTTAAATTTCCTACTGTTTTTTTTTCAGTTTTTATCACTAAATTTTGAACGATACTGGGCATGGAATATTAGATAGTACTCAAATTAGATAAACATAGATGTTTTCTTCTTAAAAATATATCAAGCATGTAGGGAAATGCAAAATGTTGTATAGTGTTATAAAAATATATTATAGTACTTTGTATAAAGATAGAAGTACTTTTTTTTTAACAAATAAAGTGGGGGGGGGGGGTGCACTTGCCACCAACTTTTGGGAGTCCCCCCACTTTTTTTCTCCCACTGCCTACAAATAAGTAATGGACGTGATTGCATCAAACGATTCGAAAGCAAGGAAGTCCTTCCTTTCCATTCCGAAAGCATAGGATTTGAATACACAACACATATAAGGACCTTATTATACACAGTCACTTGAGTGTCAAATATGGCTTAGAATGTCCCGGTCAGTCTTAACTATATCCATGGTAGTTTTGGTAATCTAGTACAATAACATTCTTCCTAAAACTGTTCATGCAAAAATATGTCCATGCAAAATCTCCTAAACGTTCATTCATGTTAAAGAAAAAGCCGCCGTAATTTCATGTGCATTGTATTACCTAAGAAAATGAAGTTTGATCTTGGTAGGTATATTTCTGAACGCTTTGTAATTGACTCTAATAATACTGAGACTGACTAAAAGTCTATACTTTTTTTATTTTAAATATGTTAATCACGTGGTACAATTTTGATGATTGAAGAGTGCTTTCTGAGAATTGTATTAAGATAATATAGAATTTAAAATGTGTTCAATATTTCATTATAGGCATTAATTTCATCTCTCAGCCCTATAATGATAATAATCATGCGGGTTTTTTTTTTTTTTTTTTTTGTCGTCATCTTTACAAGTAAATAACTATAATGGACGATTCTCGCATTTTTTTTTTTTTTATTCAATTCTATGTTTCAAAAAGGCCATAAACACAAAAATTTCTCCTCACTGCGCTTTTTCTTTTTTATATTGGCAACCTAAAATCACCTGTTAGACTTCGAAGAGAAAACGATTCATTCTGTTCGAATTGAATGTGACGTCACTTGATCTCAAACAACTTGGCTTGAAACGTAGCAAAAATCAGTTTTGCAAGTTTCTCGACAATCGCGTCAACCTGTACGAGATATGGCAACTGGCTACCAAACCAACGTCAACTATTTGGGCAAAAACCTCACGATAACCATAGATAACGGAAGGATGTCATGACGTCACAGCTACAACCAGTCCGCGATCAAGACAGTCGAATTTGATCTGAGAAATTTTGAGACATTTTATTCTCTTAATATTTAAATAACTATTTTTTTTTCTTTTCTAAGAATTTTTTTTTTGAATATTTGGAATCTGAAATAAATTCTTCATAAATATAACCTAATTCCACTCGTTTTTTAAAAAATGCGGGAATCGTCCATTGCAAAATGTTGCATCATTTAATAAGGATATATTTTTGTAACTTATTTTGCGTTACAGAAGACCCCGCTTGTTCCAAAGCTAAGTCACCCAGGAGACACGCGGTATTTTGACACCTACCAGGAAAAGAAGAACAAGCCAAGTGCTCCAGTCAAAGAAAGAGAACTAAGTTTATTCAAAGATTTTTGAACAATTTCGCCAAAAGACAATAACGCGAAAAACCTACTGAAAAGTCGAAATTTAATGTTTATTTGACAGTACAACTGTTGGATCAACTGCATGGACGCTATATGGTTTTTAAATTATAATTTGAACGGAAAATTTAACTATAGAATCTATAGTTGAATTTCCCAGGGTTCAAACTGAAATCAGTGAAAATTAATGACTTTTTTAAGGACCTGAATAATATCTTTTAAGGACCTTCGAAAATTTGTTTTTAACACGCTTTTATTAGTTTCACCTTTATGTTTGCTTGTAACTGACTCTTTTGGGCTCGATTTTGCCCTAATACTTTGAGCGATCAGATTTGATTCAAACTTTGCACTCTTGTCAAAGGCTGATGACAGTACAATAATTCAATAAGTTTGTCGCTTTATCACAAGGATTAGCTCGTGTTGCCCTTGCGCCGTTAAATTCCAACCAGCCAACCTTCTCGGGAATCGAACCCTGGTGTGCCGTTACCCGTTACAATTCCTAGTAATCACAGAACCTATCATCAACAATTGATAAGACAGACATTTGAAAGATTTGTCGTGATTTAGTCGCATTATCCTTACCAGGATCTTCAGGATTAGTGATTTTTCATATTCAGAGACACGGTAGTGTTTTGTGCCAAGTAATACGGCGTGTACTAAGGCATACACATGACTTAAATTTGAGACAAGCATGTAACTATTGGCAGGAACAACTGGAGAGTTTTATACGCTTAACTAAAAAAAATTTATAGTTACCAGAAAAAATAATTAATAGTTTAAAAAACTAAAAAAACACGCTTTAATAGAAAAGGGAACTAAAAAGTAGAAAATAATTTTAAATAAGTTTGAAATAAGAATAGTGATTAACAAGAAATATTTATTTTATCGTAAAAAAGCGTGGGGTGCTTGATGTCAATTGTTGTAAATATTTAATGACAGATATTGGTAAAAGTATAGCCATTATGAAAATATCTTAAAAAGCACCCCACGCTTTTTTACGATAAAATATTTCTTGTTAATCACTCTATTCTTACTTCAAACTTATTTAAAATTATTTTCTACTAAAGCGTGTTTTTTAGTTTTTTTAAACTATTAATTATGCATCAGTCTTTAATGAATGTTGGCTCACAAAACGTAAACACTAAATCTCACGTGTTCGTCTCACAGTGTGTAACTAAAATCATTCGATTTCTACTCCACCAATCAGAAAATAAGAAGCAAACGATGTACAAGTTGGTGCATGCTTATTACAAAAATTTTAGTAAGGATAAGTGACAAAAAATAAGGTCTTAAAAAACCTATATGCATTTTCAAGTACCAAGGCCTGGAAAACCAGTAAAAAAAAAAATATTCAACACCTTTAATGATCGTGGGAACCCTGTAGATTAATAGTCGAGAGGAATATCAATTCTTATTTTTGAAAAATCGAAAGATTGGAACAAAAACTCGGCTGTCTTGTAGAAGCTCTTTTGTAAATGTTGTAGATTTTGGTGACAATTCTAGAAATGTGAGCTATATTTAGTTTTGCTGGATATTAGAAATTAGTTTACATTTTACCATGTATATATTATAATTCAAACAAATGTGCAATAAAATTGTATATTTCCGTTATTTATGTATAAAGTATATGTATTTAAATATGTGTCGTTCCTTTGTAACTGTTTTAAGTGTCTAAAAAATTATACAAAAACTATTTGTCCATGTTCTCACAAATTTTCAGTATAATTAGTTAAAAATATCTCCAGAATTTAATTTAAGCCCTAAAGGTTAGACAATTGACCACTGTATACCATTTCAGAGCAATTCTTTACCTGGCATGCCCACACTAGTTATTAGTTTGGGATTAAAGAAACGAAACACAATAAATTCCATCCCAAATAAAGATCCATATGGTCAAGTCGATACAAGTCATTTGAATTTGCACAATTTTTCATTATGTATTTCAAGTACCTTAGAGACTTGAAATAAGACTTGGCTGTTGATAAAAGCCACTTCAATGAATGAGAATTAAAATTATAAAAATTAAATACTTTGGGAAATCTTGGCAGTTTAGTTTCTTAAAAATTAAAGCTTGGCTATTAGAAAAGAGGAAAAAATCTGATCCGATAATTTTAACCAAATATTAAACTTTAAAAAAAAAAAAAAAATTATGACAAATTAGTACAAGTTTAAATGCTGCAAATTACAATTCACTCGAATGGTTCTTATGTAATCGCATCTCTGTAGGCGAAAAGAGTTTTGCTCTTTCATGGTTTGTACACTTTAAAGAGAAAAATTCAAGGATGTGCGTTATCAAGTCATATACATCAAGAAAAATTCAAAAATAAAAATTAGGTACGTTTAAATCGAATAAATACGATTTAAATGTGTTTATAGTTACAGAATCTGAAAACTTAAAATCGTTTATTTACATTTTTCCTTGCCAAATTTTAATTAATCCGGAACTATTTGAAGAAGCTTAATTGCTCAATCATGCTCTTTTCCTGCTTGTTAATTGTTCAAACTAAATTTGAAGGATTTTGCTCATTTTGTCAACCAAAATTTTTTAAGATGCTGCATTTTTAGAACATAAAATTCAACAAATTCAAGGTTTCCAAGCATTTGAAAAGGAAAGTTTTTTTTTATCAAACACTGTTTCAAGGTTTTTCAAAAAACTTACAAACCATGTCTTTCCTGCAACTTGAAAATATTAATTAGGAATATTCAAGTTACAAAATACATCAAATCATTCTTATAAATTATCACAATATCAATAAACTATATAAGGTCTTTCACAAACTTTAAAAGATGGTGGTTCACACTAAAAGAATGTTCTGCAATGGTAATATAAAGTACAAAGAAAAGATTGGAGAACCACACCTGTCATACCGCCTACTTCCACAGCAACAGTCAAATTTCTTGTCTTGAAATTGAAGAGGAATACGCCAACTTGGGTGATATTTGCATAGAAGTTCCCCCCTGTAATCTCAAAACCAGAGGAATGATATTCAAAAGTTAGTAGACAGTTTATATGCATTCTTTAAAAATTGTTTGTGTGAACCTTTTAAAGTTCGTCCCATTTTTTTTTTTTTAAACACCCTGTGAAAATATAAGTACACTGTTTTAGGTCTTCACAAATCCAAGCTAAGTTCCAATTATATAGAAAGCCATTAAAAGCAGCATTCTTCAATTTGTATATATTAGTTATAGAAAAAGCATTGTTACAAAAATTCACATCAATATTAATGAAAGAAAGAGAAAAATAATACAAGGCAAAAACAAAATATCAGCCTTTATTTCAATTTTAAAAACCAATTTCAATGATGAGATGGATATTAATAAACACATAAAAAGGATAGACAATAAAAGTTTTATCGGCTAAATTTTAACATTAAAACCGCCTAACAGGAACAAAAATAAATACTATTTTTGAATGAATTATAAACTGTTTCACATATCAAAAATGCAGATAAGTCCTTGAACTTAACTGAACAAATGCAAAATGTTGTTTTAGAGAGTTCCTAAATTTTTCATTAAATAATAAATATTATGCTTTTCTTTCTTCTTGACCTCGATTCACATCATTTAAACGAACCCATTGGTGATCATTCACAGCTTTCCACAAAGTAACCTAGAAACAAAGTTTTTTTTATTTCCAATTGATTTAGAACTTGGAAATGCATAATAAGAACTCCATAAAATTTAGTAAAGATGCTACTAATATCAAGAGGACATTATTTTTTAATTAAAATTTTCAGGAAGAAGGGAAAATGTGATACTACAATGATGTGATGAATTATCTAAACTTATTGGAAGGTTGTGGATGAAGTTAAACTCCAATAAAGTTTAAGCCATCTGTAATATACACATATTTTAATTTTAATTCTTCAGAGATTATGTTTCATTAATCTCAGCAACATACTTGCCAAATTTAAAGATCAGTTGATTACATAATAAATCCAGTTATTTTCATACACGTAGTGTAAAAGGGGCCCATGTGCTATTCAACGAGATTACTTATAATACCACCAAGTGGTCAAGTCACGAGTTAGAAATGTGTTTTTCTCAAAAACTATATATAAATATAGTTCTCTTGCGTGTCACCCAAATTCGGCTGTATTTCTGTGAGCAGAATGGCAACAACTTCAGACATCCAATCACAAATCTTCTAAATGTACATTATGCACAATGCTTTATGTACTAAATTCAACAATCCAGCCAATCACAATATACCTTTTGAAATTTGACTAATACATCTTTCAACAGCCAACAGCTTGGATTTGGATTAGTTATATTTTGCTTTCCTTATTACCGATACAAATTAGATTTAGATTGTTGTAGATTTAATAGTTAAGTTGGCAAAGGGGAAGGTTGTGCAATTGGAGGAGTAATTAGAGTGGCATGTGGTGAAATTTTTCAGAAGGGAACAACATTATAAATAGCTAAATTTATCATCTTATATGAAAAATAATTAACAGCCAAATATCTTCAGAAACATTTACTCAAAAATCAAAAAAAAAATTGAGGAAAAAGGAAATGGATATAATATAAAATTGAAGTTTATTTCATACAGAAATTTTAAATTAACACTTTACATATGAGCTTTTTGAAGAAGAAACATAAAATAAATAAAAAAAATCTAAATAAATGTTTCAATAGTGTTAATATCTTAATATTGCCATGTTCATAGATGGCAACACAGTCGTTTGAAAGCAATTTTGAAACTTCTTCTCTTTCAATATTACACAGTAAGAAAGAAAAAAAAAAAACTTAAAATTTTTTTTTTAAATGTATTTAATATTTAAAAGAACCTCACTCGGGATTTAATTTTTTTTTTTTTAATTATATTTCTCTGCATAAGAAATCTTGAAAAGAAATAATATTTATGTTCACTATTGTGCTATGGTCAATACAGAACCAGAAGCATATTCAGAAAGACTTCGTAGCTACTTGATGGAAGAATTTTTATGAAGACTAATGGAAGACCAAATAATGGACATTATTTTTTACTAAAAATTGTTAGCTTAGCAAAAAGATAGAAATAATTAACTTTTATTATTTATACAGAACATTTTGAACATTCATTTTCCATAACCTTTTATTCATTTAGGGCAAGCACTGCTTATGTTGCTTCTATCTATGGATCGTACGCCACTAAGCTATAAGGGGCTACAGAAAAATAAACATTACTGTATAAACAGTTAAGAAGAGTTGGGGTGTTGCAAACTTCTTACGTATATACCAATAAAAATAAAATAAAATATAATAAGTCATTAACCTTGTTATCACCGCCAGATACAGCCAAGACATTTCCTGTGACAGACCAGCTGACATGCCACACAACATCATCGAATGTATGCAGTACTTTTGGGGTCCATGGGGTCTGCTTAGTTTTGGTCCAGATGATCACTCGTTTGTCCTGAAAATACATGTAGCTTTAAAAACAAACTAGAAAAATAACTATCATACAAATCATTTAGAACAAAGGCCTTGGCACTATAATTTAAATTGCAAGCCATTTTAAAAACAAAAGATAAAATATATATATATATTTTACAATCAATAAATTTTATTCTCATTACTCGAAATGACGAAATGCATAAAAAATTACCCAATTTTCTCATGCATTATATTTTACAAAATTCACAAAATTAAAAAAAAAAAAAAAAAAAAAAAATAACATTCTTTTTTAATGATATTGACTTTTGAACATGTTCAATTACTAAATTTCTAAATTGTAGAAAATACTATAGCCATTTGAACAATTAATTCCAATTTAAAACAAAACAATGAAAATATGCTATTATAATAAAGTTTATTTTCCAGGGAAGGAAATCAGATTGACAAGGAAAATGTATTTTTTCATGATTCAGCCCAATTAAGAGCAATTTTATATAGGATTTTGAATGAAAAAATTATTTTTCAAATAATTCAAGATAAAAGAGTTACTGAACACTAAAATTATAAACATTCAAAGGAAAAATATACACTACTAATCTTCTTTAAAAAAAAAAATGGGTAACAAATGGAATCATAAAGCTATCATTTCATAATTCTTTGAAATACAATAAAATTAAATAAAAAATATAAATTTTATATCAGGTTCATCAATAATGATTAATCAATTAACTTACACTTAAATAAATTATACTTAATGAAAAAAATTTATTAAAAGCTTAAGATGTTAAAAGACGCATCCTATACTTAAAGCATAGTTTGTACACTTGAAGGAGGAAAAAATTTCAAGGACTTTTCAAGGATACGTTATCAACACATAAACATTATTAAAAAAATTCCAAATTTTTTCAATTGCCAAACAATGCAATTCAAAGTGAATAAGTGCAAAAGATGTTTTAATCGTTACACAATCTGAAAATTAAAAAAATATATATATTATTGCGTGGGACGGGTTCGAAAGATTTGAAGCCAAAGCAGATCAAAACTTGCAGAAATTTATTCCAAGATAACTCTTCACAGATTTCTTTACAGCTCCAGAACTTCTCGTTCTAGTAGACAGAATACAGCTCTTTTCACAATAATAGAGCACAAAACAGCAGTTAAAAATTTGACAACACAACTGCTCAATCGCCGCAAAAGACAAGCTTTAGAACTACTCAGTAATTCCAGTCAACTAATGGACTCAGCTAACAACTAACTCAGTGACTCAAAATCAGTCAACTACTAACTAACCCCACTCACGGCCGGGCTTATATAGGGGAGGCTGCGAACCTTCTTGAAACTTCTAGAGGTCGATATTTGGAGAACTTTCCAGATAGTAGTCGAAAAGTCCTACACATGTACATAGGGACCGAAAATGTCGCCAAGTTTGGCAACATCTGGCAATTTCTCGCCAAATTTGGCAACAAAAATTAGTCGCCAAAACCGTCGCCAACTTGGCTCTATCTCACCAATTTGTCGAGATTGCCATTACCATAATGTTAAATGCCCTGCTCCTTAAAACTCACTTCCCAGAGTTATACCTCTGTAAAACTCGTTATCAAGCATCAAGAGATTCATTGCAGGGAAACAAATTAAAGGCGAACTATTGCACTGCTTTATGCAAAATGTACATAAATTTTCCTATTTACAAAATTAACACTACGAAATATTTACAAATATACGAAAATTCGTAACAATATATTTAAATCCCCCCCCCCCCCCATTTAAAATTTAAATCTAAAACCGAGTTTTCAGATATGCTGCACCGCCGCCAGGCATTAAAGTCCGGTATAGTGAAGTGTTGTGGGAGGAATGACGCAATATCGTACGTTCAAACACACTGTTCTCCTGGTTGCTAGTTATCTTAACTAAATTTGAAGGATTTTGATTAATTTGTTGACCAAACATTTTTAAGAGGCTATATTTTTAAAAAATAAAATTAAAGCACTTAAAACAATTTTTTAAAAAAATCAAGCTTTCCAAACACTTAAAAAAAAAATTCAAAACACTTCTCATGGTTTTTAAAAAAACTTATGAATCATGTTAAACATCTTACCTGGGAGCAGCTAGCAATAACACTCTGACCAAAGTGCGCAGAAGGTGCCCAAGCGACATCTCTCACCCAATTGGAATGAGCCTCTAGTTTCTCTTCTTCACACCAAGTGTCCTCCTTCTCCCTAAAATGGACAAATACTTTTAAACTTTAAATATTTATTGCAATCCAAAATAGCCCAAACAAATTAAACTAGGAAACTCCTCAAAGTAACAAAATTCAAGCATTAGATGGAGAATGACAGGGTTGCCACTCAAAATCTAGAACAAAATTCCCTGATCTTTCCAGATTTTCCAGACAATTTTTTAAAATTTCTAGGCTTCATTTGAAGCTGAAGTTGTCATGATGTAATCTGACATTTCCTACGATTTGCATGGGGGGTTAAACAACAGCAACTATTACACATCCTCCCAAGTAAAGCTGTGTTAGTCAACCAATTAAAAGATGTGACGGAGGTCAGAAAGGTCTGGAGAAAGTTGAGATCGAGGGAAACGGGGAGACGTTTTTCCTGTGTGTAGGAGTGAAGACGGTGGTTTTTTGGAGAGGACGAGAGTTTTGAAGAGCGAGTGATGACACGCGGCCGATGGCTTGCCCCTGAAATTCCATGTGAGTCGATTACCTTTCTTCCTCAATCCTCGGCCTGCTTCGATTTAAGTAACTATAACAATGCCTGAATTTAATTGCATATTTTAGTATTTATTGAATATTTACCTATTTGGAGAATTTTTACCTTTTATTTCATTTTAATTTTAATACTTGGATGCATGACAGTAAACTTGTGTTACTGTCATTTGAGGAATTTAATCTGTGCGTTTATAGTGTATATTGAATAAACTAGTAGATTGATTATGCCGGCCTGGTTATTTTGGTTTGAAATTTAAAATTATGAAGTATTTTAACTTTGATTTATCTGATGTTGTAAATTTAGTACATCTTACGGTCCAACGCCTTTTACCAAATCACACTAAAGATCACGACAGAAGTAAACAAAATTGTTTGCATACAATTGCTTTTAAGATTTGAATTTTAAAGAAGGTTAACACAGAAATATTTTTACGATATTTGAATGTGCATTTTTATCAATTAAACAAAATTTTGATTAAAAAAAAAAGCAGAAATCCACTTTTTTGTGGAATTGTAAAGTGTTGCGATTTGTGTCACCACACACTCAAGTACTTGCACACAAAGATAAATTGATTAGATGATAGAAGTAGCAAACTGTGCATCTCCCTTTATACTTCCCAGGGGCGAAAACAGTCAAAATATAAAAAAAAGAGGAATATATATATATGCAGTGGAAATCAGAGTAAAAGCAAAAGATTTTCACGTTTTTCAGATAATTTGCTTTCAACGGGTGCTTTTTACACGTTGTTACAAGAAAATATATGAAATATCACATTTTTAGAACGCAGATGTACGTTCTAAAAAAAATTACTGATATTCTTGGGAAAAAACTTGAATCTGAAAGAAATTCCCTGACTTTTCCAGAAAATATCACATTTTTTAGTTTTTCCTGACTTTTCTTTTATTCCTCTGACAATTCCATGTTTTCTAGGTGCGTGGCAACCCTGGAAGGACATACAAAAAAAAAAATTCCAGAGAAGTCTCAATTTTGTATACTAACACATATTTCCATATTTTCACAAGATTATCACATCCTCCAGTCACAAAACGCTTTGTAGTATTGGTGTTGGCAAGATTTGCATTTGATCCTGTATTCTCCACACCACCGGCACACACTAACTGGGCATTGACTGGGGCCCAACTGACAGCATTACAACCAATCTGAAAAATCAAGGAATTCAAATACAGAATCTAATATACATCATAAAATCTCATTTAATTATTTTAAAACTAAAGCTCGCATTCTGATAGTGCAGGGACTAATACCAAAACTAAGTGGGTACCCAAATTAGGAAAGGGGGGGGGGGATAATTCCTAATGTTTCTGGTGATTAGCCCCGATGCTTTAATCCTTTGGGACCCATTTAGAAATGTTTAGATTAAAAAAAAAGGGTCTAGGACGAAATCCCGAAAGCCGAAATCCCGACAAGCCACAATCCTGAAAGCCGAAATCCCGACAGGCCACAATCCCGAATGGGACGAAATCCCGAACGACTAAAATCCCGAATGGGACGAAATCCCGACAAGCCAAAATCCCGAATAGGACGAAATCCCAACAAGCCATAATCCCGAAAGGCCAAAATCCCTATCAACCAAAAGAAATCCCTACCAACGGGAAAAATCCCATCAGACCAAAAAAGGTGTTAACAGATATTTCAAAACAATATTTTTTTTATAAACTTTAAAAATTAATGAGGTTGATTGCCATTCATAAAAAATAGATTTTGATTCGTTATGAAGTAGAACATGTTGAAGTTGTCAATTAATCATTTCCTTGCATTTTTCAGTTTACCTTCGATTTTATTTCTATATTGTATTAATTTTCTTCCTTTAGTTTTGAAGAAAAATCAACTTAAATTTTACATATTTATATTACATTTTGCTATCAAAATGTTATTTATTTCCAATGTTTATATATATATTTCTATTTGCTGCCTATTTTTCAGCCACTAAAATATTCGGTTTAAAATAATATTGGTTCATTTGGAGAAGTTTCCCTATATTTTAAAAGAAAGTTCTTGCATCTAATTAAAAAAAAGTTATGGCGTGATTGTTCTTCAAAGCACTTAATAAGGTCTCTTCATTAGGTGACAAAATGGTCCACCAGTTACAAATTAAACTCGGAAAAGTCACCCGGTTTTTACTTACTCAACTAAATAAGATTATGTTGTCTAAACTTGTGTATACGGTTTCGTGTGCAACGTATTTGTATGGAAAATCAAATTAACATGTCTGATATTATACTTAGAAATGGATAGATGTATTGCGTTTTCAATTGTCATAAGCCTAATACTTTAGTAGGGTAAAAGAATGTTTATAGAAAGGACACTTTTTCTTATGAGCGATGTGTATGTAATAGAAACATATGCAGGGAAATATAATGTAATACAAGGAGTGTATAGTTAGAATCTTTTTGGATATATTGATTTACTAGTAGGAGTTGTATTGCGTCAAAGATTTTATTACTATTAAGACATTTTATTTAATAAGAGTTGTTATGCTAAATTGTCCGCGTGTTTCTATTTTACTACAATTTGAATAACAAATATAATATGCTCCTAAGGATTGGCGTTACTTTTTTTTAATTTTGGTGCATTTATTTGGAATTTAAAATTGGAAATGAGTAATACCTATACATAAAACTAGGATGTAATATAACAAATTAAAAGTAAAATTTAAGTATCCAAAAGTATTACATTTTAGAATATTATCGAAAAAAATTACTACTAAGAAGTATTTCTGTTAAAAAAATGTAATACTTTAGATATGAAGCCTATCCGATCAATACTATTAAATGCTTTCTAAATATTACCACTAGGATGTAACTTTTTACCAAGACATTGCGTGTTCTATCAGTGAGGTTTTTTACATTTTGGTGTAATATTTACAGTTTCATATTTATTGAATTTTATCAACACTTATATTGTGAATGATGCTTGCAAAAATTACATCTGAAGAGTAACAAAATGTGTGTATAAAATTTTTAAATATGTAAAATAAAAGAAAAACAATCATTATTTACAAACATTTAAATTCAATATAGCACAAAAAACTGCTTTAAATCAAAATATTTATACTCATCTTTCATTTGCAAAAAGTAAAAATACACTATTATCTAATCATTTAACTCAGTTTCAAAAGGGTGGGGCAGTTTGAACTCTAAACCCATTATTAGCCCGCTCCACGCACAACAAAAGTCTATTGTGAAGGAGCTTCATGCTTCAGTAAGGGGGCGACCGGGGGCCACTCATCACATTTTGAAATATCCCTACACTCCACGATCCGACCAAAAGGCGTTAGCTGGAAATATTTCTACAAGGCGGGTTAGGTCGGCCACTGCCTCCTATACGGCTAAGGATTTAAAATGTTAAGATGGCATTTAAACAAATATAAAATCATTTAGATGGTCAAAACATAATATACTTCATAATACAAACATAATATAATACAAACATAATATAATACAAACATAATATACTATAGCTATTAACAAACCTTCCCCTTTGCTTTATATTTATATAATAAAATAAAAGTGGAAAAATAAAAAAAACTTCTTAAACCGTAAAGTATGAACACTTGCGAGAATTAAAAAATATTCAGAAGAAGTAATTAAATTAAAAATTCCAAAATATCAATCCTGAAAATTTTGATAAAAAAAAACTTTTTTGTCATTTTAAATGTAAAAGTAAAGTAATATATTTAAAAATAAATAATCCTTACATAAAAGATACTTTTTTTTTTATATAATAAACAGTTAAGAGCAGCAATCATAATTATGAATTAAAGGCACAAATATTAAAAGCCGGATTGATAAAAAGAACTTACTAATGACCACAGATAATTAAACTCTAAGGAAATAAATTTACGTGCAGCACACAAACAAAACAATGTTTCTTAATAAGAAATTTTAACAGCATAAATCATGAATTGCGTATTAAACGGTTTTCAAACAATTTTTCGGGAAGCATGAAATTAGGCATTCGAAATGTTAAGTCCTGCGTTACCTAACGTACCCGAGATTTCTTTCGGGTGATAATTTTGTAAATCATCCATCATGGACAGATCTTATAACCTACAATAGTATTTTGTGTTGAATCATCCACTTATTAAGTCAGCGTCTCATAAATGAAAGAAACGTCACTGTTAAGTACTTGACAAGATGCATGTACACAAAAATCCCCAGCTGTTGTAACTCAGCCCATCATTAGTCATTAGTGGCATGTCCCCTGGGTTTCCATTCTACATAAAGGACCTATTGTCAAGGGACTATTGTGTCCTTCACTTCCAGCAAGCAACTGCAGGTGAGACGAATCACCACAGTCTGAATTATCTTTAAACTGGATCTGCAGGGTGACTTCCTCAGAGCGAGTTATGGCGGATCTCAAAGTGTTAAGATATAAACAATGTAAGAGACCACATATTAAATAGAAAATTGTTAATTTCCTAAGACTTTGCTTGAAACAAAGCTTTTATAAATATCTATATAAACAGATATCCTAGTTCTGGTTTCATCTGATATTGATAAAATACTTTTTTAATTAAATCACACTTTTTACTTTCAATTACCCTAATGAATGCATCGGGTAATAAAAGTATAGTATAAGGTAAATTTTTGTCTTTCTTTTTTTAATTTTTTGGCATATCTCCCCGTTTTGGAACATCCTGATTTCAAAAAAGTGATCTAGAAAAAATGCCTGTGTGTGTACGTGGTCAGCATAACTCCAGAATAAATTGACCTACGATGTTCGAATTCGGTGTGCGGGTTGGTGATGGCACAGGGACCTACCATTAAGGTTTTCGTCAAAATAGCGCATGCGCATTAGGTAGCTGCCATTGAAAAAAAATCATGTTTTTCAGTAATTGATAAAAAACGGCTCAAACGATTTTGTTCAAAATCGCTGTGCTAATGCCTTTTAAGGTGTTCTAAACATTCCACCTTCAAAAACTCTTATAAAAATGCTTCAATTGCGTAAAAAGTTGAAAAACGAATGTCTGTAACACAGTTCTCTTTCCTTGGGCACACCTCGTCAAAGACCGTTTTCTCTTTTCTCCTCAGTTTTACTTACAAGAAAGAATAATTATTGAAAAGTGTATCACCAAAATAATTTTCTTTTTTAAAGACCCATTTAAGAATTATCGCAAAAAATGTCGCCAAAACTGGAAATTTTTTCTAAATGAACGATTAAAATATAAAAATGGTAAATGACACAAAACCACGTCATTATTATGGTGTAATTGAAAGTTGTGCGATGATCCACATCCCTAGTTGTATATGTTTTATAAACGCAAGGGTTAAAAAATGGTATTTCATAAATCTATTTTTTTTTTTTTTAATTCATGTAAATTTTCTAATGCAATGTAACATAGCAATGAATGTAACATTTTTTAAAGGGAACAAATTCATACTTGTTAAAATATAATATTTTGATATTTCTTAAACGTTTTATGTAAAAATAATCCCATCGTTGCAAACATTCGCTATAATTTCTTCTAAAGGTTGTAATTTATTCAATTGTCCATTATGTGTGTTTTTTGCGTTTTCCTGAAATTTTCATAAATTTTCCTGTTACCATGAAGCTAAATTTATTGCAATCTTATTAGGTTTCGAATTCAAATTGATTGGTTCTTTCTTTATTTTTTCATGGGGCAAAACGATCAAAATAAAGGCTACTTCGTAACACCTAAATAATTACAAAGGCCTAAATTTCAAGGGAGAATACATTCAAGAATGGTTTTTGAATCGAAGGGAAAAAACCGTGAATTGAGAAATTCTATTTGGAATGTTTACTGATTTTTAAGTAGAAATGTCAGAAGTATTATAGTAGAAATTTCGGTTGTGCGACAAAAGCCAACGAGTGACAAAAACCCAAAATCGAAAATTGCGACATTAGCCAACTTTTTTTTTAAATTAACGACCTCTTCTTGAAGGGAGAGGGATAGGTTGAAATGCTGAACCAGTCCTTATTTTCCAAATACAGTGTACTGTGGAAGCAGTTAGTGACCAAATATGGCCAACTCTCTAAGTCTTGAGTGTCACGTTTATATGCTGATAGGGGACTTTGGGGGCTGAGAAATGCTCTTAGCAATAGACAGGGGGCCATATAAAAAATAAAACTGTTTCTGTCCAATCTATTCAGTGTTACGCTTGCGAGTTTTACTGTGGTTTGGTGGTCATATTTTTTAAGTACTATCAGCTGCCATACTTTTAGAAAATAATTTACCCTGATAAAGCAGAACCTTGTAGAATTAATAAGATTTAAATTGAGATTTACTGACATGCGAGTTTTTCGGATGTGTTAAAAATTTTGTGATGTCTCATGAAAGGTAACTCAATATTAATAACAAACGCAAATCATAAATAAATATTTCTGTTTAGTGCCTGTGTTTAAGAATCGATAGTCAAATAATAAAAATGTAAGAATTAACAAATAATAAGTAACTTAATAACTAAGTAACCTAGGAAGATGTTTTTGTACCAACGTGCAAAGAATTAAACTTTTTCAAATAAAAAATTGTGGCGAAAGCAACATTTTGTCACAATGTTTGAAGTAAAATATTTCTATAAAGTATTCTTTATAACAACGTGCAAAAAATTTAACTATAGTTAATCAGAAATCGTGGTGAAAATAACACTTTAATGCAGTAAAGTCACTTTATCGCACGAATCGGGTTTGAGTTCTGTGTAGTCGATGTAGAGATGACATTTCCAGAACCATTGACTGGAGCTGCCAAAATTATATATTATTTTTTTTGTACGTGATTATAAGAAGTATTGTATGCAACATAAGCGAAATTGCTTGATCAAACTCGACAAAAAAATTGACTCATGCATACGCACTCGGCAACGAAGCATTTTGCAACGTTTGAAAAGTACTACTTTCGCAAATAGATGCATAATTAATTATTATGCCAATAATATATATCAATGTAAAGAGATATTGTAAGTTTTCAAAAAAAGTGCTTTTAATAATGAATGCTGTGATACCAGTTGTATAATTAAAATAAAAATAAGTAATTCTGCAAAGGAAATTTAGTTATGGTTTTGGTCCATGCTCGGTTAAGTACCATGGGTTCAATGGCATGAAATACGTGTATATTTTAAATTCTATGTTTTTAGCTCAACGTAGTAAGGCAAGAGTTGTATGGAAACGTCTTTACATGATTGAACACAGTTATTTAAAATAATTTCCTATTGAAGTTCCAGTCAGGAAAATTAATGAATTTCTCTATTTATGTCTCAAACAAGCCTTATTAAAATATGGGCCTGTTGTTTCTACTTGACTGACGAACAAACATTTAACAGATATTTACACAAACTAACATAAAAAAAAAAAGTATAATTTTGACTTCTTTTTAAGGTATGAAAAAAAGATAATTAATACAGATAAATACTAGTACTTCACACTTAGTTCTAAATTACGTGTCATAAAACAAAAGCATATAACTCTAAGCTATTGAAACACTGTCGTACTTCTTTTGAATGGTTTGTTTGGCTAGTTTAAATTTAGAAAATTTCATTAAGTGTATTTTACTTCAATAAATAATACAGTTATTGTTTTTTACTGAATGTCAAAACTTTACTACTTTGTTATTTAAACTTTATTATATTACTCTTAAAATTTCAGGTAACGGTACCTGAAAATTTGTTGAAAAGTGATTTTTTTTAGCAAAAAGTACCCTACAGGAAACATTTCTTGTAAAAAAAAATTAGAAAATCGGAAGGATAATTTAATAAAAGAATTTTAAATTTGCATCATATTTTGCAGGGCTCCAAACCTTCTGAAATGGAGTTAAAAATAAAAAAATAAATTTTAAAAAGTATTTGAAAGTTCGAAGAATATAATATTAAAATCTAAAATTATATGAAAGTAAACTTACTAGATTTTATTATAATAATCCATCTGTGAAAGGTATTTACATTTCCAACATCTTTATAAGGGGATTAATCATTTACTTGGGTTCAACTTTAGCTTGTTACCATCATCTTTAATGAAATATTCATTACTAGTTAATTGAAATTAAAGTTCATTTGAAATCTTATATTCTGACTTAGTGTTAAGACTTTTTACTAAGGATCTTGATATTAGTTTATTTAATATGAAACCATGACGTTTTATTTCTCCGCATACACTTTCTGATGCTTCAGAGACAAGTCGGACTCTACGTTCAACTACTTGAGTGTTACAAAGATATGTCACCCATTCCACTGCTTTCCAGCTATTCACTGCATTCTCAATTTCATCTGTTGGGATAATACTCATTATAGGAGGATCATGGGGACCAACTATTTGCCAATTAGTAAGTTCAGTGTAATTCTCTGATTTGAAGTTAAGTTTTGGCACTTTAACAATTCGAATGTTTACGATACCTTTCTTTTGACTTATAGCAATTTCTTTTCGAGATGACAAAAAGAAAAATATGTCGCTGAATAACCTATTCAACTATAAATCAGATATCTGGTGCCATATATCTAGAAAATTATATAAGTCTCCATATATGACGTGCTCCTTTTGTAAAAACATGATTTGTTTTTACATGAAACCATGAAGGTACATATACTTTCGTAATATACGTACGTACGTGATAAGCGATATCGAATTTACTGAGGGAGTTTCTGTATCTGCATACAATCTCAAAATACGGTTTGCTGTTGTTAGCCACCTTGAGTTTGCAACAAGACCAGTTTTTTTCAATGATAGATGGAAAGAACATGCACAAAGTTTTACAGCTAAACAAATATCATATAAATATTTCTGGTCATTACTGAGAATCAAACTATTTATATTAGGCATAATCTCTAATTTTATTGAGACAAATTTCTTTAAAGTGAGATTCTCGCAGGTTTTAACGGCTTTGCCCATTGGCTTGGAAAATGCTTTGAGACCAACTGTGGCACCTTCCAATGCACATAAGAGGTGTCGTAAGGGCAGTTCGTTAGTATGGAGCAAGCAAATGCACCATTGTAATGGTCTCCCAAGCTCCAGCTCCAGCAAACGAATTATTCCTCCTTTTTGATGGAACAAACGCATCCAATCATACTAAGTTCATTCAGATCTATTCCACTTTTACTTCTAAAAATTGTACTATGGAATCTTATAATTTTTGCTTCTCCAGTTTTCACAGTAAAATGGACGATATATTGCGAGCCTGGTTCTTGAATAATTGTAAAATGCTCTTCTTTTTTCAGTACTTGGAAAATATTTCAATCCCTTCTTGAATGTAGTACATATTTCTGATCCAGTGTTCAAGGTCAAATGATAGGAATGTCTGACTTTAAGAAACAGGGGTGGTAATAATTCATTTTGAATGGTTTAGAATGAAAACTTAAGTTTTTGGAAAAATTAAATATCTTTAATAACTTAACCTCCATTTGTCACTTTATATACATGCAGTGAATTAAAATTAAGTTTAGGAAAATCATAACGTATAAAATGCACATAGTGTTACCTTTTTTTTACACTATATGGTCTGTTTATTTAGAGACAAAACTTGCATAAAATTTGACTTTTGGACAGTTTTGAGGCACCGGAAGATATATTTTAAAATGGAAAAAATGTAGCATGCATATTAACAAACTTAAATAATATGTTTTGCACCCCCTGCCGATATTTAGTTATTGCTAATTACTTTTAAACTTTTAAATAAAATTTGCAGAAAAATGTCAATTTTCTGAGATTATAAATGCCTTGGGACACCGGAAGATATCACTTAAAATTAAAATAAGACGGTGCTATATCTATTTAAAAATGCAAATACAACTTTTGCGCCCCTGCCGAATCATTTTTCCGACTTATTAATCTTTCTCTCCGCTCCACCCTATTAGTCATGACAAATTGCAACACTTGTGTAGGCATTAGAAGAGCCAATAATATCACAAATATTTAAAAAAAGAAAGTCACAAGAATGATAACTGTATTTTGTTTGAAACCATTTCTGAATTTGTGACCGAAATAACAGTTGGTATTTAATATCACTGCTTACCAATAAAACATAGCGGCTTCACTCAATACGGTAGATAAAAAAAACATGTGGACGGTCCCTAAAACTAGGGGGACCGATTCCACTTGACAGCGAAAACGTTGGTTTTTGTCAATGTTGGCAAATGTCAATGTTGGCTTTTGTCGCGACACCAGAAATTTCATAGCTCCGCCCTGGGAATATAGGTTACTTTGGAATACGAGTTAGTGGTGGCCATAGGACCTGTCATTAAAGTTTTCGTCAAAATTGCGTACGCACATAAGGTAACTTCCATTGATTAAATTATGTCTTTCAACAATTGCCAAAAAACGGCTCTAAAGCTTTTGATCAAAATCGGTAAAAATTGCCCTTAAGATAATTTAACATTGTCAGCTCTAAAATTTCAATAGAAATGCGACAAAGGCATAAAAATGTTGGAAAAAAACGTCTTTAACACAGAGTTATCTACCCTTGAGCATCGTCCATCAACGACAGTTCCTCTCTGTGTCACTTACAAGATATGTTTCGTTTGTAATAGAATAAAAAATAAATAAAAAAATAAAAAAATTGTTCTTAGAAGTCAAGGACCTAAAATGTTGTACAAAGGTCAAATTGATTTCTTTCTTTTTCTAATCGATATTGTTAAGAGTGAAGTTTTTGAATTTGGTTGTAATGCATAAATTCAATGGCTCTATCCCACAATTTTTCACGTTTTATAAAGCTAAATGAATGTTGTTATTAGCGATTACGATGTGGGTGCTTTTTTAGAAAAATGCTTAAGAACTTTCTTCAATGCTAAAAAGTGAAAGTGTTGTTTAGCTCTTTTGCTAAAACATTTTGACACTAAATGTATAAAATCACCGTTTTTGTTTTCCCAAGGTTAGTCATCAGCCTAAAAGCTCAAGTAAACAAAGGTAAAAAGTATTTTTTCAGTTGAGATTTTGGCATAATATAACATTATATTTAAAGTTGATAATGATTTTATAGTAAAAAAAGTGTTTTAATTGTGTTAAATTAAACATTCCAAGTCATGGAACTCGTAATCATTTTGACAAATTGCTAAAATAAAATTGTGATTTTAGCTTTTTTTGCTAACGAAATTTTGTACTCCAGCTTAAACAATGGTTGTTATACTAGTTATGTTTTTGCAATTAATATGTGATATTATTTAATCTGTCACGTATTTTTTTACTACTCGCTAAATGTAATTTAAAATTAATGGGCTAATTAATTTTTTCTAAAAATACTGTTTAATGCTATATTTAATGATTATTTTTAAAATAAGTACATAAGTGTCCTTGTTTGAGCTTGGTATAGTGTTTTTTTTTTTCGAAATATCTGTTCTAACTACAAGAAATGTCTATAATTGTTTTTAAAATTATCTTTTCTATAAGTCCATTTAGCTACTAAACGAAACAGTTTTTTTAATTTTACTTTTTTTCACTTTAGTTTAATTTTCCTGTAGTTGACAGAAATTCATTTTCGCTTCACAAGACTTCTTTCACTGTAATGGAAGGAATTAACTCAGTAAAATAATAATGTCCAGTGTCCAGTCCAATAAATAGTAAATTCCTCCGTGTCAAGTCCAACGTTCCGAGAAAGGAAACTAAGATAAACGCTTTGCTTTATAGTTTTGGCTTTATAGTTTTGTCTCAATCTAATAATTATTCCCTACCGGTGTACGGGAATTTCATTTTGATTTCATAGAATCTTTTTTCCAAATTAAAACGTTCGCTGCCGATCACGCGCCCGCGCGGAATGTCAAGTTGTAACCCAGTAGCCTGTCCAGATGAGACTGCACGCAATCGGAGTTGCCGTTCTTAGATGAAATTACCTGAAACTGTGTTTTAAAAACACAAGCTTCCAGCTAACCTTATGGAGAAGGACAAGATGTATCTTATAGTTATGTCCCGTGAGAAATATTAATTTGTTACTTCAGTTCTGATCAGAACTGGCTACTGAAGAACAACCTGACATTCCGTCCTGGCGCGTGATCGGCAGCGAACGTGTTAAAGGACCACATTTAAAATTTGTCTTTTCATTCACCCAAGGATTGGTGTTTCATAAAAAAAAAAAGTAGACGCGATAGCTATTAAAAAAAATTTGGCTCAATTGCTCATTAACTCTTAAATTTCCAAATTATAATACTCATTTAGATGTCTTTGTAGTGCTGATATTCTGCGATTTTTTTACAGATGTGGAGATTTGTTCATATTTTAATATTTATTTATGTGGAGGTATTGAGAATAATTAAATTGGTAACCCTGATGAATTTTAAAATTAATTATTTCAAAAACAGGTGAGGTCAGGATTTCATGTTCGGGTTATTTAAATCCCTTATCTGGATTTCACAGCAAAGCTGATGCCTCGTTCCTTATACTCAAGAAAACTATCAATCTTTATTATCATCTTTAAACCATTCTCCCTTTCCAAACGTGCAAACTATTGCCAGTGTTAAAAAATAGAAAGAAAAGAAAACACCCCTCACCTAGTTAGTTAGTACTCTCCCCACTGAAGCGCCCCCCCCCCCCTCACGTTAGGTAAGTGAATGGTCTGCTGAATATTACCAAGAGTATAGACGAATGGTCGACGTTCTGCAACACCTTACGTTTCTTGTTAATTATTGTTTCCTACCAAATGATTTTAACTGTAAGTGAAAACTCTAACAGTATTTACGAGGTGCTTTTTTTCTTTCTTCTTTTTGTTGAGAAAAATAAAGTTAATAAATACTCGTTTAATTCAATGCGATAGAATACTTTTGATCATACATTCAGGTTCAGTAATTTTGAATAGTTATGTCAAACATTAGTATAGAAAGCTTTACCAAAAATATATTGTAGACATACGTTTTCAACATTTTGAAACCATTGAGAAATGTTCTTATTAAAATGAGACATTTTATAAAATGAAAACATGTTAAGCTAATAAAATTACGCATTTCCATTCAAGAGAGCCGTCTCTTATAAATTTAGTGAACAATTGGATGATCAATTGGAAATTCAAATTTCAGATAAAAATGTTTATTTTTTTCCTTTCTTTTTTTTTTCTTCTTTTTTTAAAGGTAAAATGTTATGGCTCTAAATTTAGCTGATTTTGATTTACAGAAAAATTATTCTTTTATTGATTGCCATTTTGTTGGTTAAAAAGACAGAAAAAGTATACTTTTAGATCAAAACCCCCCATCTCTCTAAGGGGATCTTCATTTATTTATTTAAAATTACTTTATTGCATTTCTAAATTTATAATTGATTTTATTATTTTATTTTAATTCAAAATTTATTTTTAATTTTGAGTCTTTTCCTTCGTTTTAATTTTTATCTCAAGCTGACACTGAATAGGTTCAATAACATCATTTAAAAGTTTGGAAACCTCTATTGCAGTGCATGCAATCGTTTTACAATTTTTGCATACATTTTAAAATCTATATTTTTTGTACATGAATGTACATAACTTTGCAATCAATTCTTCAAATACGTTGTTTTAATTTAATTTTTTAAAAATATGATTGAATATGAATTAATTTCTTCAAAGTTATGATATAATGGATATTCTGTTTTAATGATTACACTGTAATTATTGTATAACTAAAACTGTGGATTTTTCTTGAAGCTTTTTTTTTTTTTTTTGTAGCATTAAAATCAAAATTAAAGGAAGAAAATAAAACTATACAATATAAAATAAAGCTATTCAGAAAAACATAATGGAAAGCTTTTAAGAATTGGAACTTTTTCAATAGAAAATTTACCAGTAGTCAATTTTTTAACAAATAGTTCAGCTAGGGATTTTGTAGGGATTTTTTTTTAAGTAGGGATTTTACGTTTTTCGGGATTATGGCTTGTCGGGATTTCGTCCCTTTCGGGATTATGGCTTGTCGGGATTTCATCCTATTCGGGATTGTGGTCGTTCGGGATTTCGACTCATTCGGGATTGTGGTCGTTCGGGATTTCAACTCATTCGGGATTTTGGCTTGTCAGGATTTCGGCTGTCGGGATTCTGGCTTGCCGGGATTTCGGCTTTCGGGATTTGCTCCGGAACCCAAAAAAAAAATCTATGAACTTCACACTGTAAAAATTAATCCAGAAAAATAAAGTTTTCACTATAAATTTTTTATATGCATTGCCAACTTTTATTTGCAACTACCACTTAATCGAGCAATTTTAAGCTCGGATTGAATATTCTTAGCCTTTATCCACTATGAAGAAAACAATCGATTCTGTGCCATTGACTTTTTTTATCTCCAAAATCATGATAGAATACATTGTCACTGAAGACAAGTCTATTTACAAAGTTTTAGTTCGATTGGACGAAGGCAAGTGCGTTAATTAGCCCTCCAAAGACATACAGTTCACGTACAAAATTGAAATTAATAACAAAAAAATTTTTAAATGAAGTTTATATACAATTTAAAACTAACTTATTCATCACATACAACTGAAAAAAGTAGAAAAATATATTCAATTTAAAAAAAAGGCATAAACATATTTTATGCAATATTGGTAAGCAAAACTACCGGCATATGAACCCCTGATGACGAAGTTCTTTTTGGTTTTTTTACAGGATCTCTAATTCTACCACCACATTTTACCATAGAAACATCAGATGCTCTTTCAGGGATCACGAAATTCACGAAAAAAGTTAATAAATTTCTACAAATTTCCCCGATTTAATGGCTAACTTTTTTTCAAATTTTCTAAATTTTTCCAGGTGTGTAGACAACCTGATCAAATATAAAATGTATGTTTGACAAAAAATTTTAAATAGTTTTGGCAATAATGTAAAGTTTAAATTATTCTGTAACATTAACTTCTAGCAGTTACCACCACAATTCTGCGGGTAAATGACACCAAAATGCGGATGAATGGGAAAATATACCTTCATAACATTGGTAGGAAATTTCCCCGATTTAAAAAATTCCCCGACATTTCCCCATTGGAATCGGAAAACTCCCCGACTTCACTGATTACCAAGTTCTGTGGCTACTCTGTCATTGTATACACTGGTAGCTCATGTTAAGTGAAAAAAAAAATTATCTTCTCGTTTGGATATTGTTATGGGAAATGAAAAATAGTTAGCATTGATACATCAAAATATAAAGAAACATTAAGATACAATAATAAGCAGTGAAAATATACAATAGATCTTACAGTATGTGCATTGTGAATTTTTTTGGTTTCCCATCGTCCGTCACCTGTGCTGCTAAGGACAGACACAGAACCATCAGAGCTTCCGCAGGCAAGAATTAGACCAAATTCATAAGGTGCCCAGCACAAGGAATTCACTGAAAACATAAACCACATTTACTTGTTGGATGAATTTTAAATTCATATATATACATAAAAAGGACAGATGGACTAATTTTTTCAAAATAATTTTTACTTTCAATTACCCATAAGTATACATAGGGAGAGAAAGTATAGTATTAGGTTTTAAAAAAAAAATTATATTTTTGCATTTCTCCACGTTTTAGAACATCCTGATTTAAAAAAAGTGATCTAGAAAAAATGTCTGTGTGTGTACGTAGTTAGCATAACTCCCGAACGAATTGACCTACATTGTTCAAATTTGGTGTGTGGGTTAGTGGTGGCACGAGATGTACCATTAAGATTTTCATTGAAATCGTGCATGAGCATAAGTAGCTGTTATTGAAAAAATCATGTTTTTCAATGATTGCTAAAAAAACGACTCCAACGATTTTGATCAAAATCGCTGTGGTAATACCTCTTAAGGTGTTCTAAACATCGCACCTCTGAAATTTCCATAGAAATGCTTTAGTAGCATAAAAAGTTGAAAAATTCCTCAACACAGAAATATCTTTGCCTGAACGTAGCTCATCAACGATCATTTTTCTCCTTTTCTCAGTTTCACTTATAAGAAAGGATAATATAAGAGCTACCGAAAAGTATATCGCCAAAATCATCATTTTGGCAGAGTATTTTTGTGGGGTTTTTTTTAAGACCCATACAAGAATTATTGAAAAATATATCACAAAACTGACCACTTTTTCTAAATGAATGATGCAAATATAAAATCGGTAAATGACACAAATCCACACCAATATTATAGTGTAATTGAAAGTTGTGTGATGTTCCACACCCCTAGTTTAAATGATTTTTTTTTTTTTTTAAATGATAAAATCATAAGTCTTAAAAATGAGACATTTAATTGAAAAGTAAAATTACAAGAGAAAAAAGGACACTCAGTTGGACTTTTCATAAAATTTTAAATGTAATACATTAAATTTTAAAAGTAGTTATTATAAAGAACTACTAAATTAATGCATATTGATAAAAGACTTTTAAAAAAAAAACTTTCAAGACACTGAATGGTCAAAACTTTCAATCCAAAATATGCAGATCCAGAAAATGTAACATTTTGATAGGGTAAGGTTATTCGCCAACTAAAAGATAACAGACTAAAAAGAACAATCTAGGGGGGAAAAGTTAGCAGTCCTTGGGAAAGGAAAAAAGAGACTAGATATAGGACTAAAATGGAAGGAGGGCATGAGAAGGCTTGGGCCGAGAGATTTTTAAAAATTTAAAGTAGTTTGGTATCGTTATTAAATTTATAAAGTCAAGTGAACAAAGTGTAGTCTTTTCTTTATTAATGAGGTTAGATTGGCCAAAGTGTTTTTTTTTTTTTTTTTTTTTTTTAAATGGCGTTTGTGCTTTTGTATTAAAGCTAAACCCAATTGGTGTTAACATTTTGTGTGTCTTCTTTCAAGATGACAGCTGTATCACTGCAATCATAGATGACACTGTGTGCTTTAAGCATGAACAAGTGTTGGTAGGCCCCATTGTAAAATTTCTCAATTAGCAGTTTATACGTTTTTATTTAAAAAATCAATTTTACTTTTTTTTTTGCTGCTGACGACATGCAGTCATCTTTAAATAGTTCTGTGCATAAAATATTTATATGTATTTTTCTGATATGCTCAGACAATTTGAAACTTTTCTTCTTTTTTTTTTTTAGAAATCGGGAAACAAATTATCTGAAGACAACGTTTAGTATTCTAGTAATTTTTTCTTAAAAAAAAAAAAGCATTCTTAATGTTTGTTTTATTAAATTTCAACTGCTGATTTTAAGATTAATATTTGAATCACTTAATACACAGAGCAATTAAAAGTAGAAAAAAATAAATGAAACAAATTTTACAATGGGCTACTTGCAACTGCTCACCAGAAGTTTCCATACAATTTGGAAGTTCAAACAGGATTACACAACCACAAACAACTGTTAGGAGTAGGTCAAAGATTAATATTTTGCTTTAAATTGACCAAAAAGACAACAAAATTGGACTGAAATTTTCTACTAAGTGTATGAAATATGCATTCACCTTTAACATTTCAAAGGGTTAATAGATAATTTTTGAATATTTAATCAGATTCTATAAAAATAAAAATTGCAGATCAAGAGAAATCTTAAAGTTGGATTAGTAATATTCTTTAGCCCACGATGGAATTTTTCTTACAAGTGCTTCCATCTTCACATCAATGAAACTTATATACAAATTATCTGGAAAAAACCCACTCTAATAAATACAACTAATCAGATCAGTGATCACATACATCTTTAAAAATAAATTTGAAAGAGTTGATCACAAGAATATTTTTAATTTTACCAATGAAAGGCCTGTGATGTCTTCACGAAAAAATGCACCAACATTAGTTTATATGCTCAAACTAGCATCAATGGCTCCTGTGAAACATGTTCCATTTACTTCTTATGCCATCTTGAATCATGATAAACCTTATCGCCAAACCATAAGGCTTTAACAGAAAAGTACTACTGTTTATTGTTAAGTTATATAACAAGCCAAAAAGGAGTCGTGACAAATTTAAACTATTTCTAATCTAGTTTACATAATATAGTAGAAAATTATTTTGCGCTATATATAGACATGACATTTCCTAATAAAAAAAGCTGAGCTTCACACAAAAGCAATGAAAACTAGCAAAAAACATCCAAGTTTTCAAAAAAATTCTGAAGTCGAACAACTTCAACAATTTTACTATATTGACAAATAGTTTAATTTAATTAACCTAGTTTTTAAATTTTTAAAGCTCCATTCAAAATACTACTGAAATTTTAGACAAAAAACTAAAATCATTGCTTCTGCTGAACTCTACTAAGTGTACTTTAGCAGAAACAATGATTTTAGTTTTTTGTCTAAAATTTCAGTCAAACCCTGTTAATGCAAAATCGCTTAACATAAAATCCTGTTTAACACAAAATAAATGCACTTCTCCGTACTTAAAACTTAAGGTTAATTTATTCGTTTAACATGAAATTCAGTTAATGCACACAATTTTGGCGGCCCCATCGACTTCGCGTTAATGGGGTTTAACTGTATATGCATATCACACGAATCAAGGTTCAGCAAAGTAGTGACCAGAGAAAAAATAAATCCAAGAAAGGAAATGCAAGCGATTTACGATATAAGCTATAAATGTTGAACGAGATTATAAAAAACAATATCTTGTGGTAATTTAAAGAAAATTTCTTAAATTGAAAGAAATTCATAGCAATAACGATATTATTAATAAATAATACAACATTTTTTTTAAACTAATATGAAATAGAATACTTAAAGTACTAATACCAACTTTAAATCAAACATTAAACATTTTGAAGAAATTTTTTTTCTGTTTAATTGCCTTTTTACAAAAAACTTACCAGAGGAATCATGTTTGTTGTATTCATAAATGTTTTCCCAGTTGCCATCTGTTTCTTTCCAAATGATGACTTTCCTGTCATATGAACACGACGCAAGAATAACTCCGAACATCGGATGAGCCCATGCAACTTGCCACACTGGAGCATCATGTCTAAACAGATCAATAAATTACATTTGATGTAGAGAAAAACAGTTATAATAAAAAGATAATTACTTTATTAGGTTATAACAGGATTCCCACTCAAATCACAGAATGAAAATCAATGACTTTTAAGGACCTAATTAATGTTTTTAAGGACCTTTGAAAATTTGTTTTTAGGCATGTCCATGTATAAATGTTTAATAAAGCATATTCTATAAAAAAAAAGTTACAAGTTAGTGCATGCAAAATACAAATAAATCAGAATTCCAATACAGTGCGAATAAGTAGTGATGTAGAGTATTTTTCTGCATTTTCTAGTCACCAGATTGACACTATGATCAATAGAAAAAGTTACTTGTGCTGCTACTACGATACAATGTTTCTAAAAACTGAATTTCACTCAACAACAGTAGACGTGGAATGGTTCAGAGACTTTAAACCTTCAGTATCAAGCTATTACAACAAGTGCAAAAGGATGTTCCGGCAACATCAATATTTTTTGCACTCAACCGAGATTTTTCTTTCATGGAATCATCTTTATTTAACCATTCTCAACAAAACTTGTTTCTTATTCCCTTATTGAGATCACCGATTTTAGATTTATAATCCAGAAAATTCAATCAAGGCCAAGAATTTTTTGCTACACACAGTACACACCAAAGTAAGCAAAACAGTTCACTTCATTTCACAAACATGCTTTTCTAAACCCCAGTCTCTGAAATCAGAAAAACATTCTATTCTTTTTGGTCGAAAGACAAATGCAAGAAGCACCACCCTTTGCTTACTGTTACAGATTGTAGGATTTCGCCTACTATCTCCCTGAAAAGCATAGCGGCTAATGCTAGTGATAAAAACGTGTGAATTTAATTATTTTTTTTAATATATATTTTTAGAATAAAACGCAGAGTTGCGGGCAGATAAAACTAAAAAATCCCGGAATTATGGGATATATCCTGAAAAGTTTCAACTCTGCATAGTTTCTTAGAGAATCATCAATCGACGCAAAAAACTAAAATTAGTTGCAAACTGGAAAAGATCGCTTTGCAAGATAATTATTAAAATACATTTTACATTTGGAATACAGTGATATTTATCTTTAACCCATTTTCGGTCAAATGTGCGTAAACACACTATTTCGACACAAAAATGACACTTGAGATCTTATACAGTTAATTTCCTATTAAAATCTGAATGCAAGAATAGTCTATCTGGTGAAAATATATTACAAATAACACATCCTAATAAAGGTCATCTATCATCCACA
The DNA here is from genome assembly GCA_963978545.1 of Linyphia triangularis. Classification (NCBI taxonomy): domain Eukaryota; kingdom Metazoa; phylum Arthropoda; class Arachnida; order Araneae; family Linyphiidae; genus Linyphia; species Linyphia triangularis. The sequence continues at coordinate 9,349,770 of OZ021722.1, read as the reverse complement.
GCTCTACCGAAAGAAATTCTGATAGAATCGGACACACTATAAGTGAACTTGGAAAAAAAAGCCTGTAAACGATGTAAAGTGTGCAAAAACCACACGATTTATTAGTGCCTCAAATGGCAAGTCCATTTAAATTCAAAATGTTTCGAAAATTTCCATAAAAAAAATATAAAAATCAGACTATAATACAATTGTTCATTGATTTGGTCAATTGTGTGTATACGCACCATTTTTTTTCTTAAATAAAATATTAGTTTTCATGCACAAAACTTTTTTTATGTCTTAACGAATGTAAAATTTAAGCCTATTTCAATGAAAACAATATAACATTTTTTAAAATTTCTATGTTTGGCCTAAAATGGGTTAAATAAAGATTTTTTTTTCCCCAAAGGGTATTTAATAAAATTCCTTATAAAGTGCTCTCAAGAATTATTGTGAATAGATTGCAACCATATGGGGAAAAGACAATAAGTGACTACCAGTACGGTTTCAGAACTGGTAAGTCTACTACTGACCAGATTTTTAGTATTAGGAACGTTCTAGAAAAGTTTTTTGAACAAAACATCAAACTACTCCACTATTTATAGATTTTAAGCAAGCATATGATTGTATAAATAGAGAGAAATTGTACTACATCCTGAATGATTTTGAAATACCAGGAAAATTAATTAAAATTGTTAAAATGACTTTGTCAACCACAAAAGCTAAAGTAAAAGTACAGGGTAAGTTTCAAGAAGCTTTGGAATTGATACAGGGTTAAGACAGGTGGATGTACTCTCTACAACACTTTTTAACTTTTGTTTGGAACACATCAGAAAAATTTACTCTAGTTGAGGGGGCACAATAATTAACCGATCCCTACAAATCTTTGCATTTGCAGATGATGTAGACTTGATGTCTAGAACAGAAAGAGGTCTAAATGAATGCTATGAGGATTTGGAAGATTAGGCGAAGACTGTTGGACTTTTAGTTAACAGGGAAAAAACTAAATATACTGTTATGGACAGAGGAAATGGACCAACCACTAGTTCAGTAAATACTGAACTTGGTTTTGAAAGGGTGACAGAATTTAAATATCTTAGTTTAATTATCACTGAAAAAAATGAAATAAACCCAGAGATAGAGGCTAGACTGGCAACTGGAAACAGATGTTATTTTTCAATGCTTAAGTTGTTTAATCCTCTCTGCTCTCAAGATGTTAAAACTAAAACAATAATTAGACCTATAGTCACTTATGCAGCAGAAACTTGGACAACCACTCAGAATAAGGAAAAAATAATTATTACTTTTGAGAGAAAGATTTAAAAAAAAAATTTATGAACTAATCAAAGATGGAGATGTTTGGAGAATTTTCTATTTCTATATACGTGTATATATATATTTACTCGACCAACCCTGTTGGGCCTTGAGCCTGTCGTTGGTCTTAAAATTTGTATTTGTATTTGGAGTAATTTAGCGTTTGTGACGGTGCATCGCACGTCACTCTTCCCAATGCGCATGTTTTCTACGCATCCACCTATAGTTGGTCTTTTGACCGGTAGGAGAGGCACGGCACGGCGCATGTGCGGACCTGCAACCGGCGCTATAAAAGCGGCAACTTGAGGTGTAATCCTCAGTTTCGTAGTTTTGCAAGAGTTTCGTAGTTTCGAAGAGTTTCACAATGTTATAGTTTCGCGCTAGTTAATTTACCTTAGTGTTCGTCTCGTCTATTTTTTATGTTTACCACGTTGCAGTACCTGATGTAGCGGTGCCATGCTGGACGTTGCCCATGTGGCACTTTTTGATGCTCTCGTCTACCGACGTCTTAATCCAGCTGCCACGGTGAGTGGTATTGTTTTTATTTAATTGTGCTCGTGTATTTCCCCATCCTCCCCAGGAACCAGTCTGTGTGTTTTGTTGCCGTAAAAATAAAAGATATTCTAGCACTACTAAAAGTCTTCTCATTTAGTGGACATATTTTGGAGTGTCATACGTTAAGTAAGCTGTTTAAAGAAAAAGATAAAGTAAATATACTAAAAACAAAAAAAAAATACAATGGCTCAGACATCTGGAGCGAATGAGTGATGAAAGAACAACAAAGTAAATTTACAAGGGAAGACTTGAGGGAACGAGAAAGGTAGGATGCCCAAGAAAAAGATGGCTAGATGAGGTGGGAGATTTAAAATAGATGAAAATCAAAAATTGGAAGATAAAAGCCAAGGATAGGAAAAAGTGGAGCAGTGTGATAAAGGTGGTCAAGGCGCTACACGGGCAGTAGAGCCGAGAAATAAGTAATTAAAATATCTCAACGTTCTACCTTGCATGATCATTTTGTTTGCATAATGACAAAGTTCAGTATAGCATTATGTATGCTCAAATGCTCATATTTCAAATCTGAGTATACCAAAAGTTGTCCCATCTATGTTCCTCAAAAATTCTTTCCACAACAGGCCTATACAAATCGTAATGGAGGAGGTGACATAGAAAAGCAAAATAAATCTACAAAAGTTCAAAATTTAGTACGAATTCATTATTTTTTCAGCATCATTTCTATCTACAGTCTGTTTCATTAAAAAGAAATACACATTCAACATTTTTCGCACTTTGAAAATTGGGATTCTTTACAAAAACAAAAATCTTATGGGTGTTCCAAGCAAAACACAACATATCCATTGCAGTTTGTCTCAGCCAATTATGAGCTATATTTGAGTCATGTGACTTACAGAATTCAACATGTGGTTTTGTTTTATAATTTTATTTGTTCTAATGGAACAGAGATTTTGATGTTAAAGTGTTGTTTCATAGTTGACATTTAATTATACAGCATATTTCTGTGTAACAATCGAGTGTAAATCTGTAGAAGTACAGCCGAAGAAGAAAATACATACAGTGCTTCTTTGGTATGCAACTCTTTTAGCATTACTAGTTTGCTTTTGTACCTCCTAAATTCAAAATCTCCCCACAATTTGCATTGCAAAATTTTTACAACATGAGCATCAGACTTTTGACCAAAACATTAATTTTACGTACCCTTTTAAAGTTGCAACCATTTTTTGAGCACCATTGCGAACATCAAATATTTTCACCGATTTGTCTGAAGAGCAAGTCGCCAGGCGAATTCCATAATAGTCCATTTGAGCATCATGCTATAAAAACAAAATGTAATTTAAAAACTATGTATTGATGCGCTTTAATAAAAAGGAGAGTTAACACCTTTGCAATTGATTTCTCCAAGGCGATAGATTTTGGGTATGTTTAACACTAAAATTGTTTCACCATACTACTGAATATGCTGCAATTTCACTGTTGTACCAAGAAGGTCAACGACATCGAAAATTTTAATCGGAGCAATTTATGGTGAAGTTACCTTAGAATAATCAAAATAATCACATTAAGTTTATACGATTTCAGAAATAATTTATTAATGTTTCAGAATTTGTAAAGACAACTGAAAATAGAATTTTAGATAAAAAATAATTATGTATTTAAGGAAAAATTTTACCAGAAGTAACATAATTTAAGATATCAATTGGAGGTTGTACTAAATTTCCAATGAATATGAAACCTATAAAATAGTTCTAAGTTTCGCAAGTCCATTTTTCAGATATTGCGTTAGGTACTTGAATAAAAAATAAATTATTTTGTTCTAAAATTTTGATAAATATGAGATATATAATCATGAATGGATTATTATTTTCTATAAGTTAAACAATTTGAAGCGTTGTAACAAAAAATGAATTAGTAAAATGAAAATCCAATCTACTGAAATCAGCAGCAAACTGCTTTTACTTCACCATGTTGCTTTAGTTCATAGAAATTTTTTTTATTTTTTTTTTTGCTGCCATAGGCATATTACCGTTTACTTTTGTTTTGCAGTCAGCATTATTTACATGAGAAAAGGGATAAGAAAATAGAAATCGATAGAAAGTTGCTTTAAAAACAAGGGTGTTTATGTCTGTTGACTACTTTCAGCAAAATCAAAACTGTCACCGCAAGGCATCTTCAGCCATGTTTGAGTAATTCTCCGTGAAATCTTGTTGAAAAAATTTGTTTCAACGCTAGATAAGTTAGATATATCTACTAACCATGGAATATATTTTAATGCAATCAAAACTCATCAAAACAAATAATATAAATTTTTAAAAAAAAAAAAGCTGTGCCCTACCTGTAAGTTCAGTATTCAGACAATATTCATGCAATAGCTAAATATTTACAGCTATGGCACAATTAAAGGTAGTACTCAGTACTAGAAGTGTGGGTAGATGCGGGGTGACGCGTCCGCCCTCTTTTCAAGAAAATACACACGCATCCCCCCCACTTCTAAAACCATTAAAATCTATCCCCTCACTTTTAAAAACAGCCAATCGCCTGAAAATTACTAATAAAATATAACAACCTTTAAATGTAGTGACACTGAGAAAAAGTGATGTTTTGTATGTATGAAAACATTAAAACTATTTATGGATATATATTATAAAATTGCTATTATAAAAATGGGTACTTGCGTATTAACGCCACCGCAGCTACAGATTTGGAGGTTTTTAAGTGCCGCCAATCTACACCTAAAATTTTTGCGACAAATCATAAAATAAAACACTTCAATAACTATGTGTGCATGCGAACTAGATTGCTCTTTATTGGCGGCACTTAAAAACCGCCAAATCTGTATCTGGGGTGGCGTTAATACGCAAGAACCTAAAAATGTATTATATTACTTTGTAAAAAGATATAAATATTTTTATTAACAAATACTGTTCACTTGATCAACTTTTAAATTTGGAGGATCTTTCTTTTGAGTTAAATTTCTATTCTTGTTTCATATAAAGACAAGCTATTTTTTTTTTTTTTTTAAACCCATTTTAGAGGTTTCTAGTAATTTAATTTCATGAAAGAATGTACATTTATAAGCATTATTTAAATCTAAATAAAATGGTTATGTATATAACGTTGAATTATTACTTCACTTTATCTCTTACTTCCAAGTAAAAAAACTAAGACGCGGAATATTTATTATAATAACAGTATATTTTGGACCCTTGTTCGATGTCAGTGTTAGGAAGGATAAATTATTTCCTAACCAGTTAATATTTTTATAATAAGTTACGAAAATATAAAATTTATCATTGAAAATGTGGGGGGGGGGGTGCACTTGTCACCAATTTTTGGGCATCCCCCCCACTTTTCCATTCTACCATTGGTAGTACTATTGCTAAAGATAATTAAAAACAGTACAATATAGAATGTTTCTATACATCACTGATGAGTAAAGATGTTTTTTGGTTAATTCTTAGGTTATGGTGCGATTGGTAATTTTTCGGCTTTGGCGACAGTTGGCATTGGTAGACTTTTTGAATTTTTAGCAACCCTAATGGTAAAATCTTGATTGGAATTTTAATTTGGGGGCCAAGAGGAAAACAGATAATTTTGTCCTTGTCTCCAATTGCAGTAAGTCACAGACTATGAATTAACCGTTTTGTAAATCTAGTATATAGCACTTTAACAAAATTTGTAAACACACTTACGATCATGTCAGCATGGCCGGTATCCACATCTTGTATAATGTTACCTAGGAAAACATTTAAAAATCAAAAATTGCTTTTAAAATACACATCATCACATCGTATTAATAGAAAGACGAATTTACCATCACAAGTATAAAAGTACGATATCAACAAAAGCAACGAAGTACGATAAAAACGGAATTTTCAATGGAAAAGAAAGTAAAATTATCCAAACCTGAAGTCATAATTATGGTTTTGATGAAACTGTTTTAAAAATGGTATTAGAATACTTTAACAGTATATAAATATTATAGTTTCATAATTTTACTACTATATGTCTACGATACGTGTTGACATCCTTTTCGCACACGCGGCGCAGCGTTGATATTGCCACAACAATTCAATATATTAAAACATAAGTTTGAGGCTTTAATCCTAGTTCAATGGAAACGCCTCTTTCAAATTTGAAAATATAAAAATTCAAAATACCTATGAATATATTATAAAAATCACTCACATAGCATATTATCTTCATCATCACCCATATTATGCTCAAGGATAAGTTCATATGAATTCGAAACGGTAGGAATCATGACAGGTCTACATGATGCGGCCATCCTGCTTGATGCAAACGCATTCAGTTATTAACTGATCGTCCCTTTACTTTTCCGCGATAACTCGCTGTCACTGATAAATATCTAACTCTGAAAATACGGATAAGAATCTAAAAAGTTAAATCATGCTTTAGTCTAAGATTAGGTCTGATATAATTAAGGCAAAGACATCTACTGATACCGATAACGGCTAAAGATTCAAAGTCCAAGAGAGTGACCATCAAGGATGCGCATGGCATGGATTTACAAAAATATTTCTTCTGGAATATAAATTCTTATTTCAGTGTGTAAAATATATGCGAAGACCTATATATTTGACTAAAATTCACCAAAAGAACTTTAGGGATAAATTAATACAACCCATTGAGTTAGTAAACGTTGATGATGCTCAATTGGTGTAAGACCACAGAGTCAGTAATTTACTATGTAGAACTCTATTCCGCAAAAGCGAGGATATCTAAAATGGAATATGTAGAATTTTAAAAATGAGAATCTCACGATGGTTTAAGCTTTTTATGTCTAAATAAAATCAGGTGTTTGGATAATATCTGATAATCATTTTCAATCAATCGAAAAATGTAATTGAAAGGTTTTTTACAGTTCTAATCATAGGGACCAACAGGATTAATTGCAAGAGAAATCGGATGGGATACATAGGGTGTAAATTGGTTACAGTTTTGGTTCAAACCTTGATTTTTCAAAAATATGATAGTTGGATTTTCAGTTCATATATTTAATTTTATTTGATAAACCTTTTTATTTATGAAACACTAGAAGAGTGGGTGGAGATACAATCACATCATTTTAAAACTTCTTGGAAGTGCCTCTTTTTGTTCTTTTGTACTATATATATGTATAGACAATCATATAATTCTCATTAATGAGGCGTGGGTAACATTATTTGTTTTGAGACATAGGTTTCCTCTGTTCAGTGGTTTAGGGCCATCACATTGGGGCAGAATGCTCCTGATAAACTTTTTCTTTAAACTAATACGGCTAGAACGATGTTTCATGCTAAATGAACAAAAACATATTTTGTCTTTTTAGTAAGTCATCAATGGCAATTTATTAGTTAATGAGTATTTTGTTATAAATATTTATGGATAAGAAAGATAAGGTTTACCACATACCTAATTTTAGAAAACTTCATCTAAATGGCCAAAAATATTAGAGTAAACAGCTTTTTTCCTTGAAATCTTGACTTCTTAACAAAATGTAGGCATTTTTTTTTTTTTTTTTTTTTTGCATGATACAACATTCATTCATCTTCTGAGTAAAATATACTACATGGGATGCCGATTTTTTTTTTATAAAAGTCAGTGGTAAATGTAAAATAGCACTGCCTTCATCAAGCTAAGTTATATCTTCTGTCAAAGGTTATTAAAATCTTTGTTATGCATGTAACAAAAGTTAAGGATTTCTGAAGGATATCCTTTAATAAATGCATTTATTTTGCCTGTATATGATTTCTTCAAAAAAGCAACTATGCTCCTATAGGATGTAGCCTGTAGTTGATCCAGAGGCTTTGTGATGCTATGGCAAAACTGTATTTTGTAAAGTGATCGTTTCTCCCCACTAAGTTTAGAATGCCAATCACATATCTTTTAATGCTATTAGATAGGATGGATATTTAATAACAAAAGCTGATTTAATGTAATCAGCCTTTGATACTGTACTATTGAGTAATTTTTTAAATGAATTTTGTAGGAGGATATGAAGCTATTGTTTGAGACACAGCCCCAAACTTTGCCTTGTTAATTTCAATTACCCATATGTATACATAGGGAAATGAAAGTATAGCATTCAGTCAAACAAAAATTTTGATTTTTTTCTTTCTTATTTCTCCAAGTTTTGGAGCGTCCTGATTTCAAAAAAGTGATCTAGAAAAAATGTGTCTGTGGTCAGCATAACTCCCGAACAAATTGACCTACAATATTCAAATTTAGTGTGCGAGTTGGTGGTGGCCATGGGATCTACCATTAAGGTTTTTGTCAACATTGAACTTGCACATAAGGTAGCTGGCATTAATAAGAATCATGTTTTGCAGTAATTGCTTAAAAACGCTTCTAACGATTTTGATCAAAATCGATATGGTAATGCTTCTTAAGGTGTTCTAAACATCCCCACCTCTGAAATTCACGTAAAAATGCAATAAAAGCATAAAAAGTTGAAAAACGAGTGCCTTTAACTCAGAGCTCTGTGTCCTTGAGCATCGCCCAACGATTCATTTTTATGCGTTTCATGCACAAGAAAGAACAATGTAATGTCTATCGAATAAAATCACCAATTTTGCTTATGGCTTGTGTTTTTTTTCCTTTTTTGCATGTGTAAATATTATAGCCAAAAATATCACCAAATTGGTCATTTTTATTTAAATGAGTGATAATATGAAAACGCTAATTTGACATGGTATCAAATTTTGGTGTGATTGAAAGTTGTGCAATGTTCCACACACTTAGTTGAAATAGCAAAAATCAAATGTATTGTTTTGTTTTTCACTTTGATGTATTGTTTGAAATGTGACCTTTTTTCCTAGAGAATATTCCAGATTTTAGGATGACCATCATAAGTTTGTCCTATTTGTGATAAAAATGAGTGTATGGGTGAGTAGTGGACAGGATCAATTAAGGAAAGTTTAAGCAGAGAGAGATAAACAACTTTTTATTGTAAGCCAGATGTTTTTTCACTAATTAGTTGGCCTGCATAGATGATAGCAGAGGTGCCACATATCTGACTAACCGAAAACAAAGAAGTTGATGACAATGAGATGAGTATATACAGGAACTTAAACAATTATAAATTGTTAAATTTTAGACTTTCATGATGAATTTTAAATGGATAAGAAATATCTTTCCTTAATAAAAAAATAATTAAAATTGTGTGTGATATTAAAGACAATACATTAATTAATATTTTTAAATATCTAGTTAAAAGAACCAAATCTAACAAAATAGTATTTTAGAAATAGATTTTGTAAAAATAATAAATTTTACATAATTTTTTTTATATAAAGATATCCAACAGAATAACAATAATAATTTTCTAACATAAATTTGATAAGAAAGATGCAAGAAACAAAAAGAGATAGTTTTGATGTATACGATTTGCATAATATTTATCTAATTTTGGGTAGGCTTATGTAATAGCCCTTGGACCGAATTCAGCAAAACCGAAACTATCAGCAAAAGCCAGCTTTAGTGTCAATAATAGATAACAGTAACATCACAATAACCGACTGCGGAAACCTTAGTGACAGAAGCCATCTTTTTGTGCTTCGGTAAATATGCTCTAAAGCTGCCTTTTGGCGTTACTAAAAATATTCAATACGATAATACACAAGTACCCAATGTTCCATTTTAGAAAGTAAATTAAGTATATTCTTACATAAGTAAATATCAATTCAAGAAGTACTGTAAGATGATGTATATTTTTGAATTAATCAGGAAGGAAAATTGAGTAGGTACTTATAGTAACTTCAATGGAATTGTGACCGCACAGTTAACAAGGATTACACATACGTAGCTTAATATTTAATATTACCTTTCACATACAAATATATAATTGAGTATCATAATAGTCCTGAAAAGCATGATACTTAAAAACTTAAATAGATTTTAATTAGATATTTTGTGTTAAAAACTACTCTTCAAAAGTTTTTAGAATAAATAAAAAAATATAGAAATCATATGATATTTGTGTATTTTACTACTCTTTTCAATGGTTCTTTCCTAGATTCAAGCTACATCACTTGGGAACAGGAACAATGCACTGTTTGCAAATGCATAAGATACTAACATAGTTTTACATCAGTGAAAGTGTAATTTGTGCATAGATCTTACTTAAATATGTGGTTTGTTAACTAAGACAATGCAAGTATGCTTCAACACTAAGACATTAAATCAAATCCTGAACAAAAGAGTACATCAAGGCGTAGGTCCAATATCAAATGGTGCCGATAGGGGTGGATCGAAAGTACTGCTGAGGTCCGAAGGGGAGGGGGAAATTTCCGGCGGGGCAGGGCTAACATCGTCAAATCCAGTGCCCAGACTGAATGGGGAGGGATCCGTCGAACGGATATCCGATCCCAAGAGATCGAGTTCGTCAGTCGGGGATACAGTTCCCGATCCGTGCTTCTCGTCAGATGTGAAATCCTCTAACTTAATATCTAAATTCCCATTTCCATCAGAATTGGAGGCAGGAGGCCTACCACGCCTCCGCGTAGGAACATCAGTCCTCATATCAATCATCGTCTGTTTCATTTTGTTCAAAATCCTATCCGGGACTGTGAAACCGACAATCTCGTCGGTCATAAGCGAAGAGTTGTTCCTGTACTCATCAGACTCTGCGAGTTCTTTTATGTCGTCTACGAGCAACATGTATGCCTTGCCTCCAGTCGCAGGCATTAGATTCTGGTCATAAAGCCACTGTTTATCCTCTTGATCGCCCGAATACTTGAAGATCTCGGGATGTTTTATGTACAACCTTCCTCTAGTTGCCCCCAAGCCTAAAGCTTTGTTTGCCTTAGCTCCCATTATGAACTGCGCACTGGAGCTTAGCCGGGTAGGATCCCATTTAGGGCCCTCGCGTCTGACTTGCTCCACTTTAAATTTCATCGGGGTCGAACGACCGGATGCGGCGTTTGGTGGTCTGCCTTTACGCTTTTTTGGTTTGACTGGGATGAAACTGGCTTCCGAGTCGGTATCCGATTCCTTTCGCTTTTTTATCAAAGTCTTCAGGAAAGTGTTTGAAGGTTTCTGTTCACTCGAAGAACTGCTTTCGAGTTCGGCAAAGTCGGCTGGGCTTGTCCCTCGGTTAGAAGTGTTTTGGTACATCTTTTTAGCTTCTTCAAGGATCTGTCTGCAAACAGAGTGGAGATGTTGGTCAGAAACTGAACTATCACCATTATTAACCTTGATATTTTCAATACCAGGTTTGAAAAATCTCTCGATATATTTCTGTATTATATCATCGATTTCTTTGTTTATAAACTTTTGCATGTTTTGTCTCAAGATATCAAGTGATTTGGCAGTGCCGTTAATGAAACCCAGACGCGCTCTTTGCATAGCAACAGCTTGAGATCTGTAAGCGGTTCTGTAGCTGGTTGTACTTGTTGGGAAATTGTTTAAATTGTAGGATCTCATATTAAACGTGTTTTCCCAGTTAACAAGCCCTAAGGTTTGAAGGGAATCGGATATGTCGGAACTAACTTTGTCATTTTTAAAATATATATTGAGACCCTTGTTGTTCATTCCAAAGAATCTCAACTGCGAGCTTTCATTTTTCGCAGTTAGTGAAGATGAAACTTCGAATTTCGGTGGGTGCCAGTTGAATACATTAGATTTATCCACACTGTTATCCCGATCTGCTGGAGTAACTTTAATTTTTGGAACTTCCGAAGACATTTTCAAAATTTTAATCAAAATGGTTTGTGGAATGCTAGGTGGAGACTTGAGTACCTTATCAGAAATAATTAGGAAAAAACCATTCAATCACAGACATTTTAAAAATCTGTCAGTGTCAAAATTTACTGTTGTTATTATTTTTATACATTTTCTACTCTTTTCACTTCACTACTGATTCAACAATTCGTAGTTTATAGTGTTTACGTTATGTGACGTCACAACAAAAATTCATGTCATGACTATATTTAAGAATGTGAAAATTTACACTCGCTTTCAGGATGTATCGCGAAATTTTTAATGGTGTTGATTGATGAGCTTTTAGCTTGAGTTATAAAATAAAATGGTAAAAAAATAATTTCAGATATTTTCAGTTTTACTTTTATGATATTTTTTTTATTCATTTTGATAAGCTTGACTGAAACCGCACAATAAACCGCGATATGCGAAAATTTAGAAAACAATAATATTGACAAGATGAAGACACTAACAACGGCAAAATTGGAATTAAATAGATTTTTCTTTCTTTTTTAACAAATATGAAACTGTAAGTTGTATTTTAAATTATAGTAAATTTTTAAGGTTACTACATTATATAGTGTTTGTTATTCCGATTGAATTTTTTCTAAAGAATATGCTCGTCAGCCTACACAAATCACTGATTTGTTCACATAAAAAAAACTGATTTGTAACATGAACTGATACTCGACTGTATTGTATTATTTTTTGATAAATTCCTAGTTGACGGTTTTCCTTATCGCAATTTCTGCCTAGATTTAAACAAGACACTTTTAACTTATTATATTTTATTTAAATGTCTTAGCAAAACTTTAATAATGAACACAATGTAAAATAAAAAAGAACAAATGTAGTATTAGACATTTGGTGAGTTTTTCATCAAAGAAATGTCTTGAATACCTGTATCAATAAAAAATTGGCTATGATTTACTGTACGGTGTCTCTTGATGACTTTTCAAAAAAAGTATCCAAATTGAAAATGATGTCAAAAGGCTATGTCACCAAATCCAAAATGACATGTTGTCAAATCCAAATGATCACTGATGAAAGTTACGAAGATCAGAACGAAAGTTGCCACATTCGGCGTCGATTCGCCAACTTTCAAAAAGTTGCCAAAAGGCATTGTACAGTAAATCTGAACTAAATACTTTATCAATTGTTGCAAAGTATCAATGTATACTATCAATACAACTTTTGGTTAAGATTTACTGTATGATCCCCCATGGCGACTTTTTAAAAAAAATCGCCAAATTGAAAATGGTGTCAAAACACTACATGTTGCCAAATCAAACTATCATTAGGGTTTTTGGAAAACCTTGGCGATGGGTTGCCACATTCGGCGCTGAATCGCCAACTTCCAGAAAGTCTCCAAGGGGGATCGTACAGTAAATCTGATCCCAACTTTTTTTAATTGGAATTTTCTAATCCTTTAGTTACCTTTAAGTATGGATGATAGCATCACTGTTTCCAATATTCCTGCCAATAACAACAATAGAGCAACGGACGTTGCACTTGCTGACAAAGTTAAATATAAAGAAGAGGTAAATTGTATTTCTTATTATTCTGTCAACACCAAATACCTGATAATTTATTAAAAGAAGGTTTGGGACCTTTGTCTATGTTTGGTTAACTCTGCAGTTGAACATAGTATTACTTGCATATTATTCCATCAACTGCTGGTAAGGGAGAGCTAAGAACACATTTAATGTGTTCTTAGCTCTTCCGTTTCAGCAATGATATAAAACTATAAAAAATGACTGTCTATGTAGTACCTATGCTGACAGTTTGGAAGATATACCTACCAATTATTTACCACAAATAAAATTTGAGTGTTTAGCAGTTTCACAATTGTTACCCCCTTTTGAGTCTTTCCCAAAGATATTTCTTCCTTCTTTTTTTTTTAAATGATGTATCAACACAGTATAGGCCTCGCACCAGAAAATATCCAATACAACTAATCTTAGTGAAGAACACATTTGCATTAAAATTTTAAAATACAGGGTGGTCATAAAGAAACTTTGCTGATATATCGACGTCTAACGGCCGTTCCATTCAACAAATTATGATGAGATTTCAGGTATAGATATTCAGAGGTATGAGCTCGAGATTCTGCGAATGGCAGCAAAATGGTGCTCACAGTTACGGTTATAGTTACAGAAACTCGAAATTTTCGAATAGCAACACCTACTTTTTCCTATTACAAAATGCTCAGTGAATGCAAAAACCCTAAAAAGTGTTGGAACGGTACGTGTATTACAAAAAATGGACACGTTATGCATGCACAAAAAACAGCTCTGTAAATGGCCAACAGAAACACAGTTGGGACACACAGAGAAAATTTGCACATGACTGAGGCCAGACACCAATCACAGAATGCCTTTCGCCAGATATGGAGCTTAGAAAACCGATAAAATTGCCTGTGAAGGCACCCATGTAAACTTTCGCCTCTGTCACATGCAAATTTCCTTTCGCAGAGCTGTTTCATGTGCTTGCATAACACATCTGTTTTTTTGTGATACACGTACCGTTCCAACACCCTTTAAGGTTTTTTCATGTGCTGAGCATTTTGCGACAAAGGTTCCCATTCTAAAATTTTGAGTTTCTGTAACTGTAACCGTGAGTGAAATTTTGTTGTCATTCACAGAATCCTGAGCTCATACCTCTGAATAACTATACTTGAAATCTTGTCTCGATCTGTTGAACGAAACGAAAGCTAGAGTTTCGTACATCTGCAAATTTTCTTTATGACCATCCTGTACATATAATCCTAATAATTTTTGGAATTTTCAAAAAATCCTTAGAAACTCCTTATTTTTTTTATTTTGAAAGAGAATGGGAAATCAGTTACACAAAATAATTAAAAAATTTATATTTTAGATAATATGCCAGATAAACAATTGTTCAAGAAAATAGATACTTCGATAGTTGAAGATATATATATTTTTGGGAAATTTAATTCTATTTTTTCAATCTTTCATTAAAAAATTACATCTTCATCTAGATTTGCCTTTTTAGACTAGATATATTCCCGTCTTGTGAATAAAGGGGGTTTCATCATGTCCTGAGAAATTACCAATGATACTATACTATTTGTTTAATTTTTTCCAACTTCCATTTGTGATAGGATATATTCTTGTGTCGTTATTTTTTGTAAGGAAAATATATATGTTTCTTATATTTAACTGCTTGGTTTGGAATATTTTTCAGTATTCTTAAGAGTCAATTTTTTTTTTATCTCATCTAGTTAAACCAACGAGTCGCAAACATGTCTTTCGAGTCGGACGATGATTCAGATGATGAAGAGTCGGATTCAGAAGGGCAAGAATACTTTTGAAATTTTTCTATGAATTCTTTATTGTTTTCACTGAATTATCGAAATATCAGTGCAAAAATAGTTTAATAAATTTATTGTGTTAAAGTTTTTAAGCTTACTTTATAAAATACATACTATATCTTCTATTTATGATTATTTCTGAGCAGTAATAGATTTTACATTAAAAAAAACTATTATATTTTATTACTAATCTAACTTTTGAATTTTAAATACAACAATTATAAACCATTGAAAGACAAAGCTTTTTATTATTAGTACTATATTCTACAATGTCCTTGCATAACTTCAAATTCAATTTCATTAAGGGATATTTTTTATTAAAAAAAAATAATAATAATTAATGTGAATAATTTTGCCTCTCATTAATAAAATGCTTAGGGATATGAAACTTTTTAAAGCTTTACTTTGTTAAATTATATTTGGTTTTGCATGATCTTGATTTTGACTGATAATTGTACTTCAAAGTTAACTGAAAATAAGTCGAAATACCTACCACATGGAATGGACTAAATATACAATTGTGGCATTTTGTCTTAAATTCGCAATCACTTGAAAAAACTTAATAATTCTTTGTCTTACAAGGATAATAAATGTGCATTGTTTATTTTTTTTTTATTATATGTTTTATTTTATTTTTTATTAGATCTTCAATCTCGGAACAGCCTGAAATATCTACGGTATGAAATCAGTAATTTTTATTTTTACTTAAAAACATTTTTAGAATTATCTTATTACTTTGAAATAACAGTAATGAAATTTAAATACTAAAAAATTTAACTGGAAAAGGCATATTGTTAATTTTAACGATTTTGTCGATTTTGACCAATATAAATTGAGACCAAAATATGAGAATTTTTCCATATGTGTTAAGGCAAAAGCGTAGAAATTGGTATGCACCCCAAAATTCTCATTCGAGCAAGGTTCTAAAGTCAAAATCATTTGAAATACGAGTAAAAAATTAAAAATAACAGTTAAAAATTTAACTATTAAAAGTGGTTACATTTAATGATGAACTACTAAAAGAAGTATACTATAAGTTTTAAACTTTTTTTAGAAGTCTCCTGGAATAATATATCTCAATTGTATAGTTGACTTGCACTATTTGTTCTAATCACTTAGGACAGCGGTTCCCAACCTTTTTAGTTGTACTTATTTTTGTAAAAAAAAAAAGACTTTGAGGCTCACAAGCTATTAGAATGAGGAACTTGCACAAGTGAGGAAAATGAATATTTTTTGTATTTTCTAGTGTTATCCAACGAATATATTTGAGCAGTGCAATTATTTTTTATCTTTATGCTTTCAATTAATCAAAAATAGAGTTTGAAATTAGCCGAAATCAAAGCAAAAGTCACGTGACCAAAAACGCATGAAAAAACGTGACATGGTTACGCAGAGATAAAGTCGCAAAACGAAGGAGAAACCACACTCATTCCTCGTCTAAAACAGATTTTAGACTGGTTCATTATCTGCGCATTGACTTTTCACTCAAAAGTGGCTTTTTCCCGCCAAATCGCAAAGTGAAAAACTAAATATTTTTTTAACTATCTATCCGAGATCAAATTTTTGAAAGATTGGTATTGTTTTTCATGATTTTTTCTCTACTTTTATTTAAAAATAAAATAAAAAAACATGAAAGTTCCTCATTTGTGCATGTACGTGCTTCAGTAATTAGTAAAACGTACCTGTACGAGAAGGATTAAAAAAAAAAATTTGATAAAAAAAGAAATTTATTGTATTCACTTTTCTGTCACAACTATAAGAAAACTAAAAAATAAGTGGTCAAAGTTAAAAAAATAAGTCAATGGGATTTTTGGCATCGCTTGTCCTCCATGACAAAGTTAATATCTGGATTAAAACTGTTTAGTTTTAGCCATGCTGTTGAATTCACACATTATTCACTCGTTACACCATCGAATAATTGGATTGTTGCTAACAATCGAGTGATTAGATTGTTCCCATTTCTACCCTTGAAGTTGCTAAAACATTCATCTCGACCGGCGTCCACGGCTCAGTACCACGCCCATGATTTAGGAACCTCTGATCTAGGATAATAAACATATATTTTTTATAAACACACGTACAATATATAATCATGTTGTAATTAGATCCCCTGATGTGATCCTGCTGTTAAATATGATTGAGACGAGGGGTCCATGCAAAAGGAAATTTGGGTCTGTTTACGGACCCTTCACAAAATTCCATGTCCAACAAACAAACCTTTCACCAAATTTCATGTCAAAAAATGTGCATCTATAGTTAAGATATTTAAATCATCTAGGAGTAGAAGGACATCATGGTTAATATTTGGATGTACCTACTCAACATTTTAATTTTTTTTTATCATTGCATGAAAGTTTCACAAAAATACGTAAAATTGGATATTTTTCACACAAAAAAATGGACCCTGTAAAAAAAATCCTGGATAGACCCTGGAGACAATATATCCCACGTAAAGAATTCAACTTTTCTAAAAAAAGGCTATATTATTACTTAACATGAATAAGAGATATAATTACACTAAGAATAATATTTTACACTAAATATAATTGTATTTAGAGCAAAATTTAAAAAAAAAAAAAATAGACTGATTGAAATTTGAGTCATGTGCTTGTTCAAGTACGAAAGTTCGCCATTTACAATCTGAGAGTGTTTCGAAGTTTCTTTAATCATGTTTTTATTCCCTGATTCCTTAATAACAATGAAAATATAAAAACTCATGTAATATTGGGATTAATTACCTAAATGGGAATGAAATCTAATCTCTGGCACATATATGTCAATTAGGGCCCAAAAAGTTTAACACCCACTGCCGGAATAAGAACAAGACAAAAAAGAAATGTAGATGGTGCACTGCAATCTCTACTACTCAATAACATTAAAGATCAGCAAGTGGAGGCAAAAGTAAAGTTATAACCAAATGACCTTTTCTTGGATAGTAAAAGTTATATTATTTACATCTTAGATTAGAGCTGTCAAAACGCTTTAAAGTAAAATGGGTTAGGATGATATTGATGAACATGTGATGAATTGTGTGCAATAAGTTAACAAGATTAATGGTTCCAGTATTTTCGAAGTGATTATTGAGAAGGCACAGTTTAAAATTTTGAAAACGTTTTGGAACACATGCAAACATTTGATCATTTTTTAATTATCTTACAAAAAGTATTGATCTTCCCTTTTGATACCTATCCTTATTCAAGGTTCCGAAATTATATTGCCCGAAATACCCGGGGCATGGAAAATATTCAGATCGGGCATGTACTTTTTCCTCACACATGCCTGGCTGGACAATATTTCATCAAATATACCTTTCAAGAGATAAATATTTTGTATTTTCACTCACATGCGTGCAATTAGAACCGATTCGTTATTTTGGGTCAAAGGTCGCAACTGTGTTTCTCACAATACATCTGCCTGCGAGAGAGGATTCAGTGCCATTAATCATAAAAGAGCCCATTGCGATGCTACTTGTCCACTGAAACTATAAATAACTTAATGCAAATAGGCATTCATTGAGTTGAGCCAGCAAACTTCGATCCATCACCAGCAATTGCAAACTACAGGAACAAGACACGTGGAAGGGCATGCAGTTCAGATCACTACTAGTTCAGAATTTTCTGATTTAGATCAGAACAAAAATCACAGCAAAATCAGTGATTTTGTTGTGTAATGTGAAAATAATTTTAATATAGTATGTTAATATAGTGTCTTGTCTTTGCTAATTTTATTTTGGTATAAGTATAGATCAATGTGCATGTATTGTTAACGAAAATTCTTTTTCGATCGATATATTATATGTACTAGTACTAGATATATTATATGAATTAAATGTTCGGATATGCAAAAGTTTTATTCCGGCATGTATTTTCTAGATTAATTATCTTAAGAGGGCATGTAAAATATTTGAGATTTTTCGAGCCCTATCCTTATTTAGTATCACTGATGTGTCTACATAACACATAGTATTTTTGGATTTGTTTTCACCAAAAGTTGATTTCGAACCACTATCCCCCCCTTCCCGCCTTTGTTTTTCTCTTATATCAATTCTTCATGGGTGAAAGTTTTCAGTATATTTTACAGATTTCCGTTACTTTTTTATTTTTGATCACGGACATTTACAGAAGTGTCTTAGCGGGAAAAGTTCCTCTTCAGTTCATGTTTTTCAACTGCTAACAAAGAATTAAAAACAAAACATGCATACTCTTAGACTTCCTTAAACCACCGATGGAATTAGTACTTTTTTCCCACATTTTTCTCTAATGTCATATGGCCTATCAGCATTATTTGCATTTTTATGTGATGGCCCATTTTGATGAGTGTACAGTGATGAAATAGCTGCTATTCCCGTGATTATGGTGGGCATTATTGCCGAAAATCCTGTTGCATGAAGATAATTTTCGTTGGATATTACGTCAATATAATAGTCAATAACACTATTGTAGAAACTTGGCCAGTCATACAGGGTTTAATCGATTTGATTAGTGTAAGTTTAATTGGTAAATTGAATTGGTTGGTCTCTTAAAGGTTAATGTATAACTTGTGTGCTTTATTAATACATCATTAAATCAAACCCTTAATTTCTTCACTACAATTTTTCTTTTTTCTAAAAAAAAAATTTTTGTAAATTCCCTCCTCTCCTAACTTTCACCCATGTAATTCTCTAAATTAAAAAGTCTTGTTATAATAACAGCATGTTTTATTTTTTTTTACAGCTGGATTCGGATCCACAACACAAACGGCAAGTTCATCAGAGTAGTCTTTCTCGGGAACATTCACCACATTCTGGAACTAAATGCAACAACCAGCATAGCTGTTATGACGATGATAGCGAAGTGTGTGAAGGAGGGGAAGCCCATTCATACCAGACTAGCACTCAAGGAATCCCTTCAGAATGTCGTTCGTTCTCTGAAGAAGACCCGAGAAACCATGCCCATCAAGCTAACGATGAACATGCTTTATCTGGAGTGTCGTCCTTTCTTGCACGTGATCACAGACGTATGGATTATCCGACTAATGGACATTCACTATCTTCTTTAGATGAACACAGAAATATTGACCACAGAAAGAGTGAGCGTGTATTATCTAGAAATTCAGTTGATGAACTGGACTATCAATCACGTAGCACACGGCAAGTTAACGGTTACGTTGACAGCACTGCGGAGCTAGATTTTGTCGGTAATGGTTCTTTAAAAACCGTTGAAACTACAGGTGATTGGCCTTTTATTTTAGTAAGGATGTCTTTAATACTTTTGCTGCCAAAGCTGGTATGGTGCGTACATTCACCCGTGCCAAGTTCTAATTTGTATTTTTATGCTTTTGAATTTTTTTCTATTTTATTTTTTTAAGTATAGATGTATAACCGATTACTTTTCAAAATAAATAAATTCACAAGTGTATATTTGTAGTTGGCATATGAAATAATATTTTTACTCCTTACTAGCTTGATAACTTATTACTAGATAAAAAATGACTGCTCTGCACATGTAAGTTAAACTCCTGCACATGAGATAAGTCTTCTTCCATTAATCCTACTTGAGTCACTGACCAACAATTTGAACAGTTTCCTAGTGAGCCAACCCGATCAAATAATGATAAGAGGAATACTCGTTCAAAAAGAAATCAGAGTAGGCCAAGAATATTAGTAATTTCCTGTATTCCAAAGAACTAAACTTTGTGTACATTTACTAAAGAAATATTTGTACTTGGTGATTAATGTAAAGCAATCAATAACGAGTTATCTCGTAACTGGCAAGTAAACTCAGTTTATCAATTGCTTGTAATTGGCAGAGAACATGTTAAAAGAATAAAATGACAGCATTGCGAAGCAAGACTAATTTTTCTTTCAAGATTTTTATGAGGGATATTTATTTAAAATTGGTAGAAGTGTTAATTTTTTTTCCAAAAAGGGAATATTTTTTTATTATTTTTAAATTAGAATATTTAATATTTTTTCCTTGATTATAAAAGTTGTATTTTTAAACAAAAGGACAAAAGTATATTTAAAAATAAAACATGTAACCTATTTAAATAACTAATGGTAATTTATTTTGTTTTAGATTGGCAACAAAAATGCAGAGCTTCAGAAATTTTGTGCGAAAACGCCTATCGAGAACTGCGGTTGGTCAAAAATGAGGAGTTAACTGCCAGAAGAGAGGCTGAGCAGCAAAAACGTATATTGGAAAATCAAATTTATCAGTTGACTGGTAATAAGTAACTCATTTACTATAATTTTATAATTAAATGCATATTTTTCAAAAACTTTGGTGAAAATATAAGCATGCAATAATATTTTTTTATGATATGACTTATGACTTGTGAATGGGGGTGACTCAATCGAGTACCAGCACCGCGACTTAAGTCTATTGTACTGAAACCCCCTAATGATCTAAAGAAGACCGGTTGCTGAAATAAATTTCAGTATAGACCTGATTGGAACATTTGATAATTCCCAGGGGTCGATACAATGGTATCCTAGATGTTCAAATCTTTGGGCAGAGTAGTAGTCACAATTGCATAGCACATGTGTGGAGCTCTCCTCTGTCATACGACAGCCTCTGCATAGTGGATCATCTATAACACCTATCAGATTAAGATGTCTACTTAAGGTGCAGTGTCCAGTTAAAAGGCCTACAGCAACCTTGATCTCTTTTCTGCTCAATTTTACTAGCTCCCTCGATCTATTCCAGGGTGACTGTTGATTGAGCTCTTTGGCTTGTCTTTGGTCTTTAGATTCAAGCCAAGCTTGATAGGATTCAGTCAATAAAAAGCTTTTGATAGTTTTCCTGACCGCATTATGGGGCAGACCCAAAACAGGTTCTGGACCAATAAAGGATATTTTAGATCCTTGTTTGGCTAATTGGTCTGCCATTTCATTTCCTTCAATGTCACAGTGACCAGGAACCCAGAGAAGAGAAACCTTGTTACCCTCAGCTAGGTTTACAAGTGCATTGTGGCATTCCCACACTGCTTTAGAGGTAAAGCAGTGACTCTTTAAAGCCATTAGTGTAGCCTGGCTGTCAGAGAAAATCTTTATGACCTTCTTAACAACTCCTCTATCTAGGCAATTGTAGGCACATGCCGTAATTGCAAGAACCTCAGCCTGAAATACAGTAGCCAACTTGCCCAGAGAGAAAGAAAGCTTTATTTTTCTGTTAGGACAGAAGACACCTGAGCCAGTGCCATAAGATGTCTTTGAACCATCTGTATACCAAATTTCATCTCCTCTCCTAGTCAGATTGGAGGGAAATCTCCAGTTTTCTCTGGACGGGAAGATGATATTGTATTTGGCTTTAAAGCAATATTGCTTTAACATCCAGTCAGAACTCATAGTTAAACATGGATGTTCTTTTACCTGTGTCTGAATATTTTTAAACAAAGGTAATTCATAGGATGTTTTCCATAAACCCATGAGTTTTAGCCGTCGTGAACACAAAACAGCCTCTAATTCCACTTGTTTGTGTAGTGGTAGAAAATCTAGGAGAATTTCTAGACTCTGTGAGGGAGTAGTTCTCATTGCATTTGTAATTGCAATGGTTGCCATTCTTTGTAAACTAGTGAGTTCTTTTTTCACAGTTTCATTATGGGTTCTATTTCCCCAGGCAATGGCCCCATAAGATATCATTGGAGTAATCACTCCAGTATATATCCAGAGCACCATTTTTGGTGACAAGCCCCAGTTGTTTCCAATAGCACGTCTGCAGGCCCAAAACACTCGTTTGGCTTTGTTGGTGCAGTATTGGAGATGAGGCTTCCATGTCAAGGTTTTATCAAAGATAACCCCTAAATACTTTACCTCTTCTGAATATGCAAGTGGTTTCCCAAAGAATTTTATGGTTTGCATATCGAGTATTCTTTTCCTAGTGAACACTGTTAGGTTGGTCTTGTTGGGGTTAACCGACAAACCTACCTCTTTGCACCATTTTTCTACCTTATTTAGAGCAGTGCTCATGAGGTCAGTTACAGTATTCTGGAATTTACCTCTTACGACCAGTGTTATGTCATCAGCATAGCCTAGACAATGCAAGCCCAAAAAATTAATTCTGTTTAAGAGTTCGTCAACCACCAGACTCCATAGTAGTGGTGACAACACTCCTCCTTGTGGACATCCTTTACAATTCTCCACAGTGAGCGAGTCTCCCAGAAGGGAGGCTTGAGCCAATCTGGTTTCAAGCATATTTTTAATCCAGGTACATACGCTTGAATTAACATTTCTTTTGAGAAGGGCATTGTTGATTACATTCGTTGGGACTCTATCAAAAGCCCCCTCAATATCCAGAAAGGTCGCCATGGCTATTTCCTTTCCATTGACTGCCCTATCTAGTACCGTAATAAGGTCGTATAGGGCAGTCTCTGTAGATTTCCCAGGTTGATATGCATGTTGAAATCTCGATAAGGGTTTAGCTTTTAAAACCTCATCTCTGATATACCTGTCAATCAATTTCTCCAGAGTCTTAAGGAGGAAAGAAGTCAGGCTAATAGGTCTGAAGGCTTTGGCTTCATTGTAGCATGACTTTCCTGGTTTGGGTATAAAGATAACTTTACAGGTTCTCCATGCATGTGGTATATAGCCATATACTATACATGATCTAAAGATTCTGCATAGGTGTGGCATAATAATATCTTTGCCATGTTGGAGTTGAGCTGGTATAATATCGTCAGCCCCAGGTGATTTGAAGGGCTTGAACGAATTAATAGCCCATTTAATTTTGTTTGGAGTAATTATACTCTTTGCCATAGCCCAGTCCTCTTTTTTACTACGTGATAGTGTAAGATTGGGAATGGCAGGCATGTCATTTGAGTTTGCGACTGTGGAGTCAGGAAAGTGTATTCTAAGCATTTCTGCTAGTGTACTTTTGCCATCTTCCGTGTATGTGCCATCATCCTTTCTGATGGAACCCAGTTGGCACTGACTGTCCTTTGACAGGATTTTGGTCAGTCTAGCTGCACTGGACATATTGTCCGCCTGGCAACAGAAGTCTCTCCACGATTCTTCTTTACTTTTTCTAATGGCCTTATTATAGCTGGTGAGTGCATCTTTATGCTTTGACCACTCGCCTGTTTTTTTGGCTCTGTTAAAGAGCTTTCTGCAGGTTTTACGCAATGCACTAAGGTTTTTGTTCCACCAAGGAACTCGCCTTGGTATCCCAGTCGTGACAGCTTTACAATTTAACTGGTAGGCTAGGAGGATGGACCGTTGTACAGAGTCAACCGCCAGCTCCAGGTCCACCAGTGAAGGAAATTTAAAGCTCTTACCTTCTAGGAGAAGCCGAAGGTCCTCCCGATAGGAATCCCAGTTGGTGTGTCTGGGATTCCGCCTTCCCTGCTGAGTTATAAGTGCAGGGCCTGTAATGGACATTTGGATTAGTTTATGGTCTGATAGTGTAATACATTCAGAAACATGCCAATCCTGTATGCAGTTGACTGCTTTATTATTACAGAAGGTTATATCAATAACCTCCTTTCTATTGCTAGTAACAAATGTTGGTTTATTACCAGTATTGAGGATATACAGATTATTGCTTAAGAAAAATTCAATTAGATCCTCACCTCTTTTGTTGCAGTTAGTACTGCCCCAAATGGTGTGGTGTGCATTAGCATCGCAACCCACAATGACCTTCATCCCAGAATGTGAGCAAAGCTTCTGGCTGAGGTTGTTAGAGGAATTTCATCCTCGTATGGAAGATAAACTGACATAATATAAGTAATATCTCCATTTTCGCTGATTAACTTGATAGCTACATTATCACTATCCAGTGGGTCGGCTATAAGAAGAGCATTAATATTTTTATTTGTAATTATACAAGCTCTCGGTTTACTACTTGAGCGATCAAAGAATAGGTTCCCACAGTTGCCTAGGCCTAGGATTTTACCCTTGTTGACCCAGGGTTCCTGTATCAAGGCAATATCTATCCTTCCTTCTACCAGTCTTTTATTGACTAAAGCAGTTGCTGACCGACTATGATGAAGATTAATTTGAGCAACCTTGATGGTTTTGCTCGTCTTCTTTTGGGTTTCAGACATAAATTAAAATTAATAAAGCTGTTACCCTACTCAGAAGATTCCTTCTCTTTTAGTACTGTGTCCTCCTTAGTGGGGGAAACAGACACAATTGTAATATCGGATCCCGAATCTGAGAAATCGAGATCGCCAAAAACTTTATATAGTGATCCAGAAGAATCACTAATAGGACTAGAAGGAGATGGGGTTTTTTGAACCTCCGCTCCAGTACTTACTGATGGGGTCGTTTCCGTTGGATCTTGAACGACCTCCATATCATCAGTGGCTAGTTGCATAGACGTTAACCGTACGTCCTTCTCCGAAGGTGCCAATGATTCCTCCATTGCGTCATCCGATGCGGGCCTTTCGACCACACCATCAGATTCAACAGGAGGTTTCATTACGGCGGTCTCCAACGCGGGCTGTTGGGCCACATCGCTGGATTCCGCCAGTGGTTTACCCACAGCAGCAGACGGAGGGGACACACGAGCAACATTAGGGTCGCTGATGATCTTTAATAATCCTTTACCGAAGCTCCCCGTAAAGATCTCAAAATTCTTCTCCCTGATGTACTTGGAGGATTTGAGGTCCATCTCGATGATCCATCTGATGTATGCATGATCACCGACGATTTTTCTCTCCCGGATTTTCCATTCAGCAGTGTTGAGGCCTGCATTCAGGCGGGCAATTCGCCTGAGCAGGACCTCCCTATCTGTGGTGAGTATATCCCGGGATTTGAGAGCCATCTTTACGGGTCTCGGTAGGTCCGATGCCTTCTTCACCTGGACCTTTAGATCTTTGCTTATAGCCCTACCTTCGTAGTTTCTGACCAGCCAAGCAACAGTGTAGTCATTGGCACAGAGGATCATCAAAGCACCGTTTAGCACACCCGAATTTAAAATCTGGGGGGCCTCCCGGGCGACATCCTCTGTGTCAATGACCTTATTGATGTCACCTTGTATGATCAGGGCATCATCGGGTGACAAGGTGCCGTCCGGGAAGTTATCACGGACGATTGCCATCTTCACTCCGGTAGCAGCTTGGCTATAGGATGGGGACTCAGCCGTCCTCGGTCTTTTAGCCTGTGCACCTGTGGATGGGGAAGGGGTGGTTTCGCTGACCCTACCTCTTTTACCCGCTGGAGTTGAACTGCAATGTTGAGCAGTGTTAACTCCAGTTTCAGCGTTAAGACGCTGACGAGCCACTTGCCTTCTATGTTTGTTCTTTTGGGAACGCGTCATAGATGACCATTCGGGTAGAGAGCTAAGGGAGTCTCCGGTTAGATTTGTCGCGGGCCCCGAGGGACCACTATCGACAGATGGTTGGTTACTTGTCGTGGGCCCCGAGGGACCACTATCGACAGTTGTTTTGGTGCTTGGAACAACTTCGCCACATACCTCAGTGGTTGACTCAGAAGAGCCAGGTCCACTTTGGCTGGGTTTGGGTTGCTCCAAACTTGTATTGCGGTTTGACCCGCCGATTTTTTTATTTTTTTTATTTCCCATATGTTATCAAGGACTGAGGGTAAGTTTGAGTCACCACCTGTATGGACCCTCAGTGCAGGCGGAAGGCTAAATACAACGTGATTCGCCACTTCACGAGGTGAACCGTTAGAGACAACCTTTAACCCTGGTTGCCATGTGACATTCACATTCTCTTAAGCACGGTATCCACACCTTGGATTTTGGTTGCCGTTCATCTGTCACATCCGTCTTATCTACCTAGGTCTTTCGACCATCAGCAGATCGTCAGGGTAGTAACAGACTATGCCAAGGCAGCTTTTAGGCACCCTCCTCCTTTTTCAACCGGGCTTGGGACCGGCTTAGGCTGAGTTTAATATTTTTTTAAACTTACACCGAATGTTTTTAAGTACAGGTTAATTAATTTAAAAAGAGCACCCATTGGTTTTTCGTATTACCTTTAAATCTGATGAATGTGGTAACTTTTCTATCACTAAAGTATAGTTTTTTTTATTAACCTTACTTGAGTGTGGAAAATGGTTTCCACCCCTGCTAGAATGCTACAACTTTGTTTGTAAAGTTGAACAGCAATACAGATGCGTCATGTTACTTAATCTTGTGATAATTTTTACGTGAAAGTTTTTATTTAATTCAAAATTTTTACTTTAATCATTCCTTAAAAATGATCTAAATGTTTGCCACCATTTTGAATGTAAACATGAACGTGGAACCAAGTTTTTTTTTTTATGCATTTCACAACATTGTTTGTGCAGTTGACGAGATTTTTTCAGTTCTAATTTTTTTTTTGCCGTGCATATCTTACTAAATGAGATTTCATACGTAAAAAAATTTGAAATAAAGCAGATGATTTACACAAACCGTATTTTTAATCTGATTCTACTCATATGATTTGCTCAAATCCTATGAGCCAAATTGAATTAAAAATTAATAATGGTGTTCATGGAAATTTTAATTTTTAGCCCTAGATAGCTAAATATTTGTCTGTTATCTAATAGTAATAGACTTCCAGATTACAGATGTTCACCATAGCACAAAGTCCTTCTTGCGCATCAAAATATTAAATTTTGCACATTTCTATTTATTAAATAAAATACTATAATGCTTCTCGTAAGATGCACTAATTTGTTTGCATTAAATGAAGGAAACATAAAAGTGTACTTGTTTTTAATTTGTAGTCTATCATAATTATTAAATGATAAATTAAATCAGTGTTACTACTTAAGTAATCATTCGACTGAATGATTAATTAAGTAATAACACTGATTTCATTTCAGTTATCTTGGGTTAATATCAAGTTTTTACATTTAGAAAGTGAAACAAATAATACTCGCCAATAAAATATTTAAATATTAGATAAGTTAATGTGTTGAAAGTCTTGCTACGTACATTAACCCATTGAAGACGACTTTGAACGGGATAAACAGTCATTGTTTTTAACTTTTACATGTTTATTTAAATCATTTAAGGCATGTTTTGAGTTTTTCAGATATTTTGGAAAATTATTTTTATGATTTTTAAAAAATACTAAGTGGAACCATAATCACAATTTATCAGCAAAGAAAAAAAAAAAATTTCGATTAGCAAGTTTTCTTGCCAACCGTGGTTAATGAGTCAAAATATTATAATGCTTCTCTTAAGATAGATACACTAATTTATTTGAATTAAACAAAAAGAAATATGAAAGCATACTTTTGTTAATTCATAGTCTATGAGTCGAATGATTAGTTAAGTAGTAACACTGATTTAAGTTAAGTTATCTTGGATTAATATCAAGTTTTTATATTTAGAAAGTGAAATAAATAATACCTGCTAATAAAATATATAAATATTAGATAAGTTATGTTGTTTGAAAGTCTTGCTACATTCATTAAGGTGATGTGAGTAGTACAAAAAAACAAACAGGTACTCTTTTTAATAAACAAAAAACTTAATCAAAAAATGAGAAATGTAATTTCAAATAACAATAGTTACTCTTTACAGTATCACCAAAAGGGTAAAGATACCTTTTAAATGGTTTCTGTATGAAAGGATCTCAAATTGGAAATGTTGTGCCTTTCAAAAGACGATAGTTAAATTAAATTCTATAAATCTTAAAGCACTTTTTATATATTTATTCCATAACCTGTATTTTATTTTCAATTTTACTAATATATTGTAAGGATTAATAGTTTTGCATTTTTTATTAGTTATTTAATAAGGTTTTTGTTATCACGGACGTTTGATTTCCCGAAATTTGATTGTACATGCTCTTTGCTGTAAGTGATAAAAATTAAATAACGCAATATGTATTGATAGTTAAGAATTATAGATCGAAATTAATTTCTTACTTAAAGCATTCTTCTTTTAAAGCACTGTTATTGATTAAAGCAATTTTTTTCTACTTTATATTTTTCGTTTTTTCAGATGAGAAAAATGAAATTTGCTCTCACTTACAAGCTGCACAAACAACTATTTCTGAATATAAATCTGAAAATCAAAGGTTGCGTGACACAATTATTTCTCTTGAGGACCAACTTGCAGATGTAATAAAAGACAGAAATGAAGTAATTATGGATTTTACTGATACTATTGTAGTTTATTTTTCATAAATGTAATTCTTTATTATGTATAAAAGTTGCACAGATATGGTATTATGATAATTATTCCACTTGATTGCATAAATGCAACTTGATTCACACTTTCAACACTTTCTGGAATAGGTAGAAAATTGCTAACTACCTGGTCTTCCTTTACTAAATTCCTTAATTTATTAAAAATCATGTGGTATTGTACAAACTTTTTTTTTGTACTTCATATCCAGCTTTAAAAGAAATGCAAGTAAGCTGAATGATGTACGTCGGACTATTAGAATTTTTTCAAAATCAAGATCGTAAATGTTTATAAAGACAGTGATGATAATTTAATAAGCAAGATAAACTCATATGAATACATCTTGTGGTGGATATTTGAGGATTATTGCAATTTTGATTGAAATTGCAGTGGTTTGTAAGCAAATGAAAAATCAGACATTTTATACAATGTCTAGAAATAAGTAATTTAAAAATTATAAATTTTTAGCTACTCCAGCTGAAATATACTACTGTAATGAACCCGTTATACGGCAAGGTCGGGCCCGATATCATCCGGGATTTGTCGGATTTTGGATCCGTTCCGGAAAAAAACGCCAATAAAGATGGCACTTCCCGTTCACGAAAGATGATTAATTATAAACATTTCCTATTCCTGATCGTATTGATGGAAAATGTAAACATCGCTTGCTTCCTCAATGGTAGCAAAACAATCACATCGTTTAAAATAAAAAATGCATTGAGAAAACAAAATAAATTTAATTGCACTAAGTGTTTTGGTTTTTCTTTAAAAAAATCTTGAATTTTATAAACTGACATAGTACCCCTCCTCCAAAAAAAGGCTCCTACTCCCTTGTTGGGTAAAAGCTCCTTTGTTAACGTTATAACAATGCTATTTTTTCTTCGGGTTTGTCGGAAGTAAAGTGCCGAGACATCGCAAAACCAGTTTCTAAAATCTGCGCTGTTGACCGAATTCAGGTAATTTCACCTCGATTTCCTTCGAAATTTGATCGTTAGGAAACACCAATAAATAAAGACTACAATATCTACTAAGCCAATTCAGAATGTCTGTTTTATGTATTAGCGACTCACATACAGAATTAATTGCGATGATACGTAACAGAGTGACGCAATCTTTCGCTTCAAATCAGAATCCCGAAATTCTAAAAAATTACGAATATGCGCTGGTTTTTGGGTAATTTCGGGTTACCAGATAAAGGATGCGTTACTGTACATTTTTTCACCTCTGCTCACGTTTGGGATATTTTGGATAGATACTGAAAGTTTGATAGAAATCTGGAGTTTACGATAAACTATTACAATAAGTAATACGCCAAGTTCTGAAGCCGAAAGTAATTAACGATACCCATTCTGCTTTGTAAAGGAAATTTTCCAGTCTCTGACACTGCTCGTATTCCAACATCACCCTCGTTCCCTCTTTCGCCTTGACTTTTCTGGAATTATACTCACAAAAAATAAATAAAAAGCATTAAGTGGATTGGAGAGAACCCCCCGCTCATCATTGGTATATGGGTAAAACCCCAGGAATGACTTTAGATCTCATGTGTGACAGAGGCTCCCAGACTGCACTTTCTAAACTAGCTAACGGTCACATGAAGTGCCTCGCATTTATCGAGGGCAGGAAGGATCTCCACCACCTGCTCCAAGTGCCACGACCAACAGGCTTCACCAGAGCATTTGATGGACTGTATGAACCTCTGAAGGGTTATTTTGATCCTATTCTTGTATTCGACTTTCTTTGAGTCAATGGACTCTTGAATCTCGTCTGACTCCATCAAGCATGGTGGATAAGCAACAACAACTACCCCACTGTTAACCAGAAATGTCTCTTGAATAATCTCAAACAACTGTAATCCTTTGATATTATTATACACTATTCTTATGTTATATACTTATATTCCTACTAATTAATTGGCACTGTTTTTATTAATATATATTACCATGCTTAAGAGGAGGTTTCAGTCCTTAAATGTTGCCAAACTATGTCATTTTAGAATTAACATTTCCATCTGCATCTGATGCAACTGGGATGTACACCTACAGTCAAATCCCGTTAACGCAAAGTAGATGGGGCCGCCGAAATTGTTTGTGTTAGCCGAAGTTCATGTTAAACGAATAAATTAATGTTAAGGCATCTTCTCACTTTAGGCCCCTCGAAAATAGGCTATTTTCGCGATTTTTTTTCGAGGATTTTTGCGAACAATTATGGGATAAAATGGATCCTATATAATAAACACATCTTTCAAGTACAAGAAATTTTTATTTTTTTTGAACAATTATTATAATAAAACAGTAGCATCGAAAACCCCGTGTAGAAATGTAATGTTCGTGGCTTGTTGATGAAATTTCGGAAACTATCCGGCCGATTGTCATGAAATTTGAATGACATATTCTTCATAGTTATGGCTATAGCGCATATCATTAGATTTTTGAAATTTTGATTTGAAGTATTTTTTTTTACAAAAAACAGCAAAAAAACACGTTTTTTTTTACTTTTTCGAAAAACGTGTGCCATTTTGTTATTTTCGCGAGTATCAAAAATCTGATGATATGCGCTATAGCCATAACTATGAAGAATATGTCATTCAAATTTCATGACAATCGGCCGGATAGTTTCCGAAATTTCATCAACAAGCCACGAACATTGCATTTCAACACAGGTTTTACTGTTTTATTATAATAATTGTTCAAAAAAATAAAAAAATAAAATTTTTCTTGTACTTGAAAGATGTGTTTATTATATAGGATCCATTTTATCCCATAATTGTTTGCAAAAATCCTCGAAAAAAAATCGCGAAAATAGCCTATTTTCGAGGTGCCTAAAGTGAGAAGACGTTTTAAGTATGGAGATTGCCTTTACTTCACGTTAAACAGAATTTCATGTTAAGGGATTTTGCGTTAACTGGTTTTGACCGTACAAATACAGTGCAGCTATTGAAGTGGCCTTTCTGTGGCAGTAGCAACCCAATTTTTAAAATTATTTTTATGGTGTTTATTTCTGAAGCTCTAACTTTGTTTGTTGTGCAGGCTCTTTCGAAACTGGAAGGCGCTGAAATTTCGGTTCATTCACTGGAGAAGCAACTCAGGGATCTCCAGAGGTCCGAAAATATTTCTCGACTACAAGATCAACATAGCAGGATTTTGGAAGACTTGAAAAAGCGCCATCAGAAAGATATTTTGCAGTATAATGAGAGTATAGATGATTTACAAGCAAAATTAGGTTCTAAGGTAATTTTTAAGAGTGCATTTTCTTATTTACTCAAGTGTATGCCTTCTTTTGTGAAAGTAGAATATGAAGAAAGTTATAGTCTAAATCGCTTATTGATTCAATTTGAAATTATTTATTTCAGGTACTGCATTAGTCAGTTTTTTCTGAAAGTAATTAGTTTTTCTGTTTAATTTAATAAAATTACCTTATACTTAAATATACTATTACATTAAATATTCCTAATATTCCTTAAATTTTTTTGTTTCTCCCTAAAATTTCTAAAATTGTACTTACATTTTTTGATAATTCCTAAAAACAATTAAAAACCTCAAAAATTCTTCAATTTTCCTTCAAAACCCACGAAAAAACCTAGATATTTCTCCCCTGAAGAGGAAATCTTTTCTGAGATTTTAATTATTCAATTTTTTGATAATTGGTAGTTTTTTGCCAGTATTGAAACATACTTTGGAAAGAATGTCTGTGTTAGGAATCTATGTCAGCTTCAAAAGATATATCTCTAAATTTCTTAGAATTGTCCCTAAATTTTTAAGAATTATCCCTAAATTATTTGGAATAATCCCTAAAATTTTTAGGAAAAATCCCTAAAATTCCTACCTAATTTTTTTAGAAAACTTACTGTACCCCCTGTGTTATTTAACAAATGTTATAAAGAGGAAAGTTTACTGTGTTTCAAGAATTTTGGAGTCCTCTAAAAAAGTTCTTCAAGTTTCTATTTACCAGATTACTTATTAGTGCCAAAACTCACCGAATTAACTAACTCAAAATATTCTAAATGAGAGCATAGCAAAGAAAATGCCTAATATCCCATTATTTGCCCTAAAAGAACCTATTTTATTGTTCACTTGCTAATTCTGTAAACTTGTAATTCTGTGTCTAAGCTAGACCATAAAATTTCTTTATTGAAAAAGCTAAAATCCTAATTTTCTTTTTGGTAAAACAGTTACAAGTTACATCACTCTCAATGTATAGTTTAAAATAATTGTTTATAATTTTTAAGCTTTTAGTAACAATATCATTATAAACTTCTAATAAAAGTCTATTTTATATCAACATTTTACGCCTTCTGCTTGTTTGATGTCTCTTTGTTGTCTAATCTTCGGATCCCAAAAGTGCTGATTTGCAAATTTTCTACCAATATGCTTTAGTAAAATACTTAAGACTCATTTAAAAGTTCCAGCATGCAAAACAGTATAGTTTTAGCATTCATTTTTTTTTACTGCTAAAGTTTTACCCGCAATTTAATCTTTGCCATAAATTTATTTATTTATAATGTTTTTCCAATATGTATAGATCCAGGAAGTGGAAAAATTAACTGAATTAAACTCTGAATTGCATCAGAAGTGTGAAAAGCTGCTGAAAGAAAAAACCGAGATGTTCAATGATTTATCTCAGCAAGTTGAATTATACCATAACAGATGTCAGAAGTATATAAAAAGTGGTAAGTTATGTACAGTTTTATTTTATTTATGTGTGTTAAGCTTCTTCTTACTAATGATAAAATATTAAATTTCTGAAAGACTATTTTTTAAAATTTTCCTTAAAAAACAAAGAAAAGACAGAAATGAATAAAAACACAAATGAATACTCACTTCAACTTTTTTTTTTTCAATTATCCCTTTACCTGACATTTTCCCCTTAAAAGTACATAATTAGTAATGATACTTTCATTTAATAAAGTTAAGTTTTTTCAGTTTCAGTTAAGAAATTTATATTTACAACAGTGATTGCTCAAATTTTATTAACCACTGAAAAAAATTATGGTTGGAATGATTCATAATATTATTCTTGATATTTTTATCCTCTATCAAGTTTCTAAAATATATAACTTTTAATACAAATTTTTAAACTTCAAAAGTAGAAAAATCAGAATTTTGCTAAAGACTTCTGTCTTAAAGCTGAACAAATTTGTTTTCAATACCAATCAATTTAACTGAGGGTCAAAACATCCAACAGTTAATTCAGATTTTAGTGCTGAAATAATTTTTCATAAAGATTCTATCAAACTTTAGTTATCACTGTTTAAATGAAGTGCCATCTTTCAAAAACGGAATTCTTTAGAAAATAAGTTCATTTTCAAATTTCTTTTTCCTAACAAAATAATATTTCAATTCGATTTCCAACTATTAGATAACTCACTGGTTTTCTAATGATACCATTATCTTACAAAAAAATATATAAATCTGAAGTTTATTTTAAAGCAAAATATTATCCCTTTTTAGTCTATTTTTGCAATATTTCTAGTATGTATGTACACCTTTGCATAAAATGTAACATATCTGCTTTCAAAGCTGTGTATGTGTTACATAAGTTTTCCTACATCTTTTCCAAAAGAAGGATGCTTCATTGTAATAAGCTGAATACTCTCATTGGATTTTTGTCTTAAAAGTTTCTGTTTCATTTGCTTAATTTGATAGTTCATGGTATGGTTGGTTCTTATCTTGTGCTCTGAAGTTTTAATTAGGTAAAAAATATGCACCAAAATGTGGATCTGTTCGGGGAGTGTTGGAGCTGTTTCAGTTCTCTGTAATTAAACATCTTATAAGTCTGTTTAAAAGCTACTTTTATTTTTTATGATAAGTAAAACTGTTCAAATTGGGATATTGTCCTTATTTAGCTTTCTGCTTTTCACTGGGACACTTATTGGCTGCTGTTAAAGAAATCAAGTATATGTTATTGTTGTGCTGATTTTGAATGCCATGTATTTGTTTCTTTAATAATTATATATTTATGGTTTTTACTCATAAATGAGAAAGTGAATTTAACTAAACTTTTTATCTCAACTTTCATAAAAAAAATAACAATGAGAATATGATATGTGTATGAATTGAAACATTTTTTGACGAAAAATATTAGTATCTCAACTACTTTTTGCACATTTAAGGCAGTTTAAATATAGCATGAGTTTTCTTGTCCTCCCATAAAATGTTGTTTTCTTGTTGTCATTCAACTTCTTTTATTGGCTTTCAGCTTTGACTTCCTCATTACCACTGCTTTCATATCTTTACCACTGCTTTGTTTGAGTAAAAATATGAAAATTATTAATAATTAAATCCATCAGATGCTTTGAAAATACAGATTTTAACTTTGGATAAATCCTTTGTCCGAATATTAGAAGGTGATTTCCCTGAAGGCAGAAAGTGCTAAAAATTATAATACTTGTTGCAGAGCAAACCCTTGTTCAATTTTTTGGTTTTCATACATTTCAATTAAAACAATTATAATAATACTTTACGTTTTTAATTATTTATTTTTATTTTTGCAAAAACATTGTTTCTAAAATGATGAAAGAACTTTTTTACTCTTTCCTTTTTGCGACTCCAGTTCCTTCTCATACTTACTCTGATGGATTTCTTGAAATGTCTGCATGAGAGAAGATTTCTTATTTAGTGTGTGATAATCACATTATTTTAAATGAGCCCCATAACTGAAAACATTTTGTTAATAGTTCATTATTACCAATGGCATATTTGACTTCAAATGCTATTCACGAAATTTTATACTACAAAAGTATGAACTTTGTATGTCTATGACTTTGTAAGCTTAAGTAGGACATTAAATAAAGTAAAATCATACTTTTGAATTTATAGTGTTTATTTAAATGTATTATTGTATTTAATAAGAATTTCAACTAGAAAATTATCTTTAAAGCTGTTGTGTTACTGTCATCTTTGAAAGTCAAGCAATGTGTTAACAGAATTCTGTCCGCAAATATTTGCAACTTCCGATTGCTATATTGCAGAACACTGAACATCAGCATTTGTCAACCCATTGACTGCGGCCCGCTATTGGGCCACAAAGCATGGTACTGAGCCATGGATGGCGGTCGAGAATCTAAGCCAAGATACATTTTATAGGAGCCTCAGAGCTGTAGCGATGTGAACAATCTAGTTACTCGATTATTAGCAACGATTAAATTATTTGATTGTATAACGAGTAAATAGTGCATGAATTCAACAGCAGGGCTAAAGCTGTCCAGTTTTAATCCAGATATTGACTCTCTTATGGGGGACAAACATTATAAAAAATCCCATTGATTTTGATTTTTTTTTAACTTTGACCACTTGTTTTTTAGTTTTCTTATTGTTGTGAGAGAAAATTAAATACAATAAAGTTCTTTTCTTTGTAAAAAAATGATTACTTAATCCTTCTTGTACAGTATGTTTTACTAATTACTGAAGCACGCACACACATATTCTACTAGCTAGTGGCCTCATAGTCTTTTTCACAAAATATGTGGTCTGTACATCTAAAAAGGTTGGGAACCGCTGCTGTAAATTATTCCGCTTCTGTAGCGAAAGCTGTACTGAACAATATCCAATATTAAAATTTCTCTTTTAGTGCAAGCCATTAACTCCTATTGCTGTGTGAGTGTTTGACCGGTTTTTTCTTCAAATATCCAACGGAAAAATTGGTACATTAGAAGTGTTTACTTTTGATAATGATGCAATTACGGTCTGTTCATCAGGAGAAAAGGTCTCACCAGTTAGTCTTATCCATGTGTGGTCGTCATAGAAACAAGACTCATTGATTTAGAATAGGGGTATGCATGCAGGAAATTGATGTCCAATGCCTATAAATAGTGTGTGTCGTTCTTCTGAAATTATCTCTCGTTGAAATTAAGGCTAATCTTGTTTCCATGGCAACATACAATATAGCGGGAGCTATTCTTGTGATGAACAGACAGTACCTTATTTTTTTCCCCTTTCAAATAATCAAATTCGTCATGTTTTTGCTAACTTTGATTGATCTTGAAATTTCAGTCGAAGAATTTAAGAAACATTTTCATGTAGAATGTTTTTAAGTATATATTACCTTTATTTGGGAATATTTTTTGAGGATTTTGTAATTATTTTTGTGTTATTTTTCTAGATACAATGGAAGAACTAAATCTCCTCAAGATCCGAGTGCAAAGATTAGAAAGCGAAAACTCTTACATTGATAAACAGAATGAAGCATTGAAGGTTTGTTTATTTATTTTTAAAGGGGTTCAGGACATAAAAATATAAAAACTCCAATTTTAAAGGGATAATTCTGAAATTTTTGGGATGGATGTATTTGGGATATTGTAATTAGTTAATTTATCTTATATTAAAATAGCTCTTTTTTTTTTTTTTTTTTTGAGAATTTGTATTTTGAATATTTTTATATAAGTTTAAAACTCAATTTTTCAATTGAATATTTTTTATACTAAATAACTTGCAAAGATTCATAAAGTAAGTTGTATTTTTAATCTTTGTTAATTAACATTAGAATATTTTAGAGAAAAAAATTTAAATTCTAAACTTCAAATAATCATCATTTTCATCATCATCATTCAATCATTCATATTTCATCATTAATTTTTTAATTCTAGATTTTTTTTAAATTTGTGTATCAATAATTCAAAAAGACAAAGTAAAGATATATATTTAAAAACTACCTGAGAAAATTTTCTTTTATAATAAATACATGGTTCTAGAGTTCATAATTTGAAATGGTGGTTCATGGATTCATAATTCAAAATATGGGGGGGGGGGGGAATTATATTCAAGAAAACTGTACTTTTAAGTATAAGAATAGAATATGATTAAGAAGAAACTGTCCTGGATCTAATTTTTTTTATTTTAAAGTTTGATTCTGGTGGAGTTTAACTTTTTATTTCTTTCAATTCAGATCTATTAATGCAGGGGTCGCATTCGTCCTAAAATTCCTAATATTCCTTAAACTTTTGTTTCTCCTTAAAATTCCTAAA
Source organism: Linyphia triangularis (assembly GCA_963978545.1). Classification (NCBI taxonomy): domain Eukaryota; kingdom Metazoa; phylum Arthropoda; class Arachnida; order Araneae; family Linyphiidae; genus Linyphia; species Linyphia triangularis. The sequence goes on along the minus strand of OZ021722.1, from coordinate 9,311,903 downwards.
ATTGTACTTAAAATTTTCAATAATTCCTAAAAAAAATTCAAACGCCGAAAATTCCCTGATTTTTCTCTATCTCCCCGAAAAAGACCCGGTATTCCTTCATATGTGAAAAGTAAATTTAATTAAATTTGCATGTTTGTCAAAATAGTATAAGGGTCATTCCATGGTAACTTACGTTACATTTGGACACTTTCAGTTAACTATTTGTATAAATATAATAACAAAAAGTAATTCAAAACAAAATACTGATTTGATTTCTTTAATCAACTAATAAAAACCTAAATTTTAAGGCAAACGATAGTATTTTAAAGATATTTTTAAAATTTATAAAATGAATTTGAGTGCAGTAACTTACGTTATGCCAAAAAGGAATAGAGTAAAAAGTTAATTTAGTTTTTGATAAAATTCTGTTCTGTTTAACATTCTGGTGTTTTAAAGTTATATACATTTTCTTCCCTAATATTTAAGAATAGCAATTATGCAATTTAAAATTATTTGCATGGAAATTTTTTTTTATAGCAATTTAATTGAGAGTAACTTACTTTACGGTAACTTACGTTACACATTTGCACGTTTCAGAAATGATATACCTATTACCTTATTTTTATTAAACTAACTTATGTTTTAAGTTATTAAGAGGTTTAAAAAAAAATACTATAATGTTGTGTGTATAATTTACATTATTTTACAAGTATCAAAATTTAAAAATATTATAATTAAAAAAGATAAATAAAAAAAAAAAAAAGGAATATTCATTGTTCAAGTAGTAGGTTTTATTCTTCTAATTTATAATGCCCACTGCTACAGATTATTTGATTTTATGAATCAAAACTTTCTTTTTATAATAAAATTCATCTGCATGATTGGGTTATTTCCAGTTAGAATTAAATCTTTCATTGCAATTTTGAGATTTGTAATAAAATTCTGAAACCACCACACTGCCTTTAAAGTTGTCATCTTTCATGGCAGTTATTATACTTGGATGCAGTGAATCGTCATAATGACCCATAATACCAATCATTCACTTTCAAGTTTCTATGTTTTATTCTTACGAAGCTTTAGAAGAAATTCAATGGCTTTCCTGTCACAAAACTTTTAAACAGATATTTTAATATTCTGCCATATTGAAGCTTTTCAGTAACAAAATTTTTCAAATGGAGATTCTAATATTCTGCATTGTGTTAGCTATGAAAAATAGGTTTGCTAGTTTTGACTTAGAAATTTTTCCACCAGCATTGATATATAGTTTTTTAGTTGTGAATCTTAATGTCTGATTTGGAGCTGCCAGCACAAAATACTCAGCTTTATTAACAATTTGTTTCCATTAGCACTCTTACACTTCTTTTAAGATCTACACTCCAATAACATATTAATATCAAAATGTAGAAATCAATATTGATAATTGATATAATATTAAAAATTTCTTAAACTATATGCTTAGGCTTGATTAGAAAGAATGTTTAGTCATTATAAAATTGCATTTAAAACTGAACCTGAGGGAGTTCCTAGAAATAAAAAAAAAATATTCATTCAAATTATTTATTTTTACTTTGGACAGTTTTGAAACCATGAATAAATAAATATTTTATTTTTTATGAAAGGTTTATTAGTATTCTATGGAAAATTCTCTGTCGATACCTCAAGTTCTATCCTTTTGGTAACTTACGTTACAAATTTTATTTATTTTATAATTAATTATAAAAAATATATACGAAATAAAAGTATAGATTTCTGTTAAGTTCATATCTAAAAGTAAGAAAAATTTATATTAACAAATATCTGTTTGGTTTTTTAAAACATCATATGAAAATAAACACATATCTGGCAACATACGTTACATGAAACAATCAATTTTAAAATCAATGAAATACAAGAATTCAATCATTGAAAAACTTGTTTAAACCATTTTTACTATTATCTAAGGTAATATAATTATTTAAAAACCCTTAGCATAGCTATAGAAAAAAAAATCAATTATTTTACCCACTTTTAAAATCACACTACCCACTTCCATCAAAACAGAACAAACTCGACTATAATTCGAGAGTGTTTTCAACTTTTAGAAATTAATATATTTGAAAAACAAACTACTAAGAATGAACTTTAAATCTTTTTGTACACGAAAATGCATAAAAAAAGATTTTATTAAAATTTTAATTTTTACAAGTTTTTCTCTCTTTGCATGGAATGACCATTAATTGCTTTATTTTATAACTGTTATTTTGCTGAAAAGTTGTTTGACGTTAAATTTTTTTTTAAATTGGCAGTTTTTTGCTGATATTAAAACAAGCTTTGGAAAGAGTATGCCTAAGCTAGCTTCAAAAGAAATACCTTTAAATGTTTTTGATTTATTCCTAAAATTTTAGGAATTATCTTTATAATGTTCCTGAAATTTTTTAGAAGTATAACTAAATTTTCTCTTCCTAAATTTTTTAGAAAACTCACTGCGTCCCCTGATAATGTCATTTTTTAAATAGTATACAAATTTTAAAAAAAATTGACAGATTCTGTATCGTGTATGCCCTTAAGCACTTTGATATTATATATTTTAAGAAGTGCTTTATTAGTTATATTAGTTTTAATAAAACAGAAATATCAGCTAAATTCTCTTGTATTGTATTATTTTTCTATTTCATCTTATCTTAATGATTATTTTCAATCAGAAAACTTGATTGAATGATTGTGAATTTTTATTGAATAGGATGAAATAAAGTCTTTGAAAGCAGAATTGAACACTTCTGAGGCACTTCAAAAACTGGCTTTTTCTAATCAGACATTGGCAAAACAAACTTTACTTGAATTTCCCGATGAAAAGTAAGTTGGATATTTTATTCATATTTTACAGGTTATAATTCAGCAACTTCTGCTGCTTATTGGATAATATTTAATACTGGCATGCACTTTTCAAGGAGTCGCATTCACCCTAAAATTCCTAATATTCCCTAAGTTTTTGTGAAAATTGTTAATTTTTTTAAGATATTGAAACAAGCTTTGGAAAAAATATGTCTGTGTTATGAGTCTATGTTAACTTCAAAAGAAATATCCTTAAACGTTTTGGAAATATCCGTAAATTTTTTTGAATAATCCTTAAAATTTTTAGAAATTATCTCTAAAATGTTCCTGAAATTTTTAAAATTATCCTTAAAATTTCTTCTTAAATATTTTTGAAAACTCACTGCTCCTCCTGACTTTTTTCTTCTAGGTCAAATTGTTTTCTCCTAAAATTACAAGAAATTCTTTCCTCGAATATCTTAATGCCTTAAAACACATTTGTAGACAAATTTTCTTTAGTAATATCATACTGTGAAAAAAGATGTTTAGCTAATTAGAGATGTTAGAGTAAATTATTAATACAAATCTAATTCCAGACAAAAGGGATATAACCTTCAGTCTGAACTTCAAAACTCACTGAAAAATATAAGATCTTTAAGATCAGAAAATGCTGACTTGAAAAAAGAACTGAAGAATTCTGAAAATCAACTTTCGCAAATGAATGAGAAAATCAAATATTATGAATCACAAATTGCAGAAACAGAAGTAAGTTGTTTTGAAATAAACTTTCTGTGCATATCACTTCAATCTTGAATGTTTGAAAATAAAATGTATACCTTTTTATCAAGAGAAACTTATTTTGTGATTTTTACAGAGGAGATCTAAAGAATTGGAAGAAAAACTGAAGTACCTCTCTTCAAATGAGTCAATTTCTAATTCCTTTCACGAAAAGAAAATTAATTCGCTCGAACAAGAACTGCAGGTTTTAAAGATAAATTCACATGTGAGTATAGTTGTTGTTTTCTCCCATGGCCAGAGTGGCCACAGAACCCGGAAATTCTGGAAATCTGGGAAATGTCAGGGAGCTTTCTGATTCTGGAAAAAATCAGGGAAATCTCGGAATTTTTTAAAATTTAATGAAAATCAGGGAAATTTTGTATTGTTTAAGGCACGTTCATCCATATTTTGGCGCTATTTACATGGAGATTTGTAGAGGTAAGCCATTACAATTGTAATGTTACAGAATAATTTAAACTTTTCCTTACCAGCAAAACTATTTTTAAAAAAATTACATATTATCTCTTTAGCTTACATGTTCTATTAGATCATGGTGTCTAGACATATGGAAAACCTAAGAAAATTGAGGAAATTTGAAAAAAAGTTTGCCCTAAAATCAGGGAATTTTTTAGTATCCCGAATTTTGTAGCCACCTGATGGCTGTAATAGACTATTTTTTTTTTGGGGGGGGGGGGAATAAAAAGTGTAATTTTACTCCTCTACACAAAAATAGAAGAAGTTGTGAAAACCAACCAATCAGTTTCCTTTGTTTTTATTAAGAAGTTTGAAATTATATCCTCCAGTAGTTTAATTTTTAATGTATAGTAGTTAAGTTTAATATTAATAGCCAACTTTGTAATTTTTAAAAATTATAATAAAATAAATCTTGGTTATTTTCTTTTCATATTTTGTTAATGATAATTTTTTGCCATTGTTATACTCAGAGATTGTACTTTGTATATTGAACCTAACAAAATATAAATAGGCTTGCTGTATATTTACAAGTTTAAATTGTTGTTTTATTTTTAACTAACTTATTTAAGTGCACTTTCAAATCAAAATAATTTGCTTGTGCTAAAAAAGAAATCGATGTTTTGATTCATGTTTACCAACATTTGTTATTGTGGCCATATTTTGATAGGATATGACAAAGAACCTCAAAAAAGCGTCTAGTAATGAGAAGATTCTCAAAGAGAACATTGAAGATCTGCAGAGACGAATAGGAGAAATGATACAAAAGCATTCAGAAGAAAAACTCCAAGCTGTTGAAGAGTAAATATATCACTTTAATTTACTTATTTATTAATTGGTAAATGTTTCAAATGGGGAAGTTGTAATTGTCACTAGTAACTACTTCTACATGGATGTCCATACTTAAAATTTTTCTTCTCCGAGGAATATATGACCCTGGATTAGAAATTAAATCCTCTTATTCTTCACAAAGAAATGTACAATTCTTTAAACAACAGCAGCAAAATACATTCAAGCTCAAACCAGAGCTTTCAGTCGCCCCTACGCAACAGCAGCGAAAGCATAAGGTTCTTGTCGTTCGGAAAAACTCACAATGCAGCAGTTCAATTTCCAAACTTTTACAGCCAGAACTGGGCAAGACTGACACTGATTAATTCGCACTCAAGCCTTTTATAGGTTGGCGGCTTTGTCCAAAATTCTAGAATTATCCAAATAAGCCTATCCGTTCCTGCTACTTTAAAGCTTGTACTTCGGATGCTATTTACAATTGTTAAATTATTAAAAAGCTAGAATTTAAAGGGATTATGGGATTAAAATAGAATTAGAATTTACCAAATATTTACATTATGTACAATTGTTTACAAATTCTCGTTCGTATATATTGTCAAATTGTATGACTTATGTATGAATTGCTTCCTTTTTTTAAAACAGTGAATGCCTTAAAAAATATCAGAGCTTTCTAGAAATAAATCTGAGGGGTGTGTAGGGGATAATAGGTTTAATCATTTTACAATGCTGTTCACTTGTTCATTACAGATGAAATGTTCACTTGTTTATTCAGATAACAAAGAATTTTCTTCCTATACTTGTGTGATTTCCATTGTGGCTACAGAACCTGGAAATCAGGGAAATGTCAGGGAATTTCACTCTTCTGGAAAAATCATAGAAATGTCAGGGAATTTCGTAAAATTACCCTTCAATCAGGGAATTTTGAAATTTTCGAGTTTCCCTTTTCGCGTGCCCTGTGTGGATATCTACCTCAGCTCGCATCACGTAAAGTGGATGCTGTGATGTCACTGCATTGAATACAGTTTTTTTTATGTACTTTTTTTGTCCATCTAAAAAGCCCTCAATATCTGGCTACTTGGCCGATTTGGGAGAATGACGATTCCGAACTTTTCAACTCTTAGCAATTAATCCAAACCATCGATATCTCGTCCACAACCACCTGTTGATGTTCCGCTTTTTCTTTCTCTTTTTTTTTTTATTATTATCTGGGATCATTATTATGCCTGGAACAATTATTTCTGTTAGATTTCTGATGATCCTATAACTTAGCAGCGCAGCTGTTATGCTATGAACATGAAACAGCATACAACATATATTAATGAAAATAACATGTTTTATTTGTGTTATTTTTTAAATTAAAAATAAAGTATTGTACTGGTTTTGCTTTACCTTGAAGTTAGCAAGTATGGCTGAAGTTGGGGAATTTGGTATTTTTTAATTAATGTTTTCTGTTCTTTTTCATCTAAAGATGCTTGTTTGGATTTTTAATATAAATTTATTATGGCCCAGTTATACTTTGACTATTTAAAATTAAATTTACTTATTAAATTTTTGTTTTTTTAAATTTTCCATTTGGTTTTTTGAATTATAGTGCACATCAGGGAATTTTTGATGATATCTTCTGGAAATCAGGGAAATGTCAGGGAATTTTATTTCTCAAATTCTGTAGCCATCCTGGATTTCTGAGTACAATATAGGAATTGCTTAGTTTTTTTTTTAAACCCTGAATGTTTTTGTAGGAATTCTTTGGAAGTAAATTTATTTGGTTTCATTTGATAATTTTGTTCCTCTTTTCATTGATTAATTCCTAACTTTCAAATCAAACCATTCACTAAGGCATTTAATATATATGTAAAATAATGTGAATATTTACAAGATTAAAATATTTGAAATTTTATCTTTCGATATCCCATTCCGAATTTGCAAAGAACGTTCCCCTATCTCTAAATCTATTTGATGCATACATCTGTATTTACATCACCCTTTATCTATTGTTTCTCCCTAAAATTTCTAAAATTGTACTTAAAGTTTTTGATAATTCTTAAAAAAATTAAAAGCCTACAAAATTCTCTGATTTTCCTCCAAAACCCGCAAATAAATCCAGATAATTCTCCAGGGAGAAAATGGTGGGTTTTTTTAGATTTTAATTATTCAATTTTTTGAAAATTGCAAGTTTCTTCCCAGTATTAAAACATGCTTTGAAAAGAATGTCTGTGTTAAGAGCCTATGTCAGCTTTAAAATAATTGTTCCTACATTTTTTTAAATTGTTCCTAAAATTTTAGGAATTATCTCTAAAATCTCCACTTAATCTTTTTTAGAAAACTCCCTGCACCCTTTAACATTCCAGTTCAGTCCTTGCTCTAGAAAATCTCTAATACAGGGGGGAAAAAATCATATCTGATTAGCCAATAAAATTACTTCTTAAATAATCTCAAACCAGATTCTTGCTACTCACTACTGTATTTCATTATTACAGTTTTTACTCTCCTCATCACTGTTTTTCATTATTACAGTTTTTACTCTTCTCATCTTGAATATCATCATGTAGAGACATATTAAATATAAAGTTGAGGCACTGTTGCGCCAAGCTATTATTTCAGCCAATGTGCTGTTGTTTTATTCTCAATAAAACATTACTGTATCAGCGTTATCCCATTTTTGACCCCATTATAACCAAATTCCCTAGAAAATTCCCTATTATTAGTAAATATTGTGTATTTCATTTGTTCTGATCCGTGTTTCCATGGCAAAGTTTGCATATTTTTGAGCAATGAAGTTTATCTTGGAAAGTTTGGAATACGTTGAGAACTTATCTTCCGTAGCTTTTATCCAGAGGTGGTTTCAAAAATGTACAAACAACATTTTTGCATTGGTCTGCTCACTATTGCTAACTTCAAAAAATCATCAGTTATCAAAAAGCAAAATTTTAAAGTTTCAAAACAGTCAGTGCACATTTATCAATAAGTAATCACCAAAGGAAAATGTATCAAAATTTAATCCTTAACCTTTTATAATATTGTTTAACTTGTTCTAATTATGCAAGGCTGTGAACAATTTTAAAGTTACCATTATTAGTGATTGTATTTTAGTGGGCTTTAATTGTTAAGTTTGCACAGGCTAAGTGCAAAAATGAGTCTTGCTCTTATGTCTTTCAATGAGATATAACCCTTTTTTACATTTAGTGATTCAGTTATCTGAGGATTGCAAGATGTAGAAAGTTTTCATTCAAACTTTAAACTTTAAGATGCTTCTTTTTAAACCTTTTATATTAACTTTGATTTTGTATGTTTGTCAATGGCCAGAAAATTTACTGGCTGCCACTGTCACTAAAAGCTTGCTTTTACAGAATACTAATAAAATTTTCTGTCATCCAATCGCGCTGAAATAGCATTTAACCGATAATTGAAAAAACTCTTTCCTGTTGACAAAACTGTTTTAATAAATAAATAATAAAATTGTTTTGATCAGAATAAATAAAAGTTATTTTGATGTGAGTATTTAAATTTGCATTCATTTTTAAAGAATAAATTTTGAAAAGTAGTTTACTGAATATAGAGATTTTTTAATATTTAAAATTAGATGCCAACACCAAGCACATGCTGGCAACAGAAACGGCGCTTTGTTAATGAATATAAGAATTGACAATGCATATAAAGGATTTATGTAAAAAACTTAGTTTTTATGGGTTATATTATTTTATGACAGCATATGGTTCTCTGCTCTCCGCACTGTTGAACCAAGTAACTATTGGATAGCATCCTCAATGGAAGTGGGTAATTTTGCCACATTGTCTTCAAATCATTATATAATGTGTAAGTACTGTTACTTATAAACTGTAAATGACACAATAAACAAATATTATTTTATAAAGTCTTTTAATGTTTCTAAATATTATTCTAATGCATCATGATTTAATGTTGTGATTTTGTATAGTCAATGTTTTTTTATACTATATATATTTTTTTAGACTGTTAAATGTAACTTTTTTTCAGATGTCGTAAAAAGTATCTTGAGCTTCATGAAGATATTCTTAAAAAAGAAAAGGAAAAGATGATTACCAAATCTCAAGAATTGACTGCCAAATACGAAGAAAAAATTGCCGATTTGCAGTAAATATATTTTGTCCTCCAGAAGTTAATACATTTATTTAGAAGTTCTAAATTACCTAATCAAGATCGTTGTGTTAGAAAACGAGTTATAAAAATAATTAAGCATATCTCTACAAAATTTAAATTGTTTATTTAACTTAATTTTTTTTAGCAACATTGGGAGTAGCAACATTAAAAAATATACATATATTTTACTGTGCTGACAATGTTTTTATATGTAAAGTAGTTTTTTTTTTTTTTTATCTCAATATTATTCTTACTCAATCCTTATTTAAATGCCTGTATTGGAATTGAATATCATGAAGAATATATTGCAGGATAGATTTCAGGCATGTGATGTATAAAATAGCTTTTCGAAATACTTATAAGGTAATCTGTATACTACACAATCTTTCTTTCATACAGGAAAGAAAACAAAGCTTTAAGTGATGGAATATATGAATCAAAATCACAGTATATTGCTGTTTACCAAGAGAATCAAAATCTTCAAATGAAATTAGATAAAGTTTATAAACCCAAAGAAAGAGATGAAATTGAAAAAGAAATTCGTGCTGAATATGAAAATCAGCTAAAACAAAGTAAAAATGTTTTTTTTTTTTTTTTTAATTTTTTTTTTTTTTAAATATTGTCACCACTTTTTTAAGGTGAATTGATACTTTTACATAAATCTTAAGTTAATTTGAAATACATGTTGTATCAAGATGTTTTTCTGTTTATATTTAAAAATCAATATACCTAAGAAATAATGTGGGAAGGAAATGTTACGTTTTTTAATGCTCATTTTGCAGATGAGTTAGTTCACAAATCTCATCAGGTTTTTTTATCTGAATAGAATTGATATTTCTTTTTGGTGTACTTAAATGTTTATTATGTGACTTTTGAAGCAACTGCAAACACCTTTTAAATTGCAAATCTACAGCCTACTTGTTTTCAAATATCCAAATTGTTTTCGTTTTTTATTATTTTATTCTAAATTTAGTTTTAAGCACCTAAACAATTTTAGCAACTATGCTATTGTTTGCTTTGTTTGTATGTAAAGTGCTTCCTATCCTTGATAACTCATTTTTACCAATATTTAAAGTTTAAAACTGAGTCATAATCATTTTTAAATTTATCTATAGAAAGAAATTTACTGAAAATCTTTATTCTGTACTGTAAAATACTATTTTGCTTCTAAAGTGATAATCTTAAAATGTCTAAAGATTGCACAATAATTACAAGTTTGTAATTTTTTGTTCTTTCTAATTCTGTGTCACTAGTGTCTCTAAAACTACTAACCTAATACAGAGTGGCCACAGAACCGGGAAAAACTGGAAATCAGGGAAATGTCAGGGAACTTTTTAAAATTTCCTAAAAATCTGGGAAATTTTGTATTGTTTAAGGCACGTTCATCCATATTTTAGCGATATTTACAAGCCAATAGAAATTTAAAGTTACGGAATAATTTAAACTTTTTATTACCAGCAAAACTATTTTTTTTTAAATTGCATATTATCTCTTTAGCATACATGTTCTATTTGATCAGGGTGTCTAGACATCTGGAAAACCTAAGAAAATTGGAGAAATTTGAAAAAAAGTGTGCCCTAAAATCAGGGAATTTTTTAGAAATCTGTCAGGGAATTATCAGGGAACTTTTTTCCCTGAATTTTGTGGCCACCCTGTAATACGTTAAGAGGAAGTCCTAGTAAGGGATCTTTCCCTATACTCGCTATGTTACAATCTTCTAGCCCAGTGCATTTAGAAACTACTTTGTACAAAACCTTGAAATTTGTTGAGTAGGTACGAAAAAGATCACTTAATGATTTGACATAAATCAAAAACTCTAAAATTGCATCTAATATATTTTATTTTATATTTGAGATCTTTACATTAATGCATATGCAGTGGCTCTGCCTGGTTTTGTCGTTTGCTATTTTAATTTTCATTTATAATAGATAGACATCAAATAAAAACAATTTATATTATTTCATTAAGTGACATTTTTTGTACCTACTCACCAAATGTCAAGGTTTTATAGAAAGTAGTTTCTAAATGCACTGGGCTAGAAGATTGTGACATAGCGAGTATATCGAAAGATCCATACTAGGACTTCCTCTCAATACAGTGTTCTTCAACCTTTGGGATCCACTGGAACCCTCGTTTGAGATAATTTTGTTATGGAACACTTCGTTCAGTAACACACACTGCTTGGGGGGGGGGGGGTGTCATATTACATGTTATGAAAAAGGTATGTCCTTGCCTTTATTATAAAGCCTTTTTCTATAAGTTTACATTTGTTAAAAAGTATATAAATATTATTTATAAAATATAAAGTAGTTGTATTATACTTATGTATGCAATTGAATACAAAAAAGTGAAAAACAAAAAAAATATTGAAAAAAAATATTTACTTCATTGTGCTTGTTTATTACTGCCCAATTTATCAATATCTGGATGGATTGGTGTTAACTGGAGACATCAGTTTCGGCATCCGGCCGATTTCTATACTTGGTTTTTGTTACTACGTATGTCGAAAAGGCTTTCTCAAAGAGGTAGGTTGTTACAAAAGGCATCGATTCTTTTACCATGCATTTGGAAATTTTCAGATATTCTTCCATTAATTTTTATCTAAAATGGACCAATTCCATCCAGTCCAAATGTAGATTTTAAGTTGGTGTTGGTACATTTATTTATTAGTTGCTCTCTTTCCTTAATTGAAAAGGTATCCACATCACTGTCCTCATTAAAAGGATTTTTGGCCCAACTTAAATTATTGCAAATCGGAGGAAAATCTTCCAAAAATGTCTTTGCCATCCAGTTAAATGTTCTACAATATTACTTTCTGGTTGAATGCGATGCATTTTGGGGATGCATTCCTTCCCAAAGCTTTAGTTTCGATTTTATTGAGTTAACGTTCGAATTTTAGCATTGACTCGCTGAATCCCTAAAGTGTTTGAATGTGTTGGAAAACATAAAGGATTTTGGTACCCATAGTGTTTAAGGGTTATAGGTTTTTCATCATTCAGTCTGATCAGACCAGTTCGTTTACAAATGTAAACATTGAGTGGACTAGGTTGAGTTGTTTATAGTTACTTCTAGGAAAGTTAACTTATTTATTATATGCAAATTTCTGTATCTGTTTTGCCGACCAAACGGTATAGTGGTTAGCGTGCTAGCTTCTAGACCGCGAGGTTGCGGGTTCGAGTCCCGTGTTGGCATGGGTGTTTGTAAATGTATGTTGGCTTGTCTAATGACGAATGTTTCGGCGCATTATAGCCCTCGTGTTGCTGACGGCGCCAGATAATCTGAAAACAACCAAAATCTGTATCTGTTTTAACTGCAACTGTTCATGTAGAGAATGATATATATAGGCAAGTGTTTTGTGTACACTTTCTCTTTCGTATCTTGCATATTGCTGTAGTGATAAATCACTAAGCATGTAATTGTCATCTGTATGTGCAGACCAAACGGTATAGTGGTTAGCGTGCTAGCTTCTGGACCGCGAGGTTGCGGGTTCGAGTCCTGTGTTTGGCATGGATGTTTGTAAATGTATGTTGGCTTGTCTAATGATGAATGTTTCGGCGCATTATAGCCCTCGTGTTGCTGACGGCGCCAGATAATCTGAATACAACCAACCATCATCTGTATGTATTTTCATCTGGATTAAAATCAGTCTTTCATTTATAATGTTTTTTTCTCAACTTCTTAACTCTAATTTAAATGCACGTTTAGTTTAGTTTGGACATCAGAATGGAACCCCAGGATTCTGTGAAACACAGTTTGAAGAACACTGCATTAATACTTTAATAAAAAATTTGACTCATTTTTTTTGGATGTATAAGAAACAAATACTATCCTTATCTGAAGTATTATTGATTGCAAACAAAGACTTGTACATAATTATTTTGTTCCCTCTTATAAAATTGATAACATTTTGTTCATTCAAATTTTTTAATTCTTAGCAAAAGAGCTATTGAAAAAACAGAAGGATGAGTATGAAAATTATTTGAAAGTAACTACTGAAAGCGCTCAAATTGAGTGGACTAATAAGCATATGGAAGAAATTAAAATGTTCATTGAAGACAGGAAACAACAGTTAGATGAACAATACCAAAGCTGTGTGCAAAAAGTAATTATCCGCTTTAATTTATTTTGATAAATAGGTTCCTTTGGCAACATGCATTAGATTATTATTATTTTTTTTTTTTTTTTTTTTGTGAGAACATGTTTTATTAAACTTTACTTAAAATTTATTATATTTTTACTTTTAAAAAAACAAGGAATTTTGAACTATTTTCAGTATTGTTTCCATTCGTAATCACTCACACAATTACTTATAGTTTTGTGTAAGTATTAGTTACAAATGTGTTTTTAAATTGGGTAATAATTGGTAAATTGTAAATTTCAACTTTCCTTTTGCGTTGAAAACTTTTTGCATATATCAGCGAAATTCTTTGCAAGTATACTTTTTTTAAGAAGTTACCTTAACTATCAATACCCACGAATGCAAATTATTTGAATTGTTATATTACATTACAGCAAAATCTTCTATCTATCTAAAGCCATATTTCGACGCTTGATTGAATCAAACACATTTTTTAACTAAAATAATCAGCAACTTTGATTTTGAGGCTCTATTTGTTCATAGTACTAATTTAAGGTAAATAGAAGAGCTTTACAAGTTATTTTCTTGTGTCCAGGATCAAAGGAAAATGCTCAAAATAGAGGATTTGCGATTCCTATTCGACATTTTTTTAAAAAGAAGTGTTTTTTTTTTTTAAAAAAAGAGTTCTAAAATTCCCTGTTGTCCCCTGTAAATCATTGTAAAGATGCTTATCTTTATCTTGTATTTGATTATCTTGAAGTAATTAGTGTACTTATTATGAAAATTAAATCCGGCTTTCACTCTTTTTTTTTCCAAGTAAGTTTGTCGAGTGAGAAATTAACTGTTTAAAGCTGTATAAAGCCCATATTAAAAATAAGATGTTAGATGAAATATAGAATTTATGTATGACTAAGAGCAGAAGAGAATGTTTAAAATTGAGGAAAAAAGTTAATAATAAATACAAAGTAGTTAATATTTTTCCAATTTTGCTTCGAGTACAACAAGAAGAGAGCTAAAAAAAACTTTACTGGATTGTTTCCTATTTGGTTTTTAAACTTCATTGGAAACTTTCCTGATAATTTCCACTCTATTAAGTTAGGTTCGATTTAAGACTTTAAATTGGTACTTTTCCATTTGACGGTGAAAATTGTAGCTGATTTTTCTTCATTATCTTGGTAGTACCTAAAAAGATCTGCCGACTATATTACAGGCTTCAGTTGTCTCTCAGAGGAAGTTTATCTACAATATCCCTTAAGTGTTCTTCCAAAAGATGGCTATTTTTAGAAAACTTTTCAAAGTGGTCTCATGATCGATACAGAAATGCAAATTGCACAGTAAGTGTGTAGTATCTATTTGGAAAAGCTGAAACATTTTATTCATGGACTCTGTTTCGATTTAGGAAAGATAGGCTGATTCTGATATTAAAAGAAGCTGGTTTTCCAGAGATAAGTCTTGTGGTGTCTTAAGCTCTGATTTATTTCTATGGATATCAAATGTTCATAACATTCAGCACTTCCTTGATTAGTTAAAAAGCACTTTGCCTCAGTCTTTCCGGAAATTAAGAATTATGCATCTTCTACGAAATTAGGTTAAAGTCCTATGGGTAGAACAACAAGTTCTTTTGTTGGTCTAACCCTTGGTTAGTCGCTGGGTTAACAAATGACTCCCACAATCTCACTTTTTCAAGATAGCAGCACATGATCAAAACCTTCTTACAGTTTTTTCAAATTATTTAAAAAATATTTTTTAATTTTTACTTTATTCTGTTCAATAATGTTGCATGTATTATTTTAATGGTATGAACCAAAATTTGAATTTGGGGGGCATTTGTCCAATAACTACGTTGCACCTAACCAAGAATTAATTTCTGATTGGAAAGAGATAGAAATTCATTCTATAGCCAAGTTCATTAAAAGTGCTTAATATTTTTAAACTTGTTTTCAAGGCCTTGGAAGTACTTGAAAATGCTTAGAGGTCCTTAAAATTCCTTAACTTTTAAGAACCTAACTGTAAGTTAAGTCCTAACTGCAAAATCTATAAAAAAAAAAAAACACAACTGTGACTTGCTATCCTCACGTGACCGCCACTTATCCGCACCGTATCAGAATTCTCTGCCATATTTGTATTACGCATGACCCAACCTTGTGACTTTTTTCGTAGAATATACTTTATTAAAAATTTATACAGACATGATGTCTGAAAACAAATTTTCAAAAGTCCTTAAAAACATTAATTAGGTCTTTAAAACATTGAAAAGTCATTGATTTTCATTCTGTGATTTGAGTGGAAACCCTGTATTACTCAAGTAAGCTGAAAAATATCTGTTTTTGTCTTAAGTTCCTCTTTCGTCCCTGAATACAGTATTACAGAACTTTTTTTTTTGGGTATAAATCACTCACCATGTGATCATCAGTACTTGACCAGTATTTTTAATTTGTCTCTTTTTATTTATTTTTTTGTTTTATAGGCACACAAGGATCTAGAGATAGAAAAAGAAAAGTTACATAAAGAATTTGAAGAAAAACTGACTGGTCTAAAGCAACAGTATGAATGGGAAAATAGAGAAAAACTGATTGATCTCAAGCAACAGTATGAGAGGGAAAATAGAGAAAAACTGATTGATCTCAAGCATCAGCATGAAAGGGAAAATAGAGAAAAACTGATTGATCTCAAAGAGCAGTATGAAAGAGAAATAAGAGAAAAACTGATTGATCTCAAGCAGCAGTACGAAAGGGAAAGTACAGAAAAACTTATTGATCTCAAGCAGCAATATGAAAGGGAAACTACACATCTGAGTGAAGAATTAAAATCCAAATTGGAGAAGGAATTGGCTGCATTGAAGGAGAGTCATAAGAAGGAAACTAGTTATGCTAAACATCAGTTTGAAAATAAATTGTTATCGATGGAAGGTGAATTGAAATCTCTCAAGGTAAACAAAATATTCTGGTCTGTTTTTTTTTTACTTTTGAATCTTCAACCATAATTAATGTAATTTAGATTTAAACAAAATGGATAATGAGAACATCAAGCAACTTAAAAAATTCTGAGTGTAACTGCAGAAAATAACTACAGAAAACATTTGCTTGTGTGTGTCAATACACGATTTAGATATTTCATATATATATTTCCCAAAACCCTTGTAGTTATTGAGTTAAGATCTTTAAATGCCTCGATGTATTATACAATGTAAATTGGAACATAGCTACTTTTGGATAACTGACTTTTTTTTTAAAATTGATTTCATTTTTATTTTTTTTTATTTTGATTCTAGTTACATGCTTGATTTTCAAATGGATTTGAAAGAGATCAATCATCTTTATCACTGACACTTTTTCATTTATTTTATCTTATGGTTATTGTTGCTACAAAAAACTAAAATGTTTTCATTTTTTTTCTCTTCCCTTCTTCAGGAAAGAATGTCTTTGAAATCTCAAAATGATGAAGATGTAGAGAAAATAAAACATGAATGCATTCAGCAGCAAAGGATGTTTGAGCAGGAAAAAGCCCTGTTCCAAGTGTCTGAAAGAGCCCTCAACGAAAACCTGAAATCGCTATTCGAAACAGAGAAACGGCTGCGGGAGAAACTGAAGAAATTTCAGAGACATACTTTAGCCATAAAAAAGAAACATGAAGATGAAGTCATGAATTTACAAAGACAACTTTCCGATATCCAAAAGACTTGCTGTGAGAAGGAGAACAACTTACATTCCATGAAAGCGCAGTATGAACAATATGTGAGCCAGCTTAGTGATAAAGTGAGAAAAATTCATAATCTTTGCAGAAGTGCTGAGACACAGGTAATGTTTGCAATTATTCTGAACACATCACATACAGCAGAATCCCTCTTTTTCCAGGGTTCCCATGGTCATTAAAAGTGCTTACTATTTTTTAACTGGTTTTCCAGGTCTTAAAAGTACTTGAAAATGCTTAGAGGTCCTTAAAAGTTCTTAATTTATGTCACTTGTCTACACCGTACTAATATTTTTTTGTATAATGAGGAACTTGCACAAGTGAGGAAAATGAATATTTTTTGTATTTTCTAGTGTTATCCAACGAATAAATTTGAGCAGTGCAATTATTTTTTATCTTTATGCTTTCAATTAATCAAAAATCGAGTTTGAAATTAGCCGAAATCAAAGCAAAAGTGATGTGACCAAAAATGCATAAAAAAACCTGTGACGTGGTTACGCAGAGATAAAGTCGCAAAACGAAGAAGAAAACTTAGTCATTCCTAGTCTTAAACAGGTTTTAGACTGGTTCATTATCTGCGCGTTGACGTTTCACTCAAAAGTGGCTTTTTCCAGACAAATCGCAAAGTGAAAAACTAAATATTTTTTTTAACTATCTATCCGAGCTCAAATTTTTGAAAGAATGGTATTGTTTTTCATGATTTTTTCTCTACTTTTTTATTTAAAAATAAAACCAAAAAACGTGAAAGTTCCTCATTGTATTAAGCATGCATTAACTTATACATCGTTAGGTTTATATTTTCTGATAGGTGAAGTAGAAATCAAATGGTTTTAGTTACACACTATACTCTGTAAGACGAACATGTGAGATTAGTGTTTATGTTTTGCGAACCATAAAATCAAAGACCATCATATAAGTCTGTTTATAAGGAAAAAAGAAAAGTGTACATGAAAGATTTTAATATTAACGGTCTGAGCAAAACTGCTGTAAAGTCATACATTAAAGATTTCATGCATGAAAAAAATAATTTTGAAGGTCTTTAATAGTCATTGATTTTCATTCTGGGATTTCCGTAGGAACCCTATTTTGAACACATCACATTTAGTAGAATCTCTCTTTATCGGCTTCAGTTTAGCCAGACTTCCGGTTCAAATATTTTTAAAGTACAAGATGTAAAAAATAAGATTAATTAGAAACTTTTAAAACAATGTTCTTTAAAAAAAAAAAAAAAAAGGTGAAACCGTTCTGCAAATAATCAAACCCCCTACCTTCAGCAGAAAAATAACTGATTTCTTTAATGATTCCTCTTATAATGATGTAATCTAAACTATCAAAATACATGCAATAAATTGGCATGTTTTTTGTAGCTGTTTAAATTAATTATTCATGGGTCCGACCAATTTATTATTATTATTATTATTTTTTTATTTTTTTTTCAATTCTCTGCTTTCACTAGATTTTTGATTAACTGTCCAATTTTCGATTCCATCTAGAATAGTTAAAAGGGAATCTTCTAACATGGACAATAATGCTGGTTAAAAGGTAGTTTGTACTTTCTAATACAGACAATATTAACTTGTATTTTCTTCTCGTATAATTGAAATATTTATTGTATTTCGTACTCCAAAGGTAAAAAAATAGCATAGCACTTTCAGCATAGATATCCTGTTCGAAACTTAAAGCTTAATACATCAGAAGCATTGTTAAGTATTTTAATGACATTTGTTTCCCAACTTACGTTCTTTAAACACTTTAACCCATAAAAAATAACATTTAATTTAGCGTTTCTGTCTTAGTAATTGTTACATTTGAAAAATTATTATTTTTTTTTTAATTATAAAATCATGTGCATCAAATGGAAACTTCCAAAAATATGTTATGCCTATAAATTACTTGTATTATAACTGTTAAATCATGTCTAATTTGAATGTGAAACTTTCTCCCTGTCTACCTTACTGTTTTCCCTGTCATTATTAATCATTCAGGCCATTAAACATATAGTGTTTTTTCTCTTTAAATTTTTTGTATTACATGCAGCTTTGAAACGTACCAAGACACAGTCCATCCAAGAAGAATAAAATATTTTTTGAAGAACATTTATAACTTGTGACCATTTTTCACATTTGCAGCATTTTCTGAGATCGATTGAAAGAACGGTAATCTTCTCTAAAACAAAAAATCTAAATAAACACACTTGCTTTGTTCTCTATGCCATGACTTAGTCTGAAAAATTATAGAAATTCAAAACTAACTTGTTTCCAAGACGTTTGTTTTGGCTAATGTAAAGCAACTTGTAAAAAAGCTCTTTCGGTCAACATTGCAAGACAAAACTACAAAAGCTATAGAAACAAATGATATAAAAATATAAAGTCTTTTTCAAACTAAAACTACAAATAACTATGTGGTTATACTAAAATTCAATCTAAGGTACAAGAAGTGTGATTAGGATTCGATATGCTATTTCTTTCAAAGACTTAAATCTGGGTAAGTTTCCCCTTAAAAATCTTTCCTTAAAATATTTATCTCTGGACATTCGGAGTAGTTCGCATCTTGCTCCAACAATGTTTCAAAGCAATATAGCCATCCTGTTGTACTTGCGCTAGATAAATGCAATACATTCTTTTAACATTTATTAGATTTAATATGTCTGTATAAATTACATTACTTGTTATTACTTTAAGTAGTTTTTCATGGTGTTATTTTATAACTAATTTGAGTTAACTACACTAAGATTTTATATTTTAATTTTTCATTACATTAAAATTTTTCTTACAGACTGAAGAAGAAATGGTTCCTAAACAAATACTTTTAGATAAAGAGCAAAAATTTTTCCAGTGCTTGAATAATATTTCAGGTAACATTATTTTTTAACTTTTAAAAAATCATTTGTTTAGAATATTTATCTGTTAAATTTAAATATTTGATTAAAAAAATTATTTAAATTTATTTCTGTAATTTTGTTTTATCATAATTTTTTTTTAGATATTTTACTTTTTTAAAATTGAATACTACCGACTTTTATATTTTAACACTATGCCGTCCGGTGATTCCATGTTGGTGGCTTGATGAAACTATCGGGTAAATGCCGGCGATACCTTGAAAACTGTTGAAAAAATGCAGGCGAAGTAAAATTCGACGATTTATGATATCTCGAAAATCCACCGGTGATTGGCAAAATGGTCTAAACTAGCCCTACCCTCGGCCTATATGTAAACTTTTGAAAGTGAGAAAACAAGTAACTATAATGAGTTAAATTTAATTTTTTATACTCTAAACCAGCGTTAGCCACTACGCGGCCCGCAACAGATTTTTCTGCGTACCGCCGGCACCAGAGAAGATGAAAAAAAAAAGAAAAAAAATCAAATTTCAAGGTCTGGACTTTTTTTTTATTACATAATTGTAATTTATCCAAAATAGTATGCGTTAACTTTGTAGAACAGAGTTCTCCACTGTGTGCCCTAAGATATTATATGAAGAAGCTTCCAGCAAGATGGTTCTTACCAAGAATAAATACAGGAATAACTTAATTGAATATCATTTGAACAATTTAGTAAGATTGGCTGCAATAAATTCCGCGACAGCCATCAATACTTTTATTAAAAGTTAGATCAAGTAGCATTGTAACGTTGAAACAAAAGATTCACTTCTTTTTTTGACTTTGATATACTAATAATGTATTTGAAAAAAAAAAGGGGGGAAAATCAAATATTAGTTACAATTTTATTAAGATAAAAAAAAAAACAATATTTTTTTTCCAGTTTAATAATAATTAAAGATACGTATATTGTTGTATCCAGCCCGCAAAAAGCTCCAACAAAAGTCATACGGCCAGCCTTTAAAAGTTAGTGGTGACTGCTGCTCTAAACTCTAGTATTTAGATGCAGTCAATTAGTTAAAAAAAGTTAGTCTGCACTGTGACTACTGACACATTAGGCTATGCCCGTCTCGTTATTACATGATCTTGAGCCAGAGTTTCAGAACTAGAGACCAATTCAGTGTTGTCCTCCGTAGTCAACTTCTAAAGTCATCTTGAC
This sequence comes from Linyphia triangularis, assembly GCA_963978545.1. NCBI lineage: Eukaryota > Metazoa > Arthropoda > Arachnida > Araneae > Linyphiidae > Linyphia > Linyphia triangularis. The sequence goes on along the minus strand of OZ021722.1, from coordinate 9,291,179 downwards.
TTTTATTTCATTAATCCTGGAAGGATGAATAGTTGAGCTGATTGTGGCTGACTGAATGGGTTTGAGCTCACATGAACAGTTTTGTAGTCAGACGCGCTGTTCGTTGAGGTGTTGAAGCCTAGAGGCAGTCAGTCAATAATAATAGTCATTCCACCCCTGCAGACTTAATGTTTCATTTTTTTTTGTCACACACTTTAAAACATGAAAATTATACTGGGAATAGCAACAGTAATAAAATTTTATTAGCAAAAGTTGATAGGTTGATTGAGTTTAAAATTTATTTGGCACAAGAGCCAAACTGCACCACAAAAGTTGGTAGGAAAATAACTGGATGTTTTTTATACTACACTTTAAAAAGTTTTTATTCCAGTGTTTAAGCTGGAGTAAGTTTTAGAAAAATTACAAGACAAGTACTTGTTTATCTTCATTATTAAGATTTTTTATTTTTTTATTATGTTGGTTGATTAATTTTCAAATCACAGAAGTTTTGATTTTACAAGTTTCCTGACAAAATGCTTTAGCAAAAATGCTAAGTCATATTTTTGAATTTTAGCATTTAAAAAAGTTTCTTTAGCATTTTTCTAAAAAAAAACACAGCTTAAGAGGAGGCCCTAGTAAGGATCATTCCCTATACTCGCTCTGTTATAATCTTCTACCCAAGTGCATTTAGAAACTACTTTGTATAAAACCTTGACTTTTGGCGAGTAGGTTAAAAAATGATCACTTAATGAAATGACATGAATTAAAAACTCGAAAATAACATCTAATATGTTTGATTTTAAGTTTGAAATCCTTACGTCAATGCATAATGCAGTAGCTCCACCTGATTTTGTATTTTGCTATTTTAATTTTCATTTATAAAAGATAGACATTAAATGAAAATAATTTATGTAATTTCATTAAGTGATCTTTTTCGTACCTATTCACCAAATTTCAAGGTTTTATAGAAAGTAGTTTCTATATGCACTGGGCTTGAAGATTGTTACATAGCGAGAATAGGGAATGATCCTTACTAGGACTTTTTCTTAACCTCGGTTTTATACACTAGTTTAAAATACTTAAAATTGATAAAAATAGTTGTTATCTTCCTCTCAATTTTTTTTTTAACCATTCCTTACTTTTATTATATCTAGTATAAATGTTAATGTTTTAAAGCAAAACTTCGGCAGATATTGGGAAATAAAAAATTAAGCATCAGGTCATCTGCATGGGTTGGCTGACGATCCAAAACTTTACTACCATATTTTTATATTTTAATTTTTCCCATGTGTAACCATCTGAAAATCAGTGAATAAGCAATGACTTAGCTCCAAGGGCTAAACTTTAATTTCCCTTTCTAGATGCTGTCGGACAATACTTAAATAAGTCTAGAAAACGATACTCGGAAAGGCTCCAAGAATCTATACATCGCTATCACGAACAGCTGCTTCCGAAAGTGCTCGAAAGAATTTCCAGTGACATGCAATCGTTTACTCCTACTTTCATCATTCCCCGACCAGCGACAACAACCAACCTCAATTCCGGCGACACTCCGACATATTCTCAAAACTTTCACGATGGACAGTTCAAAACTTCCACTCCTGGCGTTTTTAACCTAAAACCTTCTCACAAAACTCAACTGCCTTACGCCTCCAAATCCGCTTCTTCTCCGAATCTCCACCGCCAAGCAATCGAGAAAAGCGTCCATTTCGGTCAAAATCCGGAAACAGCCAGCAATCACGACCATTTTAGCTCTATTCAAAATCCGGAAACAGCCGGCAATCGCGACCATTTTAGCTCTATTCGAAATCCGGAAACAGCCGGCAATCGCAATTATTTTAGCTCCATTTACAAGACTTTGACTCCTGTTGTTGATGCAATGAGCTCGGGAGATTCCTCCCGTTTCCTCGGAAAAGTATCAAGCGCAAGCGGACAGGGAAGAAACGCATACGTGGAGAAAGGTATTGAATCAGCAGTTGGATTTGAGGATATTTCTTTTGACTTTTTATCGCTGAATTCTCAAAACGGATTTATGGACCAAAGGACTAATTATGGTCTGTTTGGAGGGATTGATGGTAATAAAAGTGCTAACGTTTTGAAAGATTCTTTGCCTGTCAAACTGCTTCCTAACTAAGAAAGTACTATGTCACATGCTTTGTGTGTAAATTATGAGCTTATGAAAGAAGCATAAAATATTTAAGTGAATTTTGTAATTTGAATAATTCTTTGTTTAATAAATTAATATCAAGTGCCATGAAAAGTTATAGTTGCGATTTGCTTTGAATTCTGATTGCAAATTAAAGCAGTTTTATTCATTTTGGAAAATAAAATCTGTATTCTGGTGCATGTAAAAAATAATTTATTTCTTGGTGCACCTAATATTTTTTTTTTTTTTTTTCCGAAAAAAAAAAAGAAAAAATGGGGAATAATAAGATAATTTAAACTGAGATGTCTTCCTATTGACACAGACACATTTGACTTAAGAAGTGATTAGTAAGTAAATGGTTCATTTCCTTTTATAAATTGTAATTTTGAAGTATTCATTAGTTACTAAGAAATCAACCTTTTTTTTTTACCTCAAGAAGGTTTCACTTTGTATCAAGTCAATGCTTTAAAAAAATCTTTATTGCACTCATTCTGAATGTATTCTATTGTATTTAAACATTTTCTTTTTAAGAAATAATTAATCAGCACTAAATTAGTTTTAATGCTAAATGTATTAATGGTATTCATTTGTGCAAATTTCTTAAGCACTTAGTGTAAATTTTGGTCGATTTTGATTAAAAATTCGTCCAATAAGTGTCTAGAGAAAGTTAAAAGAACTAAAACAGAAAGAAGTTTTCCATTTTCAACCAGAATGTTGTGATAACTCTCCTCTTTAAATTTTTACCCTCAATAAGTTTATATGATGTATTTACTGGTTGATGCATTATAAGTTATTTATAGTATAAAAGTTTTTATGTGGGCTTCTTGTTTTGATATTTTATTAATTTCTAGTCTTTATAAGAGATGTGGGGAAAAAAACCATTTTTTACTAACTTTGAATAATCCAAATTATTTAGTTACTTCAATCTGGCATACATAAAACTCATTTGTAACTTTATTACTTATCATATGTTTGGTAATTCCTAGAGGTAATAAAATTTTACCTATTCAAAACCTTTCCCTCCAGAATATCAAAAGATATTCCTAACTTTAAAAAAAAAGTTATTTGTTATACATTGTAATACACTGCCAAAGTTAATTCATTAGCAATTTTATTTATTTACTTAACTTTAAATTGCAGGGGCTGCTTTTACCCTAATATTCCTTAAAAAAAATTTTTCTCTAAAATTCTTAAAATTTTACTTCAATTTTTTGATAATTCCTTAAAAAAAAATTAAAAACCCAAAAAATTCTCCAAATTTTCTTCAAACCCCGCAAAAAAAACACCGATATTCCTCCAGATGAGAAAAGTGGATTTATTCAAGTTTGTATGTTTGTCAAAGTTGTATAATTGTTTCATTACATAACTGTTATTTTGCTAAAAAGTTGTATGATATTCAATTTTTTGAAAATTGGCTGTTTTTTTGCCTGTATTGAAATCCTTTAAAGAATTTGTTTGTGTTAGGAGCCTATGTCATTTTCAAAAGAATTATCCCTAACATTTTAAGAACTATTCCTAAAATGTTAACATTTTAGGGATAACTCTTAAGAATGATCCCTAAAGTTTTAAGAGTTATCCCTAAACTTTTTGGGAATTATCCCTAAAATCTTCCTGAAATGTTAAGAATTGTCCCAAAAATCCCTTTTTAGAAAAGAATTTTTAGAAAACCTGCTGAAATTGTGACCTTGAAGAACACTAATTGTTAAAATTTATTTTTATATAAAATAATTACTTTTGAATTTTTTTTTATATTTGGTGTTTTTAAAAATGTTTCATGAAAACTAAGGATCATTTTTTTCATGGTCTGTGATGCTTAAAGGAAGATTTCTAACATTGTGATACTTTATTTAATGAAATACATTTTTTATTAAAAAAAAAATTACATATAATGACTAGCATATGACATTTCATAAACATTCCATCCACTGTACATAAAAATTCTAATTTGTAGTAAAGATTAGCAGTGTTGGTTTTACTTTTAACAAAGTTTACAAACTAATTTCCTTTCTGTCATGAATATTGAGTGTCATTTGTCTATTGAGATTTTGTATATATAGTATTTTATTTTTGTAATTGAATACATATTTGTAAAATATTTCATAAATATACATATTTATTACTTTTCCATTTTATTGCACAAAGCCTTTTTCTACAATTAATGTATACAGGCATGACATTGTATTTTGTTACACTTTTTTGCACATAGTTTGTAAATATTTTTTATAATTCCTTTTAACTAATTGCTTCTAGCAACATCCAGTGACTAGTAGCAGATGTACAAAGCTGGATATCCATTTTTTTTTCCAAAATGACATTTATTAAAAATTATAGTTATAATAATAATGGTCATTTTCTTTTTTATGACTTTTGTGAGGTTTTGGTGCTAGGTCAAGACCTGAAATTAAAAATGTCTTCATTATTGCAGTATATTAAGTACATGAAATATTTAGATTCCAATATCTTTTATTGTATGTGTAATACATGAAATATTTAGATTCCAATATCTTTTATTGTGTAATACATGATTCTTATCCAATTTACAAGATATTTTTTTAGATAAAGCTCATTAAATCCGCTACATTGTATATATATATATATATATATATATATATATATATATATATATATATATATATATATATATATATATATATATATATATATATATATATATAGTGTTAAAATCCAAGGAATAGAATTGTCAAAATGAAATTTATTTTATACCATGCATAAAAAGATACAGAATTTAAATTACATAAATAAGTTAGTTCATTCAACCTCAAATTTAATTTGAATTTGTAGTTTATCAATTTCATGTCCGTTTCTAGATTGCAAATTATCATATCAATCACATTTCAAAGGCCAAAAATTAAGTTTGTTTTGAATTTGATCGAATTGTCCATTACAATATCTTTTTACTGATGCTTTTGGCAATTTTCGTTTTATGAAGAAACTCAACACTAAAACAATAAAAGCTATGAAAAAGCTTGATTATTTTTTTAATTAGGTAGATTTTAGAGATAAAATACGCCACTTGCTAGAGGGGAAACTGGGTCGATTCCCCCACATGCATCATGTCCGCATTATGGAAATTTTGTTCTTAAAGTGAGCAGTGGACATGAAAGCAGTTCTGACAAAGGGTTTCTAATGATTGAATGCATGTTAGGTGTGTTTTCTCACAATCGAAACACAAATGCGAGCCAGTTTTCGTTCAAAGACTCTCCTTTATACTTTTCTTATTTCGGATTATTTAGGCTCAGTACTTTGCAGGTATCAAGCCTAAAGAGAAACTTATAAGCACAAAAATGATGATCATTCGTCTTAATTACAAATAATCAAACTTTCATCTATTAGGATGTTTCTTCGTTAAAGTATAAACAAATAACACAGGTCTGCAAATTTTTTTTTTTTTTTCGACTGCATGAGATGTTTTGCTAAATATTAGGTTTTCCAGTTCACTGAATCTAAAAATGTTCCATTTCTCTCCATGATGTACAGATTTTTTGCAAAATACAGCATGAAAAAAGCATAACATTAATGAAAAAAAAAAACCCACCATTTTATTACATTGAACTAAATAATACTTCTTTATGCCTATGAAACTTTTTCTTCTACTCTTTAGTTTTCCTTCGCTTTTTTCCGCTTTCCATTTTTTGTGTCCCGCTTAAGCATTCAACAATAGTCAGCTAGCATATTGATTTCCCATCTTCTTTGGTAACGTCTCTCAAATTGAAGTTCCAGGTGACACTTTTTTTTTGTCTTGACCCCAGCAATTCGGCAGTATCTTTCGAAAGGCTTAATTCTCCAACACCAAGTCTTTGAACTCTCTTCGAGTTCAATGACTCGGTGTTGCAAACACGAGTTTTTCTAGAAAACCTGACGTGATGACATTTTTTAGTATTTTCCCGATTTTAGTGAGTAGAAATCTATAAGAAACAGTAAAAAAAATATACCTATGCAGTTTTTTGGTTGCAGACCTGTGTAATTTAACATAGCGGTTCAATAAGAATTGGACAATGATATACAAACCAGACTCGTGGCAGATTCCAAAGTTCCCTCAAAATGCAAAACATACTTTTCGTCTTAATTGACTCTCAATGGATGTCTCATCTCCATCTGATTTGCGATTGGTTCCTTCAAAATTTAATTAAAAGAGCACTAAAAAAAACGCCGAATTACTTCATGAACTCAATGATCAATGAATCTTCAATTCAATGATCGATGAATCTTTAATTCAATGATCAATAAATCTTCAATCCGATAATCGCCGACCAAACGGTATAGTGGTTAGCGTGCTAGCTTCTAGACCGCGAGGTTGCGGGTTCGAGTCCCGTGTTAGGCATGGGTGTTTGTAAATGTATGTTGGCTTGTTTAATGACGAATGTTTCGGCGCATTATAGCCCTCGTGTTGCTGACGGTGCCAGATAATCTGAAAACACCCAACCAATCAATCCGATATAATCAATGAATCTTCTCCAACTGGAATACCAAGGCACCCATAACTGCTTTTTAAAATGTTGCTTCTAGTTTGGGTTTTTGCATTTTACTATTCAATTTTATTCTCGACTTACCTGACCCTGCTTGAACGCAGAAGGGCAGACTCGGTGACCATTTGCCATCGGTGTTGCACGTGTAGGTTCGTTCAGCAGTGCCCGTCTTGTCTTCGTACGGTTCACAGCTCACTTGGCAATTCACGTTGTTTCTCGTGGTGGGCGTGGTGCATGTTTTGGAGCCCCCGGACACCAGTGTCAAACTGCAATCGATGTAGGCTGCAAATAACCACAAGGAAGGTTGAGTTTGATATTTACTTTTAATTACAGCTATGTTAATAAAGCGTAATGAAAGTTACGTATCCGGTCAAAAAAAAAAATATTTTTTTTTTTTTTTTTTTTTTAAAGTGGTCTAAAAAATGTCTGTATGTATGTCGGTGGTCAGAAAAACTCCCGATTGGATTGACCTACGATAATCAACTTTGGCATACAGGTTAGTAGGGGTCATGAGGCCTGCCATCAAGGATTTTGTCAAAATCGCTCATGCTGCCATTGTAAATGTGAATTGAAGGTAGCTGCCATTGAAAAATGTATACTTTTCAGCATTGCTCTAATAATTTTGATCAGAATCGCTGTGGTAATGCCTTTTAAGGTGCTCTACACATCCTCACCTCCGAAATTTCCCTAGATATGCGATAAAGGCGTAAAAAGGTGAATAACGAATGCGTTTAATACAGAGTTCTCTTCCCTTGACCATCGCATATCAACGACTGTTTCTTCTCTGTTGCACTTACAAGAAAGGATTTGTGAGCATATCGTCAAATTTGCCGTTTTGTTGTATGTGTTTTTTCGAATGTAATAATTATAGCCAAAAATATCGCCAAACTGGTAATTTTTTTTAAATGATGAAAATATGAAAACGAAATATCAATCAAATTTTATCAATTCATGGTAAATTTAAATGTAGGGACCAGAATGAAGTGTAATTGAAAGTTGTGCGATGTTCAGCACCCCTAGTTTTTACCACCCCATAGACCCATAGCCAAATTTGCCCGACAACAATATCAAACGAAATATTGTTTTAAAACATTTGGAATGTTGTGTCGTCGATATAATAACAACAATGGGATGCTAAATCAACGAAATTTGAATTGAAATAGTAATAAGGCCCTTTCTGCTAATTTGACATCAACATATGAGTGTAAATGAATCTTTATCGATGGATTAAGAGGGAGTCCTATTAAGGATCATTCCCTATATTCACTATGTTACAATGTTCTAGTCCAGTGCATTTAGAAACTACTTTCTATAAAACGTTGACATTTGGTGAGTAGGTACGAAAAAGTCCCTTAATGAAATGACATAAATTGTTTTCATTTAATGTCTATCTAATTATAAATGAAAACTAAAATAGCAAGAGACAAAACCAGGTGGAGCCACTGCAAATGCATTGACGTAAAGATTTCAGGCATAAAATAAAATATGTTAGACGCTATTTCCGAGTTGGTAACTTATATAATTTTATTAAGTGATCGTTTTCGTACTTATTCATTAAATGTCAAAGTTTTATAGAAATTAGTTTCTAAATGCACTGGGCTAGAAGATTGTAACATAGCGAGTATAGGGAATGATCCTTACTAGGACTTCCTGTTAAGCTGTAAGGTTAGTTTTTTTTCTAGAAAAATGCTAAAAAACTTTCTTAAATGTTAAAATTCAAAAATGTGATTTAGCACTTTTGTTAAAGCATTTTGCTAGGAAACTTGAAAAAGCACAACTTCTGTGATTTGAAGATTAATCATCAACATAAAAAAAAAAAAAAGAGAGAGAATGAAATTGAACAAGTACTTGTCTTGATTTATTATTTGTCTTCTTAAATTAAGACTTTGAAAGAATCATTGCACTTACGCCTGCATTCCTCAAAGCTACCGGGCTTCCATACGTTGTCATCCTGCTTGCAAATTCTCATCACTTCTGTTCCATTTCTTAGCGCAAATCCGATGGCGCATTTTTGTATGCATTTTCTGAAAAAAGAACGATTCGTTTGTGTATTTCAAAGTACTTTTACTTAAGGATTTAGACATTAGAAATATTTTTTTTACCTGCTTTTTGTCTGCTTTTTGATATTCTTGCCAAATTTCTTCGAAGATTTAGAATGAATTGAATAATGAATACATACAACATAATCGCTGTTGTTTTTAACAAGGAAATTAGCAAAAAGTTTGGAATTGCTTGTATTATGTGTTATTAAGGTTACAAATTTTATTTTCAATTCTTTTTTAAATACGTTAACTTTCAAGGTATAATTGTGGAGACAGTTCGAACAGTTACTTACATCGAAACTAGTAAATGCTTTTGTTTTTACTAATTAGACTATGTACATTAAATATTTATTTTGAAATTTTTCTTATGAATTTTTCGGTCAGCTTCTTAATTTCTTGACATTTTTGTTCCTTGCATTATTAACTAATTTCACATAGATGAATCAGAAGTGAAACTCGTTCTATCTCCTTATGTGTTATGCATTGTATATTCAATAACCTTTAACAATTGTTGCCAGATAACCGCTAACACTAGGTTAAAAAATTATTTATAAATGGACTTCCACTTCTCTACTTCCTGAGCTTTACACCTTCCCCCTTCATCTCTCTTTTTCTTCATTCCCTTCCACAATAAGGCTATGCCAGTGCCATCTACCGGCATTTTCTTTAGTACAAATTGCAGGTATGAGCAAAACTAGTCAATTCTCTATGCTCACTATGTTACAATCTTCTAGAGTAGTCCATTTAGTTCCTACTTTGTATAAAAACCTTGAAATTTGCTGAGTAGATACGAAAATGATCACTCAATGAAATGGCATAAATTATGTTTAATTAATGTCTATAAATGAAAATTAAAAAAAAAAAAAAGAGCAAAAGTTTATTGCAGGAGGCACCATTGAACAGGCATTGACGTGAAGATTTCAAACATAAAATAAAATATTGTTGCGTGGATGGGTTCGAAAGACTTGAAGCCAAAGCAGATCAAAACTTGCAGATATTTATTCCAATATAACTCCAGAACTTCTCGTTCTAGTAGACTCAATATAGCTCTTCACACAACAATAGAGCACAAAACAGCAGTTAAAAACTTGACAACACAACTGCTAAAAATCGCCGCAAAAGACAATGCAATACAGCTCGCTTTTAGAACTACCCTGAATGCTCCCTGAGAGACAGCTAACTCAGTAACTCCAGTCAACTAACTCAACTAATTCCCCTAACTCAACTCATGGCCGGGCTTATATAGTAAATTCAATCCTTCGTGAATCTTCTAGAGATAGAAATTCGGAGGACTTTCCAGATCGTAGTCGAAAAGCCCTATACGTGTACATGGGGACCTAAAATGTCGCAAAAAGTAGTCGCCAAAACCATCGCCAACTTGGCTCTATCTCGCCAATTTGGCGAGATTGCTATTAACATAATGTTAAATGGCCTTCTCTTTGTAAAACTCGCTTCCCAGCATTATCTCTGTAAAACACTTTTTCAAGCATTAAGACACACATTGCAGAAAAGCGAACTCTTGCACTGCCTTATGCGAAATGTACATAAATTTTCCTATTTACATAACCAATACTACGGAATATTTACAAATATACAGAAATTCATAACAATATATTAGACGCTATTTTAAAGTTTTTAATTGATGTCATTTCATTTAGTTATCGTTTTCGTACCTACTCACCAAATTTCAAGGTTTTTATAGGGCATTTTCTAAATGAAGTAGGCTAGAAGATTGTAGCATAGCGAGTATAAGGAACGATCCTTTCTAGAACTTCGCCCTTAAAAAAAGTACCTACTCAAAGCATAACTGACGGTGACTACTTCGAAATTTATCGACAGGCTACTTACACTTTACTCGGATAAATCTTGCATTTGAGCTCAGCCGACTGCAAAGATGTAGGATAACCGCACGACTCAAGTTGTCTTCTATGACGGTGGTGATGCGGAGAACCTCCTGGAAAAGAATTGAGTTAGAAATGCGTAGGATTTAGCAATCGTTGGTTGTTGCGAGGTTTTCTAATGCAAGGGCTAGGTGCAACGTAAAATGTTGTAACAACATCAACATTTACTTTATAATTTTGAATCTTACAAAATTCAAAATTATAAAGTAAATGTTGATGTGGGGATGACACTGGGGCTTTTACTTCTATCTCTATGCCAACGAGAGGGCATGAAGTAACGTTGGTTATTGGTTTGTACGTTCAGCGGCCTATTTTTAGGCACAATAACGGCTAATAATACCGGGACCTACAGCTCAACGTGAATTGCGAACGACAACGGACATCCGTGCCTAATCCGGGAATCTACCCCGGGACCTTTGGCAAGCGAGGCCAGCTCGCTAACCACGCAGCCATCAGATGGGGGGTATGAGATAAGGTTTTAACGGTTAGCAGCCATTACTAATTCTATACGCTAAAAGTTATGACTTGGCGCTAGTTTGATTCCATGATTTTCCAGTCATGATACTTCTTCATCAATTGTAACAAGAAAAAATGGTAGTACACGAGCGGAAGTAGAGGAGACAGAAGCAGTTAGTCACCATTTTTGGTTTCAAATTTTTGCAAAAGGCACGGACAATTACAGAACTTTTCACCTCTCTCTCGTGCTAATTTTCTGCACTTTTGAAACTATTGCGATAAGTGTTATTATTATTATTTTTATTTAAATTTTTCTAAGGAAATATTTGTGACAACCTGTCCCTACACATGGATTGGTTGTCAGAGTCTTTATTACTGTGGTTATCACTGGTTATTTGGATGTTGGAAAAACAGCACTCTTAACTTTATAAAGTTATTCGAATTCAAAACAAGTGTAGAAACTGAAATACCAATTTAAAAGAGAATTTAAAGGTCTGTTTTTCCATTCAGTCTACCGAAGTTCACCCTTCGGATCTTGCTGTATTGTTTTAATCTCTATATATATAAGGCAAAGACCTCACTCACTCACTCACTCACTGACTCACTCATCACTAATTCTCCCACTTCCCACATAGTCACAACTCTGAAAATCGGCACAAATATCAACAATGGTAAAAATAGAAAAAGTAAACTATTCTGATCTCGATTAACCCACTTTAAGGGGTCGAAAAGGGGTTAAACGTTCCAAACGGGGGACATTCGAAAATCCTACTTCCCACATAGTCACAACTCTGAAAATCGGCACACATATCAACAATGGTAAAAATAGAAAAAGTAAACTATTCCGATCTCGATTAACACACTTTAAGGGGTCGAAAAGGGGTTAAACGTTCCAAACGGGGGACATTCGAAAATCCTACTTCCCATATAGTCACAACTCTGAAAATCGGCACAAATATCAACAATGGTAAACATAGAAAAAGTAAACTATTCCGATCTCGATTAACACACTTTAAGGGGTTGAAAAGGGGTTAAACGTTCCAAACGGGGGACATTCGAAAATCCTACTTCCCATATAGTCACAACTCTGAAAATCGGCACAAATATCAACAATGGTAAACATAGAAAAAGTAAACTATTCCGATCTCGATTAACACACTTTAAGGGGTTGAAAAGGGGTTAAACGTTCCAAACGGGGGACATTCGAATATCTTACTTCCCACATAGTCACAACTCTGAAAATCGGCACAAATATCAACAATGGTAAAAATAGAAAAAGTAAACTATTCCGATCTCGATTAACCCACTTTAAGGGGTCGAAAAGGGGTTAAACGTTCCAAACGGGGGACATTCGAAAATCCTACTTCCCACATAGTCACAACTCTGAAAATCGGCACAAATATCAACAATGGTAAAAATAGAAAAAGTAAACTATTCCGATCTCGATTAACCCACTTTAAGGGGTCGAAAAGGGGTTAAACGTTCCAAACGAGGGACATTCGAATATCCTACTTCCCACATAGTCACAACTCTGAAAATTGGCACAAATATCAACAATGGTAAAAATAGAAAAAGTAAACTATTCCGATCTTGATTAACCCACTTTAAGGGGTCGAAAAGGGGTTAAACGTTCCAAACGAGAGACATTCGAATATCCTACTTCCCATTTGGTCACAACTCTAAAAATTTGCGAGAATATCAATAAAGACAAACGAAGAAAAAGTAAGTTATTCCGATCTCGATTAACCCACTTTAAGGGGTGGAACAGGGGTTAAAAGTTCCAAACGAGGGATATTCGAATGTCCTACTTCCCCTTTCGTCACAACTCTGAAATCTGGTGCAAGTATCAACAAAAACAAACGTATAAAAAGTAAGCTATTCCGATCTCTATTTACCCACTCTAAGAGGTCAAAAAGGGGTTAAACGTTCCAAACGAGGGATATTTGAATATACCACTTCCCATATGGTCACAACTCTAGAAATTGGTACAAATGTCAACAATGATAAACATAGAAAAAGTAAGCTATTCCGATCTCGATTAACCCACTTTAAGAGGCCAAAAAGGGGTTAAACGTTCCAAACGAGCGATATATTCGAATGTCGTACTTCTCATATTTTCACAATTCTGAAAACTGGTGTGAATATCAATAAAGACAAACGCAGAAAAAGTAAACTATTCCGATCTCCGGTGGATCAAGGGGTGGAAAAGGGGTTAAACGTTCCAAACGAGGAATATTCTAATGTACCACTTCCCATATGGTCACAACTCGGAAATTTGGTACAAATGTCAAAAAAGATTAAACATAGAAAAAGTAAGCTATTCTGTTCTCGATTAACCAACTTTAAGGTGTCGAAAAGGGGTTAAATGTTCCAAACGAGGGATATCCGAATGTTCCTCTTCCAATGTAGTCATTTTTCTGATATTTTTTTGCAAATGTTAAAAAAATAAGTCATTCCAATATCGATTAACGAATTTTTAAGGGATGAAAAGATGTCGCAACATTGAAACTATACGAGGATTAACTTAATGTCTAATTAACTTAATTCCAATACAGCTACTACTTTGAAATTTAGAACTAAGAGCAAATATAAACACAATAAACTATTCCAGTTTACTACTCACAATTATAAATTTCGTTTAAAATGTCAACAAAGGAAAGTTCCTATTTTGATAAATCAATTTGTCGGGATCGAAATGGGAGCAAACGTCTGAAGTGTAGAATACATGAATGTCTTTTGATCGCTAAAATGCTAATGGTAAAATTTCGTAGCGCAGCACGGGTATTCAGCTAGTGGTTTATAAGCATCTTTATTTGAAATAACTAAAAAAAATAACTATCAGTTGGTTTTCCCACTTAACTAACAACACCGGTTATTTCCCCCTTTCTTTTTCGACAACTGGAAGTATGTAATTACAGAAAAGAGTTTTGTAAAGGAGTTTTTAAAAATCGCATTTAAATCAGGAAATTCAATTTTGTTCCTCAACTGAAAAAAAAAAAAAAAATACCCTCAAAGAACAAGAAGTACCATTTTCCATCAATAACATAAATATTTTTTATTAAATTCATACGCAAATTATAGTTCTTTTGCACTAATTTTCTTTACATTTTTGATTAGCATGATTGAAGTAGTATAGTTGACAACGAATTTTACCGGGTACATATATCAGGTAAAATTAAATTCTTTTTCTTCTGAAACCCTGATAGTAAATTCATAAGATTTCTCACCTGCTGGAATATTGACCTCTTTGGGATAGTTTGTCAAGCTTTTATTGGTTAGTTTTACTGTCTGGGAAAAGTCTGTACCTGCGAAATAAAGCAACATATTTCGCAACTATTAGTGAAAACAATAATAATAATAACAATAATAATAATAATAATAATAATAATAAACTTATTTAAAAAAAAGCATACATAAAAGCAAAAAATAAAATTGCATTACCATTATAACTATAAGAAAGCACTCTGCGTGATCCTTCAATACGAGCTTTATCTATGGAGAGAGAGTGTAAATATAACTGACACACTCATTATGAACATTCAGTATGAGAAGTATTTATAAAAACGAGAATGCAAATATAGAAAACACTCTGTGCGATCCGTCAATACAAACAGTTTTTATTAAAAGATAATAGAAAAATAACTTCACTCTGTATGATCATTAAATATGAGATCTATAAAAACGAGAGTATAAATATATCTAATCTAACACTCTGTGTGATCCTTTAATATGAAATATCAATAGAATCGCGGATGAAATAACATAACCCATAAAAACAGAGTTTCTAAAAAAAACCTTTTATATGCATTGTCAATTTTTATGTACATTAACACAGCGGCGATATCAAAAACATTTCTATCAGCAAAATGTGCGGGAAACTAAGCTTCAGAATTTATTTATTAAAAATAAAACGTGAATTAATGGTCTCACATCCAAATATCATTTATTTATTCTGATTAAAGTAATTTTATTATTTATTTATTTAAAAAAAATTGGCAACTGGAAAGAGTTTAAACAATGATAGATTCAATGCTATTTTAATGCGATTGAATGACGGTAAGTTGGTTTATTAGTATTTCGTAAAAGCGACCTTTTAGTGACAGTAACAGCCTCGGAATTTGATAGAATGCATTGTCGTCGAAATCGAATCTATCTGCCAAGTTTCAGCTCTATTGGATGAGGGCAAGAGGCTTAATTAGGCCTCCTCAGGTTTCTCTCTCATCAACAAATAAACAAAATCGAAGTTAATAAAAAGGATTTAAAAATAGCTAACACTTTGTGTGATATTTCAATAAAAGCAGTTTCTAGAGAAAAGTGAATGTAAATATCACTACATTCTCTATTATCCTTCAATATGAACAGTAATTAATAAACGAGAATACAAATATCTCAGTTTAAAATATATTACTACTTACTATAACAAACTTAATTACTATATTTTTATTTGCTAAACTATATTTTAATCTAAAGACTACACTGTTAAAAATTTTGTTCCACCTTCCTCCAAAAATTGGTTCCCATTTAGCTACAACCAACATTTGGTGCTTATTTTTCACTATTTAATGGTGCTTACGGTCCGAGGTAACACCATTTAAATCGTGAAACTAAGCACCAAATGTTGGTTGTAGCTAAATGGGAACCAATTTTTGGAGGAAGGTGGATCGAAATTTTTGACAGTGTACAAATATAATTATTGTATAAATTAATGTTTTTCTCAGAAACCGGGAACTTATTTTATACTAGAGCAACAATTTTATTTTTTTTTATTTTAGATAAAGTTGAAAATTCTACCGGAGTAACTACAGCTATACAATACAGCTTAATTAGCATAAGGTGTTAGACTTCATCCACTTAGTTATTCGTCATGTTTGTATTTTTGTTGGCTTAAAGTCGAAGCCATATTTTTCCAATATAGTAATTCAAAAGCAAACAAACATTTTAACAGCGTGTAAGAGAACAACAAACGTCAACAAAAGCTCGATGCAACTGAAACTGTGACACTTTCCTTTTCCGCTTTCTAATTGTTCATAAATTTCGACTGAAAAAATACCAGAGGAGACGTGTAAGCTGATCTTAAGTTAATATTTGAGAACGGTATTGCTAGTCCCCCCCCCCCCCCCACCTCACTACTCCTTGCTGTATTTCATCGCGTTTTCGTTATTTCTCGGGTTTGAGATTACGCATTAAGTTTATAATAGGTTTACACAAATAGAGACATTTACTATCATATTGTTACGAATTTTTGTATATTTGTAAATATTTCGTAGGGTTAATTTTGTAAATATAGTAAAATTTATGTACATTTCGCATAAGGCAGTGCAATAGTTCGTCGTTAAGTTGGTTTCCCGGCAATATGGGTTTTATCGCTTGATAACGAGTTTTACAGAGGTAACTCTGGGAAGCGAGTTTTACAAGGAGCAGGGCATTTAACATAATGGTAATGGTAATCTCGCCAAATTGGCGAGATAGAGCCAAGTTGGCGATGGTTTGGGCGACTAATTTTTGTCGCCAAATTTGGCGAGAAATCACCAAATGTCGCCAAACTTGGCAACCATTTGGCGACATTTTTGGTCCCCATGTACATGTATAGGACTTTTCGACTACGATCTGGAAAGTTCTCCAAATATCTACTTCTAGAAGTCTCAAGAAGGTTTGACTCCTATATAAGTCGGCCGTGGAGGTTAGTCAGTAAGTTAGTTGATTTTGAGTCACTGAGTTAGTTGTTAGCCGAGTCCGTTAGTTGACTGGATTTACTGAGTCTCAGTGAACATTCCGAGTAGTTCTAAAGCGAACTGTATTGCGTTGTCTTTTGCGGTGATTTAGCAGTTGTGTTTTCAAGTTTTTAACTGTTGTTTTGTGCTCTATTGTTGTGAAAAGAGCTGTATTGTGTCTACTAGAACGAGAAGTTCTGGAGCTGTAAGAGAATCTGTGAAGAATTAAATTGGAATAAATTTCTGCAAGTTTTGATCTGCTTTGGCTTCAAATCTTTCGAACCCGTCCACGCAACAATATATTTATTTATCACAATTAATTCTTAGGTTAAATTACTTAGAACTTGAGGGACCGCAAATACCCATAAGAAGAGCCGCATGCGGCTCCGAATCTGCGGTCTCCCGACCCCTGAGCTAAGAATAAAATATAAAATAACACATAACAACACAGTTTAAAAAAAAAAAATCCTTTAATTTTTATATTCATTAAGACATGAAATTACCGATATCAAAAACATTTCCATCAGCAAAATATGCGGCAAAAACTACGTTTCAAAATTTATTTACAAAAATGAACGTGAATTTATGCTCTGACATCCACATATCATTTATTTTTTCCGACTAAAGTAATTTTATTATGGCAACAGGAAAGAGTTTCAACAATGATCTGTTCAATGATATTTTAATCCGATTATATTAGTACAGTAAAACCTCGATTAACCGTCCCTCCTTTATCCGGAACTCTCTGTTCACCGGCAATCATTTAGTCGACATCAAAAATCTCCCAAATGAGTAATAAATCATTTGTTCCTTTTAAAACCGTAATCTTTTCCCTTGCTCTAAAGTTACATAAGTAATGGTGAGGCTTTTGACTGTTTTTTTCTAAAGAACTGACATGGTTAGAGCAACCTTCGGATGCAGATCAAACTGAACTATTGCCTTCAAAAAGACTCCGGTATAGAGCAGCGAAACAAAGATAACCAAGATTATTGCAACAAAAACTCATTTCCAACAATTATGTAAAAAAAAACATTAAAAGTCCTGTATTCAATAAACGAAAATCATTTACTTTTTATTGTTTTTTACAACTCTCTTTTATCCGGAATTTTCGCTTAATCGTCCTACCTTTGGTCCGAATTAGGTCGGTTAATCGAGATTCTACTGTATTCTGTTAAGGCGACCTTTTATTGACAGTGACAGCCCCAAAATTTGATAGATGCATTGTCATCAACATCAGACCTATCTGCTAAGTTGCAGCCCGATTGGATAACGACAAGAGGGTTAAGTAGACAGCCTCAGATTTACTTCCCATCGACACCCATGCCCCCACACACACAAAATCGAAGTTAATATAAAGGATTCTAAAATGGGAAGTTTATTTTTTCGTTCAATTATCGTTAAGTCTTTATGTCTATAATTAGGTTTAACATTCAATTAAATTTTTATTGTGAAATATATACTCATAGTTGTTATTTATTAAATATGTGAAATCAAAAATTACAACTCACTTTCATGGCAGCTATACTCATCGAAGTCGTTGGGATCTCCAGAGCACTTAGTGTACGAAAGTTCGCAATAGCGACACTTCTTCAACAAGCGCAAAATTCCTGGAGAATATTCTGGAATTACTGTTCTGTTTATACTTGAATAAGCTTCTTTCCGGAAAATATCCACAACCAAGTCCCTGTAAAAAGAAGATTATAAATGGTTAAATCTACACCCCGGTAACTCATCGGTGTTGGCCAATCCCGGAAACAGGGGATCTATGAAGATTTGGTCAGTCTATGCCGAACCTCGAGCATCGTTCCAAAATACAGGATTTGTTTTTAAATATATACGTCAAAGTCATCACAAAACATATTTTTTTTACACATCCGTCCCTTCTTATAAAACCATATCTCGATTTTAAAACTCTACATCAACATTTCAAAGCTTCCTGTATATTTTAGACCAAACGGTGTAGTGGCTAGCATGCTAGCTTCTAGACCGCGAGGTTGCGTGTTCGAGTCCCGTGTTAGGCATGGGTGTTTGTAAATGTATGTTGGCTTGTCTAATGACGAATGTTTCGGCGCATTATAGCCCTCGCGTTGCTGACGGCGCCAGATAATCTGAAAACAACCATCCTGTATATTTTACTCAGCACTTTGGGTTGGTTGGTTGTTTTCAGATTATCTGGTGCCGTCAGCGACACGAGGGCTATAATGCGCCGAAACATTCGTCATTAGACAAGCCAACATACATTTACAAACACCCATGCCTAACACGGGACTCGATCTCTCAACCTCACGGTCTAGAAGCTAGCACGCTAACCACTATACCGTTTGGTCGGCTTACTCAGCACTGGGAGAGAGTGGACAAGATCTGCAGCAACGGACAGTCTACAATGATCCACACCGTTATTGGTCAGTGTCGAGCCGATATTGGCCTGCAGATATGTTCCACCGGAATATCTCGTTTAAAAAAAAAAAACTTAAAAATTGGTGAAATTCGTAAATCTTTCGCAACTCTTTTAGCAGCATTAATAGTTTTGGGTGTAACTCCTTCCAATAAAGTAAGATTTTTTTTTTGTAACAATACTTAATCAATTTTTTTAAATAAATGTATTTTTGTTTCGAACAAAATATCGTTTGAATTTGTTTCAGTTATGTATGTAATGCTGAGATTGTTCGATTCATCTAAAAATATCACAGCTTTAAACAGGGATTTTCTTAAAGGTTAGTTGTTTTCAGATTATCTGGCGCCGTCAGCGACACGAGGGCTATAATGCGCCGAAACATTCGTCATTAGACAAGCCAACATATATTTACAAACACCCATGCCTAACACGGGACTACCCGCAACCTCGCGGTCCAGAAGCTAGCACGCTAACCACTATACCGTTTGGTCGGCTTAGCAGCATTAGGTTGGTTGGTTGTATTCAGATTATCTGGCGCCGTCAGCAACACGAGGGCTATAATTAGCAGCATTAGGAGTTTTGGGTGTAAATCCTACCAATAAACGAAGATTTTTTTTTTTGTAACAATACTTAATAAATTTTTTAAAGTAAATGTATTTTTGTTTCCAATGAAATATCGCTTGAATTTGTTTCAGTTATGTATGTAATGCTGAGATTGTTCGATTCATCTAAAAATATCACAGCGCTTTATACAGGGATTTTCTGAAAGGAATCCTTAAGTTTGATATGACATAATTGTAAATCGGTGAGAGAGAGAGAGAAAGAAGAGGTATGTTGGATTGGCAGAAATTTTAAATACACTGGTTTGCAAAATTGATTGATGAGAATAAATTTGTCGACGACTGCATATTGTTTACATGTGAAACCCATTTTCATTTGGACAGATTTGCCGATAAACAAAACTTCTATTATTAAGGTGTTCTAATATTAAGGGTTTAAGCAGGAATTAATTTTTAGAGGTGATGCGAGCTTATTTATGTAATAGTGAACCTTTCAATGAGCGAAGCGAGCCCATGCTTGAATAGTAAGGAGCCTTCCGTGGAGCGAAGCAAGTTTGTGCTTGCATGGCGATGAGCCTTTCAACGAGTGAGCATGTGCTTGCGTGTCTAAGATATTTTCAATGAGCGAAGCGAGCCCATGCTTGAACAGCAAGGAGCCTTCCATGAAGCGAAGCAAGTTTGTGCTTGCATAGCGATGAGCCTTTCAACGAGTGTAGTGAGCCTGTGCTTGCGTGTCTAAGATATTTTCAATGAGCGAAGCGAGCCCATGCTTGAACAGCAAGGAGCCTTCCATGAAGCGAAGCAAGTTTGTGCTTGCATAGCGATGAGCCTTTCAACGAGTGTAGTGAGCCTGTGCTTGCGTGTCTAAGATATTTTCAATGAGCGAAGCGAGCCCATGCTTGAACAGCAAGGAGCCTTCCATGAAGCGAAGCAAGTTTGTGCTTGCATAGCGATGAGCCTTTCAACGAGTGTAGTGAGCCTGTGCTTGCGTGTCTAAGATATTTTCAATGAGCGAAGCGAGCCCATGCTTGAACAGCAAGGAGCCTTCCATGAAGCGAAGCAAGTTTGTGCTTGCATAGCGATGAGCCTTTCAACGAGTGTAGTGAGCCTGTGCTTGCGTGTCTAAGATATTTTCAATGAGCGAAGCGAGCCCATGCTTGAACAGCAAGGAGCCTTCCATGAAGCGAAGCAAGTTTGTGCTTGCATAGCGATGAGCCTTTCAACGAGTGTAGTGAGCATGTGCTTGCGTGTCTAAGATATTTTCAATGAGCGAAGCGAGCCCATGCTTGAACAGCAAGGAGCCTTCCATGAAGCGAAGCAAGTTTGTGCTTGCATAGCGATGAGCCTTTCAACGAGTGTAGTGAGCCTGTGCTTGCGTGTCTAAGATATTTTCAATGAGCGAAGCGAGCCCATGCTTGAACAGCAAGGAGCCTTCCATGAAGCGAAGCAAGTTTGTGCTTGCATAGCGATGAGCCTTTCAACGAGTGTAGTGAGCCTGTGCTTGCGTGTCTAAGATATTTTCAATGAGCGAAGCGAGCCCATGCTTGAACAGCAAGGAGCCTTCCGTGAAGCGAAGCAAGTTTGTGCTTGCATAGCGATGAGCCTTTCAACGAGTGTAGTGAGCCTGTGCTTGCGTGTCTAAGATATTTTCAATGAGCGAAGCGAGCCCATGCTTGAACAGCAAGGAGCCTTCCATTGAGCGAAGCAAGTTTGTGCTTGCATAGCGATGAGCCTTTCAACGAGTGTAGTGAGCCTGTGCTTGCGTGTCTAAGATATTTTCAATGAGCGAAGCGAGCCCATGCTTGAACAGCAAGGAGCCTTCCGTGAAGCGAAGCAAGTTTGTGCTTGCATTGCGATGAGCCTTTCAACGAGTGTAGTGAGCCTGTGCTTGCGTGTCTAAGATATTTTCAATGAGCGAAGCGAGCCCATGCTTGAACAGCAAGGAGCCTTCCATGAAGCGAAGCAAGTTTGTGCTTGCATAGCGATGAGCCTTTCAACGAGTGTAGTGAGCCTGTGCTTGCGTGTCTAAGATATTTTCAATGAGCGAAGCGAGCCCATGCTTGAACAGCAAGGAGCCTTCCATGAAGCGAAGCAAGTTTGTGCTTGCATAGCGATGAGCCTTTCAACGAGTGTAGTGAGCCTGTGCTTGCGTGTCTAAGATATTTTCAATGAGCGAAGCGAGCCCATGCTTGAACAGTAAGGAGCCTTCCATGAAGCGAAGCAAGTTTGTGCTTGCATAGCGATGAGCCTTTCAACGAGTGTAGTGAGCCTGTGCTTGCGTGTCTAAGATATTTTCAATGAGCGAAGCGAGCCCATGCTTGAACAGCAAGGAGCCTTCCATGAAGCGAAGCAAGTTTGTGCTTGCATAGCGATGAGCCTTTCAACGAGTGTAGTGAGCCTGTGCTTGCGTGTCTAAGATATTTTCAATGAGCGAAGCGAGCCCATGCTTGAACAGTAAGGAGCCTTCCATGAAGCGAAGCAAGTTTGTGCTTGCATAGCGATGAGCCTTTCAACGAGTGTAGTGAGCCTGTCTTTGCGTGTCTAAGATATTTTCAATGAGCGAAGCGAGCCCATGCTTGAACAGCAAGGAGCCTTCCGTGGAGCGAAGCAAGTTTGTGCTTGCATAGCGATGAGCCTTTCAACGAGTGTAGTGAACCTGTGCTTGCGTGTCTAAGATATTTTCAATGAGCGAAGCGAGCCCATGCTTGAACAGTAAGGAGCCTTCCATTGAGCGAAGCAAGTTTGTGCTTTCATAGCGATGAGCCTTTCAACGAGTGTAGTGAGCCTGTGCTTGCGTGTCTAAGATATTTTCAATGAGCGAAGCGAGCCCATGCTTGAACAGCAAGGAGCCTTCCATGAAGCGAAGCAAGTTTGTGCTTGCATAGCGATGAGCCTTTCAACGAGTGTAGTGAGCCTGTGCTTGCGTGTCTAAGATATTTTCAATGAGCGAAGCGAGCCCATGCTTGAACAGTAAGGAGCCTTCCATGAAGCGAAGCAAGTTTGTGCTTGCATAGCGATGAGCCTTTCAACGAGTGTAGTGAGCCTGTGCTTGCGTGTCTAAGATATTTTCAATGAGCGAAGCGAGCCCATGCTTGAACAGCAAGGAGCCTTCCGTGGAGCGAAGCAAGTTTGTGCTTGCATAGCGATGAGCCTTTCAACGAGTGTAGTGAACCTGTGCTTGCGTGTCTAAGATATTTTCAATGAGCGAAGCGAGCCCATGCTTGAACAGTAAGGAGCCTTCCATTGAGCGAAGCAAGTTTGTGCTTTCATAGCGATGAGCCTTTCAACGAGTGTAGTGAGCATGTGCTTGCGTGTCTAAGATATTTTCAATGAGCGAAGCGAGCTCATGCTTGAACAGCAAGGAGCCTTCCATTGAGAAAAGCAAGTTTGTGCTTGCATAGCGATGAGCCTTTCAACTAGTGTAGTGAACCTGTGCTTGCGTGTCTAAGATATTTTCAATGAGCTAAGCAAGCTGTGTTTGTTACAAAGAAATTTTTAGCGAGCGAAGCCAACTTGGCTTTGCGTTGCAATGAACCTTTCTATGAGCGAAGCGACAAAGCTGGAACCTATTCACCAACGTTTGGTCTCCGCAACGAGGGGCCACGCAGGTAGTATGTTATTAAAAAATACATAAGATAGCAACGACTGATATTGATTATTTCATCATGTATTTAACCAAAAATATTTTGCAATATGAATTTGATCGTGGAAAGATTGTGGTTATGTATTCTAAGTGTCGTCATAAACCATTACCCCATTTCAGAGTATGGTAATGGGTCCTTTTTTATTTTATAGTGTTACGCAAATTTATTAGTCAACAATTTACAGTTTATTAAGAAACATATTTGTCTTCGTTTATGAATATGTTTAAAAAAAAAAAAAAAAAAAACTAGATAAAAAAATTCTCAAACGCCTTCTTTTCAAGCTCATTAAAAATCAAATTATATAGGAAGGATAATCTGTTGTTTTTTTTTTAATAAATGTAAAATATTTGTGGTGAAATTTTCCAAAAATACTACTAGTCATCATTCAATCTAATTACGAGACGTATATGACTGTGTTGAGCAATTTATAAGTGGCAGAAAGTGACAATCGGAAGTTTCAAACCAAACCATTGAAGCTAAAATGTACATTTGAAAGTGTCCAAACATGAATACAAAAGGAAAAAATATTTCAACGTATCGAGGGAGAAAAGATTAAATTAAAAAATAAATTTTTTGCAATAAACTAAATAAATATCATTCCGTAATAACAAATCAAAATCACGTTCTGAATAATTACTTGTAACTTCGTATGTACAAAAAAGCTGTTATGAGAACACGTGAAGTGAGATAACTTTTCTAATGCCTAACTTATTTCAATTACTTTCACGACTTTTCCTTGAGCAAACCTATTCAAGGCTTAAGCTAGTAATAACTTTTACATGTAAAAGAAAACGAAAACTCACTTCAAATTGAAATTTGAACAGAATAAGATCAAATA
The DNA here is from genome assembly GCA_963978545.1 of Linyphia triangularis. Classification (NCBI taxonomy): domain Eukaryota; kingdom Metazoa; phylum Arthropoda; class Arachnida; order Araneae; family Linyphiidae; genus Linyphia; species Linyphia triangularis. The sequence goes on along the minus strand of OZ021722.1, from coordinate 9,267,020 downwards.
AAATTAATCAAAATTTTTATTCTGTTACTAGTTTAGATCAAACTTATAAAATTGCGAACTTAAATATTTAGATAAAAATGTGAAAATAGCGTGTGTTGGATAGAACTTTTGAAAATAAGAGCTTACTTAGATGAATCACTTACTTTTGTTGCATTGAAAAAGATCAGAATAATTAATGATGTTCAACAATAAGAACACAGCTGCATCTTTTAGAAAACAAGTCACCTTTTTTTTTTATATATATAAATAATAAATGCATTTCGGAACTATACGTGATAGTGTCCCGGTTAAAAATGATAATAATTGAAAAATAATATTAATAAAATATATCTTTATATTATAATATTCTCATTGAATGGAATAATTAATTTGTGGTGGGTTGAAACCAAGATTTGTTTTCTTGCTGAAATGAATTCTTTAATAAATATTAAGTATTATCATATTTCTAATCACTCAAAACAATACCGTTTTTTCCTCAAAGTAGTAAACATGACGTCAAGAAACATATATTTCAATGTTTAAAAGAAGTAAGTAGTAGTAGTAGATAGCCCTCTGATTGATAAACAGAGAAAGGAAAGACTTATCAAACACTTTTAAAAACAGAAATCCATCGCAACCACGATTCGAAATTCGTTTTCATAAACAGTACACATACAAAAGTTATGACTAACTACAGGAACAAGAAGTATAAAAGCAATAAACAAATGATACTACCCTACAGAATTTTGTTCGTTTTATTTCGCTTAAGCGCTGTCTTCCCGATGACTATCAAGTGTCGAGGAACTATCAGTCAACGAATTTCAAGGTGCGCAGCCTCGATAGTCAGCATTTCGGCGATTACAATCCAAAGTTTCACGATGATCAAATATATGTCATTCATTGCTCTAAACGGCCTAATTATAGCATATGCAGTCATGAGAACCATTTGTATTCTTCACAGTTGGATTCTTCAGAAAAAAATAAAAAAGCTCGAAAAAATCGCCCGCTTTCTAAGCCGAATGGAATTTAATAAAAGATCTATGATTATGCGCTGGATGTATTTGTGGATCAGTTGCGTCTGTGTTTTACACACAGTTATTATCTTTTCCATGTTTATTTACGTAATTCAAAACATGAACCCTTTTTTAGTCTCAGATTCCACAAAAGTTTCAGCTCAGATGTGTTTCGTTGCTATACTATATTCCTTTCTTATCGTAGTAATTGTCCTGTTACCCGTTAGTACTTTTGCCATATTATACACACTCGTCTGTCAGCAGGTACGAAGCCTTATAAAAGACTATACCGGACAGTTGTGCACATTCTCAAATCTGGACTTGGATGAAATTATACCTTCTTACATTGCCTTGAAAACAACCGTCGAAAGACTCGACAACGAACTATCCTTTCTGGTGTTGTGCAACGCCATTTTCACCTCTTCGGGGATGTACTTCACTGTTTCGCTGTTTCTCCATCCTGCTATTTTTGCAAACGTCCAAATCCACATCTTGATTGTGTGCATATTTTTGAACACTCTTTTGTCTTTTATCGGAATGATGACGTCGGCATCTTCGGTTGCGGAAGCATCTTCGGAATTCAATGCCAAAATCCATGACCGTCTGGATGGCAGTCGAATAGAGTATTACTGTACGCAAACGGAAATTTGTTTCTCTGTCTGGAAAATTGTGCCCATCAAGCGTAATTTCATTGTAGGATTCATAGGGACACTGTTTACGTATATCGTATTGTTTGACAGTTTGAATGTGCAGTGAGTTGTTTTTACGTTCCTTACTTTCCTAAAAATCTATGCTTTAAATTTGACACATTATTCCCTATCAAATCAACACCACTTTCACAGCTTTGTTCCGGTACTGCACTTGATTCCCTTGTTAGAATTTATGGGAAAAGTTTAAAATCAATAAATAAAACTGCAACAGCTTTATTTTTTAAGAATGACACTTCTCGTTTATGTATACCTTTATGTAAATAGTAATGAAACAAGAACAAAACTGCAATCTTTTAGTATTTGTACACTGTTTGAATCTTTAATAAAAGCACCAAACTTCAATAAAAGAATCTAAAATTCTTGACTCTAGTATTATCGTTCCTCATACTTAAATGTTTTTAATATTTTTATTTAATATGTTCGTCATTTATTATTCTAAATTTGAACATTTTTTAATAGTTTTTATCTTCTACTCTTATGTTCTATCAAAATCAATAAAACATTGACTTCATTTATATGATCAATACCCTATTTGATGTTCTTTGCTATCTGTCTGCTTCCAAAACTTCAGATATTTCAATGTAGCTAAAGGATAATTTGGTAATGTATATTTTTACGTACAAAATATATATAAAAGTAGCATAAGTAAAGTAGCATAAATAAAAAAAAGTTATATATTTTTTTCCCTTTTTTTTTAATATTTTTTCCGGAAATGTTTTTATATTTTTGAATCTACAGTGATTATCACATTTCTAGCATGGAAAATATATTGTGAAACTAAGGATATATAGATGCGTATTCGGTATAAATCTGCGGTTGGTTGGAATCTTCAACAAGTCTTGAAAAGTTAGGGGAAAAAGCTATATTGAAACAAATAAAAAACGGACTCATTTTATTTTTATTCCATAAGAGGTACTAAGACGCTTGCTTCTGAAGTTACAGATTCATTGTTCACATTCTATTTAAAGGCTATTTTGATAATACTCTGATTTTCAGGTATAAAATGCACACAATATATACAAAGAAAAAATGTCTGTGTGTGTATGTGGTCAGTATAACTCACGAAAAAATTGACCTACGATGTTCAAATTTGTTGTACGGGGTGGTGATGGCACAGGGACCTACCATTAAGGTTTTCGTCAAAATCGCGCATGCGCATAAGGTAGCTGCCATTGAAAAAAATCATGTTTTTCAGTAATTGCTAAAAAAAAGGCTCAAACGATTTTGTCTAAAATCGCTGTGGTAATGCATCTTAAGGTGTTCTGAACATCCTCACCTCCGAAATTCAAGTAAAAATGGTTTAATGGCGTAAAAAGTTGAAAAACGAATGCCTTTAACACAGAGTTCTATTTCCTGGAGCATACCTCATCAACAATCATTCTTTCGCCTCTCCTCAGTCTCACTTTTAACAAAGGATAATATAGGAATTATTGAAAAGTATATCGCCGAAATTATCTGTTTAGCAAAAAAAAATTTTTTTTTCCTTCTTTTTTAAAAAAAAAAAAATCCATACAAGAATTATGGTAAAAAATATCGCCAATCTGGTCATTTTTTTAAATGAATGATGAAAACATAAAAATGGTAAATGACGCAAACCCATGTCAGTATGATAGTGTAATTGAAAGTTGTGCGATGTTCCTCACCCTTAGTTTAAAATTTAGCTTCGAATTCTGAGTTTTCTAGTAATTTCCTAGTATTGGTGTCTAAAATGTTTGTCTTAAGGGGACATAGACACTTTTTCCGAAATTCTTTAGTTTTGCTTAGAATTAAATAAAAATTTCACAAACATTGAAGATATTACATATAAGACAACAACAAAAGTTCGAGCAGATAACATAAAATCGATAGTAAATTAGTGAGAAAAATGCATTAAAATAATACGAAATTTTAACTTTTTTTCAAAATGCTCCTCGCGACACAATATTTTAGCGAACATGAAACAAAAATTTGAAGTTGTTTATCAATTTATTATAATAAAAAATTTCACACATGCTTTTATCTTTGGGAGCTACAGTTGAACAGAAATAAAAATTTCAAACATTGCGCTAGTGATTTTTCATTAAAAAAAAATGCACATATTTCAAATTTCCAACACGACAAAAAATAGACAAAATTATGCGACATAAAAAAGCACGCGTGTATTTCTTTATAGTACATTAAAAATTATTTATACAAAAAATTAGGGAGATTTATCAAAACATGAATCGCAAGGAGCTTTTCGCACACACGCAAAATGTGAAAAAGCTTTTAAACTTTTGCCAACAAGTGCGTGATACGTTAAAATAAAGATTTTACCACCTAAAATCATCATCGGATTTCAAAAATTTAAACGCTAAATTAAAGTTAGTGACGTCCTCAATTTTTATAGAATTAAAAAAAAAAATCATTGTTGGTGATTTCAGTGTCCCATGCCCTCTTAAGACATACTCCCACCTCCTCTCTTCGCCTATCTGGTTTAAATAATCATATGCCAACGTCAAATACAAAAACGATAGCATTTTTCAAAATAAAAGCTTAATTTTTACTCTTTCAGTTGTAATCACAATCAACTAACTACTTACATTTCCAGTCTTTTCTTCACAGTCTTGCCTTTCTTGCCGCATTTGCAGGTGATCAAAGAACTTTCGTCCGTCTTATGCTTCTGGTTTGAACTAGTTTTACCAATTTGTTCACTACTGCAAAGCACTTCACTTAGAAGGTATAAACACACTGAAATGCAAAACGTTTATTCTGAGATTCAGTTCAAAAAACAAAATTTTAAGCTTTCGCTACACTTGCTTTAATTAACATTAGAATTATCGAAACAAATCCGTTTGAATTAAAATGACCTCAATACTTTTTTTAACGCAGAAAATTCGCACCTTTATGTCATTTCTTTGTTTATATTGCATTGGTTGCAATTTAATGACAGAAAAAGAATTATTTGAAATGTATATATATTACAGCAAAAGTGCAGAAATCAGTTATTCTCCAGATTATCTAGGTAATGTGTGTATTAACTAGTGCGATCCGTTAAAGGGGCCGAAGATTATTTCATTTCTCAAATTACCTAGATAATCTGCGCATTACCTAGGCTTTTGGTTGGTTGTATTCAGATTATCTGGCGCCGTCAGCAACACGAGGGCTATAATGCGCCGAAGCATTCGTCACTTGACAAGCCAACATACATTTACAAACACCCATGCCTTATACGGGACTCGAACCCGCAATCTCGCGGTCTAGAAGCTAGCACGCTAACCACTATACCGTTTGATCGGCGCATTACCTAGGCACTCGTTAAAGTGCAAATAAGATCTTTGCTGGATTGTTTTCAGATTATCTGGCGAGGTCAGCAACACGAGGGCTATAATGCGCCGAAACATTCGTCATTAGACAAGCCAACATACATTTACAAACACCCATGCCTAACACGGGACTCGAACCCGCAATCTCGCGATCTAGAAGCTAGCACGCTAACCACTATATCGTTTGATCGGCGCATTACCTAAGCACTCGTTAAAGTGCAAATCTTTGTTGGAACAACAACTTTTCTGTACACGTAAATTAATACATAATGTTGTATATTTTTCAATATCTAGAGAATCAAGTTAATACAATCAACGAATTAGCTGAGAGAATCTATCAAATTTTTGAACTTTATTGATACTGAATCCATTAACGTGCACATTACCTAAGTAAAATGCGGAAAACTTTGAGCTCTCCACGTTAACGGAACAAATCAGTTAATCTGCAGATTAGCTAGGTAATGTGCACATTAACGCATTTCGTGCTTTAGTGGTAACATATGTATCAAAATATGTGACATATTTCCTCTTAGGAAACGTATATACCGGACAGTGTAAGAAAATGTTCTTGTATTGATATTTTTTTTTTTAAGATTTGAAAGTAGAATAACGGTTCAACAATCTCAAACAAGTTAATCTATTCTTACAATAAAAAATTAATGATTGTTTCATATATGAATGGATACATACTAGGTACAGACTATGGTGTCCACCAGTATGGTAAATAATTTTTAAAATTGATTTCTTATTGAGGATTCCTAAATGACAGTCAAGAAGAGCAAGAGTCTACTTAAGTTGAAATCGACGCAAAAAGTTATCAACTTTTATGCATTCAACTTATTTCACAAACTTATCCAATAACCCGATTGTGTTTACCCTGCGAGGGATTGTATTTTTGCCCCATCAAAACCGAAGCTATTTGAATGCAAATTACTTCTTCCGCAATTAATTTATCCAAAAACTATCAAATAACGCTTCCAGTGATAAGAGCCAAAACTTTACTTGTTTTGCAACACCTTTTTCAAAACATTCTTAAAAGTTTTTAAGATATCCAGATGGACAAATTTGTAGAAAGTTCGAAAAATATTGATGATGTCGTTTTGAGACTTCCAGACACTTTGTAACATAATCATACGAAAAGCTACACGAAAACTTCAACTTATGAATCGTCTTTTCATTGTGACAAATTTTTTTTAATTAAAATTAAAAGAAAAAAAAAACTTCAACTTACGTATCGCCTGTAGATATTGTTTCATTTTTAATCTGCTTCTGATTGAAAAAGTCGAGCGAATCGGCGCTTTCTAGAAGGATCTGAAATGAAAATCGAACGAGCTTCCATACAAGGATGTATGTTGCTTTAATTATTTTCTAGTCCCTGGAACCATTCTTCAGTTTCTTAGAAATTTAAAAAAAAATGCCATTGTCCAGTTTCGATTATCGTAAACGGAACGTCTGTTAAAACAAAACAATGAAAACTATAGGAAAACGTGCATTACGAACATTGAGTGCGTATTACTTATTTGTTATGAACACAGCAAAAAAAAAGAGATATATTTTTAACCCTTTGCATTCGAAGCCTTTTTCACATGGAGGTATTAGCAACTTGAGACGTTTCGCGGGATTTTTGGTTCGATCCATGGTTATGGATTCGCTTCATAGAAACTAAACACAGTCATTGGCCTTGCATCGAATTTCCGCATCAAACCTAGTGGTCTTCTTGAGTTGCGGCATTCAATCATGTGGCGCCGGAGAGGCGCCGTTTGAGCGGAAAAGGTTAATATGCTATTGGATGCATGCGCAGACTGCATACTTGAGATTTCTTAGATGACTTGTTTGCTTTAAATTATTAAAATTTTGGGGCTTCCACTGATACTAAGCCGACCAAACGGTATAGTGGTTAGCGTGCTAGCTTCTAGACCGCGAGGTTGCGGGTTCGAGTCCCGTGTAAGGCATGGGTGTTTGTAAATGTATGTTGGCTTGTCTAATGACGAATGTTTCGGCGCATTATAGCCCTCGTGTTGCTGACGGCGCCAGATAATCTGAATACAACCAATCCACTGATACTAAAAGGATGCTTTTACGGAATACTAATAAATCAACTTGCCGTCATCCAATCACGCTGAAATAGCATTTAACCGATCATTGAAGAAACTCTTTCCTGTTGCCAAAATTGTTTTAGTAAATAAATAAATAGACGAACGAATAACTTCAATCAGAATAAATAAATGATATTTGGATGTGAATGCATAAATTCACTTTCATTTTAATGAATAAATTTTGAAAAGTAGTTTCCCGCATATTTTGCTGATAGGAGATGTTTTTGATTGTTAAAATTAGTTGCAAACACCAAGCTGACAACCGAAACGGCGCTATGCTAATGAACATAAAAATTGGCAATTCATACAAAGGATTTATATTAAAAACTTAGTTTTTATGGGTTATGTTATATTATTTTAATACTCTATCATAGATGAACGTTGCTGAGAGATATAATGAAATTTTATTTGAGAAGCAGAACTCTGTATGGAATGGCCCGTGTCGGTATCGATCTGAAGATAAACGGTATCCCGTACATCCATCATAGAGTATTTAATGAAATTTTTTTTAAATATTTCAGTTAATTTATCAACTAAATATTTGTAGAGAACTAGATCTTTGAAATAGTAATACATTTATTTGTTGTAGTATTGTTAATAATGTAATTATATAATTAGTGTACTTGTATTATTATACAAAAACATGCAATATAATTACTAAAAAAAAAAAAAAAAATTGCTTTTTATATGACACCTCAGGAATATGTAATGTGTAAAAAATATGTCTACGAAATGACCTTACAAGAAGCAAGCAATGTACTTGAAAATATTTAACAGCACAACTTAAAATATCACTGCGATTTCCTTACATGGAGTAAAGATATATATCCGATATCTGTTTAAAACATTTTTGTCATTTCCCTGACCACAAAAAAAAAAAAAAAAAAAAAACACGTTTAATATCGAAAAATAATATAACCCATAAAAGTTGTTAATATAAATCCTTTATATACAATGCCAATTTTTAGAATAATTAACAAAAGGTGCCGTTTCTGTTGCCAGGGTGTGGTTGGCTTTTGCATCTATTTTTAAATATTAAAAACATCTCTATTGGCAAAATATGCTGTAAATCATTTAAAAAATTTATTCACTAAAAATTATTGTGAATTTATGCACTCGCAAACAAATATCTTTTTTTTTTATTCTGATTCAAACAATTTTATTATTTATTTATTAAAACAATTTTAGCTACAGGAAAGAGTTTCTTCAATGATCGGTTAAATGCTATTTAAGCGCGATTGGGTAACGGCAAGTTCGTTTATTAGTATTCCGTTTAAGCGACCTTTTAGTGATAGCGACAGCCGCTAAAATTTTATAGAATGCATTGTCATCGACATTGAATCTATCTGCCAAGTTTCAGCCCGATTGGATGATGGCGAGGGGGTTAATTAGGCCATCGCAGATTTGCCCGCTATGGACATACCCACCCACCCAACCAACCAACCAACCAACCAACCAACCAACCAACCAACCAGCCACCCACACATGCATAAAATCGAAGTTAATATAAAAAATTTAAAAAATAAAAGATTGACCAAAATTCCTACAACCGTTCAGACTCTAGGCTCTACCTATCCTGTTGCTAAGGCTTGGTCACTTCCGGATGAAGTGGAAGAAATATATTTTTTTTTAAGTAATGTTTATCCATTTTCTTTTTGCTCAGTGTTTAATTACCTTTTTTTTTTTTTTTTTTTTTTTTTTTTTTTTTTTTCGTCTATAGCTGTGAGGTAGTTTAAACTTTTTATTTTATTTTATTTAATTTAATTTAGGGTCTTGATACCTGATTAATATAACAGCTAAAAAAAGAAGATGGCATTTTTTGTTATTGTTGTCATGGTATTTTATATCAATCTATGTTTGAATTGAAGATTATTTTACCAACCAATTTTACCTACACCACATCAAAATAACTTGAAATACTATTGGTTTAGGTGGTCGGCGCTGAGACACACCGGTTACTCCGAGATTTAATGGTTTCTCATATTAAACAAATGTCAAATAAATAATTCCCCTCCACCTCTGAAAATATAACTGAAATTAATCATTATTTTGATCAATGTTCTTTTACGATCCAAATAGAATCAGCGTAAGATCGCGGGTTCGATTCTGGCCTTCCCGAATACAGTTGTGTACTATTATATAGAGGGCAGGTGCACACTAAATAGCTGTCGTGTCCCTAACGTTCTCTTGTTGGTGTGGTTGGGGGTTGGCGCGATAAGGTTTCGACCACATAATCTTATCGTAGTTCAGAATTATGAGACGTACTTGGATGTAATAAACTCGTCCTAGTAGCAGAAATAAAGAGCCGGAACCAGGCAAACTAAACTAAATTAAATAAGCGTTTTTCCCTCAACCTACGTAATTCCCGGAGAGTTTTGAGATCAAGCAGCCTAACTATACTAAACTTCAATTTAACTAGACATCACTTAGACGATAGATCGTCACAGTGCTCATAGGTATTTAATCCATTTTGGCGGTGTGAAAGCATAATGTTCGCCAAACCACAACCCTGTGTAGGGAACAAAAGACTATAAGGTTTGGCGAGAATTATGTCTTCACTCCGCCAAAATGGATTAAATACCTACGAGCACTGTGACGATCTATCGTCTAAGTGATGTCTAGTTAAGTTGAAGTTTAGTATAGGCAAATAGATGTCTAATTTCAGCCAAAACTAACTGAACTAAACAAGTTTTAAAACACTTGACCATTCATCACAGCGGAGCAATCTGTCGTTTCCCATTAAATGACAATAAACTCGGGACTAAACTTTCTGCCTTTGTTCGGAGTGCGAGATCCATGCTAGTCGATAGTTGGCCAAGCCCAGTAAAGTAGCACGGAAATCACTTGCGTCACGCAATGAAACTGGGAGCATTCCTTCGCAGCTTTTATGTTTACTGTCACAACTGTTTTGTTTGTGAAAAGTTGGTTTGTATCCTAGAGTGATGGTACATTGTTGTATCTTCTTCAAGTCCTGATTTACAGCGAAAACAAATCTTTCCGATCGGATAAAATTATAAGGCTTTTTGTTTCAATTTCTGGTGGAGTTCAATCGATAACGTCTACAACAATCAAAAGAACAAATGTCAGAATGTCGTTAAAATTTACAAACCACTAAACACAAATATTATTTTTTGTTGCCAAATAATATTTTTATTTTCATTAGTTTGATTAACTTAAAATAATATATATATATTTTTTTTTTAATTCCACACTGATGTAGTAAAAGGCAGATAGAAGGATATAAAAAATCTCCATCTATCTGCCTGGGCGAAGCTAAAACTACACATTGACAAATAGTTTTGTCGACGATTTCTTAAATTTGGTGATATTTTTTTGTCAAAATATATCCCTGAAATCTGATTTGATTTAATTCGCCGCTTTTCTTTCATTAAATCCTATAATCAGTATCTTCCATAGTAAATTGATTATAGTTTATATTTATAGGCTGATATTAGGTCCTTTATAGTCAAATAACCAATCGTAGCCGACAGCACATAAACAACTTGGTATTTAGAGATAACTTTATATACTTTTATACAAACGTTCTAATACTTATTACATTTTCCGCATCTAAGATACATTAATTTATTAACAATTATAGACAGAATAAAAAAATAAAACTTTAAAATAAATTCCTCTCTATTTACTATTTTATACAGACGATTTTCGTAATAGTATTGAAGTGTGTGGGTGTGAGGGGGGCGAGGGGCGATGAGAGATAAATACTTAATTTAGTTATCATGCATTGAAATCCATGTTTTGCATTTATCTGCAGTAATTACATTCAGTATGTACAGTACACACACACACACATATATTTGAAATCCAAGTTTGCTTGTTAGAGATTTTGGCGGGAAAAGGGAAAAACGAAACATTCGGCTCGAAGCAAATGTGACGTAACTTAATCGGAAACAACTTGGCTTGAAACACAGAGTGGAAACCAGTTTTGTAAGTTTTTTGCAAATCGCGCCAACCGGCATGGGATATGGCAATTGTCTACCAAACATGAACCAACTATTTGCCAGAAACCTCACGATAACAGTGGAAACGGAAGGTTGCCATGACGTCAGAGCTATAACGGATCGGGGATTCGAGGCACTTTCTTTACTTAATATTTAAATAACTAATTTTTTTAAAGTACTTTTGTTTGAATATTTAGCATCAGAAAGAAATTATTCATATATACAAACTAATTTGCGCTGAACACTTTGCGACAGAAAAAAGTAGGTGTTACCATTCGAAAATGCATAGTTCTGTAACAATAACCGTAACCGTGGGCGCCATTTTGTTGCCATTCAAAGAATCTAGAGCTCATACCTCTGAATAAACTATGCATGAAATTTCATCTCGATATGTTGAACGGGACGGCCGCTAGAGGTCCATATATTGGCAAAGTTATTTTATGACCACCCTGTATTATACAATGACAATTTTTAAATTGCTTTTTTGTCTAAAAGTTATGAAAACTGAGGAAAAGGAATTTAATATTGAAACTGCTATATCTCACAAAATGCTTGCCCAAACTATTGTATAAGTTTATTCTATTTTTTTCCATTTAAGAATTTCTTAAGAATTCCAATTTTCATATGAAAATCTAGCACATTTAAAAACTATTCTCAAGCCACCAAAAATTAGGAGGTTCTGAAAGCCTAAAACATGTTGATATTTGTACTTCCCTCTTGATCACATGCCATTTTATTTTAATAAATTTACTATAAGGATTAGTTTCTCTATTTGAGTATGCATTCAAGAGACATTCAATTTATTCCCTCAAAATTTTTTGCTTTATAAGTAAACATGAATTTTCAACCATCATTTAAAGCAAATGTGCATAATGGACAATTCGCGCATTTTTTAAAAAACTACTGAAATTAGTTTATATTTACGAAGAATTTCTATCTGATTCCAAATATTTAAACAAAAGTACTTAAAAAAATTAGTTATATGAATATTAGGAAAATAAAATGGCTCAAAATCGAGCAAAAACCAGTCCGATCAAAACATACAGCAAAATCTGTGACGTCGAGGGCTCCTGCTGTTTCTATGGTTATCGTAAGGTTTCTGCCAAATAGTTGGCGCTGGTAGACCATTGCCATATCACGTACAGGTTGGCGCGATTTGCGAGAAATTTGCAAAACTGCTTTCCGCTGTCACATTTCGATCCAATGTTTGGGAAGCCTTGACGTCACATTCAATTCGAGCCGAATGAATCACTTTCTCGCCGCCATCGTCTAACAGGAAAACTTTGATTGCAAATTTAAAAAAAAAAAAAAAAAAAAAAAAAAAACCACTTATTGAGTAGACATTTTTCTGTTTATGGCCTTTTTGAAACATTTAGAATTGAATAAAAAAAAAATGCTTGAATTTACATTGTAGAAAACCAGACAAATATGAAAACTTATTAGTTTCACATTTTATTTTATTATATAGAATGGAATTATAAAAGAAACATCCTCCCAACGGAAATTGTCTTAGTATACGGATCATTCTCCATAAAACACACAAAAGCTTGTCACTGCAATTTATTTCACCATTAGATAAGTTGGATATTTCTGTGAACCATGGAATAAATGTTAATGCAATCAAAACTCCTTAAAAAAAGTAATAGGAAGCTAAAAAATATTTTTATACTAAAATAATACGTCCTCGCGCATGATTTGTCATGTGCGTGGACTGTCGCAACATTAGGGTTGCTTGCTTTATCAGTATTTTAATTTCACTTCATATTTCCTAGATACCTATATTTATTTATCTATAAGGTATGTTAAGCAATGTTATGATTGAGCACAAAGCTTTTATGAGTAGTATTTTCATTACAATTAATGTAATATCTCTTGTCGCAAGACTGGCGCTTCATTTCCGAAGACAGCAGTTTTTAGTTGTTTAACAACTCACCAAGTAAAACAAGTGAACTGTGACAGTGGGAAGAAGTCTAATGTTGGTTCCAATACACATTGTGTATTCTGTTTTTTTAACACAAAAATCATATTTTATTATTTACATGTGAAATAAATGCAACTATAAAGATCATACCATCATTTCCGTGGGACAAGATAAAATTAGATAAAAATAATTAAATATTTATTATTAATTACTTATTTTGATAGTATTAGTTATACCAGATATCAATTTAATAATCTCATGTTTATAAACCCACAAATCCATTCGTAACTAAACAATAACAAGGAAATTGTCATGTCCGTGGACATCAAATCAATTGAATAACTGTGGACGACTTCTATTTATATTTTCTGAAGATCTCTGCTAATGGAATAATTAGATTGTAAGTGATAAGTTTTACATGGGAAATAATATAACCCATAAAAACAAAGTTTTTAATATAAATCTTTTATATGCATTGCCAATTTTTATATTCGTTAACACAGCACCGATTCTGTAAACAGCATGTGTTTGGTGTTGGCATCTAATTTTAAATATTAAATATATCTCTATCAGCAAAATGTGTGGCAAACTACTTATCAAAATTTATTTATTAAAAATGAAAGTGAACTTATGCTCTCCCATCCAAATATCGTTTATTTATTCTGATTAAAGTAATTTTATTATTTATTTATTAAAACACACACACAATTCGAAATTAATATAAAGGATTTAAAAAAAATTTTAAGTATTTAATGATTTCGAATTTTTTCTTCTCTTTCTTGGTGTTGAAATAGTGCGCTTTGTGGAGAATGACCCACGCATATTTAAAGTACAAAATATTCACAAAATGAATAATAATATCACACAAAAAAAAAGATGATTTATATCATCGATTTAGAAGAGCGACGAATTATTTCTGATTTGATGGAAGGAAAGTAGCGATCCCAGGAGTAATTTCAGGTTTAAAAGAAAGTGCTATTTCTGTATCAGTACATGACTTTAGATTTGATCATCCATTAAATCACAGATAATCCCAGAAATAGGCATTGATGGTTACTTTTTTTTCTTTTTTAAATGACTACCTCTGCATGTGAAATTTTGCGGAAATGTGATTGCAAAAAATAGTCAATAAAATTAGTAAACAACCAGTGAAGCAAAATCGCTATTTGCAAAAATAAACAATTATATATATATATATATATATATATATATATATATGTAAAAAAAAAGTCTTAAAATCTAGATGTAGGATTACCGTTAATTATTACTATGTTTTGTTGACTCTAAGACAAATGTACTGAATAAATGTTATTTTCTAAAACAAATTTTATTAATATTATTTTTAAATTGCTTTTATATATTTTTCCAAAACACATTTACGAAATCCAAAATTCATTTGTGTCACGAAAGACTCTTAACTTTCTCATTATATGAGATGATAGAAAGAAAGAATCTCATTTAATATTCTTAACGATATTTTGATAACATTGATAATTGAATATCAAACATATAAACTCAAAAATAGATTTTGGACTTAAAGCATTTTTCACATTTTAACTCTCAATCATAAGTGCTCATTGGTTCAATCATGATAAAGACAGGAATTGAACACTGGTTAATTGAAACGGAATTTTCTATCTATATACAATATGACTAATGGTACTAGTGGATGGTTATAAAAAATGATTTAAGTCATTACAAATGCTCGAATAGTAAACGCCGCTTAATTTTATTTCTTTAAGCAAAATATATTTTAGCCTTCCAAAACAAACATACGTGTCTGATTTTATTCATGTTTTCCTGCCAGTAAGTTTCGGAGCAAAAGTATTTTTTAAATGCTTACTTCATAAAATATATATTTTGTTAATCAAATTAATATTATAAATATATTTATAGTTTTGTTTTAAATTTAAAAATTAAAATTTTGTAATTCAATACCACTCCACTGTTGATTCTGAACAAATTAATCCTATATATATAGTAGAACCTCGATTAACCGACTTAATTCGGACCGAAGATAGGTCGGATAAGCGAAAATGCCGGATAATAAAGAGTTGTAAAAAATAATAAAAAGTAAATTATTTTTATTTATTGAATGCAGGGCTTTTAATTTTTTTATTTTTTTATGACATAATTGTTGGAAATGAGTTTTTGTTGTCGTAACCTTGATAATCGTTGTTTCGCGGTTCTATCCCGAAGTCTTTTTAAAAGCAATAGTTCAGTTTGATCTGCATATGATCATTGCTCTAACCATGTCAGTGCTTTTGAAAAACGGTCAAAAGCCTCACCATTACTTAAGCAAATTTAGTGTAAAGGAAATTATCCCGGTTTTAAAAAGGGCAAATGATTTATTACTCATTTGGGAGATTTTTGATGTCGACTAAAGGAATTTCGGTTAACAGAGAGTTCCGGATGAAAGAGGGACGGGTAATCGAGGTTCTACTATATATATATATATATATATATATTATATATATATATATATATATATATATATATATATATATATATATATATATATATATATATATATATATATATATATATATATATATATATATATATATATATATATATATATATATATATATATATATATATATATATATATATATATATATATATATATATATATATATATATATATATATATATATATATATATATATATATATATATATATATATATATATATATATATATATATATATATATATATAACAAATCAATGCTTTAGTTTTGATTCCACAGCAATCATTCTGATTTCAGTTGAATCATTTAAACTAAAAAATTCCAAGTCACTCTGTAAAACATTACCCTTCCGAAATAAATCAGTTCAACCTTGAGGTTGCGAAAAGAATATCTTTCCCCGAAGTAGACAAAATTACAGTATCTGACCAGTTCCGCTTCAAAAACCATTCGCAGACAGTTTCTCCTGTCGTCACTGTCGTGCAAATATTCATTTAAAAGGTACTTTACCTTTTTTTACTTTTTCGAATCATCATCTATTATTCTCTCAAGGCAATCACGTGGTTATTCACGTCACTACATATCCTAGCAACCAGAATTCACCAAAAGCGTTCCTTGTATCAAGTCAATATCCTCAGTAACAATCAGCAGGTTGCGGAGTGATTTCACTTCCGTTCGATGTTCAATGATACTTCTAGTGTCAGGTAAGACATGTTTTGATTAATTATTAATGATAATTTATGTGTGAATTACGAGAATAGAAAACAGAAAAGCGTTCTTTATCTCGGTGTAAGTTTCCTTCCAAGAAAACAGGTATACTTCTTATTAAATCGGAACATGTGGTAGTTAAACAATATAAATTGAAAGAATAAGAATGCTTTCGACTTTTAATTAAACTGTTAATTTCTAAAACTCAAAAATATGAAACATTACCGTTAAAATTTACAACAAGTGTTCTTTTAGCTTAATGCGTATCAATTTAAAATGGAAAGTTATTGAATTAAAATAGCTTTCTTATTTTTTACTTTGAGAATGGTTGAATAGTTGATGCTGTTACTTTTTGATATTTTCATTGTTACTTATAATTAATTTTTAGAATTCCAATTCCTAATGAACTCTTATATAAAATTAATTTAAATGAATTTATGTATACAGTCTATACGTGGGGTGTTGCAACATTTTATTATTGATTTGTTCTTTCACTATTTACGCAGTTTTAGTTTTGGATACTTCTTTTTCTAACTGACAAACTTCATATTTTTTGGTATTTAATTCTACATTGGACTAATAAAATTTTTCAAAAAATCAGATACAGTTCAATAAAATGCCTTATTAAAATGTTATTATATTAGATGATCTTGAAAAGACATTTGAAAACAATTATTGACTATTTCCAATTAACTAAATAATGGTTAGGTTGTGTATGCATTTATTTCATTATTATTATTATTTTCACTGTAGTATTTTTAATTGTTTTTTCTTTTTAATTTTATGAATCCAAGCTAACTTTAAATAAAAGCCATTTAACATTTTTTGATTGTTATGTTTTAAATATTTCTTAATAAGTATGAAGATTTTATTGTCAGTAGAATTCACGTTTTGATATTATTAATTAGTAAAATGCATGATAATAATGTTTGCATTGTAAAAACATGCGATCTAGTTGTAGATATCCAATTTACTTGATTTATTTTAAAACCAAAAATTAATTAATAGGCTATTACCGGAGAGTTAAATAAATCTTTCAGAGAGATTGTCAACTGTCCCCTGTCCAATAGAACTGTACCAACTGTACCCCAGACAGTCGACAGCAGTTACACCAATCGTCCGGGCATAAATCGGTACATGAAATGTGCGTTCGGTGTGTGGAGAGTAAAGTACGGTAAATATAATAGACTGAGGGGCGACTGCAATTTTTGAACATCATCAAACATCATTATGAATTTTTATAGAAATTAGAGAAAAGTTAGTAGATTACGAATCCACTGGTCTACAGTGGCAAAAATGACCGAAACTGGTCAAAAATCGACTTTTAATAAGTTGAACTAAATCCAATTGCCAAATGCGCCATAACTTGCCAAATAATGAGTTTTTTTTTTTTTTTTTATTATTTGGTAACCCTCACTCTTTAATTTTCAATTAAGAAGGTTGCACACGATTCAGATATCTGGCGACGGGCTACTTGCATCTATTAAAAGGGAGCCAAGTTGGCAAAAAATATTACGTCACTTATGACGTAACTGATGTCGCCAGTTTGGCTTACTTTTAAAAGATATAAGTTTTCCTAGCCAAAGATCAGAAATCGTTTGCGCTTCTTCTCATTGAAAATCAAAATGCAGTGGGTTGCCAGACGAATAAGTTTGTTCTCTTTTTGGCAAGTTATGACATATTTGGCAATCGGATTTTAGTTCAACTCATTCCAAGTCGATTATTGATCAGTTTCGGCCATTTTTGCCACGGCAGATCAGTGGATTCCTAATCTACTCACTTTTCTCCATTTTCTATAAAAAATTCAGAATGATGTTCGATGGAGTCCAAAAATTGCAGTCGCCTCTCGGACTATAAGGAAGGCCATAAGAATAGTCAACTATTTTATTAAACACTTTAGTACAATGACTAGATTTAAAACTTCCTCATGGGAAGCATTAAAGAATTAATAACACAGACAATTAAGTCAGTGGGATAACAAGCAAGTGAGTACTCTACAAGAGACAGGAGATATAAATAATAAATTCGACTAATATAAGTGGCAGTTAACATAGATGAATTTGCATAACAAGCATAAACGGCACTAGATAGGCAGTCTAATAATAATAATGATGATAATAATAATAATAATAAAATAATAATAATTATAATAAATATAATGATGATGATGATAATAATAATAATAATAATAATAATAATAATAATAATAATCCACTAATTATTATAATTTAAAAATTTAATAATAAACTTATTACTGTTGTTTTGCCTGCTATAAAAATTCATATGTTTGAAAGTAATACTTCAGCAGATACTATGCCCGAAAAAAGGATGCATTAAGTCTGCTAGATAGAGGTCGGCGAAATATCGATAGGACGATATTTTCATCGATATTTCTAAAAAAATATCGATAGTAAAAATATCGATAAAAGTCACCGCTATATCGATATTTTCAAACATTTTTAGTTTTTTGATGATCGTTTTGTAGTTCCATGTGTTTTTTCGATTTTATTTATTCCCTTTTCAAAAACTTCAAAACTAATGTTTGAACTTGGCTGAGAGACAGTAAAACGCACCAATATTCAATATTTTCCATACACTTAAAATCTATCGAAAATTATCTAAATTTGTCTTAAAATCATTGCACTAATTAAGCGAAAATATAACTTTTTTTTGTAATAGATCCATTTCAGTTGAAAAAGTAGTCACCTTACAAAAAGCAATCATGAAAAGTAGAAATTTGCCCCGAAAAACTTTGTTTCTGGCAAAACTGAAAATCAAATAAAAAAATCATGTATCGATATATCTATATTTTATCGATATTATTTTTCTATGCAACGGTATAGTATCAATATTTCCGTCCTCTACTACTAAAGCAGGGACATACAGTCAATCCCTTTTAAGTGATAGAGTTCAATATATAACAGAACAATTTACCTTTAACTTATTAACTTTAACGTATTAAGTTTTGGTAATTCAAAGGGTGCACATGAATTTCTTAGAGGGGTTTGTTTCTGAGTCAAGAAGTACATGAAAGAATAACAACTCTTACAGCCACACTCCTTTGAGTTTGTTTTCACGTTACGAAGTCCATGAAATGTAAAACAACTTTTACAGTAACAGTTCAGAAAGCACATTTTATAGTAACTCTCTTATTCTATATGAATTTTGTACATCCAATGAGCAGCAAAATTAAACGCGTTCTGCAAGTATGGTTAATATATCTTTTTTGTGCAACTAATTCTACGTCAACTTTAAATGCTTTTTTTTAATTGTTTTTAAAAAGTTGTATTATATGGTACTTTGTTGTATAAATATGAAAACGCTTTACGTGCCCTTAATCCCTTAAATTTGTCAAGTAAGCAATGTATTTCCTTCTTAGTAGGTCGTTTAGAAAAGTTACTGTATTAATTTACCTTGCCCTTGCATTTAAAGTGATTGGTGGACGGTATTTAATATCAAGATTTTGGATATTATTCCTTGTTTATATCAATGTAATGTCGTATAATTTATTATCTTATAGTTTTATTGTTTTCTAATGATTCATATTAAAAAATCTCCCTAAAATTAGGTTAAATTATTAATTTTTAGGAATTTTCTACTAGCATATTTAGTGCGGTACGAAATTTTTGGTAACTTTAAAAATGACATTTTTATTTTTACATGAACGAATATAAAACAAATTAGGCATCTTTATTTTATTTTTTTGTTTCTTTTGAGATCTCATTAATAATCAAACAATATGCATAAATTAGTATTTAAAAATTTTATTAAAATTTTAATTTAAATAAATTAATATCAATATTAACCTTTGAGGACACGAAGGACAAAATAATTCATCATAGTCTCTCTCACATTCTGTAGATTTTCTAAACTTCTCCTGAAGCAGCAATAAGTTTTTTCTGCACACTCTTAAATTCATCATCGGAAAGACATTTTGTAAATTGTACTCTATCACCAACAGTGCACAATTTCTCCGTTTCCCTTAATATCTGCAGCAATCCATCAAAATTGCACTTAGGTTTACCAGAACCTTTCAATGAAGTATCAGATTCAAATCCATAATTAAACGCCACCTTCTCTACGGTAACCAACACATGAGCCCAGAAGTTTTTTAGAAACTTCTTGAATACACCTGGAATCATATATTTCCGTGCTTCTTTCCACACCACTTTCTCAACAAAGTCTGCATACTTTTTGACCTCAAGCCGTTGCTTCAGCCTGTTTCGTGATTCAGACACTTTCTTGATACGTTTGTCAAGGACTGGGTCGTGCATTTCTATAAGTCTATTGCTGAGAGTCTCGCACAGTTCCATGAGGTAACCCGATGTGTTGGGTAAGTTATCGAACAACGGTCCTACACTGCCAAACACCGTCTCTTCAACAAATGAAGCCATAGAAAACATGTTATTGGCTAAGATGCATGTCCTTTTCTTTCCGATCTTAACTGAGTCACCGATTGAGTTTTTTGGCGAGCTCCTTTCTGCAAGTTCAGAAGCGTACATAGTGCAACATTCGTGGAGGCAATTTAAAAACAAGGCATCACACCTTGAAGATCCTGAAATGGACACAAGCTCCCATAAGTGGGAAATGCACTTTTGAATTATGTGGGGAACAACTATGAATGATGAGCTAACTTTACTCCTTCCACTAACTAACGACATCGAATGCATGTGCATTGCATCGTCAAAACACAACGTCATTTTTATTTGACGTATAGCAAGTCTCTTCTTCCATTCAAACCAGTTTTGCATGACTTCATTACCGAACCAATCACAGAAGTCAAGAAATTTTGATTCTGGACTGTTTATGGTTTTGTAAGCATAAAGTATGAAACGTTTAGATTCCTCGAATAATTTCAGACCCATTGATATTTTGCCTTCAGCATCTTCTTCAGAATCGTCCGAGGTAAGTTCTAGACTTTGAATGGACGTTTTCAATGTCTCATTCGCAAACTTATCAAGGTAATCGTATATAATACCTGTGTATGTCATCTCGGGAAAGACTTTTCCAATCACTTTGTCAGCTGCAACTTGAAATTCTTTGTGGTATTCCAATATCCAAATGATGTACTTTGCTTTGTCTTGTGAAACAGAAGCAATTTCTTTATCTGTCTTTTCAAACCAATTTTGGGCTTCTGTTTTTAAATGGGCAATGGGTTCACAACTGATACCTGAGACAACTTTTGAGAGCAGAATGATTCTCAAAACATGTTCAAAATCCTGTCTTGAATCCTTGCTACCACCCAAATCATGGGAATGCAAATTTTCAATGAAAGTCAGTGACTCTTTCTTTAAACTTGTAAACTGCTTTTCGAGCATGTCTTTCAGAGAAATCTCAATAGTATAGTCCTGTTTTGATAGTTTTCGAATACTCTTTACGCAATTGTACAATAATGTATACCTGAATTGGAAGCTAACTATCTTGTCCCTTGACGCCAAATGATTCACCACAGAAAACCAGCAAATCGCGTCCTCACTCATTGGTATACTTTCGATAACAGAATGAAGAAATAATAGAGTTGACATAAGGGAAGAAGATATTTTCTCCCAACCAGTAATAATTCCTTCGAAACTTTCACGTTTTAAATGCTCTAGTGAGCACAACTTGATCATCAGTAGATGTCTCTTCAAGGCTTGAAGACCTCCAAAATCCTCAGATCTCCTCAATTTTGCAGCGATGCGAAGACGTCCTTTTAAATTCCTATTATTTGGAGATCTTATTGGAACCCATTTATCAGTCCCTTCGCAATATATGTCTGCTGTCTTCAGTTCGCTTCTTCCTTTAAGCTTGCCATTGAATTCCTCTACATTTCCGGAGACATTTTCATGGCTGCCCCTGTTACTTTCAGTCTTAGAATTATTCGAAGAATTTTCCTCTTTTTTGGTCTCTTTTCTATGAACTTCAATGTGTAGGATGTTCCCATCAAGACTCTCGAAATGAAAGCTGTCGTTAACGTTCCATCTCGGATTGGATCCCCCATTCACTACCTTTGTAAACTTGACGTCTTTTTCATCACTCTTCATCCACAATTTGCAGAACAGACCACTCGAAAGATTTTTGAACTTCAGCCGTAATCCTTCTATGACTTTAAAGTCCAAAAAGAAATCTGGTCGTTCGATGGACGAAACTTTATGAAGGCATTCCAATTTTGTTTCCCTATCCAATGGAATAGTCTGGTCCAAGTACTGACGTAGTTCTTCTGGAGTGCAGCTCTTAGGACCCGCGGTTCCTTTGAAACTATAAATAGAATATTCGAAAATAATGTAAAGAAGTTTAGAGGTTTCATTGTCGACCTCTTTACCGAGAATTTCCTTTAGATGATACGATTCTAAACAGGGAAATTCCTTTTCTATCTCTGAAATCGTTACAGTTTCACCCATGTTTCTTTTGTGTTGCAGAATAGTTTTACCTTCTAGAGCCCAAAGGGTTCTGTTTTCGTTTCCGAAGCTATCTTGAGTGTTTGAGTTTTCAATGTGATAATTGTCACCAAATCTTAAAATAGTGCTTTCGTTATTTGATTCGTTAACAAGGACCATTGCTATTTTGGTCGAAAACGTTGCCGTTGCCTTTATAAAAATCGATTTGAAGAAATTTGAGTTGATTTCCCTGTTTGATAACTATTTTCATTATAAGTGAAGTGCACTGTAAATAAAACGTAGCTCGTAAGATACTTTGTACTTCATACAATGTTTGTGTTTCATCGCAATCTTTGATAGGAAGCCCTTGTTGACGTGAGCGGCACCTGGCGCATTTTTATTCACCTATTGATTAAAAAAAAACATGCATTACATTTATCCTTGCGTTTAAACATATATTTTATTATAAATTAGACATGTATATAGAACTTTTTGTATCATGAGGCGAACTTCAAAATGAAGATTTCTTTTTCTCTAAAATGACTTCTAAACAACAAATCATGATGAAAAGAACTAGTGTTCGTGTTGTTCCTATTAACTAAGAATTACAAGCATTGGGGATAATTGGCACTGATGTTCACGAAACGATTTAAAAATTAATTTTAAATTTTATAATTTTTCCTTGTTTAACAAATTAAAAAAAATTTTAAAAAATAACACTACTTTATACCATATTACGTAATTATTAATTAAAGTTACCATGAAAATTAAAGTAAATATAATCTAGAAAAATCAATTTACAATGAAATAGGCTGCTATAAAGTACATGAAAACATCGAAAAATTTAGCATGGTTTCAATAAAATCCAACATATATTAACAGTAAAAAACTCCGCAGTTTGATTATAAAAATTTGCAACCCTATTTATTGTACTATTATTATTTTAAAATAATTTTTCTTCAAACAGTCAATTTTTTGTTTAAAAAAAACCGCATTGTTTACGCTTTAAACATTTTATTATTAGACTAAAAACTAAATGTTTTATCATTTTGAAATGCAATTCAATTTAAAGGGCCCTCAATATTACATGAGCTACAAATATTTTAGATATTACAATTATTGAAACTTGGAAAAACCTCTCACTTCACATTTTACATAAAGATATTTTTGCTTTCCATCTTAATGCTATAATTTACTTTTTTTATTTGCTATTATATTAATGGGGAAATAAATCAACCCGCATACTAAAAATATTATCAAAATTTCGAGTAATTTTCTGATAAGGCAATACAGATTAATTTACGGAAATTCTACGATTCTAACGTTAATAACTTATAGCATTTTGATAATAATTTAAATATAAATGCTTGTAGACAAAACACAAAATATTGTTGCGTGTGTGGGTTCGAAAGATTTGAAGCGAAAGCAGATCAAAACTTGCAGAAAATTATTCCAATATAACTCTTCACAGATTCTCCTACAGCTCCTTAACTTCTCGTTCTAGTAGAAACAATACAGCTCTTTTCACAACAATAGAGCACAAAACAGCAGTTAAAAACTTGACAACACAACTGCTAAATCGCCGCAAAAGACAATGCAATACAGTTCGCCTTAGAACTACTCGGAATGTTCACTGAGACTCAGTAATTCCAGTCAACTAACCAGTCAACTAATTCAGTGACTCAAAATCACTCAACTAACTCCATCACCCGCTCTCTTGAGCTTTTATAGGGGAGGCGAACATACGTGAAATTTCTAGAGGTAGATATTTGAAGAACTAGTCGAAAAGTCCTATACATGTACATGGGGACCGAAAATGTCACCAAATGGTCGCCAAGTTTGGCGACATTTGTCGATTTCTCGCCAAATTTGGTGACAAAAATTAGTCCCCAAAACCGTCGCCAACTTGGCGAGATTGCCATTACCATTATGTTAAATGCCCTGCTCCTTGTAACACTTGCTTCCCAGCGTTACCTCTGTAAAACCCGTTATCAAGCATCAAGACACACATTGCGGGGAAGCAAACTAACGACGAACTATTGCACTGCCTTATGCGAAATGTACATAAATTTTACTATTTACAAAATTAACACTACGAAATATTTACAAATATACAAAAATTCGTAACAATATAATCGTATTTTTTAGGTGATTTGAATCGGGAGAAACATTTGCACAACACAACTAAATAATGGAATATACTCCATCTTTGTCAAGAGCTTCAGTAAAATCCGTATCTTCCAACTATACAGTAGAAGAACTTCAAGGTAAGTAAAGCTTATCTACATTGTGCTCTAGAAAAATAAAAAAAAATTGTATGGGCTCAATTTTCCAGCAGGTGGCGCTAGTAGTGATTCGCTCTCAAATCACACAACACTTTCTAGTACTATTTCTACGGAACTTCGATAGCCGCGGATTTTTATTTAATATTTAATTTTTAATCTAATTTTATTTTAAATGTTAATGGATTATTTCAGTATTGGTAAATCTATAGTTTACGAGGCAAAATGACGTGATTTCGACAATTTAGCAACAAGAGCAAATTGCGTGATTTCCAAGTCAAGAAAGATGGCGGCTGATTCGAATGACCGTAAAGCTAAACGACCACTGAAAACATAACATGTGTTCAAATAATTAATAAATTACGACATAATATGCAATGAATTTTTTTAAAATAGGGATAATAATATAACCCATAAAAACGGAGTTTTTCAAAAATCCTTTTATGAATGGTAAATTTTTATATTCATTAACACAGCATCGTTATCAAAAACATTTCTATCAGCAAAATGTGCTGCAAACTATGTTTAAAAATTTATTTATTAAAAATGAACGTTCATTTATTTACTCTGATTGAAGTAATTTTATTATTTATTTATTGAAAAAAAAAAAAAAAAAATGGCAACAGGAAAGAGTTTCAACAATGGTCGGTTCAAAGATAATTTAATCGGATTGAATGACGGCAAGTTGGTTTATTAGTATTCCATAAAGGCGTCCTTTTAGTAACAGTGGAAACCCCCAAAATTTGATAGAATGCATTGCCGTTGCATCGAACCTATCTGCCAAGTTTCAGCTCAATTGGATGACAGTAATGGGGTTAATTAAGCTGCAGATTTTCCCACCATCGACAAACATATAAAAGAGAAGTTAATATAAAGGATTTAAAAAGTGTGCTTGCATTGTGCAATAATTTTAAAAGAATATTGCTACATTAGAAATTACATCGCCCACCACTGATATTAAGTGCATTCATTATGTACTGTTGAAATACTTAGCATACATATAGTTTAGAGAAATTTAAAGAAATATACACCTGTAAAAGTTAATGATGTATGAAGAGAAAAATCTCTATCACTTTTTATAAACAAATATTTTCCTAAGTTGACGAATTTGGTGAAAAACTTGGCGAGGAACTTTTCGCCGAAAATCCGAGTTCTATTCCGATATCTTTGGAGTAAAGATGAGAAATTCCTATACGCAAATTTTAAAGCATTTCAGGTCAAATCCAGATTAAATGTTTTTGATTCAAATAATACTACTGAAACTTTCAAATTGATATAAGACACGATACATGCCTCCAATCTATAGTTTATGATTGAAGATTTAAAAACTAACTATATTTACTTCCGTTCGTATTTTTCGGTGCTTCCTGTGGTAACATTTGTTTGAATTTTTAGTATGAGAACTCATCTTAATGAGACCTTTTATTTGATATATTGCATGTGCTTGAAGCATTTGCAGTTTTTTCCTCGACATTTTAATCTTGAACAAGTGAACGGATGGAAGGGTTCTTTGCATAAGATTCCTGATACTCTAAGTATATGATAATGCTTGTCTTAATTAAAATTAAATGTCTTGTTTGAAAATGACATTTTTTTATAACTATAGCGTACGTCAAAAGGAATTCAAAAATTTGTGATAAAAAGTAAATTTAAATGTTTTCAGTTTGAAATCATGTAAATAATTCGAATAAGATTGTGTTTAATAGTGTTAAAATGAGGCTGACTGTTAGTGTACCAATGTAGTGCATTTTCCACGAAAATACGTAATCTTGGAAGAATATTATTGCAGGAAAAATTAAATTCGGCTTTAACAGTGTTTATTCTATTTCAAAGAAGTGAATTTTCCTTGTGAATGTGATCTGAATTACGATGTATTTCCTAGTTACTTCTAAAGAACGTTCCCAAATTAACACAAGATTGAAATTAAATAAAAAACACAGTTATTTTTTTTTTTTTTTTTTTTTTTTTTTATAGAATTGTAAAGTACACAGGATAGGATTATGTATGGAATAACACATAGGGCAAATAGCTTCCACGGCTTTTCTGGCACATACGTACTCTGCTTTTGTCGAAATTTTCCATCGCCATTTTTCATAAATGTGGCTGAATTTCGTTGATGCGGAGTTGAATTTCCTCCTTCAATACACGCGTGATTGCGGGCTTGTTGGCATAGACCTTTGACTTCAAATAATCCCATAAAAAGAAATCCAATGGTGTTAAATCACACGATCTAGGGGGCCAATTCTTATCACCGAAACAAGAGAGCCACGAAATGTCTCATGCAGTAATTTAATTGCTTCACGGGCTGTATGGCATGTGGCTCGGTCTTGTTGGAACCACATGTCGTCCGCATCAATATCATCCAATTTAGGCAGAAAGAATTGTGTTATCCTTTCGCGTTATCGAGCACCAGTAACATTCACTGCTTGTCCAGCTTCATTTTTGAAAAAGTAGGCTCAATGATGCCTCCCGCCCAAAATCCGCACCAAAAAGTGACACGTTGAGGATGCATGTGTTTTTCGACAATCACAAGTGGGTTCTCTGAACCCCAAATGCGGTAATTTTAAAGACAAGATTTGTACAAATTTTCGAACTGTGGCCGCCGAACTGTTTCCTTATTTTTTAAACATGGTTCAACAGTGAAAACACGTAATTCTATTGTGTAAAGCTCCATTTTTACTAACTCTAAACTTTCAGCTGTCAAATGCTTCTTTTTTTTTAAATAGGGTTGCCAACACTTTACTACACGAACAGTGGCAAATTCATATCTTGCGTTAATTTTGAGACACCTTTTGTTATACTTTTTCTGAAAATATCATTCACGAATACTAACGAAAAATGTATCAACTTCTTATGGTATTAATCCTGATTATGCACAGTTTTCTTCTCCAATTTAATTTTTTATTCAAATACCATTTTCAGAAAAAATCGGGGAGCTTCGGAAACAGCATACGCAGAACGTGGGAGAGTTCCTGAAAGTGCAGACGATGCAGAGGGAGAGAATGATCCAGGGACTGGAAGAAAAACTGGCTGCCCGCAGGGACAAGAGGGAAAAGAAAGTCGAACAGATTCCTCCAGTCTCGATATAGTCTACAGAAACAAAATTTAACAATACTCTCTGACTGTTGTAAAGGGGCTGATTTACACGCTGCCAGTATCTGGAATGCCTGCCAGTAATGTGTTTGGAAGATCACTGTTATATTTTTCAATCAGAATGCAAGCGTTAGCACAGTAACAACTACATGAATAATCCAGCCATCGAGCGAGCGTTGAGCCGCCTGTCTGCGGTCACGGGGGAACGCAGGTGATTGGATGATGCAAGTTGACGCGCCAGTAAATAGAAAATGTCTGATCCATTGGAGTCGCCAGCCAGGGACTATCACTTGGCACACTGATTTCTGATGGCACTGGAATGATGCGCTTACACGGTTCCAGCGCTGGTGTCACATATGATTGGCGGTCTCAGCTGGTACGCCGACAGGGTGTAAATCAGCCTTTAAATTGGCGATTGAGTTACGAGGCTTTGAACGAGTCCATTCTTTTCATTCGGTGACACACAGGGATGGAGTGGAGGGGTAACAGTTTCATTAAATGGTCGAATTTCAGTGATTTTCTGTCGGTATTTACTGATTATGCTAAAGCGTTTTACATCGTACCACTGATAACCACTGATTGCAGAAAAAGAAGGTTTCTGTTACCATATTCAAAACGAGCGGAGCAAAAGCCCACTAGCTTCAATTCCAAAGCATTGGCGACAAATTACCATCGCCAAGTATGGTTATATTGGCGTAGTTTCTGCAATGGACTCGTTCACTGTCCTCTGCCTTCCTATCGGAGCAAAAGCAGTAGCTTACATTCCTTGAGCGCTTCCTAAAGATGTACATAGGATTTACTTGTCTTTCATTTTCTGAGAAAGAAATCACAGATAGGTTCGAACACTGTTATATGGAGAGTATCTTACTCTTCGCATACAGATTAAATCTGTAAATAGAAGAAAAATTCTACTGTTGGAAGTTTTTGATAAGAAAATGTTTCTGCTCCAAAAAGTACTTTTTTCATCCTTTATATAAAATCTAAAATCTTGCGGCTTAAGTGTATGGGAAAAAAAGGTTTAGAAGTGAATTTTTCATTAGCATTAACGTAGTAGAATGTGAAAGATACAGTGCTGTTTTTAAATACTCCAGAATCGGAAAGATTATATACGAAGGGAATCCTAATATTTAGTGCAATCATTATAGAATAAATCATTTCCAATTGTGGTAACCACAAACGAAAAAGATTATTTGTATTCGTTTTTAATTTTAGCTTGATTTACATTTAGTGAAAATTCGAAGATTATTTTCGAAAATTCCATGCAGGTATTCAACAAATGAAACACATTTTTTAAGTTAATCGATTCCGACATGATTGGAATATTTAGATATCGTAATTTTGAACCTAATTTTAAGTTTGCTTCGCAAATTAATCTTATTTTAATGAATTTTAATATCTAATACTTTTAATACATTTAGTTTGAATATTTATTACAACCAAGTTCAAAAAGCTTAGCTTCTACATCAATACACATGTACGTCAAACAAATCTTCAAATTTAAGTTCAAGACAAAAATTACTACCTTTCCTGGGTTAAAATGCGTTATACGCCATCCCCCCCCCCCCCGTGGCGACTTTGCAAAATGCCGCCAAGTTGAATTGACACTACTACTGAATTGGACTACAGGTTTGCCGAAATGGATGCCAAATTGTAATGGAACTATATAACAAAATCATTAAAAAAAAGTGGGGGCGTATAACGCATTCTAACTCATATTGAAACTGAAATTAATATACATAAAATAAATTATTTACTTCCTGATATCCAGTAATTTCACAAGTCTGAATTGTTGATTTTGTTTTGAGAATGTGATAATCTAAATCCCTAAAGACACCCAGCAAAAATGTAAATTATTTACAAATATTTGCATTTATATCCACTTGTAAAAATTCTAATAAACTCAAAAGCGCTTAAACAAACATTTATGCAGGTTGCCAAGATACAAACTACAAATTTAAATACAATTTAATGGTAAGGTTTTGTTTATAGTTACAATATTTTTTGTGTGCAATATATCCACGTGAATTGAAGCAAATTAAATCATTCACTTAATGGAAAGTTGTAATCATCAGTATATACCGGGAAAATGGTGTTCTACAGAATAACTGGAAAAAGTTAAATTATAAAAAAATGTACTCATAACCTAATTATTTTATAAAATAATTAGTTAATCCAAAATTTACTTAAGGTGGACTAAAACATAATTATAGTATTATACATATATAATAAAAAAAGTGTATCTTCAGAGGGTCCGCAATTTTGCGACATTTTGGCAATACTAAATAACAAAAAAGTAGCTGAATTGACGATAAAAATCCTTCTGCTAAATTTATTTAATAATTTTAAACTACACAAACGAAATCCTAAAACATTAAAAAAGCTAACCAATGACAAAATGACTAAATCTCGTAAAATAGATGTTTCGATTTTCTACATAGCTAAAGATATAAGAATACAGGAACTAACTTTGAAAAAAAAAAAAAAAATTGCGTCTAATCATAGAAATCGATTATGTCGTATCTAAGTAACGGAACTGTTATAAGAACGAAAATATAATTCCAAAGATCTTTCCTCCTTCTGATTCTAATAGAAACAACTAGATATATTTTCTTTAAGCCAAGATTACGAAAATTACTTTAAGAAATTGTCACGAAAGCCTGGTAATGGATTTCCGTAGTTATGTCACAATCTCAGAGTAATATCGAAACTATATAGTAGTTGGTTGGATGAGTTTTTTTGGGCAAGGGTAACCCTGTAGGTTACCGTATCGTAACTATGACGAAGTTATTGAAGGTACCATTAATGATACAGCTCCACAAATGGACATCGAATTACAATGGACAATTCCAGCATTTTTTAAAAACGAGTGAAATTAGTTTATATATATTTTATAAAGAATTTCTCTCTGATTCCAAATATTTAAACAAAAGTTCTTTACAAAATTAGTTATTTAAATATTAAGGGGGGGGGGGGGAAGCCTCAAAACTAAGCCAAGACCAGTCCGATCAAAACACACAGCAAAATATGTGACGTCAAGGGTTCCTACGGTTATCGTGAGGTTTCTGCCAAATAGTTGGCGTTCGTAGACCATTGCCATATTCCGTACAGGTTGACGTGATTTGCGAGAAACTTGTAAATCTGGTTTCCGCTGCTGCATTTCAATCCAAGATGTTTGGGAAGCCTTGACGTCATATATTCAATGCCAGTGGAATGAATCGTTTTCTCGCCAACGTCTAACAAAGTAACTTTGATCGCAAATTAAAAAAAAAAAAGAAAAAGCGCATTGAGCAGAAATTTTTGTGTTTATTGCCTTTTCGAAACATTTAGAATTGAATAAAAAATAAATTTTAAATGCGGGAACTGTCCATCGTAGAAGAACATTAGCATTTTAAGAATATAAAATAGTAGCATTGCAGTCTGTATATCTCTAGATGTTTTACTATCTAGGATGACTTTAAAAAAGGAATGTTTGCCTATTTTTTGAAGGAAAGGTGCCATTGCTGAAAAAGCAATATTCCACTCAATGAGATGGAGATGCTAATAGCTTTAAAGCAACGTTTTCAAATGCAATATATTTCAGAAAGGATTAAAACAATATTGCAGGCTTATACCAATATTATAATTACTTTTAATATCAGTTGGAGCAGCTTACCCAATCTTGGTTCTTCTGCCATTAAAATCCATGTATCCAACCTTTTAATATCAGGGAGAAGAGGGGTGGGAGGAATGGGTTAATTTTCATTAAACAAAAATGGTACTTGCGTACTATTGCAACCATATTGACGACATTGAAAAAAAAAATAGCATACTCCGTCTGCTTGTATAAAAAGAGATGTATGCTTATGTTCAGTTCAGGGATGAGAGTGATCAGAGAGCAAAAAGGAGGAAATCCATAAATTCGTTAAAAAAGCTCGCGGAAGGAATACACAAAAATTCAACAAAAAAAGTATGCAGGAAGGATGATTCAATAATTTTAAGGACACAATGAAATTTCTCATACTATATAATAATTACATTAGGAGTTAAT
Organism: Linyphia triangularis; assembly: GCA_963978545.1. Taxonomy (NCBI): domain Eukaryota; kingdom Metazoa; phylum Arthropoda; class Arachnida; order Araneae; family Linyphiidae; genus Linyphia; species Linyphia triangularis. Next base: position 9,235,120 of record OZ021722.1, on the reverse strand, counting down.
GAAGTAATCTGTGAGGAAAGGGGAGCTAAGAGGGAAAATCTTTTGTTTAGACATGAGGAAAAGTATATTTTTTGCAGGAAAAACTGGTTTAGACCAGAAAAATGCGGATCTTCGAAACAGTTACAAAGAGAAGGAAAATGTTGCATAAAAAACCAAAAAGGTGGAAATCCTCCAAAAGGAGGAAAACTGTCATCCCTGTCAGTTGTATTGATGTATCGTTGTTTTATAAAACTCAAATAAAAAAAAAATAAAAAAATTATAATGGGTTGGACTTAAGGCACAGGGTAAACTGTGCATCAGCTGTAAGCCGATTTTTTTTTTTTTTAAATATTATCAATAGAGTACTCAAAAGAAGTAACTTAATTTTTAAAAAAAATTTTCATGGATAGAAATAAACAACAAATGTATCAATTCATAAAAAACAAGCTTTTAAATAGGAGAGAGATGTTAGATTTTTTTTTAATTGATTTATAATAGCATCAGATGAAGAAAAAGAAAGTAGGTAAAAAAATAAATAAACATTTAATTTAGTAAGTTGAAAGCAACAAGTACGATTGCTACACTTTATGCAAGTGCTGCAACTACACAAGCTGTTTGGAACTAAACAGTTGTAAGGTGCCCATCGAAAAATGACGAATACAATATACACAAAATATATATTGAAAATTCAATTTTTCTTTGTATATTGCTCAAATAAACATTATTTCTGATATCTATATGTGAAATAGTAAAGAAATATTTTTGTTACTTGCGATTCCTCAGAATCTTACAAAAAACAAATTTATTTTTTTCAAGACAACTCTTTAGGGGGGGGGGGGGGGCACACACTCCTGCAAGGGGTGAGCTTACCACGTAAATGAGCAGGCAAGAGAAGTAATGCAAGTTTTTTCTAAAGTATAGCAATCTTACAATAATTAGGTGCAATTAGAAGATGGAAATAAAGACTGCAATTTTTTTTCTCAATATATTTTGAGTAACTAGTAGGAAGAAAAGCATCATTATACTTTTTGAAATTTTAAATTACTTACTATTAAATTCTCCAAATTTAAAAATTATATTTAATTAAAACTATGAGCTACTGGAGTATATTTAAAGCTAAGCTTTCAGAGAACAAGCTGTTGTTTCATCTATGTGAAGGAAGATTTTTACGATAAGTTTAAAATAAAGGTGAGCTAAAATTATATATTCATAATATTAAATTACTCAATCTAGTACAGCACAATGAGGAGGGTATTTTGTTAATGAGTGATTTTAATGTTTCTCTGTATAATTAAAAAAGATAACAAGCAAATTCTACAAATTAAGTATGGTTCAATCAAAATAATTGCTTGAAACATTTCCTATAATAGATTATCGATTATATCTTGGTTAAATGTTTATCTGTACAAGAATATCTTATACTCTTGTACTAGATATATTTTAGTTTAATATAACTAAAAATGTATGAATTCCCCACCTTGGAAAAGCAATTCATTACAAAATATATGAATTCACCACACTTTATAACATCTATTCATTATTCAGAGAAAAATCAATTTGAATTTCTTAGTTTTCTGATAAATAAAGTCACTATATTTCTCAATGATTGATTATTAAATAAAAACATGCATAACAAAGAATGATTGCGCAAATACAATTGATGAAAAAATATAAAGTGACAGTGAAGAAAAGATATGTAATAAATTAGAAGATAAAACTCAAGAAAAGATAAATTTGAGATTCCACTGAGATTGGGACAATTTAAATTAAATTAAATTTTATTTATAAATTTCTATACAACTGCTTTAAAACTACAATATGTATAATCCACACAAGTTTATTATATTTGTATATGTTGGTATTATAGCAATAATAAACAATATGTTTATAGTAAGTGAATAATTCAAAAGCACTATTAAGCTTGCAAAAAGTTGATCTTATTCAAATAGTATTAGAAAATAAAGTAACTGTTGGATTCTAAAACGAGCTACCTATGAATACTATCTATAAATTAAATTCAAGTTATGTCTTTTGTGATTGATACTTCAATTGAAACATTTCTTACGAGTTAAATCACATGTCATAAACATAAGTTCTTTTGTAACTGAGCAAATATTGTTTTCCTTGCTTCGTACAACTAAGACACAGAATTGATTTTCCAAACAGTTAAATTAAATAATTACCTAAACTATTTGCTTCAGCACGTAATTTGAAATTCACATAAAATGAATTAATAAATACAAATAGCATAGTGAAAGCATCAAAGATGCAATACAATAAAGAAGTCTCTCTAGGTGGAAAATCAACTTTAAAGCATGTACAAATAATTAAGTTTTGAACAAATCCCAAAATTAAGACACATAAGAAATGTTTCTATAAAAGTATCAATCTCAAAAGACATTAACCAATGTTTATCCCTTTGCACTCCAGTGGCGCCTCTCAAAAGCCACACGATTGGATGCCAAACCACGAGAGGACCATTGGGTGTGATGCGGAAATTCGATGCAAGGCCAACGACTGTGTTTAGTTTCTATGAAGCAAATCCATAAACACCAGCCGAACCTAAAATGTCTCGAGTTGCTAATTCCTCCGCGCGAAAAAGGCCTGGAGTGCAAAGGGTTAAAAATGTAGTTTTTAAGTTGTCATATACTAATAAATGATAGTCATGAATTATTTCAAACTCATTTTAGTCATACAAGAGTAAACATCCGTGCTCTGGAGAACAAACTTTCTAAATCCTCATTAAAGCATCGGCAACTGTGACAGATAAAACACAAGGTTCTGAAGGACCAATGTTCAAAACGTTGATTTTTAAGTTAAGCACTTTAAACTAATGGGTAAAGACAGGAAAATATGTTTTTGCAGGAATAACATTAAAAGTGTCAATCTCTAAGTTATGCACTTAAAAAACAAGAGAGAAATAGCAGTAAAAGCAGTGTTCTGAAGGACCAATGTCCAAAATGTTAATTTCTAAGGTATGAGCAGATTCATGAAAGAGAATAAGTCAATGACCCTGCACTGAACTTATTGAACACAAAATCCAATGTAACAAAGCTGTTGCATAAAAAATGTACACAGAAATGTTGCATTAAAATTATGGAAACATGTTAGATTTTGTTGCTGCGTGCACAAGGTTTTATTTTCTTAGTTCTCTATCTAATTTAAAAAAATTAATTCAAATGCTGGTTAATGATAAAATTTTTAATCTAATCAAAGCTCTTTATTTACACCAGGAAAACAAAGTGCCAGTAACTTGTTGCAATGTTCAATGGATTCCTCAAACTCTTCTTTAGAATCATACAACTTGAGTTTAGCCAGTAGAACCTCTTTTAAATTGCATTCCTCGCTGGAACTTTGGACTCTTGATTGGACGTGCTGACTTACTTGGTTTAGTAGAGCACTCAGCAAATGTTCCGAGCTTGAGTCTTGTGATTCGCTCAGCATCTTTATAAGGATAGGAACCAGGTCTTCAGAATAAAATGCCTCTGAAATTGTATTATAATTTGTATTGAACATGTATAAAAATTAAATAAAAATAATAGCATACATAGAAAAAAAATCAGTACTCTTCCATTAGATAGGTACCAGTTCGCCGCAAATCTAAATGTTTCTACATCAAATGTATCATCAAAAACCTAAATGTTTACGGTTTGTTATAAGAGTTATAAATGATTTGATAGTTGTTAGCTTGGATGAGTCATCACTACAATTTGACTGAATTTATTTGGTACCAGTCTAATGGAAGAACATTACAAATTTAACTTTTTTTTTCCTAAGTACGCAATTTTATTGAGGAAGTTAACACAAAAACTGTGCTGAAATAGAACTAATATGAGTAAAATAATGTAATTTGACTTCACCTTTGTTAAATATTAAATTCTGAAGTTCTTAAAATATTTATCTGAATTATGAAACTTAAATATAATAAAAGACTTACCTACTAATATAAGATACAATTTAATATCTGTATAACGTAATATCAGTAATGCGTACTTATAACATGAAATCTTTCGAACCAATTTGGACCATGATTTTTTTTTTCTCCCAATATGGGTATAATGACTACAACAGGTTTTTAAACACTATTTCAATCTTCCCCACCAGAGAGGTAAAACGTTTGTCTGATATTAATTAATTTTTTTTATTTTCTAAAAAGTTTTATTTTTCAATCACAAACAGAATTTTTTAAAAGTATATTGTAATCTCTCAACATGAACTATATGGTGTTAAGTATAAGAATTTAATGCACTTTTTGAATAAATCAATAAGAGAGTTTACGTATGATAAAAGAATCAAGGATCCCATTAATTATAAAGGATTTTCAGCCTATAAATGATGCCAGTTTTACAGTAAATGGTGTACTATTGTGAAACTATATTTTTAAAGTAATGTCAGCATTAATGCAATGTAACAAATATGATTGGTTACAACTCAAAATCTTTAATCAAGTAAAATAGTTAGTTTGTTAAAACTGATGTAGGCTCCAGATGGTGATGGTGCTGTGCACTAAGAAAATCTAAGGATTGGTATTAATGGTATGAATTTGAGGTACTAAGATTTCTTCTGCAAGATAACCATGACTTTGAAGTTGCAATTTAATATCAATTCAAAAACAATAGGCATGACCAAAAATATATTTAATTTTTAATTAGCAAATGTATTTTTTACCGTTTTATACTTAACAAAAAAAAAAAATTAAACAAAATTTGCCTGTAAAGCACAGGTAATCATATAGTTGCTGAATGAAATGAAATCACCCTTTAATTATTTAAATTTCCTTCAAGATTTTTTGGATTCATTGTCTTTAGAAATAAAACATTAGAGTTATGTATACAGTAAAAACAGTACCACACAAAATTTAATTTCACAAACACTTATACTACAGTCAGATACTAAAGAGTGTGGTGTTAATCACTGTACATTTGATTCTATCTGAGTAGGAAATGGCAGACTATGCAACAACTTGTCCAAAAGAGAAAAACAATGCTCTCTGCAAGTTACAGTGTGTTATTGTAATATGTATCGATCATCCCATAATTCTTGATAATTGTAACTTTTTGAAATATAATAAAGCTCTTTGAAATATAATGAAGAAAAGTATTATTTATTCGTGTAAATGTGCTAAACACATAGTAATCTTTTGCTTACTTAAAAATCTCATATTTAATAGATTGAAATGGCATTACAATAACAGGGTGGCCACAAAGTTCAGAAAAAAGTTCCCTGATTTACGTTAGAATTCTAAAAATATTCCCTGATTTTACGGCTAACTTTTTTTCAAATTTCCCCAACTTTTCCAGATATGTAGAAAACCTGCTCAAATAGAAAATGCATGCTAAAGGATAATATGCCAATTTTTTTTAAAAAGTTTTGGCGGCAATGAAAACTTTAAATTATTCCGCAACCTTAAACTTCTAATGTTTACCACCACAATTCATTGGGTAAATAACACCAAAATAAAGATGAGTGAGGAAACATATCTTAAAAAAAAAAAAAAATATTCCCTAATATTTGTGAAATTTTAAAAAATTCCCTGACATTTCCCTGATTTCCAGATTCTGTGGTCACTCTGAATAACTATATTCCTTGGTCAAATGTCCAAAATATTTTAAGTTGGATCCATGAATAAGTACAAAAACAATCAATGTTAAATAATATGTGTTTCACTCAAAATAATTTTTTATAACTGGAGCAACTATTTTTAACTGGATAACTAATTTTTATAACTAAATAAAAAAAAAAATACTCTTTGGACATTGTATCAAAGAGTATTTTTTTTCTTTAAATACAAACTATTTTGTACGTAAATAGTAACGGAAAATACAAATTATTTTGCACAGAACATGCAAAACACATTTAAATACAGTGCTTATTTATAAAGTTTTAAAATACTATAATTAAACCAGTGCCACTAAGATTATTAAAATAATTTGAGAAAATTTGACATTGAAAAATGAGAATTGTATCTTAAAATGTTCCACTAGAAATGACACACACCATGAAAATGAAATGTAAATAAGTAATACTTCAAATTAAAAAGGGAATAGTACCTAAGTAAGTACAATGTGCAAGAAATGATCCAACATGACAACAAATCAGCATTAGCTTAATATACAAGGCACAAAATGTTTCTATTATTTTAATCATATTATTACTTTCTAAACTTCTTAGAAAGAATTATAATTAGAAAATTTTACTATGGAGAGTCAAAAATATTGTTGAATGTCACTAAGTTTATTAACATAATTGATCTTTTTTACGTTTTCAACTTTTTTAAATACAGTAAATAATTTAGAATAAAATAGTCTTATAGTGGTCTATATTTCTAATAGCTAGTATCTACTAGAAAATTTATTATTTATGCAACACAGAAATGAATATTTACCTCTAAAACTATGATAATTACACAAGTGGGCTAAGAAAAAAGCAGATTTTGCTCTCAACTTTTGATCAGGTTGCTGCATTATCTTTAGCAACACAGGAATTGCATTAGCATCTTTCAAGCGGTTTATTGATTCCTCATTGTGGCGACATAAACCTATAAAAATTAAAAACATTATAGAAAAAAGTTTTTTTTTTTAATTTTACTTATTTAGTATTAATTTATGTATTTATTATTATATGTATCTATTAACAAATGAAAATAATAAAATGTTAACACTTTCAGGACCAATAATACTAAATGACATAATCAATATTTATGTTATGTTTTCCCTCTAAACAAACATTAAACAATTTCGTGGAATTAATTTTTACTGCTAAGGGCACATAATACATACATGCATGTTTGTATGTATTGTGTGTACTTAGCAATAAAAGATATTGCACACACACAGACGTATAGGTAAAGTATTCTTTAACAAATTTATAAGTCATTAATGTTTAAATTTTTTTAAGACTGCACATATTAAAAGGAGTTTTTAGTAAGGATCCCCTATACTCGCTATGTTACAATCTTCTATCCCAGTGCATTTAGAAACTACTTTGCAGAAAACCTTGACATTTGAAGAGTAGGTATGAAAATGATCACTCAATAAAATGACATAAATTGATTTCCTTAATGTCTATCTATTAAAACTAAAATAGAATATTTACAAAATCATAAGTGAGAATGAAGAAGAGAAATGAAGTAAGGATTTCAAGCATAAAATAAAATACATTAGAAGCTATTTACCAAGTTTTTAATTTATGTCATTTTATTAAGTGATCATTTTTTTACCTACTCGCCCAATTTCAGCGTTTTATAGAAAGTAGTTTCTAAATGCACTGGGCTAGAAGATTGAAACATAGCAAGTATAAGGAATGATCCTTACCAGGACTTCCTTTTAATAGGCTAAAAGTGAATAGGAAACAGCTTACTCAGCTTATCACACTATGCTATACTCACTAGGTCAGAGATTCCCAAGCTTACAAAGGTCAAAATCTACCTTTTCAGAAAGTTGATAAACCGTGATTCATTTCTTTTACATCACTTCCCTATCATTAAACAAGTATTTTCAAAAACTTGCAATATTACTTTTGATTAATGATAAAAAAAAACTTAATTGAAATTGTAATTAAAAATTACAAAATACCATATATAAATTACATATAAATATATATAAATTATATATATTATAATAATATATTATAATAATATTATAATAATATATAAATTACTAAATATAATTTAATTAGTAAAAATTACTAAATGTATCTTAAGATCTTAAAAGTAATTTATTGCTATTATCTGGTAAGCGAACATTAATCGTTGACATTTTTCACAGGAAGTTAGTGGATTTCAACAGAATGGATGGTAAAATTTGGTGAAGGAAAGGTTTTGGATATGGTAAAACATTGGAAGAGTTAGGGATCACACACTCAAATCATCTCAATAAATTAAAAGACATGTTACTTTTCACCTATATTGCAGGGGACGAATAAAAAATTCAGAATTTTAAGCTATAGCTGACGACAACAGATTTAATTTATATTCTTCTACAATTTATGTACAGTCAAAGAAAGTAACTTTACTCATTGCATGTTTATTTTACTTCAGCTGCTGAAAAAAGGCGAAAATTTGGAAAAGACAAGATATCATTCAAACTTTTTTTTTTTAATTTAAGCCTTTAAAATTATAATGTTTACATATTTGGAAGTATTTCTAATTAAAAACTATATTTTATTAAAAAAAAAAAGTTCACATAGATCTCTAAATTTTCAAAATCAATATTTTTTTGAGATTAAAAAAAAAAAAAAAAAAAATATTTCTAGTAATATATTCTAACTTTTTAGGCATCGGATTTAGAATAAGTAAAATAGTTTTCGAGAAAAACGATAATTACTGTACCAATAGGTAAAAAAGGAATGTTTTTTAACATTTAAATTTTTAAAAAAAAGTTTTCAAAAATCTAATTTATTCAAATTCTAATCTAATTTATTCAAAAATCTATGCCTATTTTTGTCAAATAGATATTAAGAATCACAAAAAAAAAAAAAAAAAAAAAAAAAATATTTCAAGTAATTTAATTCATATTTGTTGAAGTTTTAGAATTTTGAGTAAAGTGGGAATTTCAAAAACCCGAACTGAGAAAAATGCGTTCAAAACATCAAAGGAGCTATTGCAGCAATGTTAAATTCTCCATAAAAATATAGTTTTTCTGCAATTGCAGTTATTGAAACAGCTCAAAAACTTGCCAGAATAAGGAAAAGATATCAAAAATTACAAACACGCAAAAAATAGAAAATTGATATTCTTATTATTTTTAGTGAAAACAAGGGGTACCAAGTCCCCTTAAAGATTGGAAACACTGATGCCCATGGGTTAACCTCACTTTCTGTTGTAGGAGATTTGTGTTGTTTCCATGAAATAAAAGTTATATGTTTTATGTAAACTCTGAATAAAACAAAGGCATAAATATATCATATAACATCACAGTTTAAAAGTATATAAATGGTCTTTCTGACCATTCGCATCTTATTTAACTTTTATTACTTCCTTCTATATAGTAATATTCAAGATCACTTTACCTACTACCTGTATACTGTTTATACAGATTTTTACTTATTTTATCAATAGTAAATAATACTAATAATAGGATGGATTTTTTAAAATTGGCCAAAATGAGAATTTATAATTTAAAATAAAAAGTTAAGATAATTATTTATTTAAACATAAAATATGTATCATGGATAAATCTAGAATAATATTTTACAAGATTTGGATCTGTATTTTAATACTTTATTTGAATTTTTTATATAGCAACTGTAAAAACATATTATTAGGGTGACACTATTTGATTTACTGTTTGAAAGTCAAATTATAATAGATTTAATTTTTTTTTTAGATCGTATGGAAATTACGCATAGTATAAATAAAATAAATAATATATATAAATTTTTAATAGAAAAGTTTTTAAAAAAATCTATTTCTGTCAGGAAAAAGTGCATAGATTTTAATTTCTTTAAAAATTCAGTAGATTTAACAATACTAATAATAAATGGTTATCTAGCACTTAATAAATTTTCTAACAAAAAATTTGCAAAGCATCAGCCAAATGATGAAAGATGAGAATTTATAATTTAAAATAAAAGTGCTTATTGCAGATTACCAACTTGCACATGTATTCCTCTTTGGTTTAGACTTAGTTAACATGAGGATAATAAGAATAAAAAATAGAAAACTTTTACCTAACTAATATGCTTCGAAAACAAAGTGTTGGTTCATTGTTTATTTCACTATTTTACTTTCAATGCCAATTTAAAGTAAAATGGATATGAACTTGTGAATAACTCAACTATTGATAAACAGTTCAAAAGTGTACTAAAAATATGATTTACAAACAAACAGTGCATTTTATTATCAGACAGCATTCTATTATCATTTCAGACATTAGCAATCTGCATCACACAATTCACAGAAAATTTGGTGACATGCATAAAACGGCCAAATAAAAATATTTTATGTGGAAAATCATACAAAACATTTTTTTCACATAGGAGTAAAATATCCTACCCTTGCTTCCTACTTAACTTTAAAAGGGCTTCAACCCTCATTGTAGTAAATATTAAATGTCATGAAAGAATACAATCTGAAGAGAAATATGCAGAAATTAAATGATAAAAAAACATTTTTAAGCAGACTTCACACAATACTACATTTGTAGTTAATTAATAAAAAGTATTAATACTAGTAGTATTTTTATTTATTATGTGTAATAAATATCTGTGTACTACTAGTAAGCAATATTCATGCAATGCTACATTTGAAGCTAATAAATAAATGGTGCTAATACAAGCAGTATACAGATATTTATTTAGACATCATATTGAATACTTGTTGAGAATTTTTTTTTTTTTGTATTTCTGAAGAATATTTAATACATATTTATAGTGTTTATTGACATCTACTTAATGATTAATTTTGTAGCGAAAACAAAGTATACTTACATGACAATGCATACAATGCTTTAAGACATATATTTGAATCTGGATACTCAAGTTGCTTCACCAATTCGGGAAGTATACCAATATCAAGAGCCTTGGATTGACAAAAAGTATTATTCTGGCATAAGTCGGCTATCAATTCAGCAGTTGTTGCAACTACTTCAACGTTTGAACAGGTCAGCAAGGGTATAAGTCGATTGAATCCACCAATTTTGAAGAAATCTTTTAAGATAAAAATCAGCATTAATACAGTAAAACTTATCAAATATAAAAATAGTTAGTGAAACTATTTTAGTTAGCAATTTATTAAGAGTTTCTGCCAAAAATAATAAAGCTAATTAATGAAATGGAAAAAACCAAAACAAATAAAAGATTATATCAAAAACCAAAGGAGCTTAAAAACCTCTATTCATAAATATTAATGATTATATGAACATAAGTTATAGGCTAGGTAAATTGCTGCTTACTAACTAAGATTTTCAGTTATAAAATTGAAAAATAAATTTTAATTAGTTAGAACACCAACATATGTCATAGTAATTTGTTTTGAATGATCTAAAAAAAAAAAAATACCACCCTAATACCGGAATACAGTTAACTCGTGATAAGTTGAACTTCATTTACTCGATTTTTTTTTTTTATATCTCAAGTAGCACATTACACACAGTTTAAATTTCAAATGGCAGCAATTTGGATAAAAAAAAAAAAAAAAAAGGATAAAAAATGGAGAGTATGTAAATTGCAAAATTGTGACAATAAAACTATAAAAGCTGCTCGCCCTAGGTGCTGTCTTAGAATACATTCCCTGTGCAAGGCATTGCTTGATCAATGTCATCAGTATATCACAGAGGGGTATGGGTCACTATATGTTTAGGAGCTTATGATGTTAGAAATGATATTCATAAAAAATTTTAAACAGTTTTGTAAAATCCTCAGAAATCTGATGAGAATATTTGGAGACTTAATAAATTAAATCACTTCTACAAAAATGCAAACGAATAAAAAGAATCTTTTGATTTATTATCTACTTCAATTAAAACTTTATATTCCCATTTTAATATTTTAGCACTTATTGTTAAAGAAATAAAGCTGTTGTGGGACTGATAAAATGAATTTTTTTTAATTTTAAATCTTGCACTAAAAGCATACATTTAATACAGAGCTAAGATGTTAAAATATCAATAATATTTATTAGCTGGAAAATTCATTTTAAACAGGACTCTCACTGAAATCACAAAATGAAAATCAATGACTTTGCAAGAAGTTTTAAGAATCTGCCAAAATTTGTTTTCAGGCATCATGTCTTTATATAAATTTTTCAATAAAGAATATTCAACCCAAAAAGTTACAGAAATTTTCAATATGATGTGAAGTAAAAATATTAAAATAATATTTTTATTGAATATTTTAGTAAATACTGTAAGTAAAAATTCATTTATAACCTACACAAACTCGAATTTCCTCTTACTGAAAAGTCCCTTAACACTTCTCAATTTTAAACATAGTTTAAATGAAGCTTTGTGCAAAGAAAACAGAAAATTCTCTCCAGTTATGTCTCAAAAATCCTATCTAATCAACACAAAAGAAGAAAATTGACGATAGGGGAAAAAAACGCATGACAATGCAGTTTCTTGAAGAAAAATAATTATTCAAATCAAGCAAGTGAAAGTTCGTGGATTTGCAAAGCATACCAGGTATGTGTTTACATAAATCGTTTGGTACCATTCCACAATGAACGATAAACAAATATTAAAAACTGTCATTTTAAAGGTGTTATATATATTTCAAATATGTAAGTCATTTTAAAATGGTTGCGTTTGTTCTAGAAATTCTTTTACAATTTGTTCCTAAGTTATTTATAAATTTTGCCTCCACATCTGCGAAAATTAATGACTTTTAAGGACCTCTAAGCATTTTCAAGAACTTTAAAGGCCTGGAAAACTAATTAAAAAATATTACACACTTTTAATGATGATGGGAACCCTGTAAAATTCTGTGAAATGCCACCTGTGATTTTATGCATAATATTTAACATAATATGTTTAATAAATATATAAATTTTTACAAGCTATCAAATATAATCAACAACTACACTTCAAAAGCAATACATAAAACATTATACCAAATTTCAAAAAAATAAAAAATATTTAAAGCATTCTAAATAATTACAGTCATTTTTTTTTTTTTTACAAATTTATAAAACTATATAATCAATTAAGAGGTAAAGCAAAGCAAATCTATACGGATACCTTATCAGTTTTTTCACTAAGTAAGCATTAGAAACTAGTAGGGTACAAACCATTAGAATTATCTAGAGAAAGAATTATGCCATCAATAACCATCACAGCATTTTTGAGGCCATCATATGTTTCTGTTGTAAATTTTCCATCAGCTATGTCTTTCATAAGTTTATCTATTGTGGCTAGCTCAGATTTCATTTTGTCGATATCCGAAGGGGGAAGAATATAAGGTTGTGGATCAACACAGCAAACCTGCATTCTGATATTCTAAATAAAAAAGAAATCAATAAAACATATGAAACAAAGGTTCACACATACTTAGTGCAGCTTTTAAAAACAAATACAGTCAAACCCCGCTAAAGTGAAATCCCATGTAACACCAGTAATAGAGTTCTCCGTACTTTAAACTTAACGTTAATTTATTCCTTTAACACGAAATTCAATTAACGTGAATAATTTTGGCAATTCCATCGACTTCGTGTTAACAGGCTTTGACTGTATTAGACAATTCTTGCCAAAATTTAGCCAACCATTCCTACTGCAGCCTATAGAGTGTTTCAAGCAATGGAGACAGTATAAATACAGTAGAGTATCCTAATTTCAGAATCGCAGGGACTTCCGCGATTGTTGAAGCCGGAAAATTCCAGATTTTAGAGGATATAATTTTTCTTAAACAAAATCAATAAAATATATAAGGGCCATTCTCCCGAAACAGGAAAAATTCATTTCATAACATTGTGCCACTTTAAAAACAAGTACAAAAATAATTAATAGCCATTTACTAACTTTTCCATATTCCTGTTTAACTTTCTCATCAAAAAAATATTGAATTTTTCTTATATAAATGTACTTAAAAATAAATCAAACATTCAAAAGTCATTATCCTGGCTTGTCACTAGAGCCATCTATGCTGTTAAAAATGCTAAATAAATTAATAATAAAACTAATTTTCCAACAACAATAAATTTCATGCATTTATAGTAAAGTGTTTTTTAAAATAGAAAATTTCATTATTTTGTCTTATTTAAAAAATTACTAAAATGCATGTCACTGAACAAAGCATCATTGACTTGGCATATTGCATTATTCTCAATATATTTTAACTACAGAAGGCAACTGCATTCTATATTTTGTGCTCATTCCAAGAACTTTTATTTAAGTAAATTATCGGTACCATATTTTTTTTTTACGGAATTTCGAAGTTCTATTCTATCAGAATTATTTTTAATGCACATCATTTTTCTAGCATCTACAAAAAATACTAAATGTGTAGAAAAAAAATTATATTGCTATACATAAAGCCCCCTTTCAGAAAATATATACATTAACTTTAAAATTCTTGAATAGAATGTGTCAGCTTCCAACAACATCAGTTTTAATGTTGTCATGGTTATTTTTGTCCTGGCATCATATAAAAAATACAATAACTGCAAAGCAGAATAATGATGCTTGTTAATAATTCAAAATATATCTAAAATTTACATAAGTTTAATAGTACCCCACTGCTATAGTGGTTGAATTTGAAAATATAATTTGTTTGTTATTTTAATCAATGTTGTTTTTAAAATCACATCATTTCAAAAACTGTCATATTATAATTGTCATAGCATAGGGATTATTTAAAATATTTTTTCCTATTCACAAATTAAGAAATTTGCGCAGCTGATATTTTTTTCTTTTTGTATAAAGTCTTAATAATAACAAAAAATATATAATATACATTTAATGCATCCATTTTTAAAATTGAAAAGTTGCCTGTTTTGGAAAAATGACCCACAAATGGAACAAACTAAGAAAAAAAACATATAATTTTACTTGTTTTTCGAAAACTTTTATTTTAAGGTTAGCTATTTTAAAAGTTTTGGATTTTGACTAAACTTTTCTTGTATTTTGTAGATCGTCATTATTTATGATTCTGGAATAAAGTCTCTTGGCCATTAATTGCAGATCCCAATACTTCCACTAACCGATTAATGGGAATTTTATCCTCAAACACCTTGTCTTCAGTGTCGCCACTTTTAGATGTGGACAAACTTCCAAGCAAAAGGAAAAAAAAAATTTTAATCAAGATTTTAGATAAGTGACTGTATATGCATCTATCCAGATTTAGGTTTTGTTCGGCTAGAAAATATTATTTATCTTTAGTAAGCATTTTTATAAATATACATTGAACAAACTAATTGCCTTATCAAATATATTCAAACATTTCTTAATTGCATAATTGGAATTCCCAAAATAATGCACATGTAATGAAAAAAAAAAAATGCAGAAGATTAAACAATTTAAAATTTTTAATCAACATATATTGTAGAGCATACTTTTTTGGTAAGATTGAGTATTACTCATTTTACTCGTTACTACAGACTGACTTCGAAAGCTTCTAAAAGATAACTTAATAAGTGTTTTTAAATCACATCAGTCGAAAAATAGTCATATTATAATTGTCATAGCATAGGGAATAGTTAAAATATTTTTTCCTATTCACAATTTAAGAAATTCATAGCATAGGCTCTCATATAACTATATAACAAATTTTTACAGACAAACCTAAATAATAAGCACATGTTAATTTGCAAAACTCAAAATCAACGCGTTCTTAAGTATCAACATGGCTTTACTTTTACTCTTAAGAATTGAAATGCACCAGAAAATTGCACCATTCCTAAGAACTTTACATTTTTATCGGACATTCAAGAACATCAGAGAAACAATACAATTAACCCTTTAGAAGCTCTACAAAAACATTCAAGAAGCAACAATCTATAAACAACAACACTATGACACACATATTAGTTTAGAAAATTTAAAATAAATACATAAGAAATGGAAAGTTCAGGAAAACCCGAGAGTTGTTTGGAAGCAAGGCAAATCAGTCTCAGTGAACAAGCGAAGAGCAGATCCTACTTTCTGGTTTGTAAATGCAGGAAATTAGTTGTTTTCTAGGTGCAGTGGACAGATATAATTATTTTTAATTTGATATCATCATGTGTCAAAACATATGGCAAAACCTAAAATATGTTTCTGATGTATAACTACGTCTAAATTTGATTATAAATTTATAGAGTATAATATTTTGTCTTCCTAATTTCAATACTTTTTTTTTTTTTTTAAACAAGAACAATCTTGTTAGTATTTAAAAATGATAGTAGTTCGAGACTATTTTGAATAGAATCTAATCAAACAAGGGGCTCTTAAAAAGATTTCTATTTTAATCATCATCAACAAGATTTTCACAAAAAAATTCCCCAGAAAACATTACAAAAAGCACATGAGACCATCATCGATGACCCATGTGACGTCAGAACATTATTATTTTTTTTTACATAATATAGAGAAATATTAGTAGAATATGAGTATACTGGTCTGCGGGAGTAAAAATGATCGAAAATCGACTTTAAATGTATTGAACTAAATCCAATAGCCGAATATGAGCATTCTTTTATATTTGGTAACCCATTGCTCTTTAATTTTCAATGAGGAAATGGAAGAGTGCAGTTGATTTCTGTTCTATGGCTCGGAAAACTTGCATTTTTTAAAAAAGTAAGCCAAAATTAATGCATCTTCAATTATTTCATCCAAGACGTATTTATGGTCACTTTGGACACTTTAAAGAGATGTAAAATCGTGTGCACCTTTCCTCATTGAAAATTAAAGAACGATGGGTTAACAAATAAAAAAAATATTATTATTTTTTAGTAGTTATGACAGTTGGTTGTATGGATTTTAATGGCACAAGAGCCAAGATTGGCGAAACTGCGCTAAACTAGTAATGACAGAATAGGTCTATCGGATCTAGTTCAACGTATTCAAAATTGATTTTTTAAAACTTTTTCGGTCATTTTTGACGCGGTAGACCAGTAAATAATCTACTAACATTTCTCTATATTCTATAGATAAAATGTACAAAATTATGTTTGATGGGGTGTCTTAATTTTGCAGTTGCATCTCAGTCTACTAGCTTAGACAAAAAGTTACGAAATTAGCAGCTAATACAAGTTAATCCAAGATAATTTCCATTCACCACAATGCCAAACCCTAAGTATTTTTTTATTCCAAATAGCATTTTAGCAAAACATTTCATTCTTTGTTGAATTTAAGAGTTCGCCAAAATGCGTGAAATCTGCGTGAACACGAATTGAAAATCAATTTCACCCCATAGAATTAACCTCATGCGTGAATTCACGCATCGGCACATTATGGTTGAATTTCAAAAAATAATACTCCATTTTCTAAAATCAGAGATCATCATAGTCGTTTTTCGAGGAGCGGCGCTACCTCCCTACCCTTTTTCTTTGAAAATAGCGTTCCTTTTCTGAAAAAATGCAAAATTTTCGTTAATTTTCCAACAGAATGCAATATACAGATCGCCCCCTCCGAAATCGCCAGTTACGCATGCGTATTCATGTTCAAGCGTGCCTCGTACAGACCAGTGATTGACTGAAGTCATTGAATGGCTTCTGATACCACGTGCACATTAGTAGGTGGAATGTCGGGGGCCGTCCCACAATTTCCAAATTTAATTTCGTACTTTCCTTAATTAAGTTAACTTTCTTGCACAAAATAGAGAAAAAGGTAGCCTCATGCGTGAATTCATGGAAAACGTAGATTAACGCTATAGATCATCGGCACGTCTAATCGGGATTATTTTTTGGTGCCGGTAGGTCTGGTTAAGATTCAGATGTGTTTCGGGATTTCACTAATCGTCAAGTTTTATGTCTCTATCATTAGCGCCATAGTTTTCGTAGTCTTGCCGGTATTTAACGGGACACCAACGTGGTGTCACCGAACGTCATAGCGACAATTGCTAGTTTAAGGTTTATAAGCATCAAGTGTTTTTAGTAAGCATTTAAAAAGCATACTTCCGCACTTATACGCGAAATCGTGATCGTGTATTTACTATTTGGAAATATTTAACTGGCGAACACTGAATTTAACTTTACGCCCTGTCAATAAAACAGAATGAAAACGATTTCTGTTTTTCCTACATTTTTCTAATTGGGAAACATTCGATCTATAGTTTCAATTGAACCCTTTAAATTCATCGATATATATAGTTAAACAACTTGATAGACTGCTTAACAATGGGAAAATGAAGCCGTTGGGTGGATAAAAAATACGAATTGCCGAAGATTGAAAATAAATTCTTGGGTTGTGTACATAACAAAAATGTCAATAGTAGACTTTAATTGGCAATAATGTTAAAACAATATATACTGTAGCACTTTACAAGGTTTCTCGAATTCCCACCCAACTCTAAAAGGGAACAGTGATTGGTTAATCATCCACTCATCGTCATTCACCACCGGCGGGTTTTTCTCCTTGCATTGACTTCGGAGCAGAGCAGTTTATTCAGTTGTTTATCTATATCGATGTTTAAATCTGGGTTTTGGGACATGTGCAGTTAAATAACGGCAATCAAGGTCATCTATTGGTTGTTCAGTTAACATTGGAAATACTAGTATATACTAAAGTATCTGTAGAGCTCTTAAAGCCGGATTTACACACTACCAGTAGAGCTTCTAGTTTAGAACGCCACTTCTGTGACGTCAGCTAAGCGACCGTTGCGCCGTCTATCGGTGATCACGGGAGAGCGCACGTGATTGGTTGATCGGAGTCGCCGGCGCCAGTAAATAGAAAATGTTTGGTTTACTGAAACCAGTAGCCTGGTGACGTCACTGGCTGGTGATTTAAACTGGAATCTCAACTGGAAGCGTGTAAATCCGGCTTTAGATATCCGAATACTTACCCTAAATCATAGTTTTGAGATTCGGACATGGACCCTATACAACACTTTTTTATTCTTTATTTTTTTAAATGGATTATCGAATGGTAAAAATTGTGGCATGCTTTTAACCATCAACCACAATACACCTTAAAGAACCAATTCTAATATTTAAATTAAATTAACTGATCACTTTGCATATTTCACTATCTTGTAAAAATAGCATTTGACTATTATGCAGTCATGCATAAGCTCCTTTACTGAGTGATTTACCGTTTGCTTTATTATAATAAATTTTAGGAATTTTTTTTTTTTAATGTGTATGTTGATGATACTCTTTTGGCATGATTTAGACACACAAATCTCACTAAGCTTGTCGAAAATTCTTGCAATAAAATCCTAATGTTGTTTTAAGGTTACTTGAACCTTAGATATTCAATGTAGTGCAAGAGCTAAAATTAAAATTGTATTTAATTTCAAAGCAAAACAAAATTAGGAGAGATTTTATACACATGTCGATTTCGTTTATTAGCTAAGAGTTTCTGATAAAAATTTCTTTAAATTACAATAGTAATTAATATAAAAGAAAATTTGTAAAAATGTGTGTTGAGTATTATTTATTTCTCAGTTAAAACAAACACATTTAGACTCATTTCATAATATATTTTTTATTAAATAATATTTATATTAAGCAACAAAATTATCTGATTATCAGCAAAACTTAACATACAACAATAGGAAAAACTTCCAAATTTAAAAATTACGAGCAATACCGGGAAATAAAATTCGTTGTACGAGCGTACGCTACATTTAACTGACGCAATTTTATATTTGAATTTTTTAAAAATTGGTGAAGAACATTTACCATTTGAAAAGCATATTCAATCGCCTACTCAACAGTTTTTATGAATTTCTACATTTCTGAATCAATTGCAGAGTTAATTTATTTTTAAAACTAGATTTAAAAAAAAAAAATACCTATGAAACCCAAATGCATGAAATTTATTAATTTAAAAAAATTACAATTTCTTTTCAAATCGCAGGTACTATAATTTTTTTAATTTTTTTATTATTGTTTGTAACTTTCTATTTCAGGCAATCATCAACTTCGAGCAGCGAAAAGTAACTTAAATTTCGTAATTGCTCATGATTGTAACTGTACGTTGCGTTGTTTTAAACATGTATGTATTTCACATTTATAATATTCCAGTAGGGTATCTTTTTTAAATCAGAATGTATACAAAGCTGATTGAAAAGAAGTCCATCTCTTTTAACTCTTACCTTGATCTAAAAAGAAGATTTCGAAAGCCTTACAATGACTTAAAAACCGCGTGTTGTACTTTAAAAATGGACACAGTTTAATATATATTGCAACTTAAAAGAGATAGCAGGTGCACAATGGTGTTGTTAAATCTTTAAACTTTTTGAAAACATCAGTATATTCCTTTCTAAATTACATTTTTGGTTATTGGCTATTTCCTATCACAATATAATGAGGGTGTAACGATTAAATAGAGTTTAATCAAATTTTTAGAATTTTCAGTTTTAGCCGAAACTTGTTAGCTTGATTGAAAGTTTCATTATTTTCGTTATGGAATTTAATTGATATTCATGTGTTAAAGTATTTTTTCATAGTATATTATGTGACGATATTACAGAAATGGCCACACAAAAATACAGAAAACCCGCGTATATAACGTATGATTTTTCAGTAACTACACTTTTTTTTAACTCCACTCTTGAAATGCAATGGGATGAAAACGTTTATCCATTTTGTAAATACTGTTTCAAAAGCATATGAACATATACATTTTGCACGAATACTCAAAATATGAAACACAGAAAACTCATATTCACGATAGAAAACAAATACAAATACATAATGCTGATACATTATATCCTTACGGACAACAGATAATATTCGAAAGCGTATAACATTTCACATATTCTTTACCAGCTCAATTACATATATATAACTTCAAATCATTTCAACGATTTATTATTATAAAGGCACCTAAGGAGCTTTCAAATATAATGAAACAAATTAATTTTTTGCATTTATCAATATTTTCTTTCTCTCTCTTTTTTTTTAAGAAGTTAACTCTCCTGCTCTCTAGAAATAACAATCGGTTCCAAATTTTTGGACTATTCTATTGATTAGTTTCAGAAAAAGATTATGACATGTTTGTAAGAAGGGTATTTCAAAATCGACGTATTTAGATGCAAATAAGCCTCAAGGTCAAAGACCATTCATGCAATTAAGCCTCAAGGTCAAAGACCATAGATATCCGAAACTTCAAACACTAGTGGCAAATATTTAGGTTATTGTTCTCTGTATTGTAGTTTTTGATTCGCGGCCATTTATACATAGCGAGCTCAAAATCTGTCTAACGTAAAAGTTTACTTGTCCAACTAAACCTGTCATTTTTTGTAGATCCGACTAATACTTGTCGTTTTGAATTGGTGAAAGAATTTAATTTCGTTTTCATACGATTGTTAATTCGCAGAGAACTTGTTATTCAAATAAATTTGGGCTTTAGATCCTTCCAGCGGGAGCACTCTTAAAAAAAAAAAAAAAAAAAAAAAAAAGCAAATTGTTTAGCGGTAAAATAAATAAAAAAAAAATTCTTAAATATGACAATTTTATGAAATTAAGCCTACAAAATTGAATTGAATTTAACTTGTCTGAAGTAATTTTATTCCAACATATTAATTTTTTGATTAGTTACCTTCATCGACATGTAACCTAAATAAAACTGCTGTCATAATTTCTCGAAAAGTTTACGATGGTCACTGACATGGAATTAATATATAATCTAATTGGCCGTCTAATTGGTGTGGTACATTTACGCATGCCAGAGAAAAAAAAAACAGAACCTTGAATTTTTCGATCAATTTCAAATTGGAATAAGTTTTTCCTTTCTTTACTTTAATCAATTTTACACATTTAATACCCAAGTTAAACAAGTGTTTAAATAAAATAATACAGTTACATTCACCTAAATTGTATTTTAACAGTTATCTCATTGAAAAGAAGTGCAACGTTTTGAGGGTTTTCTGAATGGATTTGTAATGCATTTAACTTCTTTCACGTTAATTATGTGTTTGTTGCAAAATAAAACAAAAATTATAATTTTCTAATTAATTTCAGAAAGAATTAACACAATTTAATAAATTAACTAAATTAAACATTATTTCAGAAAAAAATAGTTTCCTTTTGATCTAATATAGGTAAGATTTGCGTCAGAATTTTACTATTCTCATAATCTACTATTCTTATAGCATCTTGCAAATTATGATATAAAATTTATATTAAATAATAATTAACATACAACGATAACAGATTTTTCAAAAGTCAATGCCCTCTCCATTTAAAAATAATGGCAGACATTCGATGTTTTTTTTTTTTGTTTTTTATAAATGATAATAATATTTGACCCTTTCGATACTATTAGTATATGCTGATGCCATCATAATGTAAAATAATTTCAACACTTTTAAATTTAAACATTTAAAAAAAAACAAAAAAAAAATTGATTTGGATGTTACACCTTTACTACTAAACATTAAAGATTATAATAACAACAGTTTGTTCTATAAGTGGACCTTAACTCAAAAGGGAAATGCATCACTTGTAATATCTCTTCATTGTATGTATGTCTGTACGTAACATTTTAATCAGAAGTCTACTGATACTGTTGAAAATATTGAAATGGAAATTGTTGTACGGTAAAAGTATAAATGCGTAAACACAACAATTTTTTTTATATTACATTTTAAATTAAATTCATTCTTTATATAAATTTTTTTGATAATGGTCGAATAAATAGGATGTGTTGTTATTAAATGAATGTCACTTTTCTAAAAATATTAATTGTTCGCAGCCTTTTGAATTTTGTAAAAAAATAAATTAACATATCGAAATCCATATGACCGCCTATGTTTTTAAAACGTATGAAAATGAAAATAAGAAAGAAAAAAAAATATATATATATAAAAGATCAAATAGTTAAAATCTTTTTTAATTATTATTATTATTATGTATTGAGCCCATTAACAGTTATTCATAATTTTTTTTGAAATGCAATTAATATTCGAGCCTTTTTGTGAATGGTTAAAATGGATAATAATATGTGATATTTTCTAGGTTTATGATTTCCCCATAAAGGGAACTGAAGATTTTTCTGTCGTTCAAAATTTAAGGTGGAACTGACCGTAAGTAATGAAACCAATATGATGTAAGTGAAAATTTACAAACGAAAAGAGTTCAACATTCATTTTAAAAACTTTTTAATCATAAAAAAAAAAAAAAAAAAAAAAAAAACTTGCAGCCTTATTTTATTTTTTTATTTTAAAGATATTATCGTTTTAAAGTATAGAAGTACTCATAACTTATTTCAAACCGATAATATCTTTAAAATGTTTCTGTAAACTTTTCTCTCTGGTTAAAGTGTTCGTAGAAAGGGGCAGCCATAATCAGCCTAAAATCGGCCATTTTTCAAGTTCCTTTTTTTCCACTCAATTGGTAAATGAACTGTTTTTCCTTAAGTCGTGTTTTAAGTCTTTGAAAAAAATATAGACAGCCGCATGTGTAAATCTTGGAGCTTTTATTGAAAGATACGTACAACTAAACAATAGTGTTTAGTCCCTTTATTAGTAACTAGCTCTACTGTATCATATATTGCCTTTTAAAAAGTAAAAACATTGTCCCTATTTAAATTGGTAATGAAATATTAGACTAGACTTCGGATATTCAAAATTTTAAATTATTTTCAGAATAGAGAACTGTTTTTGAGTCGTATAAAATAAAACGCTTTTTTAGTTGGGGGGGGGGGGGGGTATTATTTATAACATGAATTGGTTGCAACATTCGGATGAGTTATCGCTATGAACTACTGTTTATAAGTTCGTATCTTTCAATATAGTTTCTTGTCGCACCAGAAGCCCGACAAAATACACATTACTAAAAGTTGTATCGAAAGGGTTAGTTATTTTAAGATAACGCGTGTTCAATAAAAAAATTGGTTACGATTTACTATACTATTCCCCTTGGCGACTTTATGAAAGTTGGCGATTAGGCGTCGAATGAGACAACTCGTCGCCAAGGTTTTCCGATAACTCTGGTGACCATTTGAATTTGGCAACACGGCGTGTTTTGACGCCATCTTGGATTTGTCGACACAGCCTTTTGGCGTCATTTTCATTTTGGCGATTTTTTTTTTTTTAAAGTCGCTATGGGGGACCGTACAGTAAATCTTAACCAAAAAATTTGGTCAAATCCTAATTCACGCTACTGTCATCAAGTTACGAGATTTCCGAACCAAATAGCTAACCTGTAATGTGGATGACACTCTTGAGTGAGTTGCTCCTTCAAGGCAGGCTTAGCAACATAATTTTTAAAATGAGCCAAATCCGTAGCGGAAACTAGGATTTTACCAATAATAATTTTCGTATATATTTTCTTAAAAAACATCTATCAAACAGAGGATTGCGTGACAACAATGAGTTAGTTACAATCGAATATATGTAACAAGTCTAAAAATCGTACAATTTATTGCTTTTAGAAAATAGTTCTACGAAATCAAAAACATCAACAGGTCCATACAGTCTTTCGTTGTTTGGCTTTAATATTTCATCCGAAATAAAAAAAAAGTAATCATAAAAATAAAGTACTTTTCAATTACGAAAATAATGGTATGTATATAACTTGTATAATGATATAGCCGACATCCAAATTAATACGAGTTATTATAAAAAAAATGGCAAACGTTACTAAGTAATACTTCAGGCATAAATTGAATCATAAAGGTACAAATTACGTTGTTCAAATATCAAAGAATTTTTTTTAATTAATATAATTGATTCATTCAAATTAAAGAGTTTTAGCGTAAATTTCACATTTAGTTTCTTACGCAGTCAAGTGTAAAATCTTTCCGCAAAAAGGGCTAAATTATTTGTAATCAAATTTTAAAGTGTTTTTAAAAGGTCAATCAATCAGACAAAATTTTATTTTTGTTCCTGGAATAAGTGAAAACCCTTATGGAATTTCAAAAAAGAATTTTCAAAACAAAAAGAACTAGAAATCTACAAAGGCATGGATTCTTAATTCCTTAATTTCAGTTGATATGGGTAACAAAAGTACATTGGTTAATTCCTATAAGAACTCGCATGTTTTAAAGTAATTCGTAAGCATGGCAAATAAAATCAATGATTTGGACATTGGCAGTTTTTAACTTAGGAAAAGAATTACATTTACTTTGGTGGATGAAAGCCAGATTCAAATCTCTAACAAACGGATTCTAATCTTAGTTCGCCAAATCAATGAAAATAGTTATTTATAAAAGGAATACAGGATACTATCCCAAGTGTTCCTTTTATAAGTTTTTTGTTTCCCAATTTGATGGATGGAGAAAATTATAAGATATTTGGACAATGACTCTTTTTTTCTATCAAAGTATATATAACTTATAACAAAGTGCCGATGCTTTACTAGGAATTATTTTACATCATCAACTTTATATTCTTATTTCTATTGCTTGGTATGTCAGGGTGGATATTTTTTTCAACATCCAAGAGCTTCGCTTGAAAAGATAAAAAATATTTGCATAACTATGTTATTGCTTATTTTCCTTTTTACTGAACAACTATTTATTTGTGTAAAATCCGCAGCTCATCATTATATTTTCGAAAGTATGGGATATCCTTTTATATAAATTAGACCTAATTTTAAGGAATGTTTTAACATTAATATTTTGTATTTAAATTCCGACTTCTTAATACCCAAAGATAAATCAATTAAATTGTAACTTAAATAGAATAATGTAATAGACTACAATGACTGTAACCCAAAAGGCAAAAGGAAACCAGTTTTTTTGTATAAAAAAATTCAATCTTATAATTCATATCGATGCAGAAATATTTATACGAGAGAAAAATCAATACAATTTTAGAGACTTACCAATGTAATAAATGTTGAGTCATTTTAGCCATGATACTTTTTAATAAACGTTTAATAAGCATCCAACTAAAGTTATTTTGGAAAGGATGGAAAGTGGATGAGTCAAACCTTAGGTAAGAGTTATAATGTATTTTTTTTTTTTTTTTTTTTAATAATATTTTCAACAAATATGCTCTCACCCAAGCTCCGGCATTGCTAAGTCTTAAATGGCAATATTTTGGGCAGATTTCACTCTTAATTAAACATCAATATAATAGATTTCAACAGATTCATCAACAATAGACTTCATTCATAAATTAACATTAACAAAACGTCACCAAAGTTAACTTCAATGGGAAGAACGTGATGGTGACTCTTTACGTATGGCAATCTTTTATATATAGTTAGACATAATAAATTTATGTTGTACCAAAAGAAACATTATATAAAGAATTACTGCTAGAACCAAATAAAGAAAGAGAAAAAAAACCAGCAGCGTGTGTTTTAAAGATAAAAGAAAAGAAAAAAAAAAAAAAAAAAAACACGGAAACGAGTATTAATTTATCGTTAAGGTTACAAACACTGCTCTTGTAATTTGGGCAGAATTAAAACTTGAATTCAGGAATGTTTGATGGATTTCATGATTTATCTTTGGAAATAAACTATGTAACGTTGACCAGTTTATGACAAAATACTGATGAGTTGGTGAAATATAAAATTAAAATAAATATATGGCAAAATAAAGAATTTTGACGAAAGACGAAGAGAAATAAGATGACTCTTGTACGGTGTATTTTTTTTTTTTTTTTCAAGACAAATGTATATTAAAACAAAAAAAAGTTTATCCAAATAATGATTTTGTGTCTATTAACGTAAGTCCTTGTATCCAAATATAATTATATTAATACACCTTCTTGGATGCGAAATAAAAAATAACTCTCATAACATGCAATTTTCTGTCATTACAGTGAAGGAAATAAGTTTCTTCAAACATGAAAATCAAATAAACTTTCGTCTATGTTTAGAAGATTCTGGAGTTTTCCATTCGCTTATGTTGATATGAAAGAATGTCACAAATTAAATGATCTTAGATGAAAATATAAAAACTCGCGAAAGTCATTTCTATCAAAAAGAACGGTGAATAATCACAAGTTTGTACAAGAAAGAAAGTAAATATATCATTTTCGAAAAACATTGCTTTAGTGTTCAGATTTCTTGTATGTAATGAAATTTGGACACGCGAAATTCTCATAAAAGATGATTGTTGAATTGGCACCATTGCAAGTATCATATTGGCACACAGAAGAAAACATTTCAAATTAATCCTAAACATACTGTATGCATTAATATAAAGATATAAACACAATTTCATTATACTATATACAGGTGAATAATGTTTCAACTAAATGTTAAATCCTGGACTTACAATTTTTTTAAAAAAAATTTCCCCTTGTCAAAATTAAGTAAAAAGGGTTATTCGTGTTAAATAAACTGCAATTTCATATAGAGTTAGAATTAAGTTATTGCACGTAAAATCAATGGGTTCAAGGATAATCAGAATTAAGTTATTGCACGTAAAATCAATGGCTTCAAGGATAATCAGAATTAAGTTATTGCACGTAAAATCAATGGGTTCAATGATAATCACCGACAAAAGTAGATGCATGAAACTTTTCCCGTTTAGAATGCTTTTAAAAAACATTACAAATTTCTTCAGTTCAAAAATAATTGAAATACACCTGAAATACACTATTAAAATATAGAGAGACAGTATAAATAATCACCAATACCAATTATCATTTTATCGAAACCCATTTTTTTTATACATCTTCAGCGACCACACGAAAAATATTGAGTCCGATTTAATACTTAGTTGATCAACAGAATCCACATTGAGGAAACAAATTATTACAAATATTTAAGAGGAATTCTTAGTAAGGATCATTCCCTATACTCGCTATGATACAATCTTCTAGCCCGGTGCATTGAGAAACTACTTTCTCTATAACCTTGACATTTGGTGAGTAGGTACGAAAATGATCACTTCATTAAATGACATAAATTAAAAACTCGAAAATAGCGTCTAATATATTTTATTTTACATTTGAAATCTTAACGCCAATGCATATGCAGTGGCTCCACCTGGTTTTGTCTTTTGCTACTTTAATTTTCATTTACAATAGATAGACATTAAATGAAAATAATTTATGTCATTTCACTAAGCGATCGTTTTCGTACCTACTCACCCAATTTCAAGGTTTTATAGAAAGTAGTCTCTAAATTCACTGGGCTAGAGGATTGTATAGGGAATGATCCTTACTAGGACTTTCTCTTTAATGTAAAAAAAAGAAGAAGAAAAGTATTAAAAGCACATATACAACAATAACTCTTAAAATGTGGTGTCAAGGGGCCCTTTTTTTCACAACACAAATTGAAGGATGAAAGTTCGTCAGGCATTCTTGAGCAGATTGTTCCACCAACAGCACTCGCTTTGAATCCACTTCTCATTGCTATTGAAATGAAAATTCCTACAAAAATAAGTATTACATCGATGGCTGAAAAATGCTAAGCTCATTACACTGGATTCCATGCTAAAGTGCTACGCACTACGCAGTACCTAAAATAACTCCTATTCTACAGATCTCTAACAATAATCTTCTTGTAATCTCGCGTTACTTCTCTTTTGCGTTAAGTAGTAGTTTTCTTGAAATTTAAATTGTTATAAATGAACTTTTTTTTTTCTGATGACACTCGTAATTTAGAAAGTGGGGCATGTATTTTGGACGTGCGTTTGTCTGAATTTTGTTACTAAAAGCTTGGCTTCCCCAATTTCGTGTTTGTGAGGGAAACAATTTATGCAAATCCAACTGAAACATGAATTAAAAGCAACCGAACCACGTACAATAGCATTTGTAAGAATGAGTTTACTGTATGAGGATTAATAATTTTAATGAGAGGATTAATAATTTCGAAGAAAAGTGGCACTTACGTTTAGATTATAAAATTAAAATAAAACTCGTAAAAAAAAAAAATTAAACTGAGGTTAAGACAATTTTCATGATTACCGTTGGAAATTCAATGCAAAAAAAAAAAAAAAAAAAAAAAAAAAAAAAAAAAAAATTCGTTATAATATCTATATCAAAATTAACAATTTGTTTCGATTGATTTGAATCTTCATATTTGAGATTTGTTTTATATAAGGTTCGTATGCAAAATTTAGTAAAATTTTCAATATAATTAATTTAACAGCAACTGATTTCCGATGAAATAACGTTCTTTGGAAATTAATCTCCATCAACAACAGCTTTCTTAATTGGAAAAGAGAAACAACGCGAGGCTTTCTCTAAGGCCTTTCAACGAGAGCTGGAACACAGCAGTTTACAACAAATAAACATAGTATCCTTTATAATATTCTATTCGTATAAAAATTTCTTTTGTCTATAATTTCACTTAAGTTCTCTTTTTACAGAGTCGCCACTTGTCCGTCGACGACCAGCTTCTACGTTGATTGTGCATTACGTAAAAGTCGTGTACAGAAAAAAATAGATTCCTATACAATTGGCTATTTTCCTCTACAGCTATGTACAACATCCCGTCACAGTATCTTTTGTTCCTGTGACGCCGATTCGCTTACAAAGTCATCTGCACCACCGAAAAGGGAATTTCGTGCCCCACTCGGTCGATCACGCCCTCCGCTTGCACATTCTTGTACTCACAACGTTGCTTAAGAACTGCAGGATGGCATTCCGTTTGAATTGGTGTTTCAAGAAGACCAACGGAGCACTTTTGTCTAGATGGGCGTTTTGTTAGTTTTAGAGGTTACGTTGAAATTCAAAGTCACGAATGAATGTAATTGATTTTGAACCAATCGTCTCGGATATAATTTTGATTGCTTGAGATGTGATGTTCCAAATAAATCATCGATTGCTATCGATTTGGAAAAAAATCTCATGAATAAGAAAACGAATAGAGTTTCTTTAAATATTTGGTTGATGAAATAAATACTATTGAAACTAGTAGCCAAATAGTATTTAATAAAAGTATCTGTAAAAGCATATCTGTAAGGAAATTCCTCATGTGAAATTTTTATGCATCTTTGCGATTAGACCTGAACATTCATACACGATTACGTGGAGCACCTACGATAAGGACTATCGTATATGAATACTGTTTAGGAAAAAAGAAATCTACCAATTGATTATTGGACTTGCTGATTTAAGTTCACCGTTTCAAACAGAATACCACTCTGCAGGACTGCAAAATATCAAATGCGCCTTCAGGGAGACAAACCTACTTCTGTATCAATAGCACTTTAAAGCCGAGTGAGGCGCACTGTGTAACACCAGAGGTACTCGTCTCTTGGAGTCCATCAGAGAAGGTGGTAAAAGAGGCACGGTGGTTATTTCTTTTGTATTTCTCAAGGCCGCAGTCCGCCGCCGCCGCCACTGGCTTCAGGTGGGGGCGCCAGGCTGGTCGACTGGTAGAAGGTTTCTGACCTTTGCAGGCAACTGGTGCTGGATTCCACCAGCGGAGGCCTTCCCCCAGGCTCCATGTTGTTGAAGCAGCTCTCGGACTTTGGTCTGGGCAGGGCTCCGAAGAGCGTCTTGGGCATGCCCAGCGACACCCCCATAGCCACCGAGTGCTTTTTGAGCTTCTTGCCACCACGGAAGGGAAGCCTCGGAGTGGTGGGTTCGTCGCTGCTGGACGACTCGTCCGTCGTGTCGTCCTGTTGCTGTTGCTGAGTGGACAGGATTGCGTTGACCGCCTTTAGGTCGTGTTGGAGGTCTTCCCGGTTTGAAACCAGGCTTGGATTCTTGCCGATCTTGTTGAGGCGCTCGGCGGCAATGGACTCCATGGTGCGGCGCATCAGCGGGTACACGTTGAGGACGGTGTTGAAGTGCTCCACCGACAGAGAGAAAAGGTTACAGTAGGTCTCAGCGCGGACGCTTGCCACACGCTTAGCATTCGTCAGAAGGCAGATTTCTGGAAGACAAAAGCAACACGTTAGAGAATTAGCATGCAAGTGATTGTGGTCACCAAGGTCAGTCGCTCATAATGAGCGTCTGTAGTAGAAGTAATATACTTCGTAACGATAATACAGCTTATCTGTTCATGAGTCAGGAATGCAACGATATTTCTAGAATGTGTCGTACCCCCATTGAGTGCCTTTAGAAGCCTTCTGTTTTTTCTATACTTGTGGTTATACATATTTATCTATATATATATTAGGGTGAGATATATTTCTATAAATTCGGGTCATACATATTTTACACAGTACTTTAAAGGCGTAACGAATCTATTTTCATTTGCCAAGGAATATTGCATCTCACCTCCAAAGTAGGATCCGTCCGAGAGGCTGGTGGCCACTTCTCCATTGGACATGACGATATCTACGATGCCCTCCTGGATGAAGTACATCTTGGTGCCCAGAGTGCCCTCCTTGATGATGACGTCACCGGGCTGGAATACCTCGTACCGAAGCTTCGTCACCACGTCGTTGACGAAGTTCTGGTCTGCATTCGCGAAGAAGGGCACCGAAGCCACGAGGGAGCGGCAGTTGTAGTTGATCACGTCCTGAAACACAACACTAAGTTATTATAAGGTACTTATTTCGAACATTTCTTTTCTAAGTAGGCCTTCCAAGGATAATGTTACGCCAAAATATCATAAGCACAGAGATCTATTATTTAGAAACAATACTGGCAACAGGTTAGATAAACAATCAAGAAGAGGGATTTATAAGAACAGCCCTTATGAATCTCAGTCCAACTTGGAAAAAAAATTCCATTGGCTTATTTGTTTCATCAAACCAACTACAGGGGCCACTGGCTAAGCATAGTATGTAAAAATAACCAACAAATATGTATTCTGTTTGTTATAGTATTTGCAAAATATCTTATTTTCTTATAAAAATGCTTGTCGAAACATTGTTAATTGAAATTTAGAATACTATTTTTTTCTTCTTATTTATAACAAAATTCACTTGGGTAAGTTTCTGTTTACTTACCTTCCTAGTGCTGGAAATGGCGTCCAATGGTTGTTGAATACAGAGTCGGTCCTAAATTATAAACTAAATAAAATCCATGATCATAACAGCATCTTCAGAGATGCCTCTTAATATTAGATCTCATCAGTTGAAAAGGTTTAAACCTGAGTTAGGACTTCACTTCTTACATCTAAGCCAAGCCAACGTACGGGCGTCAAACTGGATTAGTAGAGTTCAAGGTATGAGGAAACCTACTTTCACCCTTCTCCCAAATTCCCCTTTAATGGAATAACTCTTTGTTTCTCATATATATTTAAAAAAAATTCATCCAAATTTATCAAACTTCATCTCTCTAGTTTTATGGTATGTGTGAGAATTAGTGATGAGTGAGTGAGTGAATCAGTCAGTCATAGATTTAGCTTTCATAGTTTTAGATTTAGGTTCCACACGCATACCTTTATTTTAGAATAAAGATAACTTCAAAATCATCATTAATCTTCGTTAAAATTTCTCTAATAAGACATCAGAATAGATTATATAAGAATCATGTGGTGAATGCATCAACAGGTTTACCTCTCTTAATCTTTCAGAGAGCTCTGACAGAATTTCCTCTTCATTGAAGAATTTTCCTTGATATCTGTGTTCGAAGTAGGTGGTAATTCTGTGCCTGAGCTGTCTTGGCAACTTCCTATATGCCATGTACTCTTCTACTTGCTTTAACTGAAATGAAATAACATAAATATTATTTCATGGGGATGTCAAAAACTTACAAACTGCTCAATTCTTATTGTTTGAAAATCAGGACATTAAACTCCATAATTTATCTTAAGGTAGTATAAAACTGCAAGCTTTTCCTATATATTATTAAAAAAAAAAATCATAGTGACTCTTTCATTGTTGTAACTAAGTTGAATAATAAAAAGTAATCAAGTTGTATAAATAAAAATCACATTCAAAACGTGATTAACTTGCGGTGGGGAACATCGCAAAACCTTACATTACATTTAACTGCATTTAAATTTATCATGCATTGGTGGAACGCTTCGGTTTTTTTTTTCCTTTGTTTCCCCCCCCCCCCCCTCTATAACTTACCAAAAAAAAAAAAAAAAAATGCCTGTTTCACGACACTTTTGACGATAATTGGCAGAAAAAACTGCTCAAATTGTAAAATTGGAAATTATTTTCGATCGATATTGCATTATTGTTTCTTGTTAGTTGAAATAATTGTTGATGGACGATGCTCTAAGGGAAGAGAACTCTGGGTTAAAGACATTCGTGTTTTAACTTTTTACTCCTTTATCACAATTCTACGGAAATTTTGGAGGGGGGGAATGCTTAGAGAATCTTGAAAAACACAGCGATTTTGATCAAAATCGTTTTGAGTCGTTTTCTGACAAATGCTGAAAAACATAAATGTTCGAATGGCTGCTACCTCATGCGCCTGAGCAATTTTAACGAAAACCTGAATGACAGGTCCCATGGCCACCGCTAACGTAGGACAATCCGTTCGGGAGATGTGCTGACCACAGAAATTTTTTCTACACCACTTTTTTAATTCAACAAGTTTCATGACGTTATTTTTTCAATAGTAGTTTTTGTACCTATGTTAGCATACGGTTAATTGAAAGTATAAAATATATTAACTAAAAACTAATAATGGTCACATTGACAGAGCACAAAATTATTAATATTATTTAATTTTTTTTTTATAAATTATTTATCGCAATTCCACGGATGAAGAAAAATATATTAAATGAAGTATGTTTGAACATCATTATAAAAATCATTATTAATACGAAATTCATTAAATTTACGATCATTAAAAATCATTATAAATTATCCAAATATTTTAATACATGAATACACTCAAAGATAATTGACATTAGGTATTATCCATATTATATTTTTTCAATAGCAGTGAATATATGGAGAGTTGTATAAAAAAATTTCCAATTTTTCCAAGTTTTTTCCAATGAGAAATAGCCAACCAAATGGCTGTGGGGTTAAAGCTCTGACCTCGCATGCCAAAGGTGCCTGGTTCGAATCCGGGGTTAGGCATGGATGTTCGTTGTGGTTCAGAATCCACGTTAAGCTGTTGGTCTCGGTCTGATTAGCCGCTATTGTGCACAAAAATAGGTCGTTGAGCGTACAAGCAAACCAAACCAATCCAATGATAAATAAATAAATAAATAAATAAATAAATAAATAAATAAATAAATAAATAAATAAATAAATAAATAAATAAATAAATAAATAAATAAATAAATAAATAAATAAATAAATAAATAAATAAATAAATAAATAAAAAAGTTCTCAAAAGTGATCAATTACGTATAGCAAACTTAACTTACTAGTGAGTACAGAAATAGTTACCTAAAGTTTCAGAACTATGTTGTTTTCCTTAGGTGTATTTAAAGTATTTTACTTTTTATTTGCATAGATGTCTGATGAAATACAAAAAATTATTTACACTGACCCTCATTTTTTAAATAATATTTTTGTGAACGTGGTTGTTAAGAACATAATTGGTGTCAGTATTCTTTGGAAATAACGGTAAGCTATATATCTAGAATAATTAGTTTTTGTGTTAGCAACCCTTTTAGAACATAAGTTTCAGCTTTGCTTAAAGCAAAACCTGTTTTAACAAGTTGTTACGAATTTTTGTATATTTGTAAATATTTCGTAGTGTTAATTTTGTAAATAGGAAAATTTATGTACATTTTGCATAAGGCAGTGCAATAGTTCGTCTTTAGTTTGTTTCCCTGCAATGAGTCTCTTGATGCTTGATAACGAGTTTTACAGAGGTAACGCTGGGAAGCGAGTTTTACAAGGAGCAGGGCATTTAACATTATGGTAATGGCAATATCGCCAAATTGGCGAGATATAGCCAAGTTGTCGACGGTTTTGGCGACTAATTTTTATCGCCAAATTTGGCGAGAATTCTTCAAATGTCGCCAAACTTGGCGACCACTTGGTGACATTTTCGGTCCACATGTACATGTGTAGGACTTTTCGACTACGATCTGGAAAGTTCTCCAAATATCTACCTCTAGAAATTTCACGTATGTTCGCCTCCCCTATAAAAGCTCAAGAGAGCGGGTGATGGAGTTGTTTGTTGATTTTGAGTCACTGAATTAGTTGACTGATTTTGAGTCATTGAGTTAGTTAGTCAGAGAGTTGACTGGAATTACTGAGTCTCAGCGAGCGTTCAGAGAGTTCCGAAAGCGAACTGTATTGCATTGTCTTTTGCGGTGATTTAGCAGTTATGTGTCAAGTTTAACTGCTGTTTTGTGCTCTATTGTCATGAAAAGAGCTGTATTGAGTCTACTAGAACGAAAAGTTCTGGAGTTGTAAAGGAATACGTGAAGAGTGATATTGGAATAAATATCTGCAAGTTTTGATCTGCTTTGGCTTCAAATCTTTCGAACCCGTCCACGCAACAATGTATTTGACCGATTTCCGAACGTATTCTAATGTACTTATATTTTAAGATTAGATTTAGCTTGGAAGTAGTAGAAAAAAGTAGTAGAAAAAATTGTTCACGATAATTTCTAATTTTCATAATCTTTTATTGATTTCTATAAATAATACAGGTAAAATAGGACATTAAAAGGGAAAAAGATGGTCCGTTTATGAAACTTGGCGACTTGGTTTCATTTGTCATGAAAACGAATAATCAAAAAAATACATAAAAATATCTAGCAAAGAAGGGTGTTTTTTGGGGTTTTATAACTGAAAAATTAATTTTTGAACAATCTAAGCATATGACACATATTTTTAGAGTAATTTTAAAAGCCGAATCTGATGTAAAAAAAACAAAAAAAAACAAGACGATTTAACTTATCTAAAAAATGTTACAGCCCTTTTTATAAACGAAAACACTTGTAAAAACCGAGGAAAGGTAAAATACGACATAAATAAATAAAAAATTGGTCCATTCATGAAATTTCGCAAAAACGTTTTATTTGTCATGAGAACAAAGAAACAAGAGTCCATAAAAATATTTAGCATAGAAGGGTGATTTTTGAGGGGGTGTGGGGATGAGTTTTTTTTTTTAAACTGAAAATTAATTTTGGGGTAACCAAGGCATGTGAAGTATTTTTTGATGCTTAATCGAATGGTAAAAAATCAAGACGATATAACCATCGTATAAAAAGTTATAATCATTTATATAGATCAAATCATTTATATCGACGAATGTAAAGGTGTACCTTATTTCATTACTTATTCTTTATGTCATACATTTTTACTTACTATTTCAATTATTCACTACTAATTACTCATTTTATTACTAAATGGTACTTTTTCTATTAAATTTTGATAGTTTATTTACATTTCCCACTCAGTTTTGTTGCATTACATGTTTTTTTTTTTATTACAGTTTTTAAATAGACAAATAGCCTATAACTTTTTATAGGATGATTATATCGTCTTGAATTTTTTCCCATTCGTTTCAGCGTCAAAAAATACTCTACACACATGTGTCACATGCCTGGGTTATACCAAAATTAATTTCCAGTTTAAAAAACTTCCTCGTCCCCTACCCCCTTAAAAAAACTCTTCTATGCTAGATATTTTTATGGATTCTTTTGTTTCATTATTCTTATGGCAAATAAAACGTTTTTGCCAAGTTCATGAACGGACCAATTTTTTATTTCTTTATGTCTTATTTTTCCTTCAGTCGATTTCTATATGTGATTTCGTTTATAAAAAGAACTGTAACTTTTTTTGTATTATTTAAATTTTCTTCCTTTTTTTCTCGTTCGATTCAGCATTAAAAATATTCTAAATACATGTGTCACATGCCTAGATTGTTTCAAAATTAATTTTTCATTTATAAACACCCTTGACCCCCCCCCCCCCCCAAAAAAAAACCACTTTTCTTTGCTATATATATTTTTATGGACTCTTTTGATTATTCATTTTCGTGACAAATAAAACGTTTCTGCCAAGTTTTATCAACGGACCGATTCTTTTTGTTTTTCTTATGATTTTTGGTATTATTTTTCCCGTACTAAAATACTAACAAAGGTAATTTTTAAAACAAGTTAAGCACGTAGATAAATATTCTAGCTATAATAGAAGCTGAACTGTGGGGGGGTCGAAAACGGACCTAAGCTCTATCAATATAATATACACTTGCATGTCTGCCGCTTTGCTATCGGACTTGGCGGCGGAACACTGCCGCGTTCCTGGATATAACATTTGAGACAAAAATTTTACATGGACTGGACATTAATTACAAAAACTACAAAGACTGGAGCTATAATTCGGACGAAAAAAAAGCAAGCCATGCAACAGTATATTTCTTTCAATGACAGTATGTCAGCGAGGCCGGAAAAATTAAATTTCTGTCTTTATTCAATATAATCTATTTGAATCTCTTTTTTAAAGCATTTACAAAACGTAAACATAAGCATTCATTGATATTTATTAAATGAGACTTATGCAAGGAATATTCTGAAAAGAGTTCCACCGTGTGGCAACATTTGGAGCAGACGTGTAACCAATCACAATACACCTTCAGAGGCGGTTCCATGGGGGGGGCTAAGGGGGCTATAGCCCCCCCCCCCCCATGAGGGTGAAACTTACACTGGATAAAATGGTTTTCATAACAACCCTGCCCCCTTTCATAACAACCCCCCACCTAAGATTTTAGATTTTTTTTTTTAATGTATTTCTAGATACAAATATTTAAAAAAAAGTTTAATTTCCGATCAGAAAATCTCATTTTTGCCCCCCCCCCCCTAGAATTATATGAAATGACGCGTCTGCCTTTCTCCCCCCAATTCTCCGTAAAAGGTAAAGAATGTCGTAGTTTTCGACGTTTGGTCCAAGTGCCCTGTTAATAGGTAACCAAAGTACCCATAGACTAAGAATAAATTAACTAGACCAAGTCTGTATGGCAAAACCTAATAATACGAACAGCGCGGTCACGTGACGACAGCCTTCAAAACGGAACTGGAGAAAAATTCTTTCATTTACTTCAAGGTTAAACAATTGAAAGCTGAAGACTATTTTCTTGAATGCCGAAAAAATGCCAGAATACTATACTGGATTTGGATGCAAAATTGATTTTGAAATAGGGGATTCAATAACCTTTCACAGTCATGTCATTTTTTAAAAATTATCTTAATAATTTTATTTTTTTAAGACTTATAAAAGTTAGTTTGTATTTTGCTTTCTGACATAGCTGCCTTTAATTGGTAATAATGGTCTTTATCATTTACTTACTTCTGAAAATTGTAATTGATAATGAAATGAAAATCTAGACTAATGTTTTATAATATTTTGAAAAGGGTAGAAATGGTTTTTAAAAGGCATTGGAATTAGTCACGTCACGTGTTCCGTCTTGGTAACACCCTCTCTTAATAACAGATATTGGAGCGTCCTGTCTATTTTATTATTCGTTTATGAAAGTACCAAACGAACACGAACAGGTTTTAAAACTAGTTCAGAAGACATTCCAGAACATCCTTGTTCTTCCTATTGTATTGTGTGTCTTTGACTCGTACCAGCCTGGAATTTTTACTGGTCTCCCTATACCAGTTTATAGTTGTGCATAGTACGCTATCAAAATGAAGCGACATTTAACCGATTATTTCGGGAAAAAAGAGAGCAGCGCTAAAAGCCATTGTAAAGAGCTAGATGTTGGAAATTTGGAATCGAAGTCAGAAAGTGCGATAAAAGCCTATGATCCTGGCAAGATAAATCTTCCGGTAAGCTTTACACATAAATATTTTTTTTTATGTGTCGTTCAGTTCCAAAGCCAGACAACTGCAGTTTTTCGAAAAATGCATTTTTGAATTTTTTTGCAAGTAACTTAATTGTACATGCAAGTAATTTAATATATAGGATAATAAAAACAAAAACGATATCTATTATACTCTGTTACAAAAAAAATAAAAAATTACGTATATACTCGTAGTGATTATCAAATTAATCAATTTCTATATTTATATATAGGATACATATGAAAAATCACATGATCCCTGTGATATAGGAAGAGCCGTGAAAGAAGTTTTAACAGATGATGAGAAACTAAAATTACTAAAAAATACTTGGATACCTCCAACAACATTTCCTTTTCCAGAACTAGTAGAAGGGAAACAGAAACGGAAATTTAATCATGATTGGCTAAAAAAATACAAGTGGCTAGCATATAGCCAAATGCTAGGTGGTGGACTTTGCACCCAATGCGTTCTCTTTGCTCCTTCAGGTGCTGGTATCGGATCTCAGGTAAAATATTTGATTTTCTTTTCTTATGCATTTCATTGTAACTTGTGTGATATTTTCATTTGTATGAAATGTTTAATGTTTTAACGATTATATCAACAACCAACTGATTGGTCGTTATCGTCGAATATTGTTCCTTAGATATTAAAAAAAAATTGGGTACAATTAAAAATAAATGATTTAAGATTAATTTAAGAATAAAAATTTCAAATGCATTTCTGACTTTAATATTTCAAAACTTTAATAATTGTTTTTTTAATACTTTAAAAAGTTATAGCCTAAATTCGCCCAATTTATATTGAAATTATTAAAATTTTGACTCCATATTTTATTTTATTACTCTTGAAGTTGTCAATAAAAATTAACGAAATTGTAAGTGACCCGTAAATAATGTACAAAATTTATGGAACATTTTGTGTAATACTATTTTGAAAGTGTAAAGGTACTGTGTAACAGCAAAACTGGCCAGCTCCACAATTTTGCGAAACGCGTTCTTTGCAATTTTTGCGGAAGGCTTACCTATATTGTCGGCATTTTGAGAAATAAAGTTAATACTAATGCGAAACAAATCAATTTAAACTTTCAACTTTTAAATCTTTATTAAAATCCTTTTTTTATACTACTAAACCGGGTGCTTTACTTTAACGACCGAAATGTTCAATTAGTTAGAAAAACTATGTATCCTAAAATATGTATAAATATAAATTTAACAAGCGTGTACATTTTTTAGGTTCTCAAAACACTGGTAAAAGAACCGTTAGCCAAATATAAAAAAGCCACCGAAGATCTACGTAAGCATGAAAATACTAAGTACCACAAATTCTCCATGGAAAAAGCAGTAGAATTTACAAAAGTAATGGAATCAAGCAAGAAAAGCATTGACGTTGTTTTAGATTCCGAAACATCGGCCATTATTGAGGATAATCGAAAACGATTGAGGCCTATAGTAAAAACTATAGTATTTTGTGCTAGGAACAATTTGCCCTTAAGAGGACATCGTGATCACGGTTTGATTTCACAATTAAAAGAAGAAAGTAATGAGGATCTTCTGGTTGGAAAGCATGGAGTTTTCCAAAGCCTTTTGGCTTTTCGTGTGGATGCTGGGGACGAAGACCTCAAGCGACATTTCGCAATTTGCAGGCGTAACAGTGCAATGATTAGCAACACAGTCCAAAATGAAATTATAGACTGTATCGGAGAAACTTTTCGTTCTTCAATATCAGAAGATGTTAAAAGATCAAAATTTTTCAGTATAATGTGCGATGAAACAACAGATGTCAGCACCAAGGAACAGATGACATTTTGTGTTAGGTACATAGATACCCAATCTTTCGTTACCAAAGAAGAATTTGTTGGTTTTACAGAAATGACAGAGACAACTGGTGTTGCTATAAAAGAAGCAATCGATAAAGAGTTGGATGCCTTGGGCTTAACAAAAGAACACCTTTGCGGCCAAGGGTATGATGGGGGTTCTAACATGGCTGGAAAGTTTAAAGGAGTGCAAGCCCTGATATCAAACGAGCAACCCATGGCTATTTACAGTCACTGTTTCAGCCACTCCTTGAATTTGGTTATTTCAAAATCGTGTGACATTCCTGCCATACGAAACATGTTAGGAACCGTAGGAGCGGTAACAACTTTTCTTTCTGCTTCTGCTCTACGAAAAAATGCTCTAGAGGAAGTAATTAATCAACTTCCAGAAATAAAGAAGAAAAGTTTAAAGGTAATGTGCCCCACTAGATGGGTAGAGCGACACGATAGCTTAATTAGATTTAAAGAGTTATTTCTCCCTATTGTAACACTGCTTGATCAGCTTTCAACTTCACCAGATCCCAACTCGGAAACATCAAGCAAAGCTTCTATGCTCAGTTCGGCTATTCAAAAAGGAGAATTCATCATAGCCTTGGAAACAACGGCATATTGCATGGCAATAACTCTAAGGCTAAGTGAGCAACTACAAAATCCACAATTAGATTTTGGAAATGCCCTGCAAAACATAAACTGCATATTAGAGGTTTACAGAAATCTACGAAGAACTGTGGATGTCGAATTCGGTAGTATTTTCGAAGACGCTTTGCAAAAAGCAAGCGAAATCGAATGCGAAATACGCATACCAAGAAAATGCTTTCGACAGACTCATCGAGAAAATACTGATGCTTCAAATCCCGAGGAGTATTACAGACGAATGGTTTTTTTACCGTTGGTAGACCATTTGATTCAAGAACTGGAATCGAGATTTTCCCAACGATTGGTGGATATATTACCTTTAGAAGGCCTTGTTCCAAAAAATATTTTGAAGTACGAAGAAGAAGAAATCCTCAAGGCTGCAAAAAATTACCAGCAGTACCTAGATGGCTCTGAGCTTATACTAAAGTCAGAAATAAAGCTATGGAAAAACAAATGGGATAGTGAGATTGAGCCGCCTTATACAGCAGTTGAGGCCCTGAAGAAGTGCGATCAACAATTTTTCCCCAACATTTTTATTCTTCTACAGATATTTGGAACAATCCCCGTTACAACAAGCACACCCGAAAGGAGCTTCTCCACATTACGACGGATTAAAACATATTTAAGAAGCACCATGGGCCAGGCAAGATTAAACGGACTAGCACTGGCAAATATTCAAAAGGATAGAAAAATCTCCATAGAAGACGTCATTAACATCTTCAGTCGCAAAA
The DNA here is from genome assembly GCA_963978545.1 of Linyphia triangularis. Lineage (NCBI taxonomy): Eukaryota > Metazoa > Arthropoda > Arachnida > Araneae > Linyphiidae > Linyphia > Linyphia triangularis. Next base: position 9,193,917 of record OZ021722.1, on the reverse strand, counting down.
AAGCAAGACGAATGAAAATTGCAAATTGGAATGTCTAAAATCACACACACAGACTCTACAAAATTTGATGTTTTGTTTTTGTATTAATGTATCGAGAAAAACAACTCAATTTTAACTAAGGTCATCCACCTAGACTATTGCTTTAAAAAAACCACCATTTTGAATAATTAATTAAAATAATTATTTGCACTTAATTACTCAAATATAATTAAAGTTAATTAAATAATTGCCACACTGTATATTAATGTACTATTTCTTGATTGCGATAAAATCTAATTGACCACAACAGTAGCTCTAATTAATTTTGCTTTCTCATTACGGAACATTTTTGCATGCTGTAGCCCCTCCCTTGTGATTTGCCTAGAACCGCCACTGTACACCTTTAAATATATATTCGAATTTTCACATTCCATTATCCAATCACAATTCCCACCATCTTACCATGAAATTATCAGTTATTGTTACGTAGCCATGCATAATTTCCATTCCATTTATTTTTGAACAGAAACAAGCAAACGATTTCCAAACATTTCTGAGTTCTATTTTCTGTTTGCATTCTATAATGATTGCGGTGATTAAAGGTATGAAGCAATATAAAATATGAAACATTTTTAGCTATGTTCTATATCATAAGTAAATAAAATGATTGAAGATATTCTAGCATTTCATATATTTTATCTACGAATGAAATTCCAGAACTAATTACGTTTTAAATATGGAGTTGAAGATGAAGTTTGTGTGTTTCACATCAATAAGAAAACAAAGGTAAGCTATCAAATGTTTTTACTTGTGCTTTTGCTTGTGAGAAATTTTGTTTTGTTTTGTTTTAAATAACTAAGTAACTTAAGAGTTTATGTATTGCAATTATGTTATGAATTTTTTCAGTAGAAAATTTTCGATTTCTATCCTACTATTCCATGTTTCCATCCTCCAAGAATTAAATAAAAAATATGTTGCAAATTGGTTAAGTTATAGTCAGAAAAGTGGTTTCAGACATCATTCTGAATTTTTATGGAATGTAAAACAATACTAGTAATTTAAGACAATACAGCTTTACACTCTACGACCACGGGAAAGCTGAAATTGTGAGTCTGAGTTTTAATGGAAAGTACGTACCTTTAGAAGACTTTTATTCTGTCCTTATTTTTTATTACGTTTTACAGAACATAAAACATCCTTTTTACTAACTTTAATTTTGTGTATGTGAATGTGGGTGGTTGGCTGGTTATTTCGATGGCGGGGAAATCTGCGGAAGCCTAATTAACCCCCTTGCCGTCATACAATCGGGCTGAAACTTGGCAGATAGATTAGTTAATGACAAGGCATTTTTATCAAATTTTGGTGGCTGTCACCGTCACTAAAAGGTCCCTTTTACGAAATATTAATTAACCAGCTTGCCATCATCCCATCACGCTGAAATATAGCATTTAACTGATCATTGAAGAAACTCTTTCCTGATGCCAAATTTGTTTTAATAAATAAATAATAAAATTATTTGATAGCATAAATTCAGATTCATTTTTAATGAATAAATTTTGATAAGTAGTTTGCCGCACATTTTGCTGATAGAGATGTATTTAATATTTAAAATTTGATGCCAACACCAAGAACACGCTGGCAACAGAAACGGTGCTTTGTTAATGAATATAAAAAATTAGCAATGCATATAAAGGATTCATATTAAAAACTTTTTTTATAGGTTATATTATTTTAAATTCTTTATATTAGCTTCGATTTTGCGAGTTAGTGCGTGACGGGTAAATCTGCTGAGATCTAATTAATCCACTTTTTGTCATCTAATCGAGCCGAAATTTGGCAGATGACAATGCATTCTACCAAGTTTTGAAGTCTGTCACTAAAAGGCCACTTTTAAATATGCTACTATTATAGTTTCGTGGAATAATTAACCCATTTGCCGTCCTTCAATTTAATTGAAAACTCTCAGACAGACTCGTTGTCGATGAGAATGCTTTCTATCAAAATGTGGGTCTGTCACTAAAAGGCCGCTTTTACACACCCTTTTACCTTATCACTTCGGAGGACTGATTTACAAACTTACCATCATCCAATCGAGTTGATATTTGACAGATAGACACCATATGCTGATACAGGATAATGAAAGTATTGGATTCAGCTCCCCCCCCCCCCCCAAAGAAAAGCCTACTTTTTGCATTTCTCCACGTTTTGGAACACCCTGATTTCAAAAAAGTGGTCAAGAAAATATATCTGCTTGCTTGTCTGTATGTCTGTGTGTACGTAGTCAGCATGACTCCCGAACAAAATGACCAACGATAATCAAATTTGGTGTGAGGGCTGGTGGTGGCCATGTGACCTTCCATTAGGGTTTTCGTCAAAATCGCGCATGCACATAAGATTGAAATCACGAAACTGTCACTAAAAGGCCGCTTTTACACATCCTTCTATCTTATCACTTCGTTGGACTGATTTACAAACTTACTATCATACAATCGAGTTGATATTTGACAGATATACACCATATGCTGATATAGGATAATGAAAGTATAGGATATGATGAAAAACGCTTTAGCACAGACTGTCCTTGAGCATCACCCACCAACGATTGATTTTTATCTATTTCACGTACAAGAAAGGACAATGTAATGTCTATCGAATAACATTTGGCGTGTTTATTTATTTTATTTATCTATCATTATTATTATTTTTATTATTATTTGCCTTTGTTTGGCCATGTTAAAATTATTAATATAACCAAACTGTCAATTTTTAAATAAGTGAAAATATGAAAATGATAAATAACACTTCAGATCAAGTTTTAATTCAGTGACCAATATTATAGTGCAATTGAAAGCTGTGCGATGTTCCACATCACCAGTTTTAAGAATTAGTTAGGCGTTTCGTAAAAAAATAGTAAAAAAGTTAAGAAACTTTTTAATTTTCATAATTTTTAACATTTTTGATTGATGGTGATTTGTTTTCAAAGTTAGAATTGTGAAAGTGAAAAAAAAAACAGTGTTCGTTCACAATAAATTTCAGCAACACCAGCAGCCTTTATATAAAATGTAAAGCAGAGTATCAGAAAGAGGAAAATTATGCATTTTAGAATACGTAATTATATCTTCTTTTCAGTTATAATATAACCCGTAGAAACAAAGTTTTTAATATAAATTATTTCGATGCATTACCAATTTTTATATTCATTAACACAGCGCAAATTCTGTAAACAGCGTGTGCTGGGTGTTTGCATCTAATTTTAAATATCAAAAAGATTTCTATCAGAAAAATGTGCGGCAAACTACATTTCAGAATTTATTTATTAAAAACGAATGTGAATTTATGCACTTTCATCCAAATATCCTTTATTTATTCTGATTAAAACAATTTTATTATTTATTTATTAAAATAATTTCAGTAACAGGAAAAATTTCTTCAATGGTCGGTTAAATACTATTTTAGCGCGATTGGATGACGCCAAATTAGTTTATTAGTATTCCGTAAAATAGACCTTTTAGTGACAGCGACAGCCTCCAAATTTGACAGAATGCAGTGTCATCGACATCGAATCTATCTGATAAGTTTAAGCCTGTTTGCATGACGGCAAGGGGGTTAATTAGGCCTCATCAGATTCCGTTCCCATCGACAAACAAAATCGAAGTTAATAAACAGGATTTAAAATAGGCAGCATTTTTCGAATGCATAAATAAAGGATGACTTACTTTTTCTCTGTATTGTCTTCTGGAGGAGTCGAGGGATTGTATGAGATTTGTGGTGTGCCCTAAAAAAAGGGCGTAACAGGTGGCGCCGCTGATCATGCTGAGCAGAGTGAGCCACATGTCTGTCAGGCTCTGGGGCGGAAACCTCCCGTAGCCGATGCATAGCATATGAGACATAGCCTTGAAGAGGGCCCAAGAGTACTGCTCCAACCAATAGGCATTCTAAACAAAAGACAGTCGGACATAAAATGAAATTAATACGATATTATAATAACGAAGAAACTAATGTATGTGGAACAATTCAGCTGGAAATAAATTCTATAGGATTTTTTTTTTGTTTAATATTTTTTTATTAAATTCTATATGTTTCAAAAAAGCCATAAATACAAAAAATTCTGCTCACAGCGGGTTTTTTTTTTTTTTAATTCCAACTTAAGTTTACCTGTTAGACTTTGGTGAGAAAACGATTCATTCGTCTCGAATTGAATGTGACGTCACTGCATCTGAAACAACTTGGCTTGAAACGCAGCAGTGGAAGCTAGTTTTGCAAGTTTCTAGCAAATTGCGCCAATCGGTATGGGATTTGGCAATTGTTTACCAGGCATACACCGGCTATTCAGCAGAAATCTCACGATAACCTAAGAAACTGAAGGATCTACTGACGTCACAGCAATAGCAGATTGTTTTAATAGGAATGTGATCGGAAGGCGATTCGGATCAATTACTGTTCTTAAAATTTAAATAACTAATTTTTTTAAAGAACTCTTGTTTAAATATTTGAAATCAGAAAGAATTTCTTCATAAATTTAAACTAATTTCATTTTTTTAAAAATGCGGGGTCTATTGAGCTGGAAATAAAATCTATAGGTAATTCTTATTTTCTAAAACCAACTAAGAAACTGTATTGTTTACTATTTGCATATAATGTGTACAAGATATTTCAAGCAATATACAAAATACAACTTTTTCTTAGATTCTTTTAATATTTTTTAGGAGGAATTTATTGCTAACTTCCATTTTTAAATCTTTAGAGAACATTTGAAATTCATGTTTCAAAAGGAAATTCAAGTTTTTAGTACTTAAAATGTGTATAAAAGGTCATAGGTATAGCATTAGAGCATATTTTGTAGATCAAATAACATAATGAAATTTAAAATATACATAATTTACATTCAATTGAAAGGACAATCAATCACACTGGGATATGTTTCTATCATAACAGGAAGAAGATTAACTTATTAATGAACGTTTAAATGCAAATGCAAGATCCTTTCACAGAATATATTAATGCATAGTTTTAAAATTACTATACTACATAAAAAGGTAAAAAAAATATTTTAAGCCTTATATACCAGATTGGTACTTACAAACCTCAAAGGTTAATTTCTATAATATTAGGAAAATTAAATAACAAAAATTAGATGGTAAGATGTATTAAATTTGATTACTGCGTGCATTTTCAAAATATGTTGTTCAAGCTAGAGAACATATTTTTATTTTAATCTGTAACAATTAATAAATGCAGAATTAAGGATGTTTCAAATTAACCTGTAATTCGTTGATGGCAACCCAAGAATTGGGCGGAAATCCTTGCAGCATTGGCACAAGGAACTGAAGGCAACCACTCCAATGGCCGATCAGAAGCATCATGCAGATCAAATTGAAGATCTTCATAAATACACTTGCCATGTTCAGGAACTAGAAGTAAAAATAAGATTTAATCACGGCAAACTATCGATTGGTTTTAAATAAATTTAAAAGAAATTATATATTTATAACGATGTTGTTGTAAAGGTGCCCCGTCATGGCATCAGAGTATACTTGGCAGGGCGTTATTTGTTCGGAATACAGAAACAATAAACACAAAATCCTTTTTTTTAAGAACATTTAACAGAATGCCAGAATGACTCAATGATTAGAAAATGAAAGAATGGAATGAATGGAGTTGCTGTAAAAGTTGATTGTATTTTTAGTGTAATAGAAATGTCTAAAAAAAAATATGTATATATATATACAAATTTTTCATGTCATAAACTGTACCGAGTTAGCTGTAAAGTTAATGACATACGATTACTTCTATTCATCTGGTACATATCTTCATTTGATCCCAATGCCAACGGAGTGGAGTAATCTTTCTTTTTTTTTTTTTATGAGAGAAGTTTGATCTTATTAGTAATATTAGAATTCATCGGTTTCGAAGAAACGAGTAAGCATCAGTGAATGAGATCGATTTTATGTTAAAAATATTTTAATAAAAAATACATCAGTTTGAATGATAACCGTGCCATTTCATTCCGAAAGAGGTATCACAACTAAATCATTACTGAATTACCTCAAGTAAGTTTAATTTAAGGCATTTGAAAGAATACTAATTTCGACGTATCACCCTATTGCTGTTGATGATATGAAGAATGATGACATCCAACGATAATATTATAACAAGCTCGCATCTGCGCTAGGAAATATCTACCTTATGTGAACGTCTCTTATTAGGCAGTGAACAGTGTTATACTTGCAATAAAACTGACTTATCTTGACTGATTATCCTGAGAAACTTCTTGTTGAGTATTTAAATGTACAAACGGCTATGAAATAAATACTTGCACAGTAAGTGCATGGAAACCTAATATTCTTCACAAAGGATCATCTATTTTCTTCGATTTAATTTTGGGAGGGATGCTTCTGTTCATTGATGTTTTATGTAATTGCAGTTTTTTAAACATATCTCACTGTATATTTGTTTATTTTTTTTGTATCTCTGAGTTTTTTACTTATTAGTTGGATACACAACAAGATCATTTATGTATTTTATTTCATTCATTTTGTTTATAAAAGTCAAGCCAATGAGAAGTTGTTATAATAAAACGAATAGGTGCTATTAATAACACATAAGTTAATAACCATATTTAAAACATCCCCAGTTGGTTTAAATTTATTCTAACACTTTAAATTTAACACAAACTCTTATGTTGGCCCTATATGGTGGCCTTTTACTTTTATGGTAGAAACTTTTATAGAACTATATATTGGCCATTTTACTTTTATGGAACTATATGGTGGTCCTTAACTTTTGCACTAATTGACTCAATACTCAACGATTCGCTATTGACACCTTTTTGAAAGCATATTAAGGAGAAGGTTATTAAGTTAACTGAAAGCTTTTCCAAACTGTTTATATAGGTGATAGCAAACTAATATGTAATGCGTAGTAGAACTGTTAGGAAAAATTTCATGACAAAATAAAGATTTTGATTAAAAAAAAAAATGTTACAGATAATAATATTTAAAATAGTTTAAAGCCCTATATTCTGTAAACTTTTCCTGCAAAGAATACACCATATGAAGAAATTATCCTTTTATTTCAATTCTAAATATGTATCGTCTATTATTCAGTTTAAGCTCTTCAAACAATTTAGTTCCTGTGCACCTTTCTACATTAAAAAAAATTATCTCTTATTAGTACCTGATTATAAAATGATTGTAAAAATTAAACTATCTGCTAATCAAAGTAAAAACAATCTCTCCCCTAACTCTCTCCCCTGATGCTCAACTTGTTTTGCTTTTTATTCTATGCAACACAATGTTTCTCTAAAACAATATTTTTAATTATAGGTAATTTATAAGAAAACAATTTGCTGCCATTATTTGTTGTTGTTGTTTCTTATTCCACTTGATCTTGAACAAGTCTAGACCAAGTCCAAGAGACCGTACGCCCAAAGAAAGTCTCGAACCAGCGCAGGGTTTTTAAAGAGATCGCTCTTCTCCAAATCCAAACAGGAAAGCAGATGGTCCGGTGAAGCTTGATGGGAAACACACTTGAGGCACACAGGGTTGAACATATGCAAGTGTGCGAGTATGTCCGGTGATGAGTCTGGTGATGGTGGTTTGTAATTTCGTTGCCGTTATTTAACATATTTTTACTCACCTTTTGTTGAATTGAACACTTTTGTGTTTTGCAACAATCTCGCATACTTTATTTTTATTCAGAAGCGAGATATTTTAAGAAAGGTTTATTGGGGTTGAGTGGAGTGTATGTGTTTGTAAATAAAGAGCAATGGATAAAATAAAAAGCTCTCGAGTGACATTGTTTTGAAATGTATGTAAAATTATTTCCACCATTCTCTTGAATATCAGTTTAATCTGAAATTGCGATTTGTTTTGCTCCTTATGTGAATTTCCATCATTCAGTTTCATATAAAATGGACTATTACAGTATCCATTTAGCTAACTTTTGAAACTGTAAAAGCTATAGTTGCCTCTACCATTCAGTAACGTTTTCACTCACCTTAGAGGCACAAGGTTCTCCGCAATTACCGATGAGGTACCTGTAGAGGCCGACTGTGTGAGTAAACGTAGCAATACCATCCATCTACAGAAATTGATTCCCATATTTAAATAAAACCATGAAATTAGAGGGCCAAACCAGCAGCCGTCTCCAACTCGTTTCTTCGACACTACAAATTCGTTCAATTTCTTTACAGGATAATTAAGTGTATTTTTCGCTTCAAAATCCCTCCTTACTTCTCAAAAATTTTAAATCATAAAAAATCAAAAAGAAATTAAATGAGTAATATCGTTTGCCTAGTGGTTACAAGAACAAGTAACTTTAAGACTGTAAAACATGAGAAATGATGGGAAGGATCTTGTTGAACAATCGACATTTGGAATGGATTGGTTTAAAAATAAGTTGGTAAATAAATTGGAAGTACCAGTGATAGATTTTTATTTCTCCAAAAATTAATAATATTCGATTATTTGAAATGATTTAAGATGAAGACGTAGGAAAGTTAAGTAAAACACCAAAATATTATATAAATATTGCATTAAATATTAAATATTACAAACAAATAACAGCAGTGGGAGAAAATATCTTTGGAAAAAATTCTGAAAATATATTTTAATAAAGGTTGAATTAGGAAACGAATTTTAAATCAATAAATATGCAAATAAAAAGTAAACAAAAGATCCTTACGCGACAATACTGCAGAATAGAGTTATGCAATGTATATTTCTAATGAGTTGATAGTAGTGTCTCAAATTTAATAGAAAATTATATTGTTTCGATATAGGCAGTTGAAAACCTATATAAACAATATTTTTGAAAAGAGTGAGGCAAGTTTAAAATGATAATTTTTCATGGGGCACTACTACCCCAAAATATTAAACTTGAAAACATATATTGCAATCCATTAAAAAGTCTCACATAATTTCCTTGAAAATTTTTGCCTTAAAAACTTTTGTCATGCATAAAAATCATTCAGTAAATTCCCATATTACATTTTTTTTTCTAATTATACATTTCTGTCAGTTTATAGTTTATTTATAGTAAAATAGGTTTTTCGTTATTTTTTAAAACGAAATGCCATTAAAGATTTATCATTGTTTGTTTTAGACAAGAGAAATGTTTTTAAATGGAAAAAGGCATCAGAATGATGTGCATTTATAAATTAAGCTTGACAAAAATAATGCATTAACTAAGTTTTATGAATGAGGTGCCACTAGATTTAAAATGAATCACACGATATTTATTTGATTTGAATAATTAAAATGACGGATGTATAGTACCATTTTGTAGGCACGTAAAAGGTATAATACGGAAAAGATCCTATTTTCCAGAATATTGTTTTAATTTTCCTAACAAAATTTAATACATGAATTTTCTGAAGAGAAAAATTGCAAGATGATAGTGTACATAAGGCACAATGTTCAAAAATAAAAATTTAAATACATTTGAAACCTAAATCTCACAGTGGGGAGTGTCACTTTAAAGAATATCATATGTATTATAATATATTTAAAATAGTCACAAACTCGAATCCATTCAGATAATTTTACTCAATTCTCGTTACATTAGCCAGTACTTATTGTTCAAACCATTGAACTACTCTTAAATAAAAAACACGCTTTTTTTTAATTAAAAAAATAACAAATAAAAACAACAGCTTAAAATATTAAAACACATTCCAAATCTAAGAAATAAAAACTTAAATTTGAACATGTAGATATTTTCATAACACTATAACTTATTGTTATTTGGTTTCTTCTTAGGAATTTTCATGTATAATGTTAAAATATTTGCATATACAATAACAAATCCGTAAGGTTAACATATATGCACATACATGTTAACCTTCCGGGTAGTAACCTCTTAGTAGAGTAAAACGGGGTGATACGACTTTTTCCAGAATTTTTTTTCCTTTAAAAGAAGCGGAGATATAACATTTTAGAAATGAAATATTGCACTCTGTTAACAATGAATATATATATATTTTTTTATTAAATCTGATAGAAGCAAAGTATTATAGCTCGAGCAGACCAACTACATCCTTTTACTTTATTTTTTTATAACAACCTTGAAACTACTCTGGCAACTTAAAAAATAAATCATAAAACATATACAGGAGGAGTTTAAAGTCTCGCACGTCAAATTTTAATGGGCCGTAATTCACTTAAATGTAATGAGTTCGATATATGTGATGAAAATGTGATAAGTTCCTCCTAATAGATTGGCAGTGCAGATTGTTTGAAATGCATTTCAATCGGTATCAGTGATCTCGTGGGCTGAGATTTTCATCTCTGAAACGTTTGGTGTTCAAGGCGGCGTCATGGCGTGTTACCAGGAACAGCGAATATTAATGTTGGAGAGTTATTTTGATCGGAAGTTGTATTCTCACGTTATTGAAGTATTTCACAAAAGATATCCTGATGCAATAATACTCAATCATTCAACGGTGACATGATTATTTCGCCGTTTTGGGGCAACAGGTTCAGTAGCTTCCAAGAAAAGACGCAGTAAGGCCCTCCAATTTTGGACGATGAAAAACTCGGAGTTGAAACGAAGTTTCTGCGTTTGCCTAATAATCTACACACGATTGCTGAACTGAAAACGAACAGCACAAAAGTCATTTCTAACATGAATACTGTCATGCTCCAAGTGCACGAAATCTTCTAAAACGAAAAAGCGTTTGTATTTGCGTGAGAGGAAGTCTTTTCGAACGTTTATTGTGACACCAAACGTTTGTCTGTTAAAAATATAATCCAACATTTAAACTAGTCTCTGCGATAATTTACTTTAATTTAAATTCTCAAATTGATACCTTTACAGGCGGGAAAACTTTAATGTGCCTGACTTCAAATTCACCTTGTAATAAATTTTCATAAAACTTATCAGTGCTATTAACTTATCTTAATTGTTTTAAACTTGAATATTATTTTTTTTAATTGGAGATGCGCTTTTGTAAAATCAAATAATGTATGCTTATTAACATTCATAACGTTTACAATCTCATCTTCTAACTAACATTGAGTTTAATTTGTTTGACCAGATTCTTAATTAGCTTATTTTTTTTTTACAAGACAAATTATTAATATTTTTTAAGTCTTGAACCTTTATATACATATAAAAGTTGTAAAATGCTGAAATTAATACCTGCCCAAATATATAGAAATATAAAAATAAAAAATCTTTCTTTCATCCTCAAATTAATTAAAATTTTCCTCTAAAATGTTTGATTTCCTAAATTTGAATTATTCATAATGAGGCATTTCATTATTTAATACTGCTAAAATTTAATTATCTAAAATCAGGCAAATTTTAAAATTTTCATACTTGGCAGCTTAATAAAATTTAATGATTCAGATGGGTAAAACTTAAGCACTTACGTCTACAAAATGTTTAGCTATTGTCTTTTTGGAATAATTATTTATAACCTGAAATAAAATGCATACTTTTAATCTAAAATGAAATATGCTTCTAAAGACTAAAACAGAATAAGTGGAGGCTATAAATCATTGAAATAATAAAATAAAGATGGGGGGAAATAAGTACAAGCATTTCCTCAGAAATTTGTTGCAACTATTTATTGCTAAATCTTATTGAATTCATAACTTAAAAATGACAAAAAATAAAAATCTAACATCAATGCATCTAATTATATTTTTCAATGATTTGCTTTAGAATGCTATTTTATTACTATACGAGATTAGTGAATTTCTTATTATCGAGCATTTAATTGCGAGAATTTGGAAAAAGTCCTCTTTACAAAAAAAAAATGTACTTTCAATTAAAATAACAAAATAAAAAAACTTTAAAAAGATTTATTTTGTTTTTTGTGATCCACAAAAGCTTGCTGAAATGCATAAACTAAAACAATAATATCTTAAATTTTATTAACCATTTAAGAGTATATAATTTGGTTATTCGTTTACAAATGGAATTTTTAATGTTTTTATCGTTTTGAATTAAATATGAAGTGTACAGAATAGTTATAGATTATTATGATTTAAATTTATCTTATCGTTCAACAAGGTTGTTTTAGTTTCTGACCAAAATTGCTTTTCCTTCTTACACAAATATGATTAGTTTGATAGCAATAAATATTCATGCCTCAAAATATTTAAAAATTACTTAATTTGGTAAATAAAACTAGATAACGGTAGCAAGTTATTAACAAAAAGTATGACTGAAAATACACGATTGACACCTTCCCAAGCCTTAATACTTTAAGGTTTGGAAAGTACTAATTTAGAATAAAATATTAAAAATGTTTACATATCTCTCAACAGCGTAAGAAAATCTATTTACAAATAATACTTCAACCGACCATTTTCATTATATTGTTATAATTCAGGTGGAAGTGATTTTTCTTCCTTCTAAAATTTTGTTGTATTAAAGAAGGTTGCATACTATCATATTATGCAAAGCAAGTTTGGTATGAAGAGTATTATAAGTATCTATTAGTTCAATATGATGATAACTACAATTTTTAAGGAAATTAAATACTTACAACCTAAAGTGACGGCATAAGGTTTTATCTGATTATTTATTTTAAGTTAACAATTGTAAATTTAAAGAGTATCTTTAATTTAGTTAGTTGGCTCACGTTCAATTTATAAATGTCCCTATTTATATAAGGTATCGTTATAAAATATTACCTTCTACAATAAATCAGTAGAGAGAAAATTTACTGTTATGGTGAAATTTTTACTTTTAAATCAAGTAGCCCAAATGTTTCTAATTAATATGAAAAGGGCTTGATTAAATAATTAAGTTACATTAAATTTTTATAACTTTAAATATTTTCCTTAGGCTTTTGTAAAAAAAGAATTAATTCTATGTGAATTTTTTTTTTCAGCTTTTGGTTTTGGTTTCAATGCTTCTATTTAATTTATAATAGTGCTTAAAATACTCTTAATGCACAAAGTTTGTGTTGCTAATTTCACTAAAATTTTAATTTTCCTTTCTCAATAAAGTAGTATCCATAAGTGTAAAACAAGTACTCACAATTCCCTTTCTAATTTTATGTGTTACTGTCACCTTTATTCTCTGTTTATGTAATTTAAATATCTTGAAGGGAAAAAAAATAAACTTAGATTTTCAGAATGACGAAAAATTAAAAATAAAAATGTAAAATTCAGAGTAAAAATTAAAAATGTTGAGTTTTTTTGTTGTTGTTGTTGTTGAAAAAGCAAAAACAAGAATTATAGAAGAAAATCTACAAAACTTTTCTAACTAATGCTGTGGTTTACTTTACAATACACGTCCCATGAATCTCGTACGTCTTTAACACGGATATCTTTTATGAGATTCACAATGGTTTATGAAACGTTTGATGCGGTATGCAATAGTTTTTATATATTTTTGTAGTGTTTTGATCCTTGTAAAAACTACTTTTCAAAAGTTTCCAATACTCTAGAAAAACAGATTAAAATTCAAAATAATAACTGATTTCAAAGAAAAAAATAAAAAAGATGAAAAAGCAAAAATAGCGGGAAGCAGAGCATGCAAAGAGAAGGAAAAAAAGAAAGAAAAAAAAAACTATATCGAATCTTATTGACCGATAGCGCTGATCCTAAAATAAAAGCCACAACCAAAAGTTGTTCTTACTTCCACCTGAATGCGTACTAACAATATGATAACTGCAGAAGAAGCATTATAAATAGATTTTCCTACCTTTATGAGAGATGATGTAGTTCGAATTCTACGTAAAACACTTTTATCGTCCTCAGACCTTTCAGCCACTATTCTTTTAACCTAAAAAGTATATTTGTTAGTTATAAATCATATAGTCTAAAACTAATAAAAATTAAACTTATAGTTTTTCAGGAACTATTAAACAAGTTTGTTTGAAATAATTTAGCGCATATAATTATGGAGTAATTAAGTGTTGCCATTGTGTTTCCCAATGAATATATATTTAAAAATTAAATAATATGAGGTGTTTTAAAATAAATGTTGTTGTAAAAGCACATTCGAACAACAAGCAATTACAATAAGAATGAATTCGTATGTATGAAAGATTATCAAGAAATACAGATTTGTCTATGTAATCATGTTACAATAGCAACTTTACACATCAAAATTTATTGAAAAAGAACATCACAGTGTTTTTTTGCTAGCATAATACTATTATATTCTGTGCAAGGTGAATATAAATTTTGAAGGAAAGAGAACTATATGAAAATATAGAGGGGCGATTGTTTAGTCTTTTCATGCAGGAAATTTAACTGCGGCAGGAAATTTATTGTCTGACTCATAAGTTGGCAGTTTGGAGTAATGTGTTGAACAAAGCCAATCGTTAAATTCGGTGACAGATGCTTAATAGAGGTACATAATAAATAGAAAGAATTTTTAAATAAACAAGAATTTAGAATGGGACCAAAAGATGTTTTCAATTCCAAATTTCAAAACCTTGATTAAAAGTTATTTCTAAACCAGTTTTAAACTTTTTTTTTTTTAACTTTTTTTTTTTAAAAAACTTTTTTTTTTTTCTTTAAACTTTTTTTTTTTTAGAACTCTATCAATTCAAATAACATGATAGTTAAAGTTTTTCTTCGAAAAATCACATTTTGGTGATGTTAGTACTTTATGAAGTCATCTGATTTAATATGACTTGAATATTTATCTGATTTTGTATTCAAAGGAGGAATTTGTCTGAAATTTCAGCTCGAACTAACAGCACACTCAATTTTTAATTCTATTCCGCTATATTATAGAGTTCCGATGCGACTAATGTTCAGTGACTTCTTTACAAATAAAAATCCAAAAAATATTCTTTGGGTTCCGAAAACTTCCTCGTTCTGACTCAAAAACAGCTTTACTAAGAGGCTCGCGAGAGATTTTTCTGCGGCCCGCCAGCAGCACACAAGAACAAAAATCCGGCTTCACAGAACGGATATTTTTTCTTCATAATTTTAATTTGTCAAAAATAGTACGTGTTTACTATGAAGAACAGAGTTCTCCATTGCGTAGAACGAAGAAACTATTTGATGAAACTTTCAGACATTTTTTTTTTCCTTCAGTAACACATACAGGTACAACTTAACTGAATCTCATTTGGACGATGACGGATACAACAATACTGCGACTGACAACGACTCTACCATGAAATAAACCGAATGATAGCGATCGTCATTTTCTTGCAATTAATTTGGTCTAAAACGGGGGAATCTGGAGGTATGATTTAAATATCTTTATTGAAAGTTAAGGCAATTAATATATTCGAGTTGGAACAAAAGAGTCACTTCTTTTTTAGACTTTGATTTACACGAAAATAAAAACTATTATTTTTAATTATTTAAAAAAAAAAAATATCCATTGTAATTTTATTAGAATAAAAACAAAAATTCAATATTTTTTCAGTTTTTCAGTCAGAAATTCTTTATACTGTTAAAGCAATAATTTTCAAAGAAACGTTTATTCGGTATAATTCTGAGGCCCACTAAAATCTCTAACATAAGTCATGCCGTCCCTTCTCTAAAAGTTAGTGGCAAACGTTGCTCTAAAAGCTTCATTACAACATAGAAGCAAACTCGTTTAATGTCATATGCCTTCTTAGCAGAGCCAAACAGTATACGTGTTAATTAGAGGGAGGGATCGTTGTTATGTCACACTATGATAAACATGCGTCTCTTTTTTAGGAAGTAAAAAGCTCTACGAAGTTATCAAGAGTGCTACTTGGTGTGTTAAGTGCATGGATTAAAAGAGTGTCGAAGAAGCGAGCAAGGAGAAAGGCCTCTGGTTTGGTGAAGTGGTAAGACATTTTACATATTAACATGTTGACCAGCAAATGTGTCCGAGTTTTATTTTTACTCTGACTATATTACCAACATTGAGATAAACGAAGCAAAAAAAAAAAAAAAAAAAAAAAAAAAAAATGATTGGATAAATCTCTTTTGTCGATATAAGCATTGCTGGCTTCCTAATAACCTTTAATGATCGATTACTAATAAGATTTTGAATTAAATTTTGCCAGCATTTATTTTAGTGTTATGTAATGAATAAATAAATATTTCGTGTGTAAAAAACACAATTTGCGTTATCACGTGAAATTTGTATGTTATGCACTTCAAGTAGAGAACGTATTTAATTTCTATATTTGTATAGACTATTAAGAAACAATCTTTACAAAGCATTGCGTTCACAAATTTCTCAATATTAGTAATAAAATACATATTTGATAACTTTTAAAAACTCAAAAAGAAGGAAGTTATATTTTTTGGTACGTTATTATTGACAAAAAGCCAAGTTAATTTATAACAATATTAATATTATATATTTAATGAGTGTTTTTACTATAAACTCAGTTAATTAATAATTGAATGCTTATTAGAATGCGAAAGTGATGCGAAATATACGCGTAGGTAAAATATATAAAGAACGTTTGCTGGCCAAATATGAGATTTTTTACATAAAAATCACCATAAACTTTATAAAAGTGAAGGAAACATTGCTAAATTTAATTGTTTAAATACTTACCATTATTAAAAAAATTTCAATTTATCGTCAACTGAACCATTTAAACTTAAAAAAAAAGTTCTCATTCAAAACTAAAATTAACATTATTATACACTGATTCAATGACTTATATTTCCTTCTTAAAATGCATTTTCTAAATACTCTAACTCTACATGCCATTCATTATATAGCCATGCAAGGAAGAATTAAATTTAAAATAAAAAACATGCAAAGTGAAATGAAGCTAGCTATACTTCTCAATAGGTAGAAATGCATCTAAAAGCAGGGAAATTAAAAATTAAAAAAAAAAAAAAAATTGTAATAGCAATGAAATCTTTTTAACTGTGTTTTTGGAAATTGAATGAGTAGCATTTTAAAGTTAATAATAATGAAACATCTATGACATTTTAAAGGATGCAACATTTTTCTTTCATATTCGTAATTAATTTTAAAAAATAAATTTTATATACAGTGTGCTCCTCTCCTAATCCTTTCTCAAACGTTATAATATGGTAAAAAGTAAAATATGTTTTGATGTTAGTAGTAAATCTCGTTATTTTTATAACTTTTAACGTGTTAAGAGAATGAGCCAACTTATGAAAACAAGTCAAAGAAGAAACAATTCTAAAAGTATATTTGGAAGCTTAAAAATTTCCTTCACTTAATTTATTCGTAAACGAACTTAATAACTATCCATAAACGTAAAAATGTCTTTTTCAAAAAAACTTTATTGAAAACATATTTAGCAGTTCTAAAAATATTCTAAAAATGGAACATAACTTATATGTTGTTTTTAATTTAATATCTAGTAAAAAATTAACAGTTCTTAAGAATCAAATGTAAATATTTATTACAATACTTTTAATAGATATTTGTACCTGCTGGACTTGGTAGACTTCTTTTGTGTTTGTATTTGTATAAGCATTAAACGATAACAATTTATTTATCATTTTAACATAATTGTAATTTTGATCATACTTTCTTGAAAAGAATGTTATTTAAGAAATCTTTAATTTATGAAACTTTGTTTAAAAGTCTGTTGCATTAGTAAATGTTTAAAAATGTAAGGAAAGTACTTTTTATATATTATAAAAGTTGTTGTTAAGCATGGAAGATGAAGAATAATATAGTTTAAATTTAACCGTTTGTAAAAAATACTTTATGAGCATACTTCCAATACAACTTTCCGACTAAATATTTCCCTTTTGATGATTTAGTCAAGTAAATGTAATTGAAAACTAACATTATCTTAAAGTGATATAAAAACATAATTATTATAAACCTTCATGTAGTTACAAAACCAAAAGTTATTTCTTTTTTCTAATAAATTACTTTCATTGTTTTTCTGTCACATATTTCTCTTTGTACTTATAACGTATCAAACTTAAAATATATTTACTATTTTTCCATAAAAATTGAAAAGCTTTAAAATCATTTCAAAAATTGTTTTACAAAAGTTTCGGTAACAGTATATTTTTTACACAAAACTAACTAATAATAATTTATTAATTTCTTGTTAGATAAAAAAATATAATCCTTCCTTATTTAAAATAAAACTACAAGTTAAAATTTGCTGCGATATAAATAAAATGAACTAATTTTTCATTTAAAAGCATTTTTTTCTTAATCCTTCACTATAATTGTTTAAAATAGTTTTTAAATGATGATCACAAGAGGTTTTGCAAAAGATACTTAAAATAAATTAATATAATTATTTAAAATAAATTAATATATTTTCAATATATTGTTAATTTACAAAATCGAAGCCTTTCTCAAATAAGTGTTTCCAAAGTGACACAATTTAGAATCGAATCTTAGAATCATATTTATTCTATGAAGGATTTATTTACATAGTTCTTTTAAGAGAGATCAATCTGACAAGAACAATGCCAGCCTAGTTAAAAATTAGGCACAGTAAATTTATTTTCGCCATGTTTTGAAGAAGAAAATAGTTTTCAAACAAACGAAAAAAGAAATTCAGTGAACCGATCTAAAATATGAGAGTGCAAATCTAAGTTGTCATAAAAATATATATCATAGAAACAACATCACATATACTTTTATCACACTCGAATATATATATATATAAAAAAAAGTGTAGTATAAGTGCCATGGAAATTCGAAATGTGTTTTCATAAAAAGATAAGACAACTCTTAAGATTAAAGTACCTTCTCTTAGAAGAACGATAGTAGTAGCTGACACTGTCAAGTAATACATTTTATTCAAAGACATCTCGAAACAAAATGTCTATATAGAGATAAATGTTTTTTCAAAGTATTTTATACCATAATTATTTCCTTTTTTTTTTATTCAAATGTAACCTGATGCATCGTGTAATTTTAAATACTTTATATTAATTTCGATTTTGTGTGTTTGTCTGTTTGTTTGCAAATCGGAAGAGGAATAACTAACTCACTATCCGCCATCCAATCGACCTGAAGTATGACAGATAGATTTGTTGTCGATGGCAGTGCGTTCTCTCAAGTTTTGGGTTGCCAATAAAAAGCCTTTTTTTAAACATGTTCCTATTGCCACTTTGGAGAACAAAGCAACCCACTTGCGTTCATCCAATTGATCTGAAACTTGGCAAATAGACTCGTTAGCAATAACTTTGAACTCTATAAAGTTTGACGTAAGAGGAGAAGGGGGGAGGGTTAGTTAGCACATATAACGGAATCGGCGGTTTTCTTCGTATTAGCAAGGACTATGAAAAATCGATCATAGTTAAAAATCACTTAAATGAAGTACAATTGAATGGCCAAGAAAGTTGGCAATGAATATGAAGGATTTATATTAAAAACTTTGATTTTATAGGTTAATTTAATTATTTACTAATAGAACAAAATCAAACAAATGTACTTAACAAGATTTTATATTTCGTTGTACTATAAAAATTTAATTTATAATTGCAGCATTTATACAAATAAATTTATTTTCTGTATTTATTCATAGAATACATTAAAACTTAAGGAATTAACAAAACTAATTTTAGAAATAGGTATAGTTAATAATTAATAAATAAGATGAAAATTTATTAAATAAGTAAAGCATAAATAATATTGAAATGAAGTAAATAAAATATTAAAAAAAAAATTAATATAAAGTTAAAATGCCAGTGAATTTCAAAGAAAGCAGAGAAAACCTTAATGAATATAAAAAGCTTTTTTAAAATTAAAACTTTTAAATATTAACGCAAAAACAAAAAATAAATACCTATTTTTTTTTCCAAGAAATGTACATATATTTATATGCTAATTCTACATTTAAATTATTATTACCTTTTTACAAAATATAATATGAAAATATAGCTTATATGCTTATATGTAACAAGACGTGCAAAATGTAAATAAAATCTTGCATGAATTCATGCAATTTAAATAAAAAAAGGTATGCAAACACCCTAAACTCTACTGTGTTGATAAACATTTATAACTGAAAAAAAGCATTAGAGATGTAAAATCTATTCTACGACACTCATCATTTGCAAATATTTCGTAAACAAACTTTTTAATAAGCCAACTGTGCTTTAAATATTTAATGCTTACTTTTAAATATATAATATATTATATTAAAAATAGATATATAGGTAGTTGTAATATGAAAATTTCGATGTATTGAATCTTAATTAATCATATCAATAACTTTTTTTAAATGAAGAGGAAAATATTAAGTTAGCTTACGAAATACTCGAAAAGAAAAAAAAAATCATAATTTGAATTAAAATAAATTAAAGAAAACAACAACCAAGATGCACATTTATAGCATTTTATCACATATGATGAAATTATAATTTTGTCAATTAAGATAAATGATTTGCCATTTGAAAATTCACACTTCTTCTAACAACAATTTTATACACATACTACAACTTTATGATATTAAACAAATAAAATTCTTTAAAGAAATCGTGTCTCTTTTTTACATTGTAATGGTATTGGAAAACATTTTGCACACACCCCCAACATTGAAATCACTTCCTCATGATAGTGCAGCTACTTAATATGTACAGACCAAATACAGGTGGTCATTTAGAAATATTTTAGTAACGCCCCGATTGCATTGTCAATTATGTGAATTATTATTTATTTTACATAATGTACTTTTAGAACGCTACTAAGGAAAAACTTACTGTTAAAAACTTACTCCCAATAAAATTAATGGGTTATTCGTAGCCTTATAATGAATTTTATAGATAACGCAGCAGATTAACTCACAATATTAATTCTTACCTTCTTCCCTCTCATCAAAATATAAATTAAGTTTTTAAAAATAACACCTATTTATATACGTTACAGCTTACCAGAAATATTTTTAACTCTCTTAGAAATAATCATACTTTTCCATCTTAAATTTTGCGTAGTTTTACGTTTTCATGTTTGAGATTCCTCTACTCAAAAGTTATTTGAGATAAATGTCTGATTACGATGTCTTTGCACTTTCATTGGAATGCCCCTGTTAATATAAGGGATGAATTATATGTTCTGTATGTTATTACTGATATGATACTATCTTTAATTTAAAAAAAAAAAACATTTAATATTCTTTAACTTATTATTATTATTATTATTATTTTTTTTTTTTTGTATTACATTAATAATTATTTTTTTTTACTTTTATTTGCTACATTATTTTATTAAAAAAAAGAGCTTTTAAAAACACTGTTCAGGATAAAAATATATATATATATCTTTTCTCTAACCTCTAACTAAACAAAATTTTCACAAATTACATCAACTATATTTAAAGGTCGCGTATACACTGAGTGAAACATACAAATATCAGGCCATGAACATGTCAGTACTTTTAATGCTTCCGTATTTTTGTCTTTAAATATAGACTGAAAGTCGACTGCGAGTTTGAGGTACCTCATGGAACATCATTCTGAATTTTATGAAATGTAAAGAAATGTTAGTAGATCATGAATCCAAAATATTGTTTCAACAAGCAAGTTGTCGCAAAGTTTGATGTCTGAAGCGCCAGTAAAATTCTTTGTTTAATAATTTAAATTGCATTTTCAAACATATTATACCTACAATTTATTATATAACCCACCCTTTGGGAAAAATTACAAAAGCGTGTGTCTGATAAAAATATGAAAATACGAAGTAGTTTATCACCTGGCATGCTTTAGAGTGAGACTATGTCTTTATTTTTATTTAGAAAGACGTAAATTTTCTCTTAAAGAATTTTCTCACTATATTTCGTAGAATAAAGTACTTCTAAAAAGCGTCAAATTTATCGTTGTAAATCTGTGCGCTCATTCCATAGACAATGGATGATTCCGGCATTTATTTTTATTATTCAATTTTAAATATTCCGAAAAGGCCATAGACACAAAAAATTCTGTTATTATTTTTTTTTTTTTTTTTAATTTGCAACCTAAAATCGCTTGTTACATTTCGGCGGGTAAACGACACAATTGGCTCGAATCAAATGTGACGTCACTACATCTGAAACCACTTGGCTTGAAACGCTGCAGCGGAAACCAGTTTTGCAAGATTCTCGCAAATCGCGTCAACCGGAAAGAGATATGACAATTGTTTACCAAACACACACCAACTATTTGGCAGAAACCTCATGATAAACATAGAAAAGAAAGGATGTACTGACGTCACAGCTATAGAGGATCGTTTTGATCAGACTGCAACCGGATTTCATTTCAAGGCATTTTCTTTTCTTAATATTTACATAACAGAGTGGCCACAGAACCGGGAAAACCTGGAAATCAGGGAAATGTCAGAGAGGTTTCTGATTCTAGAAAAAATCAGGAAAATGTCAGGGAACTTTTTAAAGTTTCATGAAAATCAGGGAAATTTTGTATTTTTTAAGGCATGTTCATCCACATTTTGGCGCTATTTACTTGGAGGTTTGTGGTGGTAAGCCATTAGAAGTTTAATGTTACGGAATAATTTAAACTTTTCATTACCAGCAAAACTATCTTTTAAAAATTTGCATATTATCTCTTTAGCATACATATTCTATTTGATCAAGGTATCTAGACATCCGGAAAACCTAAGAAAATTGGGGAAATTTGAAATAAAAGTTTGCCCTAAAATCGGGGAATTTTTTAGAAATCTGTTAGGGAAATCAGGGAATTATCAGGGAACTTTTTTTTCTTGAATTTTGTGGCCACCCTGCATAAATAATTTAAAAAAAAAAAAAAAAAAAAAAAAAAAAAAAAAAAACTTTTGTTTGAATATTTGGAATCAGAAAGAAATTCTTCATAAATATAAACTAACTTTACTCGTTTTTAAAAAATGCGGAAATTGTCCATTGTGAATTTTTATTAGATTAGCTCTTTGTGTAACCACGCATGCAATTTACTTGTAACGAGTAAAAAGGGTTTTTGTTAAGTCTGTGTTGATATCGTCCGATTTAAATATGTTATTTTAATTAAAAACAAGAATTAAGAAAATAATAATAATCACATGCAATTTTTAATCGCATTTCTAAAATATATTATTTGACAAAATTATTTCTCTTTAATCAAGAGAATTTCTGATGCCGTTTAGGTTGTCGTAAAAATTTATATAAATTAAGGATGTGAAAAAATAACTATTACCACTAATTTTAAATATATGTTATATTTTTAACAAATAAAAAATTTACATTTTTTAATTAATTGGGGGCTATAATAACCTCTTGGGAAAACTTCTTATCGGAAAGTACAATTTTCCGATGCCTTGGGCTTTAGTTACGGTTGAAAGTTAAAAACATTGTCAGAAAGCTTATTTACGAGATCAATACACCCACACATTCTAGGCATGCACAGAAAGTTATTACTTCAATGGTGAAAAAACGAACTCTAATGATGTGTTTATCTTGTAATTCCTCACGAGAAAATGTTGGATGTGGATTGAAAAATTTTAATGCAAAAACTGCATCGTTTAAGTCATGTTTTATACGTTATATCTATTGCTTATAGCTTCTATTACCCTTAGTGAAATTATCATAAATAGAAATAAGGTAAGTGCACCAAAAAAGGCCATAGATGTTGATACAGATATCTCTGACTGCTGAAAACTTCTCATAAAATCCTGTAAATGACAATGCCTATGTGCAAAACATTAAAAAATAAAAGCAGTTGGCAGCAAACCAAAGCGTGGTTTCCCATTTCACCAAGATAATTACTTTTTCTAAATATAAGATGTAAACTTTTTTTTTTATTTTTGTTCAATACTATTAATTGTTTAGCTAAAAATTTTAACATACTGGCGCAATTTTAATACAAATGTAAAGAAGCGTTTTTGCATTTTCTACATAATTAATGGCGGTCAGTGAGTCATGAAAATGCTGTGTAACTCAACAAGGTAGCAATACCTAGACATTAATTTAGTTTAAGGTTATTATTTATCGCTTGTATTCCAGTTTCATCAATGTTATAGCTTATATCTTCCTTCGAAAACTAGTTTCGGGTAATTTCTGATGGCTTCAGATTATGGACTGCTTATATTAATGTCATCATGCATGAAAGAATTGATTATTTCATTTACAATTTGTTTTGTTATTACATATGTATGTATGTATGTATGTATGTATGTATGTATGTATGTATGTATGTATGTATGTATGTATGTATGTATGTATGTATGTATGTATGTGTGTGTGTGTGTGTGTGTGTGTGTGTGTGTGTGTGTGTGTATGTATGTATGTATGTATGTATGTATGCATGCATGCATGCATGCATGCATGTATGTATGTATGTATGTATGTATGTATGTATGTATGTATGTATGTATGTATGTATGTATGTATGTATGTATGTATGTATGTATGTATGTATGTATGTATGTATGTATGTATGTATGTATGTATGTATGTATGTATGTATGTATGTATGTATGTATGTATGTATGTATGTATGTATGTATGTATGTATGTATGTATGTATGTATGTATGTGTATGTGTATGTGTGTATGTGTATATGTATAAATTCTTTTCCAATCAAAATTATCTAAAGTTTTGTTTAGAATTTATGCTATGGCATTATTGAAGTCGGGATGGCGCCAATAAGGTAAATTTGTGTCTTTAGGACCAGAAATGGATTTTAACTATCTTGAAATAAATGAATATGACAAAAAAAATCGAGCTGTTTAACAGTGAATTTAAACATACTAACTTGTGGAAAGAAGGTATCAAAATTAA
The DNA here is from genome assembly GCA_963978545.1 of Linyphia triangularis. NCBI lineage: Eukaryota > Metazoa > Arthropoda > Arachnida > Araneae > Linyphiidae > Linyphia > Linyphia triangularis. The sequence goes on along the minus strand of OZ021722.1, from coordinate 9,169,342 downwards.
AGATTTTAAAAACCTATGGATGGCCTTATTTGGTTCGCTTATCTTATATTTTCTTTAAAAGTCCAAAATTAAAGTTGTGAATCTGAATTAAAGCCAATTTAAGTTGTGTTTTTCATTGAATTCAAATTCATATGCTAAGTGAAACTTGAAAGAGCTATAAACTCCAATAAACAAGATTCCCTATTATTTCAGCTTATCATTACGACGACACTGTGATCAGTCATTTTTATGGAAATTGAAATTTCCCATCTTTAAATTGTAGGATTATCGTGGGTTCTTTGACCCACCAGTGATATTTATGGACGAAATATACCAAAGATATTAAATGGCTATAATTAGTTTCTCTCAATGTATACGCACCAAAATAACACCAAAACGCGACAAATATCAATACTCACATAAACCTCTTCCCACTGGCTGACATATCTGACGAGCCTGGACAGCCTTAGCAGCCTGAGTAGTGAGAGCATCTTGGCGAGGCGGAGGATGCGGAGCGCTCTTCCCGCGTGCAGGATCTGGTAATTCTCCTGGTAGTCCTGGTTGAAGATCAGGAAGATGTAGTCCAGAGGGATGCTCGAGATGAGGTCGAGGAAGAACCACGTCCGAAGGTAGTGGCGCGCGATCAGACCTGGATCCAGGATCACCTGCTCGGAGTTGTCTTGGTTCATGATACCTGATCAGGAGAGAAAATTTCGCTTTTGAAATGATTATTAGAAATACGCACAAATTATTAGATGATTTTTTTTTTTTTAATCCTTTACATTAACTTTGATTTTGTGGGTATGTTTGTCGATGGAGGGCAGATCTATGGAGGACTAATTAACCCCCTTTGTCCAATCAGACTGAAACATGGCAGATGTAGAGGACAATGTATTCAATTTAATTTTAAAGGCTGGAACTGTCACTAAAAGGTCGTTTTTACTGAATGCCAATAAACCAACTTCTAGTCATCCAAGCCGACCAAACGGTATAGTGGTTAGCATGCTTGCTTCTAGACCGCGAGGTTGCGGGTTCGAGTCCAGTGTTAGGCATGGGTGTTTGTAAATGTATGTTGGCTTGCCTAATGACGAATGTTTCGGCGCATTATAGCCCTCGTGTTGCTGACGGCGCCAGATAATCTGAAAACAACCAACCAATCCAGTCATCCAATCGAGTTGAAATAGCATTTAACGGATCATTGAAAAAATTCTTTCCTGTTGCCAAAATTCTTATAATAAATAAATAAATGAATAAATAATAAAATTGTTTTAATCAGAATAAATAAAATATATTTGGATGCGATTGTACAAATTCAGATTAATTTTTAATGAATAAATTTGAAAATTTATTTACCACTGATTTACGCTGAGAGATATTTTAAATATTTAAAATTAGATGCAAAAACCGAGGGCACACCCTGTCATCTGTGTTAATGAATATAAAAATTGGTAATGCATATAAGGGATTTATATTAAAAACTTCGCTTTTATGGGCTATATTATTTAACGGATTAACTCGAAACATGCTTTACTAAAGTCCATAATATTTGTCAGTTGAAATCATCGGGAATTGTTTGTCAATGAAGTTTCTTAAATATCTAGGTAAATAAGGTAAAGTTATGTTTTTTAAACGTTAAAATCTAATTATTATTCATTTGAAGAATATTGGCTAAGGTCGAGTTTTTTTTTATTTCCGTTATGCTTGATTTGTTTTATGAAAAAAGTGCATTACTTAAATTCCAACGTTAGCCATAAAATTAGCAGGATTTTTAGAGAGAAAACAACGCAATGCTAGTTTACAATCGTGCTCAAAACTGGGAAACAATGCAGGGCCATTCCAAGGAAATAGGACATAGTATGTCCTGCACGAGTCAGGTTTGATTAAAAAACTTGAGATTAAAAAAAATTATAATAAAATTCTTGCGCTTATAAAATCACCCTACTCAAGTGCTATCATTAGACCATCACATATTCTAAAACTTCGTTCTTACGAAAAAGATCTACAAGCAAATAGAGTTTAAAAAGTAGTCTGAGTGTCCTGCACGTGACGGCGCAATGGTCTTGGAATGCAAACGTACGAATGCGCATTGCGCAAAATGGAATTTAATTGCATAAAAAACGAACATTTTCAAATTCTCTGAAAAAGTTTTCCTCGTCATATTTAGGACACGAAGTCACAAATACTCCATTAAGATTTAGAGAATAGGTTTCATTTATCTATATGAAAAGCGACTGGAAATAAGACTGTTCCAATGGCGAGATGAAAACGCTCCAATCGATACTTTTGAGTGGAACCAAAGCAAATTGCGAACAAGAACATGCTCGTAATTGCTTTAAAGTGTGGTACTTATGTAAATATTTTCAAATGCGATTTTATAGGAATGTTCGTTATTCCAAGGTGGCTTTGAGGGAAGCTAGATGGACGATTTCCTAAATATTTATCTTTTAGTACCAAATAATTATAAAATGTTCTAATATGTTTTATCTAATTCCTTTTTGTAACTAATTGATAATTCTATGATGATAGACAAAAATTCTCCTCAGAAATTAATTTTCCTTATCCATACAAGGATCTGGCAATAGCTTCATTTTCTCGACGTTAAGTACTCTATCCGTTACTTCTAGTATATATAGATAGTTACATAACGTTTCTGAAACAGAGTTGGTCACTAAAAGCAATAATTGATCAAAAGTTGTTCTCGGGAGATTCGTAAAAATAAAACAGAAGCTTGTACCTTTATTCGTATTTGCCGCTAGATATCAGTTGTCCTCCTGACGTAGTTGTGACGTCACTCGCAACGATCAGCTGACGAGGGGGCAAACGATCGGAAAGGTCGTCTCTCGCTTAAATCCGGGTATTAGTTCAAATTGTGAAGAGTATTGATATTTTTCACCTTCCTTGTTATACTTTATATTCATTTCCAAAGACTCAAAAATATGTGCGACCAAAAATATTTTTACTTATAATTTATTCGCTTTTATTTAGAAAATCTCTATTCAAGACGAATATTTGATTGTTTCGTTTTCAATGTGACCTTTTAAAAACCTTTAACTTTTTCTGGTATAAAATACTTTACTTTGATTAATTCTTTTTTTTTTTTTTTTTTTAGTTTGAAATAACACTACCGAATTAACGTATATTGAAGGAACTTAAGAATTCCTAATCCATTTTTATTAATTATTAAAAAAAGTAAAGAAATATTTGAATTAAATGTAAAATTTTGGTAATGTGTCTTTTGATGAATAACCACTGAAAATTCTGTAAAAGTGTGTAAATATATCTATATTTAACGTAGATTACTATGATAAAATATCAGCATAATTTATAAAACTCCAGTTATAATATTTTCAATCAAATTTATAATTGGACACATATTTAAAACGTTAAAGATTGGAATAAATTTTAAGAAAACTGCCCGAATCTTACTTACTTTACATTAAATTTGTTTGTATCTATCACATAATTCGTTTAGTTTAAAAATATAATCTTACTTACGTTTATATAAATTAATGAAGTACATGAGTTTTTCATTTACATTATTAAATAGTTAATCACATCTGTAAACTTGTCAAGCTATTACTATTTTAAACTTATAATTCAATCCGAAATCTAATTAATTATATATTTAATTTATAAAATTTTGTAAGTTTCATATTTTATTTATAAACTTGAGTATTAAATCATAAAAATTTCAAAAGAATAAATTCCTGATAAGCCAATTATCTATTCTCTTGCACATTTTATAACTCAAGATATAATAACGCAGTGCATTGGCATATATTTCAATTAACACTTTAGTTGCATAGAATTAATTGTTTTTTATTGGTTTAAAAAACGCTCTTTGTAGACAGTGATCATACAAATATTTAGATTTAATCATAACTTAAAAAAAATATTTTCAGAAGACTGAATAATGAAATTTTTTTAATAAAATAACTTTGTTCTCGACTAAAAATAATAGCTATAAAAAGTCACTTGACTGTTTGAAACGGTTGGCAATTTATTGTAGAGATATATATCTTACAAATACATACTATATAATAATGGGGATGCATACATAATAAGGTTGACGACATATATCATAAAAGAAATTTGTCATTTTAATGTATTTAATTCCTTTATATTAACTTTGATTTTATTTGGGGCGGGCAAAATGTTCAGATTGCTAACTATCCTACTTGCCATCATCCAATCTAGCTGAAACTTTGCAGAAAGTCTCTTTGTCAATGACAATGAATTGTATTAAGTTTAGGGAGCGAAAAAAATCTATGGGTTATTAGACATCGCACAACTTTCAATTACATTAAAAAACTGGTCACTGTATTTAAATTTGAAATGTATAGGTGTAATTTAACGTGGCAGTTTTCAAATTTTCATTAGTTAAAACAAAGGGCCAGTCTAGCGATAATTATTACATTGGTAAAAATAAATAAACACCCCAAAAATGACGAAATTGGCGATATGTTCTTCAATATTTATTACATTATCCTTTCGGGCAAGTGAAACAGAGGATAAATAGTTTTTCATTGGCAAAACTCAAGAGAATAAAACTATGTATTAAAGACATTCGTTTTTCTTATTATCTTTTCACGTCTTTATCGAATTTCTACACTGTTAAAAAATTCAGTTCAACGTTGAACCAAATTTTGGTGCAATTTCATGGCTGGCCGGCAGTTGCACCAAAAAGTGGTGCAACTTCCATCAACGAAAAATACTGATGGGGAGATTGCACGAAAATTTGGTGCAACCTCGGATCACCGCAACCGTAACCGATTGAAATCGACAACAACCGCATCAAGACCGAAAGCCAATGTCTAGCACAGAGTATTTAAATCATTAATCGAATATCAAGGTAAGTAAAATGCTTTATTTTACATATATGGTAAATGTTTTTTGCTTACTGTAAATTATTTATCGATGCAGAAACTGATTTGCCCTGTGTTCAGTTAGGCTTAAGTGATGTTGACAAATTCGCAGCAATGCATTACCAGTGAAATTACATTAAAATTTCTGATTTCGCGATGTTTTATCGCACTCTTGCTACAAAAGTGACACAACCCAAAATTCTTTTTTTTTTTAAGTTAAAGTGTATACATAATCATAGATTATATGGGCTGGAAGGACGCTTAAGTCTATTTCAGCTTGAATTTAATATGAAAACAATCTTGTGCCATTCAACTAGCTTCAAGTACATGCAGTCTCGGATTTTTTACTCAAAATGATAAATTTTGACTTATATTGCACCCTTTCTACAAAAATGACATATGTATGAATAAAAAATTATTTTATTCAATAATTATTAGCATTATCCTAAAGTTTATAAGCTTTAACTGTTGTATGCAGTTTCAGACCCGAGTCATTTTTCATGAAATGTTTCCACCCTTGAAAGTGAACAATGGTCCCTCCTCTTTTCAAATAAATAATAGTACTTAAATAATATTTTATTAATTTTCCGTCAACTTTTAATCACGCTTATGGAAGAATGGTTTGAGAGGCCGCTCATATGAATTATGTAACAGTTTATGCCACTGCAGTTGAAAGTTTAATCATACAAAATATTCAAAAGTTCAATTTAATCAATTTCTCGAACAATCATCAATTTCATCTAAACATGTTTTCTGAAAAAGAATGTTTAAGGCCCCTTTCGTTCAAATTATACGTTTTCAATTAATGCTATTTTAAATGTATTTTTTTCACGCGTAGTTTATTGTCTTTTTATATATCCTTTATTTCAATTCTACCTGTATCACTAATAGACTAAGAGACGACTGCATGTTGAGGTACATCATCGAACATCATTCTGTATTTTTTATAGAATGCGAAGAATGTAAATCCCCTCGTCTGCTGTGGCAAAAATGGCCAAAACTGCTCGAAAATTTACATTTAATGACTTGAACTAAATCCGACTGCCAAATATGTCGTAACTTGCTAGTATATTAACTCACTTTTTCTTCTGGTCAGCCAACGCACTTTGAAGAAGGAGGCAAATGATTTCTGATTTCTGGGTCAGAAAACTAGCATATTTCAAAAGTGAGCTTAATTGGCAACATCAGTTACGTCATTAGGGACATAATATATATTGTGTACTTGATTCATTTTTAAAAGATACAAGTAAGCCGTCGCCTGATATCTGAACCGTCTGCAGCCTTTAATTGAAAATTAAAGAACTAAGGGTTATAAAATAAAAAAAGAATGCTCATTATTTGGCAATCGGATTTAGTTCAACTCATTCCATATCGATTTTTGACCAGTTTCGGCCATTTTTGCCACGGCAGACTAGTGGACTCATAATCTAACTTTTCTCCACATTCTGTAAAAAAAATTATAATGATGTCCGATGGAGTACCTTAACATGCAGCCCTCCTTCGGACTATAAGAGTTTAATTGAGAAATAAATTGCATAAATAATAAATCGTCTCGGATAGTTATCGATTAAATAATAAAAAAAATTATTCTGTGTAGAGCGACCAGTGATATTTCAATGAAATTGCGGTAAAGTAAACACAATTTTATACATAATAAAAATAATAATAAACTCGGGACTTAATCATGCTCTTTTGTATATTTCAGTTTCCCGATGATGATGCTCAGCTCAGCTCACAAATCCATAGGAGTGCGAGGTGGTGGAGATCTCTTCTGATCATCACGTTGCAAGGCATCCCAGATATACTAATATTCCTGTCTGGGGGTTTAAGTGGTCAACGAAGATGTCCAAAGTCAAAAGAGTGTCCCTGGAGCCAGTTTGTAGCTACTCGTGGCATGTGGAGTGTCCCATTGTCCTGCTAGAATTGCCCAAGTCCAGCCGAATGCGCCATGGACATGAATAAGTGCAGGTGATGGGAGAAGATGCTTACATACCTGTCAGAGTCGTTTCTAGACTAATCAGGTGTCACATATCGCTCCAACTGCATATGCCACATACCATCGCAGAGGCTCCACTAAGTTAAACAGTTCCCTGTAGACATGTAGGATCCTTGGATTCATAAGGTTGTCTCCAAACCCTGCTTGTCCATCTGCCCAATACAATTGTAAAGGAGACTCATCAGACCAGGCAACAGTTTCTTGTCATCAACAGTTCAATAGCGATATTGGTGGGCCCAGGCGAATCGTAAATCCTTGTGTCATGTAGTCAACAACGTCATGTGTGGGATTCCGCCTCACATCATTGATGGTTCTTTGAACTGTTTGCACATTGACACTTGTTGATGCCCCAGCATTGAAATTTGTGGCAATTTGTAGAAGTGGTGCACTTCCATCTTGTTTAAGGATTCTCCTTAGTTGTTGATGGTCCCTGTCTTTCAAGGTATTTTCCTAACCGCATCGATTTCTCTGAGATTTGATGTTTTACCGGGTAATAGATACACGGTTTATTTACCACCTCGGAGATACTATGTCCATCTTTCAAGCGCTGACTATAATGCCACGTTCAAAGTCCATTAAATTTTGATAACCTATCATTGTAGCAGCAGGAATGGATCTAAGTCAAATGAGTACACAATTGAAGACTATGCTGCACCAGAACGTGGTTCGTATATGATCTGGATAAGTAACCTGATGCTCCGTTCAAGAAGACTAGAACTTATTACAAGTTTTATTCTAAAAAAACCTTAAATAATCTAGTACATGTTTTATATTTAATTTATGTATAAACAATGTTTCTACTAGGTCTTGCTCTTTAAGAAATCCTTACTTTTAGTTTTCATTTATAAAAACCTTTAATAATTCTTATTTTTCTCTAATAGTAATTTAAAATTCCAGCTTATTTATTACAGCTAACTAGATTTGACTCATTTTCGATATTTTGTGGTATTAATGGTTTCAAATGTGTTGTTTATTTTTAAATAAGATAGTTTATGCTAATTATCATACAAAATCTTGTTCAGGTTTGATTTTTAATTCATGTATGCAAGTTAAGGTTAGTTCTTATGAAAAATATTAAAGGTGTTTAGTAGCTTCTTATTGTATGAAAAGTGTGGGAACCCTGATTAAAAACAATGTTTTTGTGTGCTAAATAAAGTAGACTTTCAAAAGTTTCATTTCTACCCTGCTCGTAATAAACATAAACATGAGCTATCTTTTTCGGTATGTTTGTGGTATTATTGGTTGTCCCTCAGCTTTTTTTAATTATTCTTTATTAAGAATTCCCCTATTTCAACATGAAAAACTTGCATTTAGTACAAATAACAGTAAAATGACTTCCTCTGAAGGTGACTTTAAATAATTTTTTTAAAAATATATTCTATTTTAAGCTACATGATACCATTGCATAATGAAAGGTTGCTATAATATGATAAAAAATATAATCTGCAAACTAATAAGTTGATTTAGTGCTCAGTTACAGACTTTTAATCAACTAAATGTTTTAAAAAGCCGCTTCAGTACTTTTCCGTTAAAGGAGGCCATTGTGGCAAAATCCAAGTGTGGTACGGATTCTGCGCCAAGATAATTTTTGCCAATAAATGGCAGCAGCTGCCATTTTTTAATAAGTTAACTGCCTATGGTTGCCATGATTTGGCTTGATTTTACGTAAACAGTTCTTAACGCAGAATCCGTACTGTACTTGGATATTTTTTGCCAATAGCACCCTTTAAGGGAAAAGTACTGTCTCTTCTGTATTAAAAATGTATGTTTATAATATATTACTTTTTTACAAATATATTTAAACAGAATTTGTTTGATAGTATAATTTAGATACACATGTCCAACAGGGCAAAATATAATGGTATTCTGAAGCTGTGGTTTCCTTAACACAAGTTGTGGTGTAGAAAGTGGGATGCTAATTTTACCAACCGTATTGTTATTCATAAAATGTTTTGTAATTACATCTGTTCAGTTTGCTTTTTTGTAATGAGCAATTAATAAAATATTTTGATTTTGTATTTTCATTTATAATGTGAAGCTGCTATTTAAATTTGAATATATATATATGAAATTGAGGGTGTCATGTGACTCATTTTTATTGCATTTGAGATCTGATTAAATAAGTAAACAATGTTTTCCTGTTCAAGTATTCTGTGTGAAATATACAGGGCTATAAAAATAGTTTGCTAAAATATGAGAATTGTTGATCTGATCATAATTTTAATTATTTAAAAGGGTTATTGTTGGTAACAATAAATAAAGGTATTCAGTTTTTAAATAAATAGTAATGCTTATTAGAAATATAATTTTTTTTAATTATATTTTCTACTTAATATGTGGATATTTTATGTGTTGAAAAAAAAATTACTTTAATATTGGTTGTTTCCAAATGGATATATTTTTAATTAATGCATGATTATACTACTTCATTGCCCTAGCTGAAGAACCCATGCAGTTATATCCTCATTGAATGTTGAAATGATAACTATTTTTTATTTATAATACATTAAAATAATTTATATACAAAATATTATTTATAAAACTATATAATATATGAAAAAGTAATAATTTAAAACAAAAAAAATTATTTAATACAAACAATATTTAATTTAAAAATATATATTCTATCCACAGCTATAACAAGCAGGGGGGGGGGGGAGGGGGGAAAACGCATTATTCAACATTTAATGCACCTTTGAGTTGAGGACAGAAATCATAAATATTGATTCATCCTTAACTTCAAAATGCGGCACAAAAAATATAAAAGGGGGTTTAAACTATCACCATAAAATAGAGTAGCGAAAACACTAATTTTGGTGCAACCATGCACCATAAAATGGGGTAGCGAAAACGGGAATCTTGGTGCAACCATGCACCATAAAATGGAGTAGCGAAAACACTAATTTTGGTGCAACCATGCACCATAAAATGGGGTAGCGAAAACGGGAATCTTGGTGCAACCATGCACCATAAAGTGGTGTAGCGAAAACGCGAATTTTGGTGCAACCTATCACCATAATATGGTGTCCGAGGTAGCACCATTATTTCGTGAAACTAAGCACCAAATGTTGGTGGCAGCTAAATGGGCACCAAATTTTGGTGCAGGGTGGAACCAAATTTTTAACAGTGTACGGTAATTTCTGAAGCAGGGGTTATTATTATTATTATTATTATTATTCTGGCAATTGTTAAAAAACAAATTTTTCGATGGTAGCTATCTTTTGCGCATGCACTATTTTGACGGTAACCTTAATGGCAAGTCCAATGGCCACCTCTAATCCGTAAGTAACATTTGAACCTCGTCTCGTAGGTCAATCTTTTCGCGGGCTATGTTCACCACAGATAGACAGACACACACACTCACATATATATTTTTTCTGGACTACTTTTGTTAACTTCCAAAACGTGCAGAAATGCAAAGGAAAAAAGTCAAATGTTTTATATTTGCCTGAATGCAATACTTCAATTACCCTATGTTAACAAATGCGTAAAAATTAAGTAAAAAAAATAAGTAATTAAAGAAAAATTAGTCAATGGCAAGGAATGGGTGTTTTCTTCGTAGGGATCAAACACTATGAAAACTCGATCTGAGCTTAAAAGCACTTAAATGTTGACAATGGATCCACGTGGACTCTCTTAAGCCGGATTTACACGCAACCAGTCGGGGTTTTCGATTTGGATCGCCAGTTCTGTGACATCAGCTAAGCAATCGCAGGGCCGTCTGTCGGTGATCACGGGAGAGTTCATGTGATTGGATGATGAGAGTCGTCGGCGCCAGTAAATTGAAAATGTTTTATTGACTGCAACAAGCAGCCAGGTGACGTCACAGACTTGCGATTTAAACTGGAATCCTTACTGGTTGCGTGTAAATCCGGCTTTAGTAGCCCTGAGAATATCCAGCTGGTAGTCCAGTTCCAGACATGTTCGATGTAGCATTTCCGCAGTCACAGTATCTAGTCACAATCTAATAGCAATAATGGAGTTGATGGGAGTGACGTCTGGATATCTTGGTGACCAGGTAATTGGGGCTCCGTGTCCTATCCATCGTGGTAAGGGAAAGTTGTATCCAAAGATACTCGAACATCCGCATCCCAGTGAGTCATACTAAAAACTAAGTGAGCCCTGTCATCTAATTTTACATTTTCTTATGCCTTTTTTTTTTCTGTTAAGTACAGCGGCCTCTCCAAATTAGGAATACTTTTTGAGGGCACCTTGTACTGCCTTTGAAAACAGAATTTGTCACGTAAATCTTGAGGTTTCGGGCTCGAGATCTGCTTTTGAGCATTCTGCTTCTAAGTCGAAAGGCTTATCAGTACATGGGTATATTACGACGAAGAACTTTAAAATATTGCAACCTTAAATCAAAATCCAATTATAACCTTTGCACGATTTCAAGACAACTTTCAAGCATAGTAAACAAAGCTATCACTTGTCAGGGGGGGGGGGGGGAATGTGCAATAAACGAGTACAATTATATTTGGAAAAAAAAAGAAGAAAAAAAAGGAAAAGAAAGCTACCAGTCCTCATTTGTCAAGAAGTAGAGCTGAAAAAACAAATCCATCACAATTCTAACTGAGGGGCAGGACGTCCGATTCGACTCAATCATCAGAAATATTTCATACTCGAAAAGAAAAGAGCACCGGGTCCAACTTAATGAACCAAATCAATCGTCATCGCAAGTGTCTAGCCCGGAAGGGCCAGGCCCTTTAGCAGGAATCGATTAAAACTATTTGGATCGATTTAGTACGGTCACAGTTTCTTCTTCGTCCCCCCGCCGCGAAGGATATTCGTCCGGCATTCTGCTTGCTTGACTCTCCCCTCGCTTTTGCTCAATGGACTCTAATTCGTGTTATCAAGTAATCATCCGTACATTTTTTCCCACTTTCGGGTACTGTCTTAGCTTTTTTTTTTCACTAAAGGATTGATGCGGGGCTACATGGCGTCGAAAAACCCACTAAAATGACACACGTATTGATTTTCTTCGGTCAGAGTCGGAATCTGCAGTGGAAAATTTCGAGCGAAATTTTTGGTATGGGATGTGGTGTGTAGAAAGGACTCTGTAAGAGATTTTTTTCTTTTTCATTGTTGAGTTTTTAAATTTCCATTTCACTAAGAGAGAAAGAATATTTCGGGAATATCGAACTCATTAACAATAAATAACTCAAATGGACCAAATTAAAACTAATATTCTTGTATAGAATATTCGTATCCGTAATAAATATGTTATTTACATTGATTTGCTGAATTTCTTGTATTTTTAGGAGACTGCTTAAATTTGTAATATATAAGCTGCACTTTTATTATTGTACAATAAGTAAGGTATGGTTCAGTGTATTTCAGGAACAATAACTGATATTCGTATAATTAAACTGATATTTAAAATTATTTAATAATTGAGCATTTACTGTGATATTTCATATTTTATTGTACTGTTTATAACTGTGATCACTCGGTAGTACTGTCATTTGTGAATGAAATGAATAAATTTGTACAAAAGCAAAAGTATATAAATATGCAATATCATTATGCCACCACGTTTTGCAATGATGATTCCCCTCAGCAACTCTATGTTGGTGTAAGGCTACTTCACTTTTATCTGCTTCTTAAAACAACGATTAAATACTTATACTGTCCTGTAAAGATGGGAAGGGTATATTGCAATATTAAATAACAATAATTCTGTTTCATAGGACAAGTTGGAATTTTTTATTTCAATTGTTGGTAAGGTTTTGGCGACGAGGAGATCAAAGTGTTCTGACCCGTCCTGAAGCTGATCAGTGTGTCTAGTTGTATTAATCACAATGGCGATTGAGCACGAGTATTTCTTATGTGTGAATGAGGAAAGAAACCATGCAATCTTCTTAGTTTCACGTATGATATTTTAGATGCTTTTTTTATTGTACACTGAAACTTTAGGAAACAACTAGAGTATGCAGAACAATTCTGGTGGTCTCTTCTCAAGAAGGATATTGATTTGTTGGAACGGGTTCAGCGTAGAGCAACGAAAATTATACAGAGAAACTCGACATTGAATTATGGGGCTAGATTGAGGAACCTCACTATGTATACATTGGAAGAAAGAAGATCCAGAAGGGATTTGATTCAGCTGTTTAAATTTATCAAACAGGAGAATTTAAAGGGTTTATAGGTTCAATATAAGAGACAGGACAAGAGGTCATGCATATAAGCTATTTAAAGCGCATTTTAACTTGGAGAATAGGAAGTATTATTTTTACAATTGTGTAATTGATAAGTGGAACAATCTATCGGACCACTTCGTAAATTGTATCGGAGTCATATGTTTTAAAAGATAGCTGTATCTGTACTGGGGGATTGCTCAAAAAAGTTAAATTGGACCAACCTTGATGGGCCTGGCGTCTGTTGTTGGTCGTCATTTTTGAATTAGTATTTGAGGACGCCGTTTAAAGTAACGATTGAGAAGTTGTACTGTCATCTATGGATGAAAAGAAAACAGTGCAATATTTCTTTCTAACAACCCTTACAGGTTGGATATGTTTGTGGTTATTAAAATTTTGATAAGAAAGAATCGTGCTGATACCCATTCTGAAGATGGTCAGTATGTCCAGGAGAACTGTTTATAATGGCTATAAGATAATACTATATGTTTATAACGTAGTAATCTATGGAGGAAGGAGGAAATATAGTGCAAAAAACTTATCCGAATATGCGGTTTAAAGTGACGTTTGAGCATCTGTTGTGTAATTTATAGGTGAAAAGAAAACAGTGCAACTTTCTTATTAACAATCCAATCCATCCTTGTTAGAAGTATTTTGGTTATTAGAATTTTGAGAGGTAAGAAGCATGGATGTCCCATTATTAAGATGACCAATATGTCTACTCTTATATTGACTATCTACTACTTGTAATGTTAAAGGTGTTAGAAATAGTAAATTTGCGCTAGTTCTTAGTTTCACGAAATATATTTCAAAAACATTATTTACAAAAGCATGTACTGCCACTTATAATCCTAATACAGAGTGGCCACAGAACCGGGAAAACCTGGAAATCAGGGAAATGTCAGGGAGCTTTCTGATTCTGGAAAAAATCAGGGAAATATCAGGGAACTTTTTAAAATTTCATGAAAATCAGGGAAATTTTGTATTGTTTAAGGCACGTTCATCCGTATTTTAGGCGCTATTTACATGGAGATTTGTAGTGGTAAGCCATTAGAAGTTAAAAGTTTCGGAATATTTAAACTTTTCATTACCAGCAACACTATCTTTTAAAAAATTGCATATTATCTCTTTAGAATAAATGTTCTATATGATCAGGGTGTCTAGACTTATGGAAAAACTAAGAAAATGGGGGAATTTAGAAAAAAATTTGCCTGAAAATCAGGGAATTTTTTAGAAATTTGTCAGGGAATTTAGGGAACTTTTTTTCCTGAATTTTGTGGCCATTCTGTAATAAGAAAAACGCGTTTCGTCCACTTTTTGTAAAAAAGCCGCTAAGATATACATTTTATAATACAGTAAATATACTAACTAACCAATGGTAAGTCGCCAAGTGGGAAGGATAATAGAGTTCAAGACATAATTAACAGACATTTTTTTAAAGTTTTTACATGCTTCTATGCATTTTCAAACTTTCAAAGTGAGTTTTCTTAAAAACATTTTCCAGGGACATATAAATGGGACTTATGGAGAATGTCTGATTTCTGCACAAGCCAACAAAGCCCATCCGGCTTGGGGCCTTGAAATTTTAGGGGTTTCAAAATTTGCAACGGCCTTTACACTCAAAATGAACTATGGTTCATTTTCAATATTTTAAATTAGATTTTGAATTCAAAAAAATTATAAACTTAAATAATACTTTAAGTTGCAGCCGTTAAAAAACTAAATCTCGAAAACACATCAGCTTATATTAGAGTGGATTTAATTTTGATACATTTTCGATTGTATGCTTCTTTTTTTTTTTTTTTTTTTTTTTAGAAAATGGTTATCAATATACTCGCAGAGTAAAGATGAAACTGGTTGATCGCTGTTATTAATTACTGTGGCAAATAATTCTAATGGGTTATTTTTATAAACAATGGTTGTATCAAATGTTCTTTATTATTTTGCTGTTAATGTTCTTGTACTCCCAGTTTTCACAAAAAATTATAATAATATCGATTTTCCGTTTTTTGCGTACTTGTAATCTTCGATACCTTCTCCTTATTCTGTAAGTTTTTGAACTGATTCGATAACTGCAATTGCATAAAAATTATATTTTTATGGAGAATTTAGCATAACTGCAATAGCTCCTTCGGTGCTTCGAACGCATTTTTCTCAGTTTGTGTTGTTTGGAATTTCCACCTTAAGTGCTAAGACTCTGGCAAATATAAATGAAATTATTTGGTGTCATTATAAAGATCTATTTGATAAAAATAGGTATGTTTTTTGGATAAAATATAAAAAAAACTTTTTTTTTAACAAATTTAAATGCTAAAAAATTTTCTTTTTTTTTTACAGCTTTTTTTACTTACAGGTGTAGTTTTTAGTGTTTTTTTCCAAAACTATTTCACTTATTCAAAATGCGATGCCTAAAAGTGTACAGTATATTACAAGGAATATTAAAAAAAAAAAAAAAAAAAAAAAAAAATTTAAATTTTATGATTTTTTTAAAAAATAATTTAAAATTCGGTACTATAGGTACTTTCTTTTTTTTTTTTTTTAATTAAATTTAATTTTTGCCTAGTAATACATCCGAATATGTAAAAATTACCATTTTAAAGGTTTAAATTAAAAAAAATAGTTTTAAGGATACCAAGTCCCTTTAATGTTAGATTTTCAGTATCTTCTTTCCTTACACATTCTGTTTCAGAACATATATAGTTGAAGAAAAATCCTTCCAACAAAACAAATATCGTTCACCCCCTTTATCTATTTTAAGGAGTCCCGAAAACAGACTGTGCCTTGGGCCCCGAGTAATGCAAATCAGGCCGCCTTGCTTGTGGATGAGAAGGATGCCAAGCGATATCTCTTAGTAGCACTAAAAAAATACCCTTTTCATTATAATTATTGAAAATGTTTTGGTAATGGTAAATGTTAGAAGAGAAGGAGGCACTGACCCGTTCTGAAGTTGACCAGTATGTCGAGCAGGAAGACGGTGTCCGAAAGGCAGTTGAAGGCGATCCACCGGGTGGAGAGGTCGTCGTTGAAGAAGGAGATGGCCACCGGAAGGACGATCAGATTGGCCACCAGGAAGAACAGCATGCACAAGTCCCAGTACAGCCTAGAGGGAAGAGCATTAAGATCCATTATCATTAAGTCAATATGGGTCATTCTCCGGGAAACCCGTAATTATTTCACCACTAGATAAGATAGGTACTTGTGTTTACTATGGAATATATTTTAATGAAATCGAATCTCCTCAAAACAAGTAGCATAAATTTTAAAATTGGTACATTAGAAGTGGTACATTCGAATATTCCTCGTTTGGAACGTTTAACCCCTTTTCCACCCCTTAAAGTGGGTTAATAGAGATCGGAATAGTTTACTTTTTCTATGTTTGTCTTTGTTGATACTTGCACCAATTTTCTGAGTTGTGACGAAATGAGAAGTAGGACATTCGAATATCCCTCGTTTGGAACTTTTAACCCCTTTTAAACCCTTTAAAGTGGGTTAATTGAGATCGGAATAGCATGCTTTTTCTGTGTTTACCATTGTTGCTATTTGTACCAATTTTCAAAATGGTAGCCATGTCGGAAGTGGTACATTCGAATATTCCTGGTTTGTAACATTTAAC
Organism: Linyphia triangularis; assembly: GCA_963978545.1. Lineage (NCBI taxonomy): Eukaryota > Metazoa > Arthropoda > Arachnida > Araneae > Linyphiidae > Linyphia > Linyphia triangularis. The sequence continues at coordinate 9,152,752 of OZ021722.1, read as the reverse complement.
CCCTTTTGACCCCTTAAAGTGGATTAATCGAGTTCGGAATAGCTTACTTTTTCTACGTTTGTCTTTATTGATATTAGCACCAATTTTTAGAGGTGGGACGAAATGGGAAGTAGGACATTCGAATATCCCTCGCTTGGAACGCTTAACCCCTTTTCGACCCCATAAAGTGGGTTAATTGAGATCGGAATAGCTTACTTTTTCTATGTTAACCATTGTTGATATTTGTACCAATTTTCAGAGTTTTAGACATGTGGGAATTGGGAGAATTTGTGATGAGTGAGTGAGTGAGGGCTTTGCCTTATATATATAGAAGTGTAATACTTCTCTTCGCAAGACTGACATGTCATTAGCATTTTTTAGTTGTTTAACAGCTCACCAAGCACCACAAGTCAACTGTGATATTGGAAAGAAGTCTAATGTAATCCTTTTAGTTCTAATACACAATATGTATTCTATTTTTTAATACATATAATAATCATATTTTATTATTTAAATGTGAAATCAGTGCAACTGTAGAAGATCATACAATCATGTCAGTGGTCAAGATAAAATTAGATAAGAATAATTAAATATTTATTTTTAATTACTTAATTTGATAGTATTAGTTGTACAGATATCAATTTAATAATCTCATGCTTATTAACCTAAATTTCCATTCGGAACTAAACATTAGCAAGGCAATCGTCATGCCCGTGGACGTCAATACATATAATAACTATGGACGTTCTATGCTATTGTCATAATTGAATAGTAGTTGATAAGTTCTATGGGAGAAAAATATGTAAGCATTTAATGATTTCAATAACTTTTTCTCTCCTGCTGCTGAAATAGTGCGTTCTGTGGAGGACGACCCATATCTTATTTGACAGAGATATCAAGGGAAAGCTATGCCTTCCGAGAGGACTTTTGTCAAGAACTATCACACATTTTCGTCTCGTATGGATTAAATTCAGGAAACGAATAACCAGATAGACCAACAGCAAACGCGTATAAAAAGAAAGAGGGAATTCTTATTTTAACACAGAAGAGAGGAACATTTTTATTTTAGAATACAGCTTTTATTTTCTACTGTTACTAGTCAGATAGTCCTAGCATTTAAATCAAATTCCCAAAACCAAAATGAATGCAATTTTTTATACAAATTATTTATTTATTTATTTATTTATTTATTTATTTATTTATTTATTTATTTATTTATTTATTTATTTATTTATTTATTTATTTATTTATTTATTTATTTATTTATTTATTTATTTATTTATTTATTAAGCTAACAGCTTATTTTATACCTTCATTTTACAATTATTAAAAACAAAATTGCTTTTGAAGGATAATATGAAATAGTCATATAAAGCTAACTTCATATCTGAAACATGTATCTGCGACAATAACAGTGCAAATATTTGGGCTCAGCTCATTTTCTGGTAAAAGACATTTTGAGGCTTTTCAAAAAGAAATATCATTTGTTTTAGAATGCAAAACTCAATCTTTCATTTACATGTACCTACTCAATCTGCCACACGTTTTAGTTTTATGATTTTCAGTAACGTTTATGATATTTTTCCGTACTTCTCAACGTTTTTTGTGACTTCATAGTATGCTACTGATGTAATTTATTCCAATTTAATTGTAAATTTGGTTTATCATGCATGTAATTAATCGAATTAGAAATCTTGATGGGAAAATATTATTTATATATTGAGGAATAGCTTCATAAGCATAGGGATATTTTGAAAAAAAAATGCTTGAATAAAAAAAAATCTAAAAATTCATTAGCCAGAGGAATACAAAGGGTTTTGGACTTTTTAAGAATTAAGAATTTTTGCCTGTATACGGTTTACATAAAACATCATTAATTATTATTATTGTTTTTGGATTTAAAAAGATTTTGCTTAATTTATAAAGCAATAATAATTCATGTGCACAAATAAATTTATAATCGTACAATTATTTAGCAGCCAAATATTTCTCTCTTAATGTTACACAATGTTAAAATTTCACAACGGTACTAAATGTCCATTTTTTTGAAAACTTTTCAAATTTCTATTTTGAAACAAAAATGTTAACATAGTAATATAGAAGGAATTATAACAGAAAAAAAATCATAACACATGTATTTTAGATCTCATTGGACTAAACTTATGCTTAAGTTTTATTGGCTTTGTTAACTGCTCGTGTTTTCAAAAAAAAAAAAAAAAAAAGTCTTAATAATGGCTTTGCGATTTCACACGCCATGCTATTTCATGAGAAGTTTCAGATCTATGGCCTTAATATGATGAAGGGTGTTGAAATTGAAAACAATGAACTAATTTTGTTAATTACAAAAAAAAACAATGACTTTTTGAAGCTTAGTTAATTGGTCAAAATGAACAAAAAATCTATCTTTGCACCGGCACAATTAAGGTGGACCCGCAGAGAACAAGATATAGAGCATTCATTTTATATAACTCGACTGTGAACTTTGGGGGGGAAAAAACTAAAAAAAAAAAAAAAAACACCCTTCTAACTACAAAAAAAATTCACTAGCTCAAAGCTGTAACAGTTTATCTATACATAACCCTTAGTTTAAAAGTTTGTGGGAGACTAATTGATTTTTATCGAAATTATCATAGAAAATTTGAAACATCACACAAGTGAACTTATAAATGAAAGGTTTTGGGGCACTTTCCATTAAAGATTGGTACTAACATAAACTCTATTTGTGTCGCATAAGCTTTCGTGAAACTTTACATCTGCGAGAAATTTTGAGCATATAAGTTCATTCCCAACATTTATTTGTGTGAGTGGGGAGGGGTGATCGAAATATACTTGATACCTTAATAATATGTCATAAAGGTTGTTATATAAAAACTACAACCATCATAAAAAACAGCGAAGACTCTTAAACAAAATTAAAATTTAGTTTTATGAGAAAAAATATATATATATTGAGAATGAGACATAGAATTGCGAACTTTTAAATTTCATAAGAGTATCTTCATCAATGTTAACAAATAAAATTTCCCTAAACTTTATTTTTAACAAACATTTTTCATGAGAGTAATTAAAGACTTTTATCCATATCGCCATAAATGAACACTTAAATGTTCATTTCATAAGTACTTTATACTATATTATAAAAGTTACAAGCGTCGAATATTTTTAACGCAAAAAATATATTGTGTAGTATTTAAAATAAACGATCATTTATAGTTAGTAAAACTGCACTATCAATCTATTTTCTTTAGAGGCAACGGATGTCATAGGAAACACTTTCTGTAGTTAAAATTTTGCAGTAAATAACGTTAAAAGAACTCCGAAAAATATTCTTCATTTTTCGTAGCCACTTTAGAGAATAAATAGGCTAATAAACTTCCATCCTTTTGATTACGTCGAATTCGCTGAGGTTCACAAATTCCTTTTTGGAGATTTTGTATCTATGGAAGATAATATCACTTCTTTAACCAACACAATGCTCTTTTATCTTCAAAGGGGGGAAAAAACACGATTGCTAAATATTTCTCTTCGTATTTTCTCACATTTCCGATGTTTTCTAAATTTGTTTTTCTTCGTGCTTCAATAATAAATATACCTTTTTTTTATTCGACAGTAAATTTTGTTATTAAAAATGCTGGTAAAATATTTTGTTAGCAGATTCTTTTTTTTTACAAAAGTCTTAAGCTTGTTGGCTACCCTAGTCTGGAATCATTCTATAGGTTCGTAATAACAAGGTTTTACCTAACTAGTGTTGCAAACTTACTAACTCTTTCTTCTATGGCACTTGCACTCATTAAGAAAGCATCCATGACATCTACAACAATCCCTACGACCTGAAGATGAGCAATATTTTTTTTTCCATCGGTATCCAAGTAAATGTTATGCAAGTATCGAGGTTTGCCTCATCATATGCAACGTCCGGCTAAAAATAATACCATTTAAGAAAAATATCGCCTCAAACTCATGATATTGGTACAAAAAAAAATATTTTGTTTACGTGTCACTTCTTCAAGTGTGTCCCCATTATTTTTCGATAAATCACCATGTATAAATCTGTTGTTATAAAGTAAAAACATGAAAATCAGATATACAGGGTGGTTTTAAAGAAACTTTGCCAATATATGGACCTCTAGCTTCCGTTCCGTACAACAGATCGAGATGAGATTTCAGCTATAGTTATTCAGAGGTATGAGATCGGGTATCTGAGAATGGTAACAAAATGGTCAAGGTTACAGTTACAGAAACTCAACATTTTAGAATGGCAACACCTACTTTTTCCTGTCGCAAAATGCTCAACGCATGTGGAATTCCTAAGGAAAGTTGGAACGGTACGTTTATCACAAAAAACGGGCACGTTATGCATGGTGGAAATTTGCTTAGGACAGAGGCCTAAGTTCACATGGGTGCCACAACAGGTAATTTTATCGGTTTTCTACGCTGAATATCTGGCGAGCAGCGTTCTGTGATTGGTGTCTTGCTTCTGTCATGTGCGAATTTCCTCGGTGTGTCCCGGAGTCTGTTGGCCGTTCACCGAGCTTTTTTTGTGCGTGCATAACGCTTCCGTTTTTTATGATACACGTATCGTTCTTTAGGGTTTTCGCATGCTCTGAGCTTTTTGCGAAAGGAAACAGTAGGTGTTGCCTTTCGAAAAATTTTATTTGCTGTAGCCTATAACCGTAACTGCGATGTCTGTGTGTGTAGTCAGCATAACTCCCGAACAAATTGACCTACGATGTTCAAATTTGGTGAGCGGGTTGGTGATGGCACAGAGACCTACCATTAAGGTTTTCGTCAAAATCGCACATGCACATAAGCAGGTAGCTGCCATTGAAAAAATCATGTTTTTCAGTAATTGATAAAAAACGGCTCTAACGATTTTGTCCAAAATCTCTGTGGTAATGCCTCTTAAGGAGTTTTAAACAGCCCCATTTCCAAAATTCCCGTAAAAATGCTTTAATGGAGTAAAAAGATGAAAAACGAATGCCTTTAATACAGAGATCTATTTCCTTGAGCATACCTCATGAACGATAATTTTTTCTCCTCTCCTTAGTTTTACTGATAATATAAGATAATATAAGAATTATTGAAAAGTATATCGCCAAAATCATCTAATTCGCGATGTTTTTTTTTTTTTTTTTTTTTTTTTTAAAGACCCATACAAGAATTATGGTACAAAAATATCACGAAACTGGCCATTTTTCTAAAAGAATGATGAAAATATAAAAACGGTAAATGACACAAATTGATATCAGTATTATAGTGCAATTGAAAGCTGGCGATGTTCCACAACCCTAGTTAAATATAAGTTGAATATACTTTAAAGCAACTATAAATAGTGCAAACCCTTTATTTTTAGTCAATTTAACAAAAATGTAGTCCGCGTATATTGAAAGCATTTGAAGAAAAAAAAAATATTTTAATTACAGTACGTTTCATTAAAACGTACGTTTAATCTGTTATTTTTAATTTAGATGGAGTGTCAGAAACTGGAGAATAAATTTTGATTTTCATGCTCAAGATGCTTTTAAAAGTTTGGGTTGCTTTGTTAAATTCCTCTTTTATTTTCAGTCACAAAGTGCTATTTTCTTTCAATGGACAATTCCCGCATTTTTAAAAAACGAGTGAAATTGGTATATATTTATGAAGAATTTCTTTCTGATTCCAAATATTGAAACAAAAGTTCTTTAAAAAAATTAGTTATTTAAATATTAAGAAAAGAAAATGTCCCAAAACCGAGCCAAAACCAGTCCGATCAAAACAGTCAATAAAATTCGTGACTTAAAAAGAACCCTGGTTTTCTATGGTTATCGTGAGGTTTCTGCCAAATAATTATCGTTAGAAAAGTTGGCGTTGGTAGACCATTGCCACATTCCGTTCAGGTTGGCGTGATTTGCGAGAAACTTGCAAATCTGGTTTCCACTGCTGCATTTCAAGCCAAGATGTTTGAGATCTCTGTACGTCACGTTCAACAAAAACGAAATGAGTCGTTTACTCGCCAATCTCTAACAAGGTAATTGTGATCGCAAATTACAAAAAAGAAGAAGCGCATTGAGTAGAAATTTTTATGTTTATGGCCTTTTCTAAACATTTAGAATTGAATAAAAAAATAATTAAAAGATGCGGGAATTGTCCATTGAAAGATCTTTCATTTAATAGTGATTTGTGATAATATCGAAAATGTAGATCTCCGCCTTTTACCTTATTTCCTGGTAGCACAGCAGTATTGGACATTGTCGGCTTTTGGAAGATCAGCCAATCCTAACCGAAACCCGAGCATCGTTTTCAAATTCACGATTTTGATTATTTTTTTAATAAACATTAAAAAAAAATATATTTTTTGGCTCTCCGTTCTTTTTTATAAAAATATATTTCACTATTACAGCTGCGCATCAACAATTCATAACTTCCCGTATGTGTTACCCATCAGAACTGTGTGATGATATTGGCCAAGATCCATAACAGCCAGTCTACAACGGTCCTCACCGGGATTAGCCAATGTCGACCGATATTGTCCACCATACTTGAGTTATTGGGTTTTTAAAGCGCATGCCATTAATATTTAATTAAAATTTCAAGCGAGAAAGTAATTTTTTCATCAAAGATTATTGGAAAGTTTGTATTATTATAAACTAAATATATATGTAAAGCATTTTTATGAATAAAAGACATGCCTAGACATTTTGAACTGAGGTCAAGTTACGATGTAGATCTATGTTCTGACACTCTCGTCTCAAACTTATATCAGCAGAGGTGAAAATGAAGTCCTGAATTATTGAACGGGCATTACATATTATTACTAGCTGAATACCCGTGCTGCGCTACGAAATTTTACCATTAGCATTTTAGCGATCAAAAGACATTCATGTATTTCTACACTTCAGACGTTTGCTCCCTTTTCGATCCCGACAAATTGATTTATCAAAATAGGAACTTTCCTTTGTTGACATTTTAAACGAAATTTATAATTGTGAATAGTAAACTGGAATAGTTTATTGTGTTTATGTTTGCTCTTAGTTCTAAATTTCAAAGTAGTAGCTGTATTGGAATTAAGTTAATTAGACATTAAGTTAATCCTCGTATAGTTTCAATGTTGCGTCGTCTTTTCATCCCTTAAAAATTCGTTAATCGATATTGGAATGACTTATTTTTTTAACATTTGCAAAAAAATATCAGAAAAATGACTACATTGGAAGAGGAACATTCGGATATCCCTCGTTTGGAACATTTAACCCCTTCTCAACCCCTTAAAGTTGGTTAATCGAGAACAGAATAGCTTACTTTTTCTATGTTTAATCTTTTTTGACATTTGTACCAAATTTCCGAGTTGTGACCATATGGGAAGTGGTACATTCGAATATTCCTCGTTTGGAACGTTTAACCCCTTTTCCACCCCTTGATCCACCGGAGATCGGAATAGTTTACTTTTTCTGCGTTTGTCTTTATTGATATTCACACCAGTTTTCAGAATTGTGAAAATATGAGAAGTAGGAAATTCGAATATATCGCTCGTTTGGAACGTTTAACCCCTTTTCGACCCCTTAAAGTGTGTTAATCGAGATCGGAATAGTTTACCTTTTCTATTTTTACCATTGTTGATATTTGTGCCGATTTTCAGAGTTGTGACTATGTGGGAAGTAGGATTTTCGAATGTCCCCCGTTTGGAACGTTTAACCCCTTTTCGACCCCTTAAAGTGTGTTAATCGAGATCGGAATAGTTTACTTTTTCTATTTTTACCATTGTTGATATTTGTGCCGATTTTCAGAGTTGTGACTATGTGGAAAGTAGGATTTTCGAATGTCCCCCGTTTGGAACGTTTAACGCCTTTTCGACCCCTTAAAGTGTGTTAATCGAGATCGGAATAGTTTACTTTTTCTATTTTTACCATTGTTGATATTTGTGCCGATTTTCAGAGTTGTGACTATGTGGGAAGTAGGATTTTCGAATGTCCCCCGTTTGGAACGTTTAACCCCTTTTCGACCCCTTAAAGTGTGTTAATCGAGATCGGAATAGTTTACTTTTTCTATTTTTACCATTGTTGATATTTGTGCTGATTTTCAGAGTTGTGACTATGTGGGAAGTAGGATTTTCGAATGTCCCCCGTTTGGAACGTTTAACCCCTTTTCGACCCCTTAAAGTGTGTTAATCGAGATCGGAATAGTTTACTTTTTCTATTTTTACCATTGTTGATATTTGTGCCGATTTTCAGAATTGTGACTATGTGGGAAGTAGGATTTTCGAATGTCCCCCGTTTGGAACGTTTAACAGCTTTTCGACCCCTTAAAGTGTGTTAATCGAGATCGGAATAGTTTACTTTTTCTATTTTTACCATTGTTGATATTTGTGCCGATTTTCAGAGTTGTGACTATGTGGGAAGTGGGAGAATTAGTGATGAGTGAGTCAGTGAGTCAGTGAATCAGTGAGTGAGGGCTTTGCCTTATATATTGTTATGAATTTTTCCACTGAGGCAATGATGGCACAGTTTTCACGGTTTAAAAATATTTATTCTCTCTTCAGAAAACTCACAAAATTTATTCACAGGCAACAGTTTAATTACTCTCAAGCTTCAACACAAGCTTCAACAAAAATAACTTCGAATTCAGCGATTATACAAGCTCACTCCAATAGGTAAACAAAGCGATCAGCTTTCAATGAACTCCGAAGTCAATCTGAAAACTTTCCCGTTCTCCAGTCTTTTTATATACAAGCGCGTGAAACATTCTCGAAATTTCCAGCCAATTCATCGGAAACGAAATATCTCGAAACTTCTCGAATGCTTTAGGTGTTGCCACCTTTTTCTAACTTGTATAATCGCTATTAATTAATAAATAAAATAAGATAAAAATAAATTACAGTAGAATTTTGAAATAATACGTCACTATTTACAATATATACAGACAATTTGATTTGTGCAACATTTCCCCCTTCTTAAAGACTGCACGTCCCGGGCAGTGAAGTCCTTAAGAGGAAAGGCAATTCAATCACTTCTACTATAATATGGGGCTAGTCTATTCTTATGTACAACTCTAGGTTTACAGGAGGGTGTCCGTTGAATCCTTACCACGACGTCGTTGATCCTCTTAAGGACCACATACGGCCCTTCCCAGTTCGTCTGGAGCTTAGGGGAGAGTCCTTTCCGACGTTTAGAATTCCATAACCATACCTTGTCACCTTCCTGGAATGAACGTTCCGTGGCCTTGGCACCGTAGCGGACCTTCATGCGCTCTGTCATGATGTTGATTCTTTCTCTGGCGAACCGATGTACGGATTCCAAACGTGCCTGGAGATCATCTAGATACTGGACAGGCGAGGAAGGGGTGTCCGGTGGTCGTCCAAAGAGGAGGTCGCAGGGTAGTCTAAGGTCTCTTCCGAAAATCATTTGAGATGGTGTATATCCGGTGGTCTCGTGAGTAGCACTTCTGTAGGCCAAAAGGAACAATGGAAGTTTCTGATCCCAATCTTGCTGGTTCTTGGAAACAAACAAGGAGAGATGATTCAGAATCGTTCTATTAAATCGTTCAACCATTCCATCGGATTGTGGGTGCAGGGGAGTTGTACGAGTCTTTTCCATGTCGAGCAAGTCACACAGCCCAGTGAAGACGGCAGAGTTGAAGTTCGTCCCCTGATCGGAATGTATCAGCAGGGGTACGCCAAATCGGGAGATCCAATTCCGTACGAGGACTTCTGCTACGGTTGTGGCTTCCTGGTCCGGAATCGCGTATGCTTCTGGCCACTTGCTAAAGTAGTCCATGACAACTAGGATGTATTTGTTGCCATTAGTTGTGTGAGGTAGGGGGCCTAAGACGTCCAAAGCAATTCTTTCGAATGGTGCTCCTACGTTGTAACGTTGCAACTTTCCACGAGTTCGGGTCTTCGGTCCCTTTCGTGAATTGCATGCATCACAGGACTTGCACCACTTCTCCACGTCGGATTTTGCTTTGTCCCAGAAGAATCTCTCCCTGACTTTCTGAAGAGTTTTCGTGACACCAAAATGTCCTCCAGTAGAACTGCTGTGAAGTTCTTCTAGAACGTTGGTAACTCTAGAACTTGGAAGGATTAATTGCCACCGGAAGCTTTTGCCATCATCGAACTCCCATCGACGGTAGAGTACTCCATTCTTCAAGTGCAAAGAGTCCCACATAGCCCAATATCTCTTCATTATTGGGCTATAGCATGCAATTTCCTGCCAACTGGGTTTTCCGGTAGCTGCTTCCATGAATTCAATGAGAGGTTTCAAGTCCTGATCTTCGACCTGACTTTTGCGGACATTCTGATCACTCCAAGGATCCACGTCTGAAGTAGTTGACTTGGAAGTTATTTTCCGAACGGCCGATGTGTTAACCCCAAACTTAGACTCGGCATTGGAACAAAATCGACAGTTCTCCGGACATGGTCTTCTAGAAAGAGCGTCTGCATTTCCATGGAACGTTCCTTTTCTGTGATGGATATCCATGTCGTATTCCTGCAGGCGATGAATCCACCTTGCTATTTGTCCCTCTGTATTCTTGAAATTCAGCAACCAAGTCAGAGACGCATGATCAGTTCTTAAAAGGAATTTTCGGCCGTACAAGTAATGATGAAAGTGCTCAACGGCTTTTACTATTGCCAGTAACTCCTTTCTTGTGACGCAGTAGTTCCGCTCGGATCTTGACAGGCTCTTACTAAAATAAGCGATGACTTTCTCCTGTCCTTCAATTTCCTGGGAAAGAACGGCGCCCACTCCCTCATTGCTGGCATCTGTATCCAAAATAAAGTCCTTGTTAACATCGGGAAAAGCCAAAACAGGCGCGGATGTGAAAGCGTTCTTCAGTTGATTGAAGGAGTCGTCACAGTCGGCAGTCCATAGGAACTTCTGCTTGCTCTCTGTTAGTCGATGCAAGGGTCTGGCGATCTTGGAGAAACCTTTCACGAATCTACGGTAATACGTGCACAGTCCTAGGAAGCTTCGCAATTGATGAACGTCTTGCGGTCGGGACCAAATTTGCACAGCATGGATCTTGGCTGGATCTGTGCTTACTCCATCGGATGAGATGATGTGTCCGAGATAACTGACTTTCCGCCTAAAGAGCTTACATTTTGATGGGCTAAGTTTCAAGTGGGCTTTCCTAAGCTTCAAGAACACGTTCTTCACATTTTGCAAGTGTTGATCGAAACTCCGCCCGGTGATGATGATATCGTCCAAATATACCAGACAGGTCTCGTAGGAAAGTCCTCTAAGCACAGTCTCCATTAGTCGCTCGAACGTAGCCGGTGCATTACACAAGCCAAACGGCATAACTTGAAACTGCCATAATCCTTGGCCGGTAGTGAAGGCAGTCTTCTCACGATCGTCGGGATGTATCTCCACTTGCCAGTATCCACTCTTCAAATCCAAAGTCGAAAACCACTGGTTCCCCGATAGAGTGTCCAAAGTGTCATCGATTCTTGGCAGAGGGTAGCTGTCCTTTTTCGTAATTTCGTTCAGCTTCCGGTAATCCACACAAAACCTGGTGGAACCATCCTTCTTTCGAACGAGTACGATTGGAGAGGCCCATGGACTTGAGGAGGGTTCGATAACTCTATTATCTTCCATTTCCTGTAACAGTTTCCCGACCTCCTCTTGTTTTGCGAAAGGAAGTCTTCGAGGATGTTGTTTAATAGGTAAATGGGTCCCAGTATCGATTCGATGTTGAGTAAACTCTGTTCTTCCTACATCTTTCGATGACATGGAGAAAATGTCTTGAAATTCTTTTATAAGGTTTCCGACAATCTTCTCTTGCCTTCTTTCCAACCGCGAGTCTTCGAGAAGCTGGTCCACTAAATCCGCGGGTGGTGCGGTCGGAAGCTCCTTCGATCCTCGTTCGATGCTTGTAACAGGTGTGCAAGTGGCGATTTCTTCTCCTTTCTTGATAACTCTGTTAGAATCACCGATGTTGGCCATTCTCACATGCACCACCTCTTGAGAGAGATCCACAAGCGTCGCTCCTACTACCACTCCTTTCGGGACGCTATTCGATGATGGGAAGTCCGTTACTCCAAATCGGAAGGCCTTCGGGAGCTCTGTTGAACCTTTTACAACCAAATCTGTCATGGAGGGGATGGTGATGTCTTCAAGAGCTACTATTCGATATGCACACGGCTCTTCCGAGTCCAAACCGAACAATGGAACTTCTTCTTTCCCCGTTTGAAGCTAGCCTTTCTCGAAATTCAAAGTAATTCCATTTCTCTTTAAAAAGTCCAATCCAAGAATACATGGGTCAATAATTTCAGCGACGTAAACGGTGTGAGCGTAGGTGTGAAATCCAAAAGAGATGTTGACATTTAATTTCCCATGCACAGAAATTTTGTCACCAGTCACAGTCTGTAGTGAAACTGAAGGCGCCGTGTAAAGAGGTTGGCTGTCCAGGCGCCGGGCTACATCCGTCCGTAAGATGGTTACATTTGCCCCTGAGTCAACTATTAGACGACAGGGAGTTCCATTGATCTTGCCCTCCACGAATAAACCATGGTTTCCTCCTTGAAGGGATGAGATGTGATAGAGGCTGAGTTGGGCACCACCTGCTCTACACGGCGACCTCCGCCTCACGAGATAGCCGCTCTTTAGTTTAACTGCTGAGGCTCGGACGAGGGTCTGTCCCCTCTCCTGTCCAATTCAGGGCAATCACGTCTGAAATGTCCTTCCCGGTTGCAGAGCCAACAAACCACTCTGGTTTTTCGATCCTTCGAACCAGGAATATTTTTCATAATTCGCTCCATCTTGTTTTCCAGTTCTTGAAACTTCTTCGTGAAAAGTTCAGAGGAATCGTCTGCCAATGTTCCACGTACGAAACGCCGATCTTTTCTAGAAGCTTGCTGTGCAGCTTCTACTCTCATGGCATAGACGAGGGTGGACTTTAGATCTTTGCTGTCTGACATCCTGGTAGCTTGCTGTATGTCGGGATCTTTGATGGCATCCACGAAATACTGAAGAGACAGGTTATCTCGTACGTCCGAGGGACAGTCTGGGAAAGCGAGGAGCGACAGTCTTTCTATATCCGATGCCAATTCTTGAAGAGTTTCATTGGCCTTCTGCTGTCTCACTTTCAGTTGCAGTCTGTTATAATCCTTTAGATGTTGTTCCCCAAACCTTAATTCCAACGCACTTGCCAGCGCCACGAATTCTCCCCGCTTCTCTTCAGGTAGTGTTTGTAAAATGTCAGCAGCTTCACCTCGAAGAGATGCCGCGAGATGGAATGCTTTCGAAGTATCGTCCCAGCCATTCGCAGAAGCAATCATTTCAAATTGCGTTTGATAAACGCGCCAAGACGACCGCCCATCAAAAGTGGCCACTTTGATGCTGGAACGTGGCGCAATAAAGGGAGTGGAAACGTTATCCCAATTAGGCGTTGCAATGGTCACAGCTTCGCGAGTTTCTATTTTCCGTAGCCTTTCTTCTACAGCATCCATGAATTTTCCCTGCTCTTCTTTGATAGTGGAAACCTTTTCTTCCATTTCATCTCTTACAGCAGTGAGAACGTCTTCCTTCACGGATTGCAGGACCGATGATGTTGTCTCCATAATAGTAGATTCTACCAGTGACGCTAGCTCGGTTTCCATTTCTTCCCTGATCTTGATTACGGCTGCGGATGTGGACTCGCACTTATCGGCCAAAGCTTTCATGTCAGATGACGTTGCATTTTGCAAAGCTTTAAAATCTGATGATGTCGCTTCTTGTAAAGCTTTAATGTCTGATGATGTCGCTTCTTGACTGGCGGCAATTGCGGCGGCGAGTTCGGCGTTAGTCGTTTCTTGACGGGCTTGTCCGGCGGCAATCGTAGCGAAAAGTTCGGCTTTCATTTCGGCTGCGGTGGTTTCTTGGCAGGCTTTCATTTCGGCTGCGGTGGTTTCTTGGCAGGCTTTCATTTCGGATTTTATTTCGGCGGCAGTGGATTCTTGTTGGGCCTTCATTCCAGCAATCATTTCCATCAACTGCTTCATTTGGCCTTCCATCATTCCTCTAGTTGTCGGCATTCAAAATTACGAGACCCCACTTCTGACACCACTGTTATGAATTTTTCCACTGAGGCAATGATGGCACAGTTTTCACGGTTTAAAAATATTTATTCTCTCTTCAGAAAACTCACAAAATTTATTCACAGGCAACAGTTTAATTACTCTCAAGCTTCAACACAAGCTTCAACAAAAATAACTTCGAATTCAGCGATTATACAAGCTCACTCCAATAGGTAAACAAAGCGATCAGCTTTCAACGAACTCCGAAGTCAATCTGAAAACTTTCCCGTTCTCCAGTCTTTTTATATACAAGCGCGTGAAACATTCTCGAAATTTCCAGCCAATTCATCGGAAACGAAATATCTCGAAACTTCTCGAATGCTTTAGGTGTTGCCACCTTTTTCTAACTTGTATAATCGCTATTAATTAATAAATAAAATAAGATAAAAATAAATTACAGTAGAATTTTGAAATAATACGTCACTATTTACAATATATACAGACAATTTGTGCAACAATATATAGAGATTCTACAGGAAACAAAAACTGATTTCTAAACAAAAGCGATCAAATGATAGCGAGTACAGTATTTTAATAATAAGGGTGTCGTGGGCCATTTCTGTCCTAGTTGTATGTTTATTATTTTAACATTTTATTAGATGACTAATAGGCAAGACTATTGACCCCTTGATGGAAAAAAATAACCGATGGAGTGTGGGAATACGCCTCAGATCCCTTAAGAACACTCGATGAAAATGTGATCTATCATCTTATAAATCGATATACAATCGATATTTGTCTTACGTAACGGACCATATTGTTCTAAAATAAAAAACGAAAATCTAAAAACTATCAGATTACATCTAATGAAACATTTCTTGCCCCATTAAATGTTACAACGTTTTGGGAAAAATGAAATTTTGTTTTCACAGCTATAACAATTCGCTTATTAAAGTAGTTTTTAGCGCAAAGTTTTTTTAATTAAAGTCACTTAAATTTTATTTTGTACACGGTACTTCGAAAAAAAAAAAAAAAAAAAAAGGTGTTTTTAATAGGTTTTAATTTACTGACAAATACAAAAATAATTAATAGTTTAAAAAACTAAAAAACACGCTCAGAAAAGTGATCTAAAAAGTAGAAAATAATTTTAAATAAGTTTGAAATAAGAATAGAGTGATTAACAAGAAATTTTTATTTTATCGTAAAAAAGCGTGGGGTGCTTTTTAAGATATTTTCATAATGGCTCTACTTTTACCAATATATATACAACAATTGACATCAAGCACCCCACGCTTTTTTATGATAAAATAAATATTTCTTGTTAATCACTCTATTCTTATTTCAAACTTATTTAAAATTATTTTCTACTTTTTAGTTCACTTTTCTATTAAAGAGTGTTTTTTAGTTTTTTTAAACTATTCATTATCATCTACTTTTAAGTTTGGTTTTCTATTAAAGCATGTTTTTTAGTTTTTTAAACTATTAATTATTTTTTCTGTAAACTATAAAAAAAATTTAGTTATGTGTACAAAACTCTCCAGTTGTTCTTGCCAATAGTCATATGCTTGTCTCAAATTTAAGTCATGTGTATGCCTTAGTACACGCCGTATTACTAGGCACAAAACACTACCTTGTCTCTGAATATGAAAAATCACTAATCCTGAAGATCCTGGTAAGGATAATGCGACGAAAAAAAACACGCTTTGTATAACCGTCATTCCCACGACAAATCTTTCAAATGTCTGCCTTATCAATTGTCGATAATAGGTTCTGTGATTACTGGGATTGTAATGGGTAACGGCACACCAGGGTTCGATTCCGGAGAAGGTTGGTTGGTTGGAATTTAACGGCGCAAAGGCAACACGAGCTAACCCTTGTGATAAAACGACAAACTTATAGAATTATTGTATTGTCATCGGGTCTTTGACAAGGTGCAAAGTTTGAACATACAGGTGAAACTAATAAAAGCGTGTTAAAAAGGGAATTTCGGTAATTTTTTTTATGGTGAACTAAAATTAAAAAGCCACTTCCGATCGAGGTTGTAGACTTCTTTAAAGTTATACTTAAATAAGTGATCGGCGCGCCTGGAAGTTTCCCTTATTGGTCTTCACGCAGACACTCCGGGTCTCAGGAAAGCAAAAAATCGCTAATCCTGATTATCCTAGTAAGGATAACGGGTCAAACTGTTTAAAATATTGAATTGTCATCGGTCCTTAATAAGTATGCCAAATTTCGAGTTAATCCGACGTTTTGAAGGGGGTCAAAAATCGAGTTCAAAGATTCCGTTACATACTAACATATGTCTGAAGCTAATAAAAGCGTGTTAATGACGACCAACTACAGGCACAAGGCTTATCAAGGTTGATTCAATTTAACCTTTCCTGAACGATCCCCCAGCATAGATCCAGCTGTTTTTTTAAAACAGTTGACTCCGGTACAATTTAAGATGGGGTCCTGCAGATTTTTCCACTTATCAATTACTCTGTTGTAAAAATAATGTTTCCTATTCTATGTATATTAGTTCAAAGGGACTCAGTATTAGGATTTTAAATTCATATAATACGTCATTTTTATGAATTCTCAAAAAGGTGGTCATAAAAAAGATTAAAATAAAATTTCTTATTCTTCACCCCAAAAACGCCATGTCGGCTTTGATCAAATCATCATTTCTCACTTAAACCTGAAATACAAAGAATGTTCAAGTTTATTGATGTCTCATAGTAAAGGAATGATTTTGTGATTTCGACGTAGAAGATAATAATTTGTATTTTATAAGACTAATTGTCATTTCTTAAGTTAATGCTTAAAATTTATCTGTGAGATGATAACTCTTGTTCCATTGATTTTTCAACACTTAGCATTCCAAGCTACATTTGTATTTTGAAAAAATAGTGAAACTATTGAGTCGATATATTAGGCGACATTTCTATTAAAAGGAATTGTCTCTTTACAAAAAGCTATATTGTTTTTAAATCCCTTATATTAATTTCGATTTTGTGTGTATGCGTGGGGGTGGCTGGGTAAGTTGATGGCGGGAAAATTTGTGGAGGCTTAATTTATCCCCTTGCAGCCATCCAACCTGGCTGAAATTTGGGAGATAGATTCAATGTCGATGACAATGCATTCTATAAAATTTAAGCTACTGTAACTGTCATTAAAAGGTTGCTTTTACAGAATACGATTAAACCAACTTGCCGTCATCCAATCGCGCTGAAATATCATTTAACCGACCATTGAAGAAATTCTTTCCGGGTGCCAATTTTTTTTTTAATAAATGAATAATAAAATTGTTTTAATCAGAATAGATAAAAAAATATTTGGATGTGAGTGCATAAATTCACATTCATTTTTAATTGATAAATTTTGAAAAGTAGTTTACTGCATATTTTTCTGATATGGATGTTTTTAATATTTAAAATTAGATGCCAACACCAAGCGCACACTGGCAACAGAAACGTCGCTTTGCTAATGAATATAAAAATTGGCAATGCATATACAGGATTTATATTAAAAACTTTTATGGGCTATATTATCTATAAGCCTAATCCAATGAATAAATAAAAAAGTTCTAAAAATATTCAACTTGAATGAGCATGCAATAAATGTCTAAAATGATTGATATTTCGTTACCACACCACAATGTTTTGAAGGCAATCCACAAGCGTAAAGATTGATGAAGTTCTTTCCTAAGCGATTACTAACAGGCACCTTAAAGATTGAATGGCAACCTCTATTTATAGTAAGTCATTACACTTTCGCCTCACGAACAAACCAACCTCGTTAAGACCTGGTTTATTTCGGTGGCAAATCGAACAGTTCAGTAAGTGTTCGTACTATAAATAATAAAGTGAGAATTAAAGGAATGAAGTGAGTGTTAAGCGTCCTGGGGATGCTCGGAATTGCCAAGTGGTTACTAGGAAAACACTTCTATTTATGTCTCGAGCTAACAGGTAGAATAGATGGTTGAAGTCCGAGTTCGCTTGAAGAAGAGCTTTTTTTGAAGCTTTGTTTTCCTTTTAAATGTCTGATACAGCCCCCGTTAAATCTTGCGGAAAATTATCCTTTTACAGTTATTAAAAAGAATTTAATGCAAATGTTTCTATAATGATTGAACTTCAATTGTTGTACAAAAAAAGTCAAGTCAGTACAGTACAGAAAGCAAAAAAAAAAAAAAAAAAAAAAAAAAAAACGAACGCCGGTTATATCTTGTATTCTAATTACTGAAAAAACAAAAGTCAAGTACAGTTGTGAAATGTGGAAAATCTAAAATTGTATATAATTTTTTTTTTATTTTATCATGAGGGGTCATCTATGTATTAAAAGCAAACCAAACTTTAAAAAGGTCAATAGCAACCCCATAATATTATACCATATTTAAATTTAGAATCCAAAAAAAACGTCTAAATACCAAATTAAATAATTTTCCAATGATTGGTTAGTAATTTAAATGATGTCAAAAAAATGACAAATTAATGTTAAAAAGAAAATTTGTTTTTTTAGCCATAAATTCTTTAATAGTTAATATATTTTAGCAATTTTTGTTTCGAACGTTGGTTTGTTTAAGACCAAGCATAAATAACATGCAACTTTTGTATTAAACACTTTTTTAATAATTAATTATTAATTAATAAAACAAGTTTTAAAAAATTTTAAATGGAAACATATGCATATAGATTATTGTTTCCATTAAAATTACCATGGTCAAAAACAACTCCAGATTTTTTTTTTCATTCCATTTTGAATTTTCTTCTCAGTATTTTAGCAAAAATGAAAAGGAGCTCAATTTAATGGACCGTGTAATAGATTACATTTTAAAGCATGCAAAACGTTCGATTCTTCCACGCTGTAAAGAAATTTGCCCTCAAGATCGGCCAAAACATTTTCACTTGCAAGTGACGTGTTTCTCAACATACTGAACTGAAATTTGGTATTTAGGGTAAACGAAGTATTTTAAATCGATTGAAAACATAAAAAATAGGGGTTCGTATTGAAATTTTTAAAAATAGAGTTAAATTTACTTAATATATAGCCTCCTAAGAAAAACCTTTTGCATCAGATATATAGAAAATTTAAACAAAACATTTTGGTGCAAACTACAAAATTCTACGATAATTAGAACCGAAGATATAGCCATCGTTCAGATTTTTTTTTTTTTTTTGCGTACTTTACAAGCTGGTTTGGTAAGGAATGTTTTTTTTTTTTTTCTTCTTTTTTTTTTTTCAATATAAGTAGATGTAACGGGTTCGAATTCCCGGTTAGGGATAGATATTAGTTGTGGTTCGGAATCCACGCCAAGCTACGGGTCACGCCCTGATTAACCGTCTTTGAGAATAAAAAGAGGTGTCGTTAAGCGTACAAACCAAGCAACCAAAATAAGTAGTTGCCTTGCTTAACATGCTTTTTTTTTTTTTTTTTTTTTTATTATTATTTTTTTTTTTTATTAAATTTAATGCATTCAAATCTCAATCACTCCCACCAGAATTATAACAATTAAATTACTCGAATTAATTAAACTACTTAACTACTGAAATTATTAAATATAAATATTTAAATAATAAATATAATAGTTATTAAAACTTTAATTATTGAAATTGATTATTTAATTACTCGAATAAATAGAACTACTTAACTATTGAAATTATTATCTATAAATAATTAAATAATAAATATAGTATTGGTTGTATTCAGATTATCTGGCGCCGTCAGCAACACGAGGGCTATAATGCGCCGAAACATTTCGTCATTTAACAATCCAACATACATTTACAAACACCCATGCCAACACGGGACTCGGAACCCGCAACCTCGCGGTCTAGGAGCCAGCACGCTAACCACTATACCGTTTGGTCGGCTAATAAATATAGTAGTTATTAAAACTATTTAATTATTGAAATTGATTATTTAATTAATTATTAGAAATATTACAACGATTATTAAAATTTGAGTTGCGATTTTATTGAAAATTTTGGGCCGGCATAAATCTAAAATCTCCGGGTCGATTTTATGTCCCAATATGCCCCTGACAACTGTCATCTATAAATATTTACATATAGTTTTCTTTATAAATATTGGCTTACGATTTTTGCAATAAAATTGCTTAACACGTTGAGCGCCAC
This sequence comes from Linyphia triangularis, assembly GCA_963978545.1. Lineage (NCBI taxonomy): Eukaryota > Metazoa > Arthropoda > Arachnida > Araneae > Linyphiidae > Linyphia > Linyphia triangularis. The sequence continues at coordinate 9,132,691 of OZ021722.1, read as the reverse complement.
GCGATTTCTTAAGGAATTTCCCTTCAGGCCATGCGCGTTGCTTAGAAGCGTTGGTATTGCAGTATAGCAATCCGAAGCGTACTACTAACAGATTGAAATTTACTCGATACAGCTGTGTCACTATATTAGGACCATTGTTTCTAATCGCAGTAGAAGATATTTACGTTTAGAATGAAATGCTTATTGACATTCATTCTACACGTCTACGCAGCGTTGCCAGACCTCGAATTTAAAATTCTTAGGTATGCAATTTTTTACGAGGGCATTTTGGACACAGTATATTTAATCATATTTTTATCAATTGTAATATCAATAGTACTTCAAAAACTAAGACTTCCTTCACTTTAAAAAATACTAAGAAAGGCACTAAGTCAAATTATAGGTGTGGGAAAAGCAACAGCGTATTGTCAGCCACCGGTGGTTGACGCGGCCTAAGAGGAAAGTTCAGTGTCAGGCACCAATGGCTCAACGTGTTAATAATATAATAATGTAATAAATAAATATCAAGTAAATTTTCAGTATTTACTTAAAACAATGTATTTTTTTTCCAGTTTTATATCATTGTTTATTTTGTCAGTCCCCGATGGCTGACGTGGCACTCAACATGTTAAAAGTCAATCCGCCTGATAAAATGCAAGACTCTATCGGCAAAGGTAGTATTGAATGCGGCTTAAAATAGCTGTGATAAACTTTAATGTTTCGAAAGCTGTTAAATTACAATAAAATGTTTCTAGAGGCTGTTATTATGAAAACAAATTTCAACCTGATCATGATGCTTAAAAATATTGCTAGGCAATAACCCCATTAACTGTTGCTTGAAACAGACAATTATGGTTAAATAGAAAAAGGGTAGTTTACTGTATATCAGTTTCATTTTTATATTTGCTCCAATATTTTCTGTATATCAGATAAATAAGTGTGTTATCAATTTTATATATTCTTAATCTCTTGCTAAAAGCAATTAAGGCATCTGTAAAATAATAAACAAAACTTATTTATGGAAATGTCAAAACAATTACTTACAGGACAACTATTTCCAAAATTGTGTAACCTACAGATCAGTTAATAAACAGTTTTAATTAGTAATTTTTCAGAACACTTTCTGTCGTTGAATGTTTACTTAATATGTTCTACCATGAAAAACTATTCAATAAAAAAATTGATGTTAAACTGGAATTTTTTTAAATATTTATTATAGTTAACATTTATTGCTCCCGCATTTTGAATCTCCCTAACACATAATTACTTTAACCTACGTAATGTCATATAGATATATGCATATATATAATATCATATAATTCTGTAAACTTTTAAATTATTCACCAACATCCAGTGCATGTTGCAAGCATATCAAGACATATAAACATAGATGTTTTTATCAGCAACGTATAAGAAAATACATTCAGAAAGAACCGCATAACATTTTAGATTTTTTAAAAAAAGAGGGAGCACCTAACTGAATTAATCTCTACATTACGTCCTCCCAGAATAAACCCACTACAAATCCCTTTAATAGCCGGATAATACAAAACATGACAAAATTACAAAATAAAGACATTAAATCGCTCAACAGTAGTCCCCATATTCTAATTTAGTCATCATCACGACGCTCAAAAAGACGTCGTATCCCCACCTTGTATATAACCACGACATGACACAAAACCAAGAAAAAACATTAGCGAACAATGGATGGTCGCGTGTTGTAAAAGCGAGAAAGAGAGAGCAAGAATCATTGTTGGGAGGGCTTAATCGGCAATCCTGGTCGCGGTACGGTTTAAGAGGTGCGTCCAACACCCCCTCCCCCCAGAGGGCTCTATTTCTGTCCCCTGGTGATGCGGTGAAAATGGTAATCCTCCCTTGGCTCGTTGCCAGAAGAAGAGCTTCAAAGTCAACCACTGAGTCCCCTTCTCTCTGATGATGCCTTCTCTTTCTCTCGCCCCCGCACAATTAGGTTGAAACACGGTCGGACGCCTCTGTTAGCTAGGATCTTTGAGTTATTTATATTTTTAAAAAAGCAGAATGAAATGGAAAGGGTATATTCTTTTATTAAATATTTATTTATTTATTTTTGTGGTGCAAAAAAAAAAAAAAACTTTTAAAACAAGGATTTATTATTGATGCCAATGGTAAGGTTTATTCGATAAGGATTGTCCGAATCGTCTTAATGATCCGGAGATTGGGAAATCGTTTGGCTAGTAAATATCAAGGGCTTACTAGGCATAGGGTTGTCTGGTAAAATCACCGGGCCGGTCAGTGTCTAAAAAATGGGTCGGTACGGTACAGAAGTGTTTATTTAGTTTTCAATTATTTTTCAATATAAATAGTTGTCTTCCTTAATGTTTTAGTAAAAAGCACAATGCAATCAAATCCCAATCACTCCCCGCTCCCCCTTTCCCTGGCTATTTAGGCTTATAATTTGGTAGGAGTGATAAGAGCTTTTAAGAAAAGTAGATGCAGTTAATTCAATTATTAAAATTTACAAATAAAAATAATTAATTATTAAAATTAATTATTAACCCTTTGCATTCCAGGCCTTTTTCGCGATGGAGGAATCAGCAACTCGAGACATTTTAGGTTCGGCTGGTGTTTATGGATTTGCTTCATAGAAACTAAACACTTTCATTGGCCTTGCATCGAATTTCCGCATCACACCTAATGGTCCTCTCGTGGTTTGGCATCCAATCGCGTGGAGCCTGAGAGGCGCCACTGGAGTGCAAAGGGTTAAATATAAACGTTTATGTAATAAAATATATTAATTATTAAGTATAATTATTGGAATTATTTTATTAAATATAGTTATAAAAATTTGGGCAAATCCCCTGGCCGTTTGTTTTTATGTCCCAGTACACCACTGGTCATTGTTCCATCTCTGATGCCGGGTTCTGATATGAGAGGCGTAGGTTGAACTATTTATTTGTGAGGTGGGGGGTGAACCTATCTTTGGCACCCTTTAATGTTAGGTATTTACGTATCTCTGGAATTCGCTTGTATCCCCCCCCCCTCTCCTTTTCTATCTATCCTGGTATCCCCCCTTGTCTAATGACGAATGTTTCGGCGCATTATAGCCCTCGTGTTGCTGACGGCGCCAGATAATCTGAATACAACCAACCAACCTGGTATCCCCTCCCCCTCTCCTTTTCTATCTATCCTGGTATCCCCTCTTCTCTCCTTTTCTATCTATCCTGGTATCCCCCCTTCTCTCCTTTTCTATCTATCCTGGTATCCTCCCTTCTCTCCTTTTCTATCTATCCTGGTATCCCCTCTTCTCTCCTTTTCTATCTATCCTGGTATCCCCCCTTCTCTCCTTTTCTATCTATCCTGGTATCCCCCCTTCTCTCCTTTTCTATCTATCCTGGTATCCTCCCTTCTCTCCTTTTCTATCTATCCTGTTATCCCCCCTTCTCTCCTTTTCTATCTATCCTGGTAGGTATTTAGTATTTTTGTATTGGAAGATAGCTGCCGCGTATGAACGGGGGCTTTGATTGGAGTCATTAACAACCCCCCAATAAGAGCCTAACTCTCCTCGTGAAATTTGAGCTCACGCTACTTGAAGGGGGCATTTCCTTTTGGCGTCTTTTAAGATTACCCCTGTCAAAACTAATCCTAATGTATAAATTTCCTGTAAGAATGATTTTTTTTTTCCTTCTCAATGCTCATTTTCCTCTGTAACATTTGTAAAATCCGAAACTCAAAACCCATTGATTTTTCTAATATTATTAAAGTTGAACTTGTATTTTTTAAATATCCAAATGCTTATATTGACTTAATCTCTGATTAAAAGGGCTTTCCCCAGCCCCCTCAAATAAACATAAAATATTTTGACCGCCCAAATTTTAAATTGTGGCATACCCAAAAGTTGGGTATCTAGGAATTAAGAACTAGAAATACTATCTAGGAATACGAACTCACTATATATCTAGGAATTAATAAATACATTTGTAAAACTCCTAAAAGTAACTGATAAAGCATAACTTATTGTCACATTGAATTAAAAATAATTTTTTGTAGGGTAAAAAAATAAAGAGAAGGAGTTCATTATTGTCATAGTTGTACTTAACGAATGTTTTATTAGTTTTAGTTGACTGAAAAGACCGTTATTTGACAAAACAACAAAGCTTGCAATTATCATAAACTTGGTTATTTGGAAACATAATTTTGAAACCTAACGTTACTTTTCAGTTTAATAACATCATCAGAAGTTTTTTATCGGTGAAATGAAATTTCCTATTTTATTGCTCAAGCATTTGCATCGAGTTTTAAACATAGGTGGAGTAATACATTACAGTAATTAGACCTTCTATATTGGAAACTTTTTCGAAGCATTTAACGATTTCAAATTTTTGTTCTCTCCTGCTCCTGAAATAGTGCGTTCTGTGGAGAATGGCCCATATCTTGTTTCAACATCTTCCCTTCTACTACTTCAACATCATCATCTTTACCACACATTGACGGTTCTGCGCTGAATTATGATTCTGCAGGGAAATGTGCTCGGTTCACTAAGTTCATGCAAATTTTTTTTTATATTTCTTGCACGTAATTTTGAATTACACATAACAAGACAAAGTAAGTGATTTGGCATAAAAATATGCAATGGGTTAGCTTTCTAGTTTGGTTAGCAATAATTTTAATTTATTACCGCTTTTCCGCTTATGTTACGGTTTTACTGCGTGTTTATGATGTGTTCATCACTGTAAACTTTTAACATTTTTCCTGATAACCGAATGAGTTATTAACGTATCGGTTGGATGAAATATTGTCAGATGGGAGGAAAATATTGGATGCATATCCATAAAATCATTATGAATTTTCAGTTAGTTTTTTAGTCTTTATGAGAGATTTCTATCTATAGCTTTACTGTTATTTAAGAATTTCGAATTATTTAGCCATCCGAAAACGTATTTGCTCGTATGGTCTTTAGTTGTAAAATTACATTTCTTGTACAAAGCATTGATAAGAGAGTAAAGAAACTAAGATCATTTTTTCTACTAAGGCGAGAGCTTGAAAAGGATTGTATAAGTGTTTTCTTTCATAAAACTGTATAACATTATTCCTTCAACAATTGATACAGAAGCTACAGTATGCTTTGAGGTGTACGTATACTCTACAACATTTTTTTCCCCTTAAATCTGAGTTTTAAAATCCAATTCTTTTTTTACATTAGTTAGAGAGTATATGATTAAAATAATTTCATGAAAAAAATTCAAATTTCGGCAATTGTTAATTTGTTAATTAGGCTTTAATTAGCTAATTAATACTTTTTTCAAACAATGATACATCAAATTCTAATTTACTTGGAAACGCAATTCCTCTTGGAAATCATTCGAAATATTATTCTTAATGTTTTGCAATTCAATTGAGTTTCAAATATAGAACAGTTTTATTTCTACTATTTATTTTGTGCGAAAATATGAAAAAAAAAAATATTTTCAACGAATTCTAAGTTTTAAAAATCACTAAAAAATCAATTTTTCAACAAATGTTACATAATTGAGTTTCAAAACATCCAACGTATTATGCAGATTACTATGATATAAAAAAAATTATAATTGAACATTTTGTTGTTGAATTACCATTGTTTGAATAAAGCGTAACATAATCAAAATACAGCTCGTCAGAAAGCGGGTTTGAAGTTTTAGAAGCGTAGTACCTAACAGCGGTGGTACCTACCTATAATTGATTGAAACATAAAAAATATTAAGAATATTTTCTAAAGTTTAGTATTGTTTGAAAGCTAAAGTATTAGAGAATATTATGATATAATAACAAAAAAATAAATATTCTGATCGATTTTCGTGAATTGTACGGTATACGTACACCTAGTGCTAGAGTTTCAATAAATTTAGTTAGTACATATAAAAACCCTTTGTATTTCTAATGTGTAAGAAATTTACAACTTATGGTGCTTTATAAAATTCATATATCAATAAGGAAGCATTGAACTCGCAAGTCGTATTTTTTCATAATTTTTATCTTTCACTTGAAACGCACATTTACAAGTAGAATAAGTCATTAAAATATGAGTATATATATGGATAGTCTATGTCTCCTTTCAAATAAGTCTTAGGTAGTTCAATGATAAATTACAATAAATTTTAATTATAAATCTTGAGATATATATAAAAAAAGTTAACTCGTAAACTATTTAGATTGTGACAATATTTGTTACTAAATTTCTCTTCTACAAAAAAAACCAAAAAAAAAAAACCGCAGCACTTTTCTATTTCGGAAAATTTATTCTCAAATTCCCAAGAAGTAACACAAGAATCCTTATATAAAAGAAAACCTTATACAAATGTATCAGTTGATTTAAATTCCATTAAAAGACTTTTCAGTGGCATAACTTCGTAACAACGTCTTAACTACTGAGTTTGAATTTAATGCAAGGTCTTTTAAAAGACAACAGCCCTAAATTAACATCTGACGTGACATCATTTTGTTGCATTCTTCTTCGAGTAAAATTATTTTTAAAACAGGCTTTGCAGAACATCCACTCAAACGCTGGAAACAGAAACTGATTAATCTCGTATACTAGAAACTTATTTTGTCTCATTTGAGCCATGTTTTTAGTCCAGAATCACTAGGGTTCCGCAGTATTAGAGCACCCGTCAAACCGCAGTCTACAGATCAGCAAGTTGTGGTGGTGTCGTTTACAAATGACAGATACAACACCTAGGCACTATTGGTCACTTTTGCCTAGTGGTTAACTTGCCTGTCTACTGATCAAAGAGTCCCTGGTTCGACTCCCCGTTACCGCATATCGCTTGCAAAGTATTCCAACTGATACGAACGTCACACACATTTGTTCCTCCCCATGCCGAATAAACAACTTTTTTTCCATTCACGATCACTGTTACTTAATGCAAATACCAACTTAAAAAAATTAAAATGTAATTTCTGACACATTGATAATCCCTAGTGTACTGTTGATGTGTTGAGACATACTGAGATATGATGCTCTGATATGCATGCTGACGTACTAAGCAAAGTTTAGACAGTTGATGTGCTTACCTGAACTTGGAGCACGGGTGTATGACGAGTTGCCCAGCCGCCTTCTGCCTGATTCGCTCCTTCATGAGCGCTTTTTTGCTGCCGAAGAGTTTCATGGCCAGCTTGTTGTCGGAGGGCTGGAAGAGGGCCTCCAGCTGACTCCTCATGAAGGAGGCCTTCGCCTCACCCCCCACCGCACCAGGGCCCAGTTCCTCCTTAGGGGTCCCGTACAAGGAGTCCCCCTCAGCCTCCTCCTACAAACAACAACACCATCTATATGAAGTATATCTTAAAAGTAAACATTTTCAGAACAGTCCGGAACCTTTTCTAAACGAGAAATCATAAAATTTGGGAAAATATACTATCAAAGGAGCTACCAAGGTAAAACCAAACTAGTTCAAATTCTAGAGAAAGTCTTTTTAAGAAGTACAATTATATGGCAAAAGCTCAAAACTTTGTTTTATTTATTTATTTATTTATTTATTTATTTATTTATTTATTTATTTATTTATTTATTTATTTATTTATTTATTTATTTATTTATTTATTTATTTATTTATTTATTTATTTATTTATTTATTTATTTATTTATTTATTTATTTATTTATTTATTTATTTATTTTCATCAATTACGACCCAACTATGATTTTACAAAGATACCATCAAATAATATCTTTGACATAATGCGTACTTGTCTCTAAATATATGTGAAAACTAAATTTGAATTTAACGAAAATTTACAAATTTGAATTTTCGGTTTTATTTAGTTTGCACACTCAACGACCTGTTTTTGTGCACAATAATGGCTAATCAGGCTCCGGGACCTATAGCTGAAGGTGGATTCCGAACCGCAACGTAAATACATGCCTCACCCAGGATTCGAACCCAGCACCTTGAGCATGCGAGGCCAGAGGGCTAACCCCACAGCCATTATGTTGGCTACAACTTTGGGTGATGCTGTTTGGCATTATTAATCTTAAAAGAACTAAACGCCACATTGCCATACTATTGGTCTCAATGGTACGAGCTCCATGCTAACCTATCTCAATGGTAGTCTGATATAACCAATAATAAAATGTTGATAAAGAGGCATTGGTTATGACAATTTCCGTTCTTATCAGGTACAGTTTAAGTATAACCGCACTATTATGTGAAACTCTCAATCAGAAAGGTCAACACTGTTCTAATTGTTCAAAATTTCAATACGAATTCGGGGAATAGAATATAGCTTCGTTTTAGAATCAATCTACAAGGCAATTTTTAAATACCTCTAAATCTTATCTCTCCTCCTTGTTACGTATTGAAATACTCGTTTTTACCGAGAATCCAATGTTAAAATTTTAACATCAGGTCCTTCGTGAACCATGAATCACTTTTGCATAAACAAGCTACAACATTTTTTTTTTTACATGGTCAACGTCTAAAAAGTATTGTGGGATGGTTCTTCTTTTTTCAGTCAATGAGAGATTTTGCTGTTTAAGTTTCCGTGTATTAAATCATACAAACTAACACACACTACTGAACTAGTTTGAAACGAAAGTTACTGGGATCGTAAATATTTTGCTACCTGACCCATTAGCCCTGACCAAATCAATTTCAGAGATGCTTAAGATAGGAAGAAGATAGCCAACCACAGAGGAACAAAAGAGAAAAACTCACATTTTTCATAGCTACTTGTCAAAAAGAAGAAAGTTAGGAAAAGAATATTTCCGAATAATCACAGAACATTTGTTTTTCATAAACTATATTGTATTTCAATTTATTAACAGTTGTCTTTTTGTAAAAAGTTAGTCTTGATAACTACTATAAAAAAATTTTAAAAATATACTAAAACCGCAGGTATAATTCTGCTGAAGACGTTCATGTAGAGACTCACGGCTAAATCATTTTAACAAGACGTACGATGTAAAATATACGCATTTCTCTCTCTCTCTTTATATATGTATATGTACATACATATATATATATATATATATATATATATATATATATATATATATATCTTCAAAAACCACTGTAGAAAGTATCCGGGAGAAGAGTTTATTGCAGATGATATCGAAATGGTGTCATTATTGAAGATATTTGTTATTGAATTATTTCCAATTTGTAGCAGTATTGGTTTCTTTCGGGAATCTACTATAGCTCATTAATTACTTTTGCAAATCATGTCTTTTGAAAATCATTTCTAACTGTAAAAATATCGAAAGCATTGATTGCCAATTCACCTTATAAGCGTCTGATTTCAAAGAGAATGTGCCACAATGCTACATAGAGACCGGAAGCTAACACTCTCCTTAAGAAAAAGTCCTAGTAAGGATCATTCTCTATACTCGCTATGCTACAATCTTCTAGCCCAATGCCTTTAGAAACTATTTAATATAAAACCTTGAAATTTGGTGAGTAAGTACGAAAAAGATCACCTAATGAAATGACAAAAATTGCTTTCGTTTAATGTCTATATATTAGAAATGAAAATTAAATAGCAAATAACAAAACCAGATGGAGCCACTGCATATGCATTGACGTAAGTATTTCAAATATAAAATTAAATATATTGGACGCTATTTTCTAGGTTTTAGTTTATGTCATTTCATTAAATGATCTTTTTCGTACCTCCTCACCAAATGTCAAGGTTTTTTACCAAATAGTCTCTGAATGCAGTGCGCTGGAGGATTGTAACATAGCTAGTATAGGGAATGATCCTTACTAGGACTTCCTCTTAAGAAGAAGACGTATTTCTCTCTCTCTCTCTCTTGGCAAACCCTTACTCTGGAAGTGAGCCCAAGGAGGCGGAAGATATCTCACCTTCTTGAAGTTGATCTCAGGAGTGATGTAGTCGTTGACAGGGTCCCCGAGTGCAGTGACCACCGAGTCTGTGCAGGTGTTGGTGTTGTCGATGGAGATCTTGATGGAGTCGTGGCGGCACAGGGGCGGCACCATCCCCCCCTCTGCCGCCGACGGATCCTCGGCCGTCGTCCCGCCCCCGCTGTTCACTCTTCCGTTGGCAAGCCGGAGGAAGGGCCTCTTACCCCCCTGCTCCATCACACTCACGCCCCTGCAAATACAAAGAAGATATAGAATTCAGGCAAGACATCTCTTAATACAACAGAGAATACAACACAGAATCTGGAAATACGGAAAATATCAAGGAACTTTCTGATTCTGGTAAAAAAAAAAAGTAAATGTCAGGGAAATTTTTAAAATTTCACTTAAATCATGAAAATTTTCTTTGTTCTGAAGGTACGTTTTCTCGTGCATCCGTTATAGTTTGTGCCATTTATACGGAGATTTGTGGTGGTATTAGTTAAAAGTTTAATGTTAATGAATAGTTTAAACTTTTCAATACCTCCAAAAACTATTTTTTATAAAATTGACATATTATCTATTTAGCATACAAATTCTATTTGATCAGTGTGTCTATACATCTGGCAAAGTTGGTGAAATTTGAAAAAAAAGTTTGCCGTAAAATTAGGGATTTTTTTAGGAATCTGTTGGGGAAATCAGGGAACTTTCTTTTCCTGAATTTTGAGGCCACCCTCTACAAAGCTCTTCAAGGCAGGGATGTTGCTCTGTATCAAAGGAAGGACGAAGATTCCCATGATGCTTCAAATATGTACTCAACATGAAAAAATGATGATTTTTAGGAAATGTTTTCTACATATGCTACAGGTATGGTTTGCAAATACAGCATTTAGAAGATACAATTCGAGCAAGACCGCTTTTAGTACGAAAGTCTACAAAGCAAGAATGTAGCTCTGTTATCAAATGAGAGACGACAACGAATCGAAGGGTGCTTCTTCAATGTATGTGATTTGAAGACATAATAATTTTAAGCAATTTTTTACGTATATATGTTAACGTCATGACATCTCTAAAATTGTGTGTGACAAGGATTCGACTAAAGATGCTACAATTCATTGGATACATTTATAAATAGTGAAATCAGGGTAGATCTTTGTACGTAGTGTTTTCTAAATTTAGAAAGAAAGGATGCACCTCTGTATCAAACGAAGAGTACAATGTTTTAGGAGAATATTCCTGATATTGAACAGGTAGGACAAGTATAAAACACAAGGTTATTAACAAAAGGAATGCTCCCATTAATAAAAGGCTGGCAAATTGTACATTGTATAGGATTTAAATACAAACAAGTTAAAAACAAGATATCCCAGATTCTACAAGGTAAGGATTTATGCATATTAAGTACTGTACTGTAATACAACTTTAGATCAAAATTATCGAATCCGTGTGCAATAATTGTTTTCTTTTATTGGTAAAAAAAATCATCTCAAAGTTAACATTTAAATATAAATATATATAATTATAGCCTTGAAGAGGTTCTATATATACCTTTATTATAAGCCTGAAATTGTAACATGCTGATAAGATAACTTTTTACTCAAAATATGTTCAATGAAAAAAAAATTCATTATTTAGTTAAACTTCCAATTTTTTGCGAAAGAACTTATCACCGAAGAACGCTGAAAAAATTTTAGTGAAGAATTGTACTATAAAATAATTTTAGGTGGAAATTATCGAATCCTCATGAAATTAGCTTATTTCGTAATTATATATATATATATATAATTATTTTAATTTTTAAAAAATTTCTCCACTTCCACTGTTTAAATGCTATAATTTAAACTATGAAGAGAATTATTACCTTTATATGTGCCTAAAATTGCTAGATACTTCGACTTTAAATTTCTGAATGAGCAATATTTTTTGCAACCAAAGCCCAACTTTTTTTATTTTTTACGAGAGAAATTAGTAATCAGAGAATGTTAAAAGATTTTTAGTAAAGTTCACAGCATTTTTATGAATAATTCTTAAAATTAACTTCGAAAAAAAATTGATTAAAAATTGAATATTCTTTTAGACACGGTTACACTCATATATCAAATAAAACAACTTCACTTATTTAAAATTATACATTATAAAAATAGGTAAAAAAAATACGAACCCTGTATTAAGCATGGTGCTTGAAATGATATATGATTGTATAGACAAAGCAGGTAGTAATGGTTATTTTTGAAAGAAAAAAAACTGCTTCAAATGAAGACACAATAGTTCAATGAATACTGAACTGTATAGTAAAGACAAGGCAATCTCCAAGTTCCAAACTTTAACAGATTCCCTATAGAAAGAATACTAGCTTCTCAAAGAAAACACAATTCAAAAGATACTTCTGGAATGCATATTGTAGATCACACCTCTCTAATTGCAAAGTATCTCAATTTCAATAGGTGTAGGACACTATCTCATATTAAATTATGGGAATAATTCAAATATAACTTCGATTTGGTAAAACCAAAGTGGTCCTGAAGGCAAAGTATTCAAATTTCTATGACAAACTGAACGAAGGTGACAATTGCTGAGATGGCGACGAAGAAGACATGACATCCTTCTTATATAGAGAATGGTCACAACAAACCGCAGGAATGTAGTCTCCCGTGGATGAAAGGAATGCAAGGCACCCCCAACCCACTCGCAGGTTGATTCATCTTTTCCAAGATTTTGAGAAGAATTAAATAAAATGACAGGTGCGGAGGATTGCTTTGAACGCAGACATGGTGTTGAAGGAACTACCTTGACTTTGAAATGTAGTAGGTATGTGTGTCATTGCCATTTACTTGTAAATAATGCATTCTGAGCAAAACTTTGTTTAAGAGGGAGCCATAGTAAGGATCATTCCCTATACTCGCTATGTTACAATCTTCTAATCCAGTTCGCTTAGAAACTTTTTTCTATAAAACCTTGACATTTGGTGAGTAGGTATGAAAATGATCACTTAATGAAATGAAGTAAATTAAAAACTCTAAAATGGCGTCCAATATATTTTATTGTATATTTGAAATCAATGCATATGCAGTGACTCTACCAGGTTTTGTGATTTGCTATTTTTATTTATTATAGATAGTCATTAAATGAAAATATTTTATGTCATTTCATTAGGTGATCTTTGTCTTACCTACTCACCAAATTTCAAGGTTTTGTACAAAGTAGTTTCTAAATGTAGTGGGCTAGAAAATTATAACATAGCGAGTATAGGGAATGATCCTTACTAGGACTTCCTTTTGATGATGTTGACAATGTGCTTATCTTGAATTTAAGTAAGTAATTTGGTAGATAGTATACTAGATTGTTTTGTCTCAAAAAGATATATATTCATTCCATTTTCCAAAGATATATATTCCACAGATATATATTCATTCTATTTTCAATGAGAAATTCCATGTATAATTTGTGCATTATATGGACATAAGATTGTTGAAAGTAATCACTAATTTACATAAAAATGGTGAAAATTTGAAAACATAGATGGTATGCGTTGTGAGAAAATACCAACTGTTATGTGAGTAACATATCTTACGATTTCATGTGTTTCTTTTCATGGTTTGCAATTCATCTGCATGTAAATCATAGATGTTATATTTTCAATTATATTCACATATGTTAGATTTGGCAAGAATAACTAACAATTTTTCATTGCGTAGTCTACAGTTTTGCTACTTTTATCCATCTATATATATAAAACTGAGTTGTCTGTACGTCTGAACCTTATACAAATCCACAGTTTTGCCCCTAGAGGTACGAAAATTAGTACAAAGAAGCTTTAGTACATGGATATTGTGGAGGACAACTTATAAATTGGATTAAAAGTTGCTTTTATTAAAATTTCATGTCATGAAAGAAAAAAAAAAACTTGGAATGGCAACGATATTTTTTATTACATCAGAATAAAACCAAAAGTTATTTTAATATGTACCCCTTTACTTATTTTTCTGATTATTTTTATATATTACAATCATCTGTCAGACAAGCAGTTCGAATATAATTATAATTTTCCATATATTTACTTTATATCGACGCTCTGCTCATGCGCCGTTTTAAATTAATGCTACGTAATATTCTGAACGTAAACATAACGGATAAGATTATTGAAATGAAATTCACCAAAAAATTTCAAATCATTTCAACATTTGCTAATTTTTCTTTTTATTTCCAGGTAAATATTTAATTGTTTCCTTTACCCAGAATATCAAAATTCCTTCTTTTGATTGTTTTAATTTTTAGTATAAGGTTTTTGTACTATGTATAAAAGTTTCGTGTTATTTAATCTAGATTTGAATATATTTTTTGTATTCTACATGTTGTATTATTTACGCCAGACAATCTTACAATTTTCACCAGAAGCCTATTTCATTTACGATTTTATTTTTTCTGGTGTTTTACTTTAGTCGTGATTATGTAGTTGGTAAGGAACCGGGCATGGGATATTTCGTTGGCACTATTTTATTTTGTACTTTTTTTTACAGATAAATACGTTTTCTCGCAACGGTTTTTATTTTCAGTTATATTTAATTTTATTATTATTTATCTTTTAATTTAAGTTGGTTCTAATCCGTTATCCGGGGACCAGATAAAAATGGCCAAAAAGAAGACCTAAATAATCCAAATAAACAACTTTGAAATAATTTATAATTTCTATATTTAGAATTGGTGATACATTTACGCGCCATTTATATGGGTAAACATTTAGGCTTGGCGCCAATTGATGATAACTGCCTAAAGGAAGAGTACCCTTAATATTTATATTTGAACTTAATTTTATTATTATTTAGGTTTTAGTTTTCTTGTCGTGTTTTTGATTTTGTGATTTTTCTGATCGTTGAATGGAAAAATCGCCAAATGCCCTGTACTACACCTGTTCCACTTTTTTTTTAATGTAAACTTCTATGTCTTTCAACGAGTTCCCACCAGAGCGAGGTCACACAACTACTAGCGTATAAAAAATTTCTTCTCAAATCCTTTATATTCACTTCAATTTTGTTTGTGTTTGTAAAGGGCAAATATGCGGAGGTCTAATTAACCCACGCATCCAATCGAACTAAAATTCGTTTTTCGTTCTTGTTACAATTCAATGTCTTTCTTGTTTCACAATATTATAAAATCTTCTATTCAAACAGTATTGACTTTAATGACTTATTACTTTATGCAATTAAAAGCACAATTCAACTACATGAAAATTTATGTCAGAAAAGTATATTCTAAATTAATCCACCAATTCTAAATTACACCACTTCTATATGTCGCCTACGGAGAAATGTAGTCGAAAATTTATTTAATTTTTTTTTTTTTTTTTTTTTTTTTCACTTTCTTTTACGGAATCATTTAAACGAACTATGGAAAATTTAAATCATATAATTACTAACAGAAACTGTGGTACAATAAAATAGTAACAAAAACCTGATAAATCAACATGAATCCTATGTAGTTTAATTTATATACTGACTATAGTTACAAAATGACAAGTTGTTTGAATATATTTCTATTTTATACATTGTGCTCTTGTAACAATATTTCAAATTTTTTTTTTTTTTTTTTTTTTTTTTTTTTTTGGCTTCCGGATTGAAATTGAATATTAGCTGTTGAGAGCTGTGAGTTCCTACGGCTTTCCGATTTTCATGAAGTTAGAGTTTAACTTTTATTGTTCCTATCTTAAAAAGTACATTATCAAAAGTTGTAACTTTCTTTTAACATATGTATTGGAACTAATACGGATCTAA
The DNA here is from genome assembly GCA_963978545.1 of Linyphia triangularis. NCBI lineage: Eukaryota > Metazoa > Arthropoda > Arachnida > Araneae > Linyphiidae > Linyphia > Linyphia triangularis. The sequence continues at coordinate 9,117,134 of OZ021722.1, read as the reverse complement.
ATTTTTCTTGAAAATGAAATTCCGATTAAAAATTTTTTAGTGTGATTTGTATGAAGAAATTCAACATTTTAAAGATAATATAAGTACTGAATATAAGTAGCGAATGTGACAGTTAGGTGTATAAATACTTTAGTTACATTTTTTAAGTACTTTGAGGTTAAAAAAAAATAGATAATTTTGACCAGTTTCCTCAACCCAATCTTGTATACGTATCATGTGTGTCTTCAGACATAATAATGCGTGGATACCATTTAGTGAAAATGAAAGTCAAATACAAATTAATGACAGCAAACATGATATTTTTAAATTTAAAAATTAGCCTCTACAAACAAAACAAAAAATTTATATTTAATTTCGAAAAAAGTAGTAATACAGAGTGACCACAAAAAATGGAAATCAGGAAAATGTCATGGAATTTTCTGATTCTGGAAAAAATCAGGAAAATGTTAGGCGATTTTTTAAAATTTCACGAAAATCAGGGAAATTATCTTTCTTCTGAAGGTAAGTTTTCCCGTTTATCCGTATTTTGGCGCCATTTACCCGGAAAATTGTGGTGATAATAGCTAGAAGTTCAGTGTTGCGAAATAATTTAAAATTTTCATTACCGACTTATTATTTAAAAAAAAAATTGGCATGTTATCTCTGGAGCCTACATATTCTATTTGATCAGGACACATATACATATGGAAAAGTTGTGGAAAATTGAAAAAGAAGTTTGCAATAAAATCAGAGAACTTTTTAGAAATCTATCAGGGAATTTACCAGGGAAATTTTTTACTTGAACTTTGTGGCCACCCTGTTATAATAAAACGTCTGATTTTTATGCCTACAAACAGAAAAATTATATTTTACATTGTTTACATCATCATTACCTTAAACTAGTAAAACCATCGGTATATTACTTTTTTAACTGTAATTATTTCGCAATATGAAGTATGAGAGTGCGAAATAAATTTTGTAAACTAGTAATAAAAACTAACTCATCAAAGAACCAAAAAAGCAACCGTCGAACGTATGATTAATTAAGAATTATTAGTTAAGAATATCATTCTTTCACGATATTACGTCAGAAAGAGAGAAATATTTCTTGATTTCCAGCTTCTTTTTTTTTGTTGGCCGTGCAAAGGTTACCTCGAGGAGACACCCTTTGTATCTTAAAATAATTTTAAATATTTAACTTAAAATAACTTAATTAACTACTTAAATTCATTTATTTGTCTTAAAATAAGTTATTTATCTTAAGATAATTTTAAGATGATACCATTATGATTTGTTACTTATTTAGACATTTCAATATATATATATATATATATATATATATATATAAGTGTTATAAAAAACGCTTATCATTATTAAATTATGAATCTATTTTAAAAGATTTTAGGATTAATTAAGATATCGTTTGGAAGTATGTTAAATAAATATTGAAAAGATTAATTAATTAAACTGCAGATATATTCCCAAGTTTTGATTCGATTTTGTTATTTTTGTTTTAATAAAAATAAAATTATGTTGGGTTAATAAAATGAAAACTACATTGTATAATACATAATAAACATACATTTATCGTCTCCAAAGCATTACTTAATCAAAAAGTAAAAATAAATAATCATTTTTTAATAATATTCCAAATGCATTCATTCTTACAGTTTTGCAATCATGCATTATTGCGTGTATACTATAATTATACATACATCTTTGCACATAATTGAAGATAATTAAGAAATCAATTTTAATGTTATACTGTATTTTTAGTACTAAAAACGTAGCATTTATATGATGGTTATTACGTCTGTCTGTTAGTCGGAACAATTTAACGTTGAATAACTTAGAACCGGTTTAAAAATACAATAAAAATAACAATGTACTACTAGCAATATTTGCAAAGGTAAAGCCTAGAATAAATATCAAATTGGATTAAAAATATTTTTAAAAGAACAAATTACAATTTTGAGAGAAACATGTTTTCTATAATTTATGTTGAGTGGGGTATAAATTGAAAGTAATGACACATAAATTTAAACATATGAGTGTCAGTGAATAAACGGCCACCCCTTTTATGAATAAACTTTCAAGAAGAGAAAGCTAAATAAATAAAGGAATATTATATCATGTATTATAATATAACACTTGTCGGAATTTTGTTAGTTTGAAGAGATTGGCAGTAATTTAAATTTTATTTATATTAGTTTACGAAATGCCTCATAAAATAACTCATATCTCAAAAAATCATATCTGTATGAACTTTCAATGTACATCCGCAAAAACGAGTCTAAAAATTTTCACCAGGTATTCAGAAACAAAAGATTTGGATTCAGGATATTCAATATTCGAGTTCTCGCTCTTCTCAGACTTCTCCTCTTCGTGTCAAAATTTTGCTCAATAATAATTGGAGACCAAGGTGAAGGAATATTTTGAAGAACTTCAAAGCGATTTCGAGACTTGAACTTAAAACTTGATAATATTCGGTAAATTTCCTGTCGGTCTTGACGATCTATCATCAGTTAGTATCGATCAGCATCATATACTGATTCTTTCAGAAATCACTCTCTGACTTATGAAATGGCATGACTTCGAAGCAGTGATAGATATAATTAAGAGAAGTAGTACGTTAAATAGACAGGTAAAGAATTTTATAAACACCGATTTGCAAAATTAGATGCAATGTTCCAAAACATCTGAAAAGATGATTGTAAAATCTCAGGATAACCCGTTGTAAAATCTGAATACAGTGGAATGATTTCATCGTTTCCCTCAGGAAAGAGGACCTTATGATCTCATTATTGAATTGTGAAGCTCACTCATGCAGAATAAAGATAATGTTACACAAATTTTCTGTATATAGTTGTAAATAGTGACGTATTAATTTAAAATTCTATTGTATTTTATTTTATCTTATTTTATTTATTATCAGCAATAATACAGGCTAGAATAAGGTGGCAACACCTAAAGCAATCGGGAAATTTCGAAATGTTTCTTTTATTTTGACGAGTTGGCTGGATATTTCGAGAAGGTTCTCACGCGCACCTATAAATTGGACTGCAGCTAAAATCGACAGTTAGTTTGACTTTGGAACTCGATGAAAGCTAAACGCTTTGAGTGTGCCTGACCTGAATTATCTCTGAATTCGAAGTTGTTGTTATTGAAGCTTGCGTTGAAACTTGACAGTGATTGCACTGTTCTTCGATTAAATTTTGTGTGACTTTGAAGAGCGAATAAATAATATTTTTTATCTAATAAAAACTGTGCCATCATTGCCTCAGTGGAAAATTCACAACAATACTCGCACAGATTTTCAGTGCCCCATATTCACAGATTTGCTTATTGTGAAATCATTCCAAATGAAAAAGGGCCTCGTAGGTAAATCATATACAACCGTTATTAAATGTACTCCAATAAATCAATTTCACAAACCGGTGTATTTGCACTTCCATACCTGTCTATCCCACGTACAACTTGTCTTTTCTGTCTCTCACTGTTTCTTAGTTAGGTCATTTCAAAGTTACGAGTTCCTTTTGAAAGACCTTGTGCTCAGGCTTATAGTACTAAAAAACAAAAAAATCTTTACCGGTACGCAAGCTTCCCGATTGTGGCAGCAACCCCAACTGTAGCTGGATTTTTTTTTTAAATTATAACATGCAAATTCACAATATTTTACATGACTTACCGTATAAAATAACGCTAATTCTCTTAATTTACTTGTTTATTTTCCCATTAACTTGTATCACAATACATGCATACAGATCTATGAGTTATTATTAATTAGTTAAACAAAAAAAAAATACGGTACACCCTACCGGTGCGTTCTACGCCCCTCTTTGTATTTCTATTAGATTGTCTCTGTAAGGTTTCTGAATTAATAATGCGGTTGCATCTGTTTATTATGCTAGTTACCAACCACTGGACAACAAGCGGCTTTTATAATTTTGTAAACGTTGTTGCACGAGGGTGTAATTTTTTTTTTTAAAAGTAATGAAATGTGTTTGGATTGTATCGAAGAGGTTTTCGAAAAATAAAGTAAAGTGGCGGTTCGTTGGTAACCGGATTTGTTTTCTCGAAAACCTTTTTCTAACATAAATAAAAGGCAGCGACTGACATTTGTGAGGGAAACCGATTTCGATAGAAAGGGGGAAATGTTTGCGATTTGAGACAATACTGTTCGGAGTGGAGATATTCCTAATGACTGACCATAATCCACTTGTATTCCTGTCAGACTCGGTTCCTCTAAGTCCTAGACTCCAAGCCGATCAAATGGTATAGTGATTAGCGTGCTAGCTTCTCGACCACGAGGTTGTGGGTTCGAGTCCCGTGTTAGGCGTGGGTGTTTGTAAATGTATGTTGGCTTGTCTAATGACGAATGTTTCGGCGCATTATAGCCCTCGTGTTGCTGACGGCGAAAGATAATCTGAAAACAACCAACTAACCTAGACTCCAACGTTGGGCTTTAGCTCTTCAACGTTTTAACCTTAAGATAACTTATGTCAAAGGTCAGAAGTTGAGCAATGCTGATGCCCTATCGAGATTGTGAACTAGAGACAGTATCTCATGTAATGACTTTCAAGGTGAACTAATTGTGCTGCTTCGTTTGATGTTGTGATTCAATTTGTTTAGCTTTCTTTTTTCACGATTTTCTCTTATCAATATTTTGTGGTTATTCAGGGTGTATATGGTTTGGTTATTTTAAATTATGATTTAATATAACTCTAGGAGGGAGGGAGGTGTAAGGTTTCTGAATTAATAATGCGGTTGCATCTGTTTATTAACAAGTGGCTTTTATAATTTTGTAAACGTTGTTGCACGAGAGAGTATTTTTTTTTTTTTAAAGTAATGAAATGTGTTTGGATTGTATCGAAGAGGTTTTCGAAAAATAAAGTGGCGGTTCATTGATAACGGGATGTGTTTTCTTGAAACCTTTTTCTAACATAAATAAAAGGCAGCGACTGACAGTCTCTATTTTCACAAGCAGTGAAATTAAATAGGCTTTCTCCTCTTGGCCTTCTAAGATTATACGTCGCTTCTAAGTTGAATTTTACGAATGATGCCATGTCCCTGAAGCAAACCGATGAACGTTTGGCATTTCGTCTATCAACATAAGCAAAACAACACAAAATCCGCTGATTTTTTTTTTTTTTTATTTGCTTTTCTTCAAAAATGAACCACGTCTCCACTCTCAAGATGAAGAACCCAATTTACTTATGTAATGTTCCCTCTCGACCGAATATATCATCGAAAGGAAAAGTTCTTTATATATATATAAAAAAAAATCCCCAAATCGAGAAAGATAGTTCCAGAGTGTCGTGTTTTCTTTTCTATTGAAGTTCGAGAAGGACTTGAGTGCGTCTGCAGAGAGAAAACTTCCCTTTTTTTTTTTTCCAGGGAAGAGTTTTCGAATACTGAATTCTTGTTACTGTTTAGGGAAATTTTGCATCAATTGCAGCGGCATCTTTGCTCAACTATCGAAACTGTATTTCACTTTGTGGTCTTGTTATTTATTTCGTGTGCCTGGGCATGCACATTTTATTCGATGTGCTTTTTTTTTTTTTTATGATTTGTCGAGTTTAATATTTCAGTTTTAAACTGCTTGCATTAATTTGGTAATTTTTTTTAACTGAGGAGACGTAAAAGCCACAGCTATAAACTGATATTACAGATATTCTTTTGTTAATAGTAAAATTAAACTTCGTATTCATTTGAAGTAGTGTTTCAGAGCAGATCATGTCATCAAAAAGAGGTGACGGGAAAAAATAGTTATTGGTTAGGGTAACTGTATGCCTTCCAATAAAGATTGATTAATACTTAATTGAGAATTTATTGGAAGAATAAAAAAATAAAAAATTACGTTTAATCAATTGATAAAATAATTATTCATGTAATTCAATAACTATTTACATTTACTTTTAAGCGTTTAATACGATTTCATTCCACTTTCTATGACAACACTGGCATATCATCCAGAGAGAAAACGCCTGCTAGAAATATAAAATTAATTTATTTGAACTATCACAATTCAGGAATACTGATCCGAATGTAACGAAAGTAGTATTAGAAAAGAGATTGTTCCTTGTTAAGAACAATTTACATATGTTATGATGTTAATATATGTTAGAATAATAACAACTTATGATATTAATAAACTAACAACTTCTCTTCAAAACATCAACACTCAACAGTAATTCTCTTACGAGTACTTGAAACTTACTAAATTATATCATACAGAAATGTAGATGGTTGTAGAAAACTGCTCCAGAAATGAGCTCATATTTTCCCGACGAATGTTTTTAAATTGTACATTCAAATATAATAAAGTTTAACCCTCTTTTAAACTGTTGCTTCCTGCTCTTACTGCTTTTTTGAAGACCAGGTCAATATATCAGTCGCCTGTATAAACAGCAAAGGGTAAACAAAGACTCTGGCTTTTTTTTTTTTTTTTTTTTTTCGTATTTTAGTACTTAACAGCAAATGTGTTCTCTTGCAGACTCGCAGGTCTAGACTGGATAGGTTATTGTTACAATCCGAGCAAGAATGGCTCGCACCCTGAAAATTCCTAATATTCCTTAAATTTTTGTTTCTTCCTAAAATTGTGCTTAAATTTTTCAATAATTCTTTTAAAAAAATTAAAAACCTAAAAAAATTCCCGATTTTTTTCCAAAGCCCGAAAAAAAAACCTCAGATTATCCTCCAGAGGAGAAAATCCTTTCTGAGATATTAATTATTAATTAGTAAATTTTTTGAAAATTGACAGTTTTTTGCCGGTATTGCGAAATGCTTTGAAAAGAATCTTTACGTTTAGAATATACGTCAGCTTCAAAAGAAATATCCCTATATTTTTAAAAAGGATTCCTAAAGTTTTTGGAACCGTGCGTGACCTTATTAAAATATATATATATATATATATTTTTTTTTATATAACTTTATCATCAAGTAATATTATATAAAATAAAAACATAACTATTAGATAAGTCTTAATTTCATATTTCCTATCTGCTTATGAGTAGAAAAAAGATCCAAAATGTCCCTTGCGTTAGCCAGAGAATTATCCAAATCCTTTGTATGCATTGCCAACTTTCAAGTGCAATTGGAAATCATTAAGCTAATAATTAAATACATGCTTGAATTTGGCTTTGAACAGGACGTACGGCCTTAAAAACTTGTAAATAAAAGGCCTTTAGTGACAGCCCCAAAAACTTCATAAAATGCATTGTCATTAACAACGAGGCTATCTGCCAAGTTTCAGATCAATTGTATGATGTCAAGTTGGTTCTTTACCCTTCCACATATTTAACCGCCAGAAAAGAAAAAAAAAATCGAAATTAATATGAAAAGGATTTTAAAAAAAAAAAATTAAAAAAAAAAAAAAAAAAAAATGAATTCCTTAAAACAAAGGTCTTGTAAATTCTTTAAACGTATTCCATTGTGTTCAATTGTAACTTATTTAAACCATTTTAAGCATGGATTGAGTTTCTATAGTGTTTGACCTCTACGAGGAAAAGTCATGCCTACTTGACATTTTGAAAAACCTTCCCCCTGAAGAATGGTATACTTTGAGATCAACTTAACTAATTTTAACCTGGTACTCTAGGTATTTTGACTAGTCCAGATTATAGGAAATACAATTGCCATCTCATGTTTGGTAGTTAAAATGCTCTTCAGCTATAGTCACTAGCTGCCAACTTGTACGGATTTAACAACGAGTACATTTGTACTGTTGCACTAACACCTTAAAAATCTTACGGATTTCACGGTATTTTTCGTTTTTTCCCCGAAAACCATTTATTTGAAACGATTTTCCAAAGCTGATACGTCAATCAAAATGTTCACTTCTTCCCCTCCCCGTTTTCTCCACCCTCCTTCCATCTCCGTTTTTCCACACACACCACATAGTAAATTAAATTAAATTAAATTTCCAATTTTGGCCCTGGCTTCAAAATGAAAAGAGATTCGTCACTCAAATATAACTATTTAAAAATAATCTTAGATTTACTTTTCAATTATGTAATATACATTATCCTTTAACCCATTAAATATGACTTTGAAATGGATAAACAGTCATTGTTTTAACTTGCACCTTGTATATTTAGAGTATTTAATGCACATTTTGAATTTTTCAGATTTTGGAAAATTATTTTTATGATTTTTAAAGAATTAGATGGAACCACAATCGCAATTTATTAGCAATGGAAGAAACTAAAATGTCGATTGGAAAGTTTTCTTACCTACCGTCGTTAATGGGTTAAAGAAATATTTACTTTGTATGCTAAGACTTAAAGCCTTGAGAGTATTGCATCTTTGTAAAACAAAATAATGCAACCCATAAAAACAAAGTTTTTAATATAAATCCTTTATATGCATTGCCAATTTTTATATTCGTTAACAAAGTGCCATTTCTGTTGTCAGCGTGTGCTTGGTGTTGGCATCTAATTCTAAATATTAAAAACATCTCTTTCAGGAAAATATGCAGTAAACTACTTTTCAAAATTTATTTATTAAAAATGAATGGGAATTTATGCATTTACATCCAATTTATTTATTTATTTTATTTATTTATTTATTTATTTATTTATTTATTTATTTATTTATTTATTTATTTATTTATTTATTTATTTATTTATTTATTTATTTATTTATTTATTTATTTATTTATTTATTTATTTATTTATTTATTTATTTATTTATTTATTTATTTATTTATTTATTTGTTTGTTTGTTTTTTTATTTATTTATTTATTTATTTATTTATTTATTTATTTATTTATTTATTTATTTATTTATTTATTTATTTATTTATTTATTTATTTATTTATTTATTTATTTATTTATTTATTTATAATTCTGGCAACAGAGTTTATTCATATATCGGTCAAACTCGATTGAATGACGACACATTTGTTTATTAGTACTCCGTAAAATCAACCTTTCAGTGACAGTGACAGTCCCAAAATTTAATGGAATGCATTGTCGTCGATATCGAATCTATCTGCCAAGTTTCAGCCTAATTCGATGACGGCAAAGGATTTAATTAGGCCTCCACAGATTTGCACGCCATCGACATTTACAGCCACCCACACATGCACACAAAATCGAAGTTAATATAAAAGATTTAAAAGAGATAGAGTTTATTTCTGAGGTAAAGTTTTGTTTATCAAAAATTGCGCCATGTTTCTATTAATAGAAGGAATAAGAAATGCGCAATTTTTTTTTTCTCTAAAATGTCTCCTATATTGCAGATGAAATAATTATGCAGGAAGTGAAAACTGAAGTTAAAATGTGTCAACATTTTTTAAAAAAACTAGACGTCTTACTTTTGTGTGTAAAATCAAAATCCATTTTTCATGTTTCAGTAGGAGCTGTAAAAAAAAACTATGTTAGCGTATGTTCATACAGATTATGTCAGCCAGCTGTGATTTATGGTGAATGAAGAATTCTCTTTAAAACAAACTACTCTTTGTCAAAAAAATAATTTTCAAAAATATTTTAGAATTTTTTATTTTTTTTTAGGTTTTTATTTTTACAGAACATTTCATTTTTAACCTTTTCATTTTTACATAGTGTTATTTAACATAAAGTATTAATTGAAAAGTTACTGAACTGAAAATAGTAATTATGCAGTTCTTTATTAGAAGTTGCACAATTCACTTTATGTAACGAATATTTAATCCTTTATATTAACTTCGGTTTTGTTTGCTTGTTTTTTTGTTTGTGTGAGGGAGGGGGTTTGGCGGGCAAATCTGCGAAAATCTAATCACTCCAGTTTCTATCATCTTATCCAGTTGAAACTTGGCAAATAGATTCAATGTCAATGACAATGCATTCTATCAAGTTTTCGGGGCTGTCATTGTCACTAACAGGTTGCTTTCACACACGTTTCTATAATCGTTTTGGAATACTAATAAATATCACACCGCTAATTATTGAAACTCTTTCCTGCTGCCAAAATTATTTTTTATTCAGAATAAATAAAAGATAATTGGACGTGAATGCAAAAATTTACTAGGGAGTGTGGTCCACTCAATTCAAGGTTGCATTGCGTAGTAACGCTGTAAGTGAAAGAATTTTAACCTAACGTTGTTGAAACGCTTTCCAGTTACCTGAATTGTTTTAATCCGATTAAGTAAAAGATATTTTGACTTGAATGCATAAATTCAAAATAATTTTTAATAAATAAATTTTTATGCGCAGTTTGCCACGTATTATGCTGATAGAGATGTTTTTAATATTTAAAATTAGATACAAGCATCAAGCACAAGCTGACGACAAAATCGGTGCTTTGTTAATTGATTTAAAAATTTGCAATGCATATAAAAGATTTTTTTTTTAATAATAACTTTGTTTTTATGGGTTATATTATTAATATTAAAAGATCATTCCCTACACCATGGAAGAAACCACCTTTGCGAACAGAACAAAGTATATATTTATAGATTACCGGATCTAAATCTACCGGACATCCGGAAAGATTTCTTTTCTAAGTAAAACAATCCTTAAGAAAACATATTTAATGGTGTCGTAGAAAAGTAAATTCTAGGAAAGTACTTTCCCCGATGCCACCGACGCGAAAATTCGGGAATCCTTCCAAAAAGCGATAAGGAACTCGAAAATATGCCAACCGCAATTTCGAAAAATATGCTTCTAATCACTCCCCCTCTACCCGGACATCCGCCTATCTATAAAAACTTCTCTCACAACCGCTAAAGAGTCTTTAAAAGTCATGGAATCCGTCCAATTATCCTAATTTGTCACGCACACAAACACCACTCTTGAAGACTTGCAGCTCATCTAACGAACCACTTTGCTAGCCGCCAGGAATTGAATTCCATGTCCTGATCTACGACGAAAACTTGGACGGAATGTATTTCCTGGTAGGATTTATTTCCCCAACGTCCATTTTTAAAGTCCAACGTGAGCTGCTTTGATTGGTAGCAAGATTGTAACGAGAATTTTATTCTAGTATGAATCGATTATTCTAGTATTGTCTGTCCTTTTCAGTAGTGTGTGCGTGTGTGCGTGAGTGTGTGTGTGTGTGTGTGTGTGTGTGTGTGTGTGTGCGTGTGTGTGTGTATGTGTGTGTGTGCGTGCGTGCGCGTGTGTGTGTGTGTGTGTGTGTGTGTGTGTGTGTGTGTGTGTGTGTGTGTGTGTGTGTGTGTGTGTGTGTGTGTGTGTGTGTGTGTGTGTGTGTGTGTGTGTGTGTGTGTGTGTGTGTGTGTGTGTGTGTGTGTGTGTGTGTGTGTGTGTGTGTGTGTGTGTGTGTGTGTGTGTGTGTGTGTGTGTGTGTAAATTTTATGACGGCTGCATTTGGTTCATCGATGATACTTTTTTCATTCCGCGAACTTGTCGTTAAACAAAACTGGGGCCGTCTGTGTGTGGGGCAAAACCATTGGATTATACAAAAAAATCCAGTAAAAGTATCACAAGACTCGCTTTCATGACGAAAACGATAAACTCTTGTTCAGATTATACAACAATTTATTGCCACATTCCATACCTGTCTTTCCAAAATACAACTTGTGTCTTCTCTCTGTCTCTCACTGTTTCTCAGTTATGGCTTTTCAAAGTTAAGGAGTCCTTTCGGGAAGTAACTGTAATTAACTGTATCAGAAGCTACTTTAAACTGTGTACCGATGTATCTTTAAGTAGCAGAGAAAATTAACCCCAACAAGTAAATCAATTCTCAAGTAGATGCGGCTGCAATAAATAATCTTTGCCGCACATCTTCGATGAAGTATTGACACAGAATGATTAGAAATTATTCATAATGGTGTTTAAACGCCATTTTAGTAACACAATTCGTGCCGTTAGATTTAAACGAATCGACAGTTAACGAAAACCCAATACTTCGGAAATTCTTTGCCGAGTGGAGAAGAGAGGGGAAGAAAATTATTCGAAAATATTTGATAGCGAGATTTAACCAGAGTTATTATTCGAAATGTAGAAGTTTGACGCATTTAAGAATCTTCGGTGCTTAGGCAAATTATTGGTTAAATCAGTACAATTTCTAAAAATTTAATTGTTTTCAAGTATTTTTATTATTTTTATTTTGTGATAATTAAACATATGTAGGATGTGAATTTTTTAGCGATAAACACACACTTTTTAAATTGTTCATATTTTGGGCGCAATGATAAATGCTATTGCTATCATCAGTCTTTCCTTTAATCCCTCCATAAAAAAGAACAAAAATAAAATAACCCATAAAAACAAAGTTTTTAATTGAAATCCTTTAAAATCCATTGCCAATTTTTTTTGTGCAATTGTAATTTCTTGAGCTCAGGTCGAATTTTCATCGTATTTGACTACTAAGCACAAGTGATCCATTCCGAACTATTTACAAACTCCTTTTTTGCCTTCAAAACTTGAATGAATGCATTTTCATTCACAACGAGTCAATTTGCTAAGATTCAGTTAGATTGGATGAAGAAAAATTAGTTTATTACCCCTTCGAAGATTCCACCTCGTCAACCTTAATAGGGAAGTTTTCAGTCATTATATATCACCAAATTACACATGTTTGAATTAAGCTTGGTATCGGGGAAATAGAACGTGTGTAAAAGCTGACAAGTCTGACGTAAGGCAATAGAAACGTTTGTAAAATAGCATTGTCATCGATAGCGAGTGTACCAACCAAGCTTCAGTTCGATTGGATGACAGGAAGTAAGTTTATTCATATTCAGAAGCGATAATAGAAACGTATGTAAACGCGGCCTATTAGTGACAGTGAAAGTTCCCAAAATTTGCTACAATGCAACCGTATCAACAACGAATTTATCTGTCGAATTTCAGCTCGTTCGTATGACGGAAAGTTGATTTATTCGCATTCAAAATCGATAATTGAAGTGTGTGTAAAAGCGGCCTTTTAGTGGCAGTGACAGTTGGTTGTATTCAGATTATCTGGCGCCGTCAGCAACACGAGGGCTATAATGCGCCGAAACATTCGTCATTAGACAAGCCAACATACATTTACAAACACCCATGCCTAACACGGGACTCGGAACCCGCAACCTCGCGGTCTTGAAGCTAGCGGGCTAACCACTATACCGTTTGGTCGGCAGTGGCAGTGACAGACCCCCAAAACTTAATATAATACAACCTTATCGACAACGAATCTATCTGTCAAATTTCAGCTCGTTTGGATGACGGCAAGTTGGTTTATTCGCATTTAGACTCGATAATTGAAGTTTGTGTAAAAGCGGCCTTTTAGTGGCAGTGACAGACCCCAAAACTTAATATGATACAACCTTATCGACAATGAATCTATCTCAAATTTCAGCTCGGATGGATGACAGCAAGTGGGTTAATTAGGTTTACCGGAATTTACCCGGCAGGCGCAAATATACACACCCACACACAAAATCGAAGTTAAGAGAAAAGGATTTAAAAAGAGTTCATACAACAACAAAATAACCAAACAGCTTCCGTTATGTTGTTCGAAAAACGTTATTTTTACTTAAAATACACCGTAATAAGATATTTAACAACATTTAAAAAGCTATTGCTGATGTAAAAATGCCTGCATCCCTCCCTCACCCCTCTGAGAATAGCCTGTGAGGATTGAGTGTGCTGATTTATGGTCCGTGTCCAAAATATCTCTCTCACCAGTGCGAAAAACCAGCCAAGGTTGCTACATAATCAGTGAACATAGAATTTTCTAAATGGTAATTATTTGTTTCTGCATGGTGATTATCTATTTTTCTTAACAAGTTGTTAATTATGTAACTTTTTTAAATCCTTTATGTTAACTTCGATTTTGTGTGTGTGGGTGGTTGGCTGGCTGGGTATGTCGATGGCAGGTAAATCTGAGGAGGCCTAATAAACCAACTTGACGTCATCCAAACGCGCTGAAATAGCGTTTAAGCGATCATTGAAGGAACTCTTTCCTCATGTGAAAATTATTTTAATTAATAAATATTAAAATTGTTTTAATCAGAACAAATAAAAGATATTTGGATGTGAATGCATAAATTCATATTCATTTTTAATGAATTAATTTTAAAAAGTATTTTACCGTATATTTTTCTGATAGAGATTGTGTTTGTAGCTAATTTTAAATATTAAAAACAAGCACACGCTGGCAACAGAAACGGCGCTGTGTTAATGAATATAAAAATTGGCAATACATATAAAGGATTTATAATAAAAACTTTTTATGGGTTATATTATTTTAGAAGAAATCATTTTTTGGTTTTAGAAACTCAAATAACTCTTACAAAATATATATATTGGTATATTCTTTATTGCTATCTCACTTGTAAATCTCTCTATATACAAGGTAAAGCCTTCACTCACTCACTCATCACTGGTTCTTCCACTTTCCACATAGTCACAACTCTGAAAATTGGTACAAATATCAACAATGATAAACATAGAAAAAGTAAGCTATTCCGACCTCGATTAACCCACTTTAAGAGGTAGAAAAAGGGTTAAACGTTCTAAACGAGGGATATCCGAATGTCCCACTTCCCACATGGTCACAATTCGGAAAATTGGTACAAATGTCAAAAAAGATAAACATATAAAAAGTAAGCTATTCCAATATGGATTAACCCACTTTAAGGGGTCGAAAAGGGGTTAAACGTTCCAAACGAGGGATATCCTAGTGTTCCACTTCCAATGTAGTCACAATTCTGATATTTGTTGCGAATGATAAGAATGGCAAATTTAGAAAAAATAAGTTATTCCAATATCGATTAATGAATTTTTAAGGAATGAATAGTCAACGTAACATTTAAACTTTAAGAGGAATATCTTAATGACTCACTTCCAATACAGTCACAACTTTGAAATTTAGAGCTTAGAGCAAGGATAAACACAATAAACTACTGAAATCTCGATTAAGTAATTAAAAACATTTAAAAGGGTGTTAAACGTTCTAAACAAGGGATATTCAACTATCTCATTATCAATATATTCACAATTATGAATTTTGGAAAAAACGTCAACAAGGGCGAGTATAGATAAAGTAAGGGCAAAAGCATAGATAAGTCATCTTATGATAAATCTATTTGTCGGGATCGAAATGGGATCAAACGTCTGAAGTGTGGAATATGTGAATGAACTAGCTAAATACCCGTGCTGCGCTACGAAATTGTACCATTAGCATTTTAGCGATCAAAAGACATTCGTGTATTCTACTCTTCAGACGTTTGCTCCCATTTCGATCCCGACAAATTGATTTATCAAAATTGGAACTTTCCTTAATTGACATTTTTAACAAAATTTATAATTGTGAATAGTATATTGGAAAGAGACATTTGAATATCCCTCGTTTAAAACGTTTAACTCCCTTCAGACCCTTTTCAATTACGTAATCGAGACTGCAATAGTGTATAGTGTTTATGTTTGCTCTTAGTTGTAAATTTCAAAGTAGTAAGTGTATTGGAATTGAGACATTAAGATAATCCTAGTATAGTTTCAATGTTGCGTCAACTTTTCATCCCTCAAAAATTCGTTAATCGATATTGGAATAATTTTTTTTTTACATTTGCCCTTTTAACATTTGCACCATATATCAGAACTAGCTGAATACCCGTGCTGCGCTACGAAATTTTACCATTAGCATTTTAGCGATCAAAAGACATTCATGTATTCTACACTTCAGACGTTTGCTCCCATTTCGATCCCGACAAATTGATTTATCAAAATAGGAACTTTCCTTTGTTGACATTTTAAACGAAATTTATAATTGTGAATAGTAAACTGGAATAGTTTATTGTGTTTATGTTTGCTCTTAGTTTTAAATTTCAAAGTAGTAGCTGTATTGGAATTAAGTTAATTAGACATTAAGTTAATCCTCGTATAGTTTCAATGTTGCGTCGTCTTTTCATCCCTTAAAAATATCGATATTGGAATGACTTATTTTTTAACATTTGCAAAAAAATATCAGAAAAATGACTACATTGGAAGAGGAACATTCGGATATCCCTCGTTTGGAACATTTAACCCCTTTTCGACCCCTTAAAGTTGGTTAATCGAGAACAGAATAGCTTACTTTTTCTATGTTTAATCTTTTTTGACATTTGTACCAAATTTCCGAGTTGTGACCATATGGGAAGTGGTACATTCGAATATATCGCTCGTTTGGAACGTTTAACCCCTTTTTGACCTCTTAAAGTGGGTTAATCGAGATCGGAATAGCTTACTTTTTCTATGTTTACCATTGTTGATATTTGTGCCGATTTTCAGAGTTGTGACTATGTGGGAAGTAGGATTTTCGAATGTCCCCCGTTTGGAACGTTTAACCCCTTTTCGACCCCTTAAAGTGGGTTAATCGAGATCGGAATAGTTTACTTTTTCTATTTTTACCATTGTTGATATTTGTGCCGATTTTCAGAGTTGTGACTATGTGGGAAGTAGGATTTTCGAATGTCCCCCGTTTGGAACGTTTAACCCCTTTTCGACCCCTTAAAGTGTGTTAATCGAGATCGGAATAGTTTACTTTTTCTATTTTTACCATTGTTGATATTTGTGCCGAGAAGTAGGATTTTCGAATGTCCCCCGTTTGGAACGTTTGACCCCTTTTCGACCCCTTAAAGTGGGTTAATCGAGATCGGAATAGTTTACTTTTTCTATTTTTACCATTGTTGATATTTGTGCCGATTTTCAGAGTTGTGACTATGTGGGAAGTAGGATTTTCGAATGTCCCCCGTTTGGAACGTTTGACCCCTTTTCGACCCCTTAAAGTGTGTTAATCGAGATCGGAATAGTTTACTTTTTCTATTTTTACCATTGTTGATATTTGTGCCGATTTTCAGTGTTGTGACTATGTGGGAAGTAGGATTTTCGAATGTCCCCCGTTTGGAACGTTTAACCCCTTTTCGACCCCTTAAAGTGGGTTAATCGAGATCGGAATAGTTTACTTTTTCTATTTTTACCATTGTTGATATTTGTGCCGATTTTCAGAGTTGTGACTTTGTGGGAAGTAGGATTTTCGAATGTCCCCCGTTTGGAACGTTTGACCCCTTTTCGACCCCTTAAAGTGTGTTAATCGAGATCGGAATAGTTTACTTTTTCTATTTTTACCATTGTTGATATTTGTGCCGATTTTCAGAGTTGTGACTATGTGGGAAGTAGGATTTTCGAATGTCCCCCGTTTGGAACGTTTGACCCCTTTTCGACCCCTTAAAGTGGGTTAATCGAGATCGGAATAGTTTACTTTTTCTATTTTTACCATTGTTGATATTTGTGCCGATTTTCAGAGTTGTGACTATGTGGGAAGTAGGATTTTCGAATGTCCCCCGTTTGGAACGTTTGACCCCTTTTCGACCCCTTAAAGTGTGTTAATCGAGATCGGAATAGTTTACTTTTTTTATGTTTACCATTGTTGATATTTGTGCCGATTTTCAGAGTTGTGACTATGTGGGAAGTGGGAGAATTAGTGATGAGTGAGTGAGTGAGTGAGTGAGTGAGTGAGTGAGTGAGGGCTTTGCCTTATATATATAGAGATTATGACTACATTGGAAGAGGAACATTCGGATGTCCCTCGTTTGGAACATTTAACCCCTTTTCGACCCTTTAAAGTTGGTTAATCGAGAACGGAGTAGCTTACTTTTTCTATGTTCATCTTTATTGACATTCATACCAATTTTCATAGTTGTGACGAAATGGGAAGAAGAACATTCGAATATCCCTCGTCTGGAACGTTTAACCCCTTTTCGACCCCTTAAAGTGGATTAATCGAGATCGGAATATCTTACTTTTTCTATTTTTACCATTGTTGATATTTGTACCAATTTTCAGAGTTGTGGGAAGTGGTAGAATTAGTGATGAGTGAGTGAGTGAGTCAGTGAATGAGTGAGGGCTTTGCCTTATATATAGAGATGTCTCTTGATTGCTAAAATGCACATGGTAAAATTTCGTAACGAAGCACGGGTATCCAGCTGAAACAGATACACGGGGTGAGGGGAGGTATTGAAGACGAACATTTATGACTGACTAAAAATTATCTGCTTTTGATATATTTTTAATTGGATTTCTCTTCCTATATCGTAAAGTAAAATTACTTTTAATTCATAGTACAATTTACTGAATCAAAGCCTCCCCATGTGATCATGTGTGACCCTTTATCAAAGTGATTACTAGTTTATTAGCGACCTTTTAAGGTAATTGCTAATTCATAAAAATGATTGATATCGTCCGGATATATAGACATCTATAATTAGACTTTCCTTCGGGGGAAAAAAAATTATATGCTGGTATTGCATTTGCCCTAAAATTCCTAATATTCCGTAAATTTTTTAGTACCCTTAAAATTCCTTAAATTGTACTTAATTTTTTTAAACGTTCCTAAAAAAAATGTAAAAATTACACGATTTTCCTCCAAAACACAGATATTCCTTCAGATGAGAAAAATGGTTTTAATAAAACTCGCATATTTAGTGTCCAAATAGTATAACTGTTTAGTTTTATAACTGTTGTCTTACTAAAGAGTTGTTTGAAGTTGAATTTTTGAATATTGGTTTTTGAATTATCCCTCAAAATTTAAGAACTATCCCTGAAAATTTAAAAATTATCCCTAATTGTTTTGGGAATTATCCATAAAATGTTCCTGAAATTTTTGGAATTATCTCTAAAATTCCAGCCTAAATTTTTTTTAAAACTCACTGCGCTCCGTGTATAAGTGACTACAAGGACTACTTCAACTGAACTTTTTTTTTCTATCTTTAAAATCATTATCTCGACTTGAAAATAATCCTAAATAAACAAAAAAAACATCGATTGTAATATAAATTCTTTTGTTCCAACATCGAATTTTTTGCGTGATTTTATGTGCATCGTAAACGAAACATCAAGGCAAGTTAAGGTTTTTATTTTTATTTTTTGGCCACCTTAAAAGCATTATATTTGTGGCCGTAAGAACGCATTGGAATTTTAATTAAGCAGCTTTTCTTAGTATAAAAAAAAATACCAAACCGTAAAAGGATGTCTTGATTTATGAATAAATAATCAAAATAATATATATAATAATATATATATATATATATATATATATATATATATATATATATATATATATATAGTGTTTGATGGAGAGAGGGGGGGGGAGAGTTGTTTACTACTCATAATGTAGTTTCTTCCCTCAATCCTGTTTTTACACATCCAAATTCTTATTCTGAAATATGCTAAAAGTTAAAATGTGACATGCAATGCGTTTTCATATTGTTACAGTATGTCTGTCTCATAAGAACCAAGGAAATACAGGTATAAAATAAATTTGAGATGTTGAACATTGCAAAACTTTCAATTACAATATTGTTCATTGCATTAAAATTTGATTAGGTGCTATTTAACGTTTTCATATTTTCACTCATTTCAATAAAAATGGCCAGTTTGGTGATATTTTTGGCAACAATTTTACCACGGGGGGAAAAAAAAATAACTCCAAGATGGCGAGATTGGCTATGTTATCCGATAGGTATTATATTGTCCTTTCTTGTGCGTGGAACAGAAAAAAATAATCGTTGATGTGTGATGCTCGAGGGCAGAGAGCTCTGTGTTCAGGCACTCGTTTTTCAGCTTGGTACTTTTTTATAGCATTTCAACGGGAATTTTGAAGTTGGGGACGATTAGAACACCTTAAAAGGCATTACCACAGAGATTTTGATCAAAATCGTTAAAGCCGTTTTTTAGCAATTGCTGAAAAACACTATTTTTTCATGGTTTCAACCTTATGCGCATGGGTGATTTTAAAGAAAACCTTAATGGTAGGTTTCATGTACACCACTAACCCGCACACGAAATTTGAACATCGTAGGTCAGTTTACTCGATAATTATGATGACCACATACACTTTTTAGAAAATTAAGTATTTCTTTTCAGACTTTGCTTAAAACCCAGTATCAGATGTATAGTATAGAAATGGCCCTGTAATAGGATAGACATGTCCTATAAAGAATAATGACTTCAAGTTAGGCTAAGCGACAAAAACAAAAAAAATAGAATTAAGGTAGTTCTGATAGTTGTGGACTTGCTATTGACATTACTTTAGAAAGAAAAAAAAATTACTTGTTAATATCACGTGTGCCTACAGGACCATTCCATTCGGTTTATTTAATGGTCTGGTTTAAGCAAGGTTTGAAAGCAAATATTTTTTTTGCATTTTCCAACATATTTATGTATTGTCTCTAAATCTTATCTTTCATTTCGGTTTCAACTTCCCAAAATGCTATGATTTTGCAATTTTGTTTATTTTAAAGTGTTAATTGGAGTACCTAAATCAACCTCATGTTGAATTATTTCCACATTCTATCGGTAAAACTGAAAATTTGCTCAAAATTCGAAGTTTCGAAATCATAAAACATGCCGAAAGAGTCTTATTTTACAGTCGCGGTCTCTAAACTTAGATATCAAAGCACATTTAGAGGAACAAGTATTGGTAATGAAGTTCAGTATAGAAGCTGGTTTCATCAAAAAGTTTATACACAACAAGGGTCGCATTCGCCTTTATATTCCTAATATTCCTTAAATTTTTGTGTCTCCCTAAAATTCCTAAAATTGTGCTTAAATTTTCAATAATTCCTAAAACAAATTTATCTAGGGGTGGGTAACATCGCACAACTTTCAATTACATTATTAGAATAAATGGTCAGTTGGGTGGTGGTATATTTTGCGATAATACTTGTACGGATCTTTAAAAAAAAAAAAAAAAAAAATGGTGATTTTGGCTATGTACTTTTCGATAATCCTTATATTATCCTTTATCATAAGCAACACTGATAGGAAAAGAAAAAACGATCGTTGATGAGATATACTCAAGGAAAAAGAACTCTGTGTTGAAGGCATTCATTTTTCAATTCCATTAAAACAATTTTACGGGAATTTCGAAGGTGGGGATGTTTAGCACACCTTAATAGGCATTACCACAGATTTTTATCAAAATCGTTACAGCCGTTTTTTAGTAATAATTGAAAAACATGATTTTTTCAATGGCAGCTACCTTTTGCGCATGGGCGATTTTGACGAAAACCTTAATAGTAGGTCCCATGGCCACCACTAACCCTTATACCAAATTTGAACATCGTAGGTCAATTTGTTCGGGAGTTATGCTGACCACAGACACACATATACTCAGACAGAAAATTTTTCTAGATTACTTTTTTGAAATTAGGATGTTCTAAAACGTAGAGAAATGCAAAAAAAAATAGTGTTTTTTTTTTTTTTTACCGAATGCTATTTTTTCAATACCCTATGTGTATATACATATGGGTAATTGAAAGTAAAAATCTCGAAAATTCCCCGATTTTTCTTCAAAACCGATATTTTCCCCGGAGGCGAATATTTTATTTTTTTTTTTCTTGTATTGAAACATGCTTTGGAAAGAATTTCTGTGGCAGATTTAAAAGAAATATCTCTACATTATTTTTAGAATCACCCTTAAAGTTTTTGAAATTGTCCCTAAAATTTTTGGAATTATTTCTAAAATTCCTACCTAAATTTATTTTAAAACTCACTTCGCCACCTGATACAAAGTGTTTCAGATTAATTTTTCATAAATGTGCAAGGATGTCATCATGATAACAAACAAGAATAAAATAGGAGCATATCGCACCTTTGCTATAATAGTGATACAACTCAAAATTCTTCATTTTTAAGTATTGAACCACAGGCTGCTTGAACGGAATAGAATTTCTTACAAGTTGAATTCAAGTTGATAATGACTTATGCCGTTCTTTAAGTTGTCATGCAAGTACTCTTAGTAAGAGTCATGCTATGTACTCTTTGAAATTGTAAGCACTTTAAAATTCTTTATTTTTGAGTTGTGCCCTTTTTGTATCGAGGATGCGATATTGACGCATGCGCAATAAGGTGCTGTATGTTTAGTTTGTTCCTGCTAACAAAAAGTAACAATGCCCATTTCTGAAACATTTTTCAGAAGCATTTCTTGCCTAAAAGGTGCCTGTAGTTGCTTATGCAATTTTAATTTCAAATTTCTCTTTTGGTTCTGTAAAGAACCACAGGGGTTGCATTCGCTCTAAAATTCCTAATATTTTTAAAAATTTTGTTTCTCCTTAAACTTTCTAAAACTGTACTTAAATTTTTTGATAATTCATAAAAACAAAATTAAAAATCTCAAAATTTCCCTAATTTTCCTCCAAAACCCGCCGAACAAAAAAAAACCAGATAACCATCCAGAAGAGAAAATCTTCTTTGAAATTTTAATCATTACATTTTTTGAAAACTGGTTGTTTTTTGCCGGTATTGAAACATGATTGTAAGGAATGTCTGTGTAAGAAGCCTGTGTCAGCATTACAAGAAACATTACACGTTTATGTCAGCATTACACATTATTTTAAAATTACTCCTACAATTTTTGGAATAACCCCTAACATTTTTGGAATTATTCCTAAAATTTTTGGAATTGCACCTAAAATTTTTTGGCCTTATCCTTAAAATGTTCCTGATTTTTTAAATCATCCCTACAATTCCTCTACCTAATTTTTTTTTTAGAAAACTCACTACACCTCCTGGAACCATACCATGGACATTTTCCTTCCAGGAAACTTCCAGACCAAAAACACATCCCTCAACACATCCACTATCTTCCCTCTCGAATAACGAACTTTTAATCACAGCCCAACCCCGAAATATGAATATAACACCACATCAAACCCAATCCCTTCCTCTGCGCTCGATTAGCATACATATTAAACCTCAAACGTGTCCAGAAATGGCCAGTTCCAAAAACCGTAAAACACACGGGGTGGGAAAATAAGTGGATATAGCTTTTATTATCTCTCCGTTATTTCTGAATGAAGTGGAATCCTTCTGGCTTGCAGCCACATGCCAGAGTGGGATTGCGAAAAAAGCAACATGTTGCAGCACCTACCACACTCCTTACTCGAGTTGGCACAAAGCCCTTCCCCCCATTCATGAATGCACAATATCCACTTAGAGAGTGCCACTTCTTAATAATATCTTCTTTTTTTTATCTTTCTCATCCAACACCATCTATTGAAAAGAAACGGAGAGTGAAATCTTGGTAAGAAACTGGATCATCGAGCACAGAGTAAACTTTGGGAGGATGGAGAGAGAGATTAGAGGAAGAGTGGTCTTGTGGGATTACTTTGTTATTTATATAGGGTGCAAATGCGTTGCGTGCTTGAAACGTTGTTACACGCAATTCGCCTATCAATGGCAGGGGCTCTCGCTTGAGAAGTTAACTTTGTTGTGTTACTCCTACTTAAAATGTGTTGCTTTAATGTTGATTTGGTATAAAGGTTTGAATTGCGTGTTTTTATTTATTTTTTTATAACAGCTAACTAATTGTAACGGAGTCTTTTTTTTTTTTTTTTTTTTTTTTTTTATAGAAGTTGTTCTTTTTTATAAAAGTTAAAAGAGAGAGATAATGAAACAATTTTTTTTTTTTTTTTTTTCCTTTAGGTTTTATCGTCAATTTTTATTTAAAACTAAGATTTTTATACATTAAATCCTTGTGCACTCTCTAAAACGAAAACTCAAAACAAAACAGCAATTTCATCTTGTTTTGTAAATAAAAGAAAATATATATCCGGCTGATATTTAAAAACCAAGAATTTTCAAGCCTAATTTTTAAGAAAACCAAGGTTGTGTTGCCTTCCAAACACATTTCTATTCTGATATTCAATGATAATTTTATAGTTTACAAAATTTTCCGTTGGAACTGTATAGATTTTTTTTCATTAAAAATTGGAAAATAAGATATTTTTTTTTAACTGTATCGTTATAAAACATAACATTGAGTCAATGACATTTAGATAATAATTTATGACAAAAAGATTATACATATTTATAAAAAAAAAATATCATTTTAAACGTGTCATCAAAACATCTTAACTAATAACTTAATTAGTTGATCACGAACTGAGATATTCGTAACCACAAGTAATATCTAAAACATTCTATAAATTCAATTTCAGCCCATTTTACATTAAAATCTAGATAACTAAACCTTTTGTTAAAAGACAGATTATTGCTAAAACTTTTATTTTTAAATATTGGGTCATATAAGTTGAACTCTTACAGACTTGTATTTATGAACTGTCATGTAAATGAACTGCTGGTTCAGATTGCACTTTTAAAAAGATGATAAAAGAAGAAGTACATGAATGAAAATCATCACCTACATTGTTAACTCTAAGGAAATTTCAATGTATTTCTAATGTAAACAAAAATGGCGTCGCTTCTGCTTACATAACTATCGATGTTTCATAAAACTTAGGCCTGATTTTACTCAAGGCAATTGGGGCACGTGCCCAGGGACCACGAATTTTTGGGCACATAAATAATTCAGGTCAGCAAACCGAAATTTTTGGGAATTCGAAAATAGAAGTTTATTTAAAAGGTTTTTGTGTGTGTGTGTGTGTGTGTGTGTGTGCGTGTGCGTGTGCGTGCGCGTGCGCGTGTGCGTGTGTGTGTGTGTGTGTGTGTGTGTGTGTGTGTGTGTGTGTGTGTGTGTGTGTGTGTGTGTGTGTGTGTGTGTGTGTGTGTGTGTGTGTGTGTGTGTGTGTGTGTGTGTGTGTGTGTGTGTGTGTGTGTGTGTGTGTGTGTGTGTGTGTGTGTGTGTGTGTGTGTGTGTGTGTGTGTGTGTGTGTGTGTGTGTGTGTGTGTGTGTGTGTGTGTGTGTGTGTGTGTGTGTGTGTGTGTGTGTGTGTGTGTGTGTGTGTGTGTGTGTGTGAAGGAGACTCATTGTATCTATTGTCCACAAGCATATACAACTAGAATGTGTTTTATTCTAATGCATTTAACTAATTTTTATGAACTTAAATATAGAGTGGCCACAGAACCGGGAAAATCTGGAAATCAGGGAAATGTCAGAGAGCTTTCTGATTCTGGAAAAATCAGGGAAATGTCAGGGAACTTTTTAAAATTTCATGAAAATCAGGGAAATTTTGTATTGTTTAAGGCACGTTCATCCATATTTTGGCGCTGTTTACATGGAGATTTATAATGGTAAGCCATTAGAAGTTTAATGTTACGGAATAATTTAAAACTTTTCATCACCAGCGAAATTATTTTTTAAAAAATTGCATATTATCTCTTTAGCATACATGTTCTATTTGATCAGGGTGTCTAGACATCTGGAAAACCTACGAAAATTGGGTAAATTTGAAAAAAAATTTGCCCTAAAATCAAGGAATTTTTTAGAAATCTGTCAGGGAATTATCAGGGAACTTTTTTTCCTGAATTTTGTGGCCACCCTGAAGTATGTTTACTAAATTGTAGAGAGATATTCCCATTTTATTCAATGGTATGTAATAATTTTTACAGTTTGGCAGCTTTTGAAATTGTATGTATCCATTTTACCATAATAAATGTCATTTTCCTGTGCAATTCATTTGATGCAAATTTTTTTTTTTTGCTTATCTGAATTACTATTCGAACAATCTTTATTTTATTACAATTGGTATATTAGGACTCTTTTATTGATATAATGTTCCATAGAGATTTTGATCAAAGTCGTTGCAGCTGTTTCTTAACAATTGCTGAAAACCATGATTTTTTCTTGTGTTTTATGATTTTCAATCTTACGAAAGTTGTTTATCACGAGAAGGGGGACCTTCCATTAGGGTTTGCATTAGAGGTCGGAAATATAGATCAAAATAAATATCGATACTATATCGTTGCCTAGAACAAAATATCAATACATGCTTTTTTTTTTTTTTTTTTTTTTTTTGATTTTCAATTTTGCCAGAAACGAAGTTTTTTGAGGAAAATATCTACTTTTAATGAATACATGCCAAAATTGTTTTAATAAATAAATTATAAAAATTGTTTCAATAAATAAATTATATTATCAATCAGAATAAATAAAATACAGAAGAAATTTTGAAAAGTAGTTTACCGCATATTTTTCCTGATAGAGATGTTTTTAATATTTAAAATTAGATTCAAATTCCTGGCGCACGTTGACAACAGAAACGACGCTATGTTAATGACTACTAATAAGTGATCTTATCTTTCCATTACATTATGTTTTCTTTATGGTTAGGGTGCCATTTTAACTGTCTCTCAGCCAAGTCCAAACTTTAGTTTTGAAGTTTTTCAAAAGGGAATAAAAAAAACTAAAAAAAAAAATTTAAAAAAAACTAAAAAAAAAAAAAAAAAAAAACATGGAACTACAAAACGATCGTCAAAAAACTAAAAATGTTTGAAAATATCGATATATCGGTGACTTGTATCGATATTTTCATTATCGATATTTTAAAAAATATATCGATAAAAATATCGTCGTATCGATATATCGCTGATTTCTAGTTTGCATCCTGGGCCCCTGCATTTGTAAGTCGGGACCTACATATTACATATGAGAAACAATCTTTTTCTAAAATAAAGCTGCTTAAATATAAAACAAGGCACCCAGTAAATGTTCTAAAAATGTTAACTGTTACTCTAACACATATGTATACTACTAAGCATTATAAGTGCCAATTCTTGAAAACAGCTATAGACATGTAGCCCAATTAGATAAACACCCTAACTAACTATTATATACGGATCACTGAAATAGTTAATTCAAGTTTGTGACTGCTTTTGGGATCAGCATCATTGATTCATCAGAGTTATTATGAGTATATTTCTCTTACTGAAACTCCTCTATAACATTTTTAAGAATATATAGATGCTTGATCTACATATTAAAATTAAAATTCATAGAACTCATTGAGGTTTAGGTTATTCGAGCATATCAAAGTTTCTTATAAGTATATAATATTAAATCTTCAAAGAATACTTAAAAATACAGTAAACTATTTTCTTGTAAATATCAATAAACTTTTTTTTTTTTTTTGCTAGCTATTTCTTGAATTATTCCAATTTATACTCAAAAGCATAAAAAAAATATATATTTGTATAACATTAACTTATCCTCGTTTGCTTTATGGAGAGTAAAGTCATATTTATATTTAGTCAAAACGTAATCATGGTTTTTTAAAGAGACTGAAAATTCATAGGTAGCTTAATTTTTAAAATAGAAATTAGAAATCCATTGCTTAAGATCAATTTACAACAGAAGAATACATATTATATAAATTTTCAAATGTAATTGAGCAAAACATTAAAATAAGATGTTTTTAATAGAAATAAGAGGAAGTCCTAGTAAGAACCATTCCCTATACTCGCTATGTTACACTCTTCTATCCCAGTGCATTTAGAAACTATTTTCTATAAAACCTTGACATTTGGTGAGTAGGTACGAAAATGATCACTAAATGAAATGATATAAATAGTTATCATTTAATGCTGATCTGTTATAAACGAAAATTAAAATAGCAAAAAACAATAATAACGTGCAGCCACTGCATTGACGTAAGGATTTGAAATGTAAAATAAAATATATTAGGAGCAACTTTCGATTTTTTAATTTGTGTAATTTCATTAAGTGACCATTTTCGTACCTACTCACCAAATTTCAAGGTTTCGTACAAAGTAGTTTCTAAACGCACTGAGCTAGACGTTTGTAACATAGCGAGTATAGGAAATGATCTTTACTAGAGGATTTCTTCTTAAATAATAGATGTTAATAAATACATGGCCGGAGTCTATCATGATAAGTATAAGTTTTGTGATAAAATAATACCCTACCTTCAATGCAATTCAAGAACGAATTTTCGGATTTATTACATTTCATCCATATTAAAATCAATTAAACACATAGCAACAAAATGTTACTCAAAATATAAGGTACTCAAAAAATTAACAAAATGAATTGCTCATTTTTTGTTTTTGTCGAAAAAGTGTTTCTGAATACGCACCACACTAAACAAGTCTTCATAACAACTAGTACACATCTTCTAAGAAGATGATTTGTTTCTGCGCATTTTTAAGTGTGATACACATTTTATTGCAAATGTATAATTCAATGTGTTTCAGATGTTAGGGAAAGTCGTTACCCTAAAATTCGTAGTTTATTATTGTTTATCAAAATTTGAATTCTTCCATTTAAAAGTATTCTTCATTTGTAATAATACCTCAATTATATATACATATTTTTTTTAATTTGAAGACAAAATTGGTAGCTATTAGTGCAAGTAAAGTTTTCTTTAAAATGCGTTTTTCTCAAAACTACATTTTTCATTATTCATTTATCTTTTTCTCAGAAACTGCACAAACTATCTTCCTAAAATTTTTACCTCATATTCCTTTTATGTATATACTGAAGTGAGATTTTGTTGTTATTTTAAAAAATATTTTTTGTTTTGACTTATTTCGGCAAAAAAAAAAAAAAAAAAATTGTGATTTTTAACAAATTCAAGTGAATTTCTCAAAAATATATTAAAAAAAGTAAATGAATTACAATCAAAAGCTAGCCTCAGTAGAAAAACAAGTGTCTGCTAAATGCACTAAAAAAAATTTGGCTTCTATGTCATTTACTTTCTGAAAATAGGTAGATGAAATATGCCAAATTAATATTACCGGTATAGGGGGTACCAACTCTCCCCTTAAAGTAACAATAAAGTTGTTTTTTTATATCATTTAAATCATTTTAAGAAAATTCCATCATTTAAAACAACTTAATTGTTAACTAACTTCTTATTCTTAGTGAACGAAAAACAATAACGTAACTTTCAACTTCAACCCTGAATGTAGTTTTCAGACAACTCAAATATAATTCTCCTAATAAAACAACACCGGTAGCATTTAATAAACTACTACGCAGTTCGCAGATTTCTCACGGATGATATGCATTGTAAACACAGAAATCAAAGATGACTATCCATCATGACAATTTTCATTTCTAACACCTTAATAATTTCTTATGTTGTGTTTTACATTCTTTACACAATATTACTCTTCATGTTAGTAAAATTTTACAGAAAAATAAAAAGTCTGAGTTTTAAAAAAAAAAGAAAACACAATTTCATATTTTTTATGAAAATCGATGTCAATAAAATATTTTAATATTATTACATTATCTAAAATTTTTCATACTGTTACTGAAATAATTAAGAGATGGAAAAATGAAAGAATTAATGAATCAAATCAAAAGATGATGGAAAGGAAAAAAAAAATTCCGAATTTATTTCCGCGTATACTCTTAAGAGAAGTTTAAGAATATTAGTAAGAGAACCATTTCAGTTTAATCCACAGAATTAGGAAATTTACTTAAGATATTATTATTTTATAAACAAGAAAATATATTTTCAGCAGTTTCACAATTTATCACTTCAGCAAATTAAAAACCATATTTTAGGAAGTTTAGAATTTTAAAATAAGGTTAAATTCTTTAATTTTTTATTCATATTATTTAAAATAATATGTGCACCATTCACAAAACTGTTTTTCCGGGTATATAAAAGATTGGGTTGTATAACATAATTGTTGTTAATATACTTTATGAAGTCGTCCCGCTTGATTTAAAATATACTTTTACGTTTTAGAACAGAAATTATAATACTTCTATTACCCTTTTTTTACAAAATATTGGCAACTTCTTATATTACTATTTAAATTTAAACTTATCTCAATTCTTCATTATTCTTAATTTCCGCTCTTTCGATTTAAAATTCTACGCTCTCATTTTTATTTTATTTTTTTAATATTTTAAAGATTGCGAAACAGAAAATCAATTCAATAGAAAGTTAAACGAGCAATAATAAGTTTAATTATTGGATTTTGTATAAAAAAAAAATGTGGTCGTCGTACAATTTTGATTAAAGAAAAAATTTCCGTCGACTAAAACCAATGCAACTTTCAATTGATATTATAATATGTTAAAAAATTAACTAGAAAAAATTACAACAGATTACCTTAATTCGATGCCCTTTTGAAGAAGAGGTGTATATTCATTTAGCGAAGAACAAGAAAAGTTAAATAAATATCATAGTCAAAATATCCTAGCATTAAGTTTAGTTTGGATTAAATTTTGTATCAGAAAATGAGTACAGAGTAGTAGTTATGATAATTACCAAGTGTCATCGAATTATTTCGTATGTGGGAAAAATAATAACCATAATCTTTATTCATATTTTTTTTATTAAAACTGACATTAAATAATTATGAAAAACAATTCACTTATAATGAAATTTAATTCACCGTATTAAAGTTGGCAACGGATTATTTAGAATTGGAACTAAAATACCACTTAGTTATCTGGACACAATGTATGTAAATGAGATGTATTATTAAGTCCACTTTGTATTTGGAAAAAAAAAATACGAAGAAAAATTGTATCTACTTTTACAAATAAAAAAATTATTAGAAATTACAAAGCACAACAAATATATTACGAAAAACACATAAACCAATAATATTTTATCAATAATTCCTTTCGAAATTATTCAAGATAATTTCAAATAACCGAAAGAAAACAATTGACAATCTTTTTAAAAACCAATAAGTCCGGTTATATTTTTCTTTACATACTTATCAATCCATTAAACGATTAAAATCAAGATAAGTCCACCACATTTTATGTGGTAGACTTAGATTCATTTTAAAGTCTGCCTATAAGTCATGACTAAAATTGTTATTAATAAAGATAAAGCAGATACCTTGTAATGCGTCCACTTTATGGAAATAACCTAGATGATCACCAGCTAAAGGTCAGTCGAAATTCAAACAATCTTCCGTTACTTATTTCTATCCGGTACTTTTAGAACGGGCATCGCGAAGGGTAAAGCTAGTCTCGCACAGAGCGATCAGGGTCAACCGATACGGTCCCGCATTCGGCAACAACACTTCCCCATCCCCCGAAAACATACCTATCTTCCTCCCTGAGGGTCGATATCCGTCGATTTATCGGACCAGACCACAACATCTCGAAGAGCGGCGAAGAATCCCGACTTTGTGTCTCTTCCTCGCCATCCTAAACATAGGGGTAACACAGAATCCAACTTTCCAAAGGAATCACCACCACAAGTATCTTCCTCCGTCCAACTTCGTTTACTTTCGAAAATACCCTTTTCCTCCTCCTACTCCTCCAAGTGGCGAACACGCTCTCTACGCCACTGCCCCCCTACCAACCTCCCCACTGGCGAATCGATACTCAGTCGCGAAGAGGGGTGAAGGTGGGGGGCAACACTACCTGTGAAAACCCCCAAAAAAAGGACATACAGAAGACACTAGAATTGCACTTTTTCTCTGTTCTTAAAGTGTTTTAAATACTCGTCCAGGAACAGGACGATGGGAAATTTACTAACCAATTGTCTTACCGTCACGAGAAATAAAACTTTGACTACGTTTGTTTATGTGACGGTATCATCAAAGCAGGACTTAATTCACTTCAATTTGAAATATTTAATGGGGCCCCGAAGATCGCAACACAGCTTAAGCCGCATATTCTTGCCCCTTTTACAATATACTTAGGGCTTTTTACTCTAGTGGTGGTAGGACAGTATGATGGGGAAGGTGGTATTTTTTTATTTTTTTTTAATAAAGTAGGTATCTCGATAGAGGTTGATAAGAGGAATAAGGTATATAGTGAAGGGGTGTTCTTACCTGTAGGGGTGTGCTTGGTGGAATTGTGTGTTGTGGGTGCGAGGTGCCCTGGTGGGGGCCCCGTGCCCTTCATCCTTCTTCTTCTGGAGAGAAGGAGGGGAGCTTTGAAGAGGAGGCGGAGGTGGATGGAGGTGTGCTCTGGTGTTACTGCCCATGCTCCAAGAGGCGCCGACGCAGACGCCCATTCATCCTCGGCCGCCATTCAAACTGCTGAGATCCCCCCGTCTCTCTTGAAAACAGTGATTTCATCCTTAGAAGGTGCACCCTCAACAATCACATCGGAATCTTGTATGTTGAGGAATTGGTAGATGAGCCTACCCCAGGATGGTCGGGAATAGTTTGAGGATTCAACCCTATTCATTCTTTATTTCAATAATAGGGTTTCCTTTAATATACTTATAAAATAATCAGCTGTCATCTTTCTTTTTCCAAGTTGGTTTTATTGTATCTTGAGGAATAGTTAGGTGTGCCTACCACTCTTTCCGGTATCCCCGGGTTGATCTGAGGGATTCATAGATTCTACCCTACTATCTTTTTATACTTTACGTTGCAATCTTTATCTTTTAATATACTTCTAATAAATGTCCGTCTTCTCCCTCTGCCAAATTTCTCTCTTTCCCTCTCACTTTATAACTATATTCTTGTGTGTACCTCTCTCTCTTTATTTCTCCCTCTCTCTAAATTTCTCTTCTCTACAAAATCATTCACATCAGAATCTTGTTAAAGAATAGTTATGGCTTCTATTCTATCCGGAATATTCAAAAATTAAGAATTCAATTCTTTAATGTTTTTTTCTTTTGAAATTTTTCTCTTAAATTGATATTTTTTTAATGTATTTAATATTTCAACCTCTCCTTTTTTTATATACCCTATAGGAATTTTCTGCGTTAAATAATCGTTTGTTGCATCTTCTATTCTTCTTGGAATTATCAGGCTATTTTGGATAATCCACACCACTCTTATTTTTGAATCCTTTATATTAACTTCGGGATGTGTATGTCGAGGACGGGAAAATCTTACGAGGCGTAATTAACCTCCTTGACGTCTTTGAATCGGGGTGAAACTTGGCAGATAGATTCGAAGTCGATGACAATGCATTCTATCAAATTTTGGGGCTGTCACTGTCACTAAAAGGCCGCTTTTGCGGAACCCTAATAAACTAACTTGCCATCATCCAATCCAAGATATCCTTTAACTGACCATTAAAGAAACTTTCCTGTTGCCAAAATGTGTTTAGTAAAATTTAATTATGTAAATAATAAAATTGCTTTAATCAGAATAAATAAAAGATATTTGGATGAGAGTACATTAATTCCCATTCATTTTCAATAAATAAATTTTGAAACGTAATTTGCTGCACATTTTGCTGATAGAAATGTTTTTGATATTTAAAATTATATGCCAACAACCAAGCACACGCTGACAACAGAATCGGCGTTGTGTTAATAAATATAAAAAATGGCAATGCATATAATACATTTAGATTAAAACCTTAATTTTATGAGTTATACCAGAAGCATCGCGTTGCACAATACCTAGTTGTTGATATATTTTAGATAGAGATAGAAAAAGCAGAAGCGTAGCAAGACCCAAACACAACCCAATTAGTTAATAAACATTACACAGAAAAAATATTTTACGATATTAAATATACAACTATTTAATTCTAAGAAGAACATGATGCCAAACGAAGTATTTAGTGAGCTTGTTTTTAGAGTCAACTAAGGATGGTTGCAATTTTTAGGTTAATTGAAATGCACAAGCCACAGGTGTCATTTGAAATGTATTGTAATTAGTTAGAATTTATTGATACAGTCCGAAAAATAACCACATAAGTGGTGGACTAACATGGACAATAAGTTAACTTTATCATACTGACATCTGAAATTTGTAGGCCAGGTAGAGGTGCCGTTTTCAAAAAGATTAAGAGAAGTAGCACGATTGAATCCTCTTATTGTAGACTAGCTGTATATTGATTCTAAACCAGACAACACAAATGTTTGTCCGGTACTGCTATGTCTAAATGCAGATGTTTTGGACTGCTCCCTGGCGATCCAAAACAGCTGTATTTTATTGTAAACTAGCGGAATACCCGTGCTTCGCTACGAAATTTTCACATGCTCAATATTTTAGCTATCTATGAGGCCTCGAGTTGCGGAAATTTGTCATTCGTGTATAGGTCCCAGTTTTTGGTGCATCGCTCGCAGGAAGGTTCATCGCTACGCAAAATCGAGCTCTCTTCGTTCGCTAAAAAGTTCATGGACACGTAAACACAGGCTTACTTCACTCGTTGAAAGGTTCATTGCTATGCATGGATAGGCTCGCTTCTCTCGCTTAAAGGTTCATTACTGCGTAAGCATAAGCTAACTTCACTCACTAAAATCTAATTGCTACGTAAAGCCTTAATATTGGAAGCCTCTCCCTTGTAGAAAAAAAAAATCCCCATTAATACAATAATACAACACCCCTTTAAGATTATTTTAACACGTGTTTGTGGAAAGAAAAATTAGAAAACCAAAACTACTCATATTGAAACATTCAGAGATTTAGGTCTATTAGAAGACGCTTTTTGTGAAAATATTAGTTAAAAAAATTAATAAAAAATCCAATTAAAATGTTAACATTCTTTTCGTCAACAGTCCAATAAGAAGGCCAAAACTACTTATGTTGAATATTTCAGAGCTGTAGCCCTTTAGAAGTTGTTTTGAAAAAAAAATTGCTAATTAATTAAGAAAATTAATTTAAAAAAAGCTAATCAAAATTTTAAAATTCTGTTTTTCAAAACTACAAGTAGAAGGCTAAAACTACTTATGTTGAAAATTTCTGATTTGTATCTCTGTTTAAAGTCACTTTGTAAAAAAAAAAAAAATAATAATAATAATTTAAAAAGAACTAATTAAAATTTTAACATTCTGTTTGTGATGTATACAATTAGAAGGGTAAAACTACTTATGCTAAAAATTTCAGAGCTCAACTCCAATTTTAAGTAGGTTTCTACAGAGTCACGGATAGACAGACACTCAGCTTGTTTTATTATTATAGATTTCCCTACAACATCGATGTCTAAGTATACCTTTGAAAGTAAAATACCATAGTAGTATGATATTTTACTCAAAGACATGTATCAAATTTTCAAAAGAAAGCTCTTTGACTTGATGTGTAGAAATTTTTGAGGGATTTTACATTGTCTCTATTTCTGGATAACCTTCTATTCTCAGTAATATTTTCTCTTATCGAAGACTTTTTTGTTTTTGTTAGGTACTATTCTAAATCAATACTAAATATACCTTTCAAAGGTGTGTTTGCTTTTCCAATTATTTTTTTTCTGTGTAATTTTTTTTAATAATTTTTCATTTTAAGAAAACATTTGTGCAATTAAAACATAAACAGCAATAACTAGCAAAGCTCCAAGTCTTTCTAGTTCCAAAGGTGTAACTTAGCTCTAATGCCCCTAGCAAACTGTAATTTTTGTTTCTCTGCATAAAACTCACAAGTTCCACTTCCTATATTGCATATTTGAACAAAGCAAAGTATTGTCATATGTCATAAGCTCATATGTCATAAGGTAAATGTGAACAGTGAGCTTATAGAAAGAAAAATTGAGCAGTACCAGTTAAAAATGGATAATTTTTACCAAATAAAGGTGTGGTTCGGGAGCTTTACAAATTGTGCTCAGGAAATATGTATCAATCCAAATACCTATAACGAATACTCGGTTCAAATTTGTTCAGCAGATCATAAATTATTAAAATACACACAAATAGACTTTGTATTTTATATAAATTCTTATGTATTTATTCTCCTTATTTACAAACCTCTTTAAATCATCGTATACTAAGAAAAGTCAGTTATGTGTAACTTTTTCCGGAATTCCTGTTGTAGTCCAGTTCTTTAACGTTATTCTGTTTCCGTTGAATTAATATTTTTGTTTTTGAATATTTATTATTACTTAATTTTCTCTTTTCTTCTCTCATTTAACGTATTTTCTTTATATTTCTTTCCTCTTTTTCTAAGAAGATAATAAGCACACTAATCTCATCAGAGCATGGTAATGTGTTTCATCTTAAGAATAGGCTAAGATGGTATAAAATATAATTTTATTTGTGCTATTTTTAAATCCTTTACATTAACTTCGATTTTGTGTGTATGTATGTTTGTGGGTATGTTTCTCGATGGCTGGCAAATCTGTGGAGACCTAATTAACCTCTTTGCAGTCATCCAATGGGGCTGAAACTTGGCAGATATATTCGAAGTCGATGACAATGCATTCTATCAAATTTTGGGATGGCAACTGTCACTAAAAGTTCGCTTTAACGTAATACTAATAAACCAACTTGCCGCCATCCAAATACGCTGAAATAGCATTTAACCGACCATTGAAGAAACTCTTTCATGTTACCAAAATTGTTTTAATAAATAAATAATAATTTTTTTAATCAGAATAAGTAAAGGATTTTTCGATGTGAGTCCGTAAATTCACAATCATTTTTAATAAATAAATTTTGAAACTCAGTTTGTCGCACATTTTACTGATAGAAATATTTTTGATTGTTAAAATTAGATGCCAACACCCAGAACACGTTGACAACAGAAACGGTGCTTTGCTAATGAATATAAAAATTGGCAATGCATTTAAAAGATTTATATTATAAACTTTTTGATGGGTTATATTATTATTAGCTTATTGAGCATTCATTTATAAGCTGAAGGTGATAATTTTTTACTAGAATTTTTCCAATGGAAATATTCTAACTCGTATACCTAAGCATTTGCCAAGTTATTATTATTTTTTTTGTCCAAAGAGCTCTTTTTTTTAAATGTCAAATGAGTGAGTAAATAGGCGTTTCTAAATACCCATATATTATCACATAATATCTTATCACATGAGGTTAATAGGTTCTATAACCCCCCCCCCCCCCTCAAGTTTATCAATAGAAAATTCCAATGTATACAAAACCTTAACCTAATATACACCCATTTTAACCCAGAATAAAATTTAAAAAATTGAAACTAAAATATCCTTTATTTATTGAACTTAAGAACACATTTTTCTCAAGCGAAAATTCACCTAAAATGTTGCATAGCGTATAAGAGTTTTTACTATTTATTATTTTTTTTATTTTAAAATTTCACGTACCTTATGTTAATTTTGAATCAAGAGGAAAACTATAATAACTATTTGGTTTCTAACACATTCTAATTGAAAGCCTTTTTAAATCCTTTATATTGGCTTCGATATTGTATATGTGTTGGTAAATGGCTAGAGGGAAAATCTGAGGAGGGCTAATTAACCCAAATGTCGTTATCCAATCCGGCTGAAACTTGACAGATAGATTCGTTTTCAACGACAATGTATACTGTCAAGTTTTGGACTAATAGGCCGCTTTTACACACTTGGCGTCATCCAACTAAGATGGAACTTGGCAGATAGATTTGTTACCGATTGCAATGCATTCTATTGAATTTTGAAGGTGGAATTGGTGGTATTCTTCGTAATGGTCAACCACAGAGAAAAGTCGATCTGAGCTCAAAATCACTCAAATGAGTTGCGATTGCAAATAGAAGTTGACTATGTATAATAAAGAATTTATATATTTTTAAATTCATTTTTTAAGAAACAGATTCCTAGATTATTCATAGCTAACAGAAAGTCTAATTTGCCGTCTTTAGTTAACAATGAAACATGGTTTGAAAAAAAGTTAACAGCCATTAAAAGAGAAAAACACAAAAGTAATTTTTCTACAGTTACTTTGAAATTAAAGCAAAAACAATACTCAAGTTACTATGGGTGATCCTGATTTTCAAGCAAGCCTGGTGTTAACACTTGGTTGAAGGATTGTTAAACTGCGTGCTTTATTTTTTCCGAAATATACTGTTTATCCGAAGGATTCCGGAATTATTCAAGAACAGAAAATCATGGGGACTCTCTCTTTCTCCAACCCCCCCCCCCCCCCCCTAACCCTCCCTTCCTCTCTCTCTCAAAAATTATTTTACACGTGTTTTTGTGTAGCTAAAAAAGTAAAGGGTGGTTTTTTTTTTTGTTTTTTTTTTAATAAGTTACAATTCTTTGAGCATAGCACAAAATTGCATGGTAAAGAATTTGTGTTGATGTAGAAGTTAAATATTGTGTTTTATAACTTAACTTTTGACTTAATCTCAATGGCCTTTTATATTTTATTCATGTTTTTTTGCTTTACTAATATAGAGAAATCGTTAAAGTACGCAAAATAAATTGAAACATATTTTTCTAATAACAAACAAAACTGAATAAAAAAACAAAGGCCAGAGCAGCATAATTTGGTTAGCCTAACGATCTGTGGCCACACTTGCTTCATCTGAAAATTCGTTGGACACACAAATACAGCCAAGGCTGTCATTTTTTGGCTGTCATTTTTGGCTGTCATTTATTATATCAATAAATATAAATAAAATCAATAACATAAGTATTAATGTTCAAGAATACCAACTTTAACTAATTTTTTCTACAAACTAAACTAAATCTCTTATTCAGCGGTGATCTGTAAACAAAAAAGAGCTATCGATCTGATTTAATCTGCCTATGAAAGTAAGACAAATTAAACATATACTGTGTTTTTTTTAATTTGAAATATATTTTTATAAATTTTTTTGAAGCCCATGACACTTACCCCACTTCACCTTATTACATTTGAAGTAGTTTTTTTATTTTATTTTTTATTTTTTATTTTTTATTTCGTGAGACGGTACAATTTTCAAGTTATGTATAAAAAAAGTTGCTGAATGATAGCCTACTCAATTTCACTGGCCACTATAATATGGAACTCCTTTTGAATTTAATCATAGTTTGATATGGTTTGATTAACAGAAACTTAATAATTCCGATTTTTTAACATGGTATCCACTCATCAATACTCCAAACTCACAAAATTCTCTAATGCCTGTGCAAACTTAAAGGAATTCATTTAAAGGCAATCAATTCACCATCCATTTATCGAAAATCCCCAGGAAGACACTTTCTTATCATAATATTGGGCAGAGACGGTGTTTCGTCATTTTATTTGGTATTGCAACTTTTGTAGTCCTCTCATACAAAGACTAATTTAATTTAAGCAGTATTTTCTGAAACGCCAGGACAATGCCAATATTTCCTCTATGGCTAATCGTGAACACCCCCCTCTCCCCTTACCTTTCAACTCAAATTCAAAGAATTGTTATTTAAAATCCAAAAAATTTCAGTTACCAAACGTGAAAATATTAAAACGTAAATTTGCTTTCGATTCGTTGTCATAGTCAAGCTGTAAAAATTTCAAGCGGTTATATTATCTTTACTAAACACTACCGAAATGAAGTCAATTACAGTCAAAAGTAAGAAGTGTTAATTCAGATTCCTAAAAAGAAGGTCTTGTATCAACATGAGCTCCGTAAACATTAAATAAATATCCAATCAAACATCTTACTGAATAAAATGGTGATTTTCAGCGTATTTAATGAAAAGAAAATTTTCAGTAAAGTCAGTAAGCGGAGGATCGCTGTTATATTGACATTATTAAGCAATGGCAGACTTCCTTAGTTATGGAATTGTTATTTCAATATCAGTTGGAATTTTTATTAACGATTGCATTTGTTGATAATGACTCATTTACTGTTCATTAAAAACGAATGTTTTGTAAAAGGTAAATAACTTACTGTCCTTATTAAGTAATAAGTTGTTGTTTTTTTTAGTTTTTTATTGGTTGTTGATTTTTACTGAAAAACTGTAATGCAGGTGTTTGATAAAGTTACGGGAAAATACAACTAACGTCAACATCGTTAGTTTAGCCTGTATTGTTATAAATATGGAATGTATTAAACAATGTGAAAGAACATTTTTTAAAAATTCCCACACACGACAAACTTTATTTCCAAATAGGAGAAAACTTATTAAATCATAGCAGAAATACAGAAATTTATTATTGCTGTCATAAAAACTTATTTTTTTTTTATCTTTGACCATCTAAGTAAACTAAAGAAAAGTTAACTCTAGCAATAGATGTTAAAGAACTCTTCCGACAATTGTTTAATATTCGGTCAAGTAACTAAAACGCTTACCCCAACTGCACAAATCCGCTGGCCAATCTTGATGTGGTCTGCTGTAGACAGAGTCTCTTCAATGGTCAAAAACTATTTTAGAGCGATTGGATGACGGCAAGTTGGTTTATTAGTAGTCCGTAAAAGTGACCTTTTACTAACAGTGACAGCTCAAAAATTTAATTGAATGCGCATTGTCATCGACATCGAATCTATCTGCCAAGTTTCAACCCCGATTGGATGACGGCTAAGAGGTTAATTAGGCCTCCGCAGATTTTCCTGCCATCGACATATACATACCCACAAACACACATGCACACAAAATCGACAGTTAATATAAAAGATTTAAAAAATAATGTATTTTGGAAAGATGTTCGAGATTCGGCATCGACACGCCCATCTTCCCAGAACCCCTGTTTCCGAACATGGCCAATACCGCTGTGCTGCCTGGGTAACTATGAGCAAATGTTCGTAAGTGGTACTAGAAAATATGATTTAACGTATAGGAAGAACGAGAGAAGGAATAGTTTAATTCCTCATAGTAAAAAAAACTGTTAATTTTAGTATCCACAATATAAACATTTGGAAAGTCCTACATAAACACTTCAATAATGGAAATAAAATTATGAGGATAATTTATTTATTTTAAGTTCTTTTTCATTTAGATTTCATTTCCATTCACTTAGATTCGAAGCACAACAAAAGAATTATTCATAGAAATAATTCACAGGTTTCTTCTATATATCACGTTTTTATTCTATATATTGTTACGTGGACGGGTTCGAAAGATTTGAAGCCAAAGCAGATCAAAACTTGCAGATATATATTCCAATATCACTCTTCACAGATTCCGTTACAACTCCAGAACTTCTCGTTCTATTAGACACAATACAGCTCTTTTCCCAAAAATAGACCTCTAAACAGCAGTTAAAAACTTGACAACACAACTGCTAAAATCACTACAAAAGAAAATGCAATACA
This sequence comes from Linyphia triangularis, assembly GCA_963978545.1. NCBI lineage: Eukaryota > Metazoa > Arthropoda > Arachnida > Araneae > Linyphiidae > Linyphia > Linyphia triangularis. The sequence continues at coordinate 9,076,706 of OZ021722.1, read as the reverse complement.
GTTCGCTTTCGGAACTCTCTGAATGCTCACTGAGACTCAGTATCTCAATACAGTAATTCCAGTCAACTCACTGACTCAACTCAGTCAACTAACTTCAGTGACTCAAAATCAACAACTAACTCTCCCGCTCTCTTGGCCGACTTATAAAGGGGAGGCGAACATTCTTGAGACTTCTAGAGGTAGATATTTGGAGAACTTTCCAGATCGTAGTTGAAAAGTCCTATACATGTACATGGGGACCGAAAATGTCGCCAAATGGTCGCCAAGTTTGGCGACATTTGGCGATTTATCGCCAAATTTGGTGACAAAAATTAGTCACCAAAAACATTGCCAACTTGGCTCTATCTCGCCAATTTGGCGAGATTGCAACTACCATAATGTTAAATGCCCTGCTCCTTGTAAAACTCGCTTCCCAGCGTTAATACCTCTGTAAAACTCTTTATCAAGCATCAAGAGACTCATTGCAGGGAAACAAACTAAAGACGAACTATTACACTGCCTTATGCAAAATGTACATAAATTTTCCTATTTACAAAATTAACACTGCGAAATATTTACAAATATACAAAAATTCGTAACAGTATATTTATATATATATATATATAATATATATATAATATATATATATATATTATATATATATATATTATATATATATATATTATATATATATATATATTAATTTTACAACTAGCAACAGAAATCTCTTCTCTTTGGTACGAGAAAAAGTCGTAGAGAATAAAAATGTCTATCATTTGCTTGAAACCGCTTTTCAGTTTTAAAATTCAGTTCTGGAAAGCAATGCTTCGATTATTATGGATCTGAAATCACATGGGTGACATTGCACACAAGTTTGAACACGTGATTAATCACTCCTGCATGTCTCCCCATAATCGATTCGTCTTAGGTTATTAAAAAGCCTCACTACAACTCATCGTTCGTCTAATTACATTAAGCAAAAGGAGTTCTGTAACCGCCAAACTGTTCTGGATTACTTCTGTCAAATCAGATACTCGAGAAGAAGATCAATATGAGTCTTAATAACTCCCTTGAGTCGTCTTAAATTTTACTTTCTACTCTTATTATGGTAGTGTGATCTATTATTTACTACTGTTATAGTGTTATTACTATTTATTAATGTTATTATTGTTGTTGTTGTGAATTATTACTATTCATTATTATTATTGCTGGTGTGATTTATTATTAGTATAGTATTATTAGCCTTACTATTAAGTCAAACACCGTTAACGCGAAATCACTCAGCACGAAATCCCGTTTAACGCGAAGTAAAAGCAGTTCTCCTTATGATGACGCTTAAATTTAACGTTAACTTATTCGCTTTCCACGAAGTCTCACACACTTTAATCCCGCTTAAGAGAGAAAAAATTTGCTCTTTAAGCCACTTTTTTTTTTTTTTTTAGATTAAATCTTGCAACGTTTCTTAATAAAGCAGGACAATACCTCATGTGCTTGAAATAATAAAGCAGAGGTAGACGTCACATTTTTAAAAAAAATTATAAAAACTTAGAACAAGTAGGGGTGTGGAACATCACATAACTTTCAATTACACTATATTACTGATGTGTCATTTGTCGTTTTTATATTTTCATCATTCGCTTAGAAAAAAATTTCAGTTTGGCGATATCTCTTGCAATAATTCTTTTTAGGTATTTAAAAAAAAAACAAAAAAAAAAACACATTTTCAAACCGGTGTTTTTGGCGGTATACTTTTCTATACTTCTTATATTATCCTTTCTTAAAATTGAAACTGAGGAGAAGAGAAAAAACGATTGTTGGTTGGCTATGTTCAAGCAAAGAGAACTCTGTGCTGAAGGCATTTGTTTTTCAACTTTTTACGCCGTTAAAGCACTTTTACAGAATTTCGGAGGTACCCCACCTCGGAAATTCCGCAAAAGTATTTTAACGGCGTAAAAAGTTGAAAAACAAATGCCTTCAGCACAGAGTTCTCTTTGCTTGAACATAGCCAACCAATGATCGTACATTATAACATTTTAACATTTTAAGAAGCATTACCACATCGATTTTGATCAAAATCGTTAGAGCCGTTTTTTAACAATCATTGAAAAACATGATTTTCTCAATGACAAATTCCTTATGCGCATGCGCGATTTTGACTAAAACCTTAACGGTAGGTTCCATGGTCACCACCAACCCTCACACCAAATTTGAACATAGTAGGTCAATTTGTTCGGAAATTATGCAGACCACAGACACACATTTTTTCTAGATCACTTTTTTAAAATCAGAATGTTCCAAAACGTGAAGAAATTCAATTTTTTTTTTTTTTTTTTTTTTACCGAATTCTATACTTTTATTACCCTATATTTACGTATGGATAATTGAAAGTAATAATGAGTTATAATCTTCTTTATATATATATATATATATATATATATATTTTTTTTTTTTTTTTTTTTTTTTTAATTGTACATCTTGTTAAACTATAGTACTAAATATAAGCCTTGCAATGTATATGTTCTAAAAAACATAGCTATAATTATACACATAGCAAGTAGTTTAAATCTGTACTACTTAGATGAAAAAGTGTTTTAGATGGGTTAACACGAAATTCGGTTTACGCGAAAAATCGACTTCGACCCCCATCGACTTCGCGTTTACGTGACTTTACTGTATCACTACTATAGTGGTGTTACTGTTTGTTTGTTGTTTATTATTATTAATCAATTACTATTAATTACGTTAATCAAAATTACTATTAAATTTTATTTTATTACAAAAATTAACGCGATAACGCTTTGCGTTAACCGGGTTTGTCTACTGTTTCAGCGTTAATATTAATTATTATTACAGTCAAACCCCGTTAACTCGAAGTCGATGGTGCTGCTGAAATTGTTCTCATTAACCGAATTTCTTGTTAAACGATTAAATTAACGTTAAGTTTTGAGTACGGAGAACTGCTTTTACTTCGCGTTTAACGGGATTTTATGTTAAGCGATTTCACGTTAACGGGGTTTGACTGTATTGTTTATTATTATTATTATTGTTATTATATTATTACAGTTACATCCAGTTAACACGAAGTCGATTTACTATTATTATAACTATCATAGTGTTGTTGTTATTATTATTATAATTATTATTATTATTAATAATAATAATGATAATAATAACAATAATAATAATAATATAAATAATGTTGGTTGAAAATTAATCAAGTACATGAATGAATTAAATTAAATGTGCTGGAATTCGTCATCTCACAATCTTTCCAACGAAGATGATTAATGGAATGATATGAGATGATAAATTCTTACTGATTTTGAATTTATTTCAAAATGTCTGGAAGGGCCCTGAGCCAAGAAAATAAGTACAGAAGGCCTTGAGAGGAAGGAATTGTAGAATATTTCAATAGATAAATGTATCCTCTAAGTTAGTATATAATCTACAAGGTCCGGCTATTAATTTCCAGGACTGACGTAATTGTAGGAGAACGAAAAGCCGGAAGATGGCGCTAATGATTGCATATTGAAGAGCGTTTTCTTGCGCATGTGCTGTGCAATCGGCGCCATTCTGAAGTAAGTGGTTCTCGTGGAAAAGCGCATTAAAACGTAGCTCTTAAATTCCTGTTGTCGAAGTGAAAATGGAGCAAAGAATTAACATTAAATTTTGCTTCAATTTGGGTATCCTATCCAGGTACGCAGGGTCAGTATCAGCATTGTCGATAAGTTCGCCACATGCGTCCAGTCTCAATTGCTTTTGTTCGTCCCTTAAATGGTGAGGAACGAATTTGGAACAAATCTTGCGTTTGCCTAGGTCTTGCGTCAAAATTCGCCGAACCGTCTCTTTGTCCATGTTCAATTCATTGGCGAGTACTCGAATAGTCAATTGATGATCACATTTCTCCATATCGCGAACTTTTTCAATTGCTTCCGACGTGCGTACGGACTGCGGCCGACCTATGTGTGGATCATCTTCGACGCTTTCGCGCCATCCCTAAAGCGTTTAAACCATTCAAAAGTTCTTGAGAGGGATAATGTTTCCTCGCCGTAAACTTGTTTTAACATTTCATAGGTTTCCGCAGCTGTCTTGCCCAATTTGAAGCAAAATTTAATGTTAATTCTTTGCTCCATTTCACTTCGACAACAGGAATTTAAGAGCTACATTTTAATTCGCTTTTCCACGAGAACCACTTACTTCAGAATGGCGCCGACTGCACTGCACAAGCGCAAGAAAACGCTCTTCAATATGCAATCATTAACGCCATCTTCCGGCTTTTCGTTCTCCTACAGTTACGTCAGTCCTGGAAATTAATAGCCGGACCTTGTATTTCTACCAACTATGAGCCTACAGTATGCTATAGACGATGTTCCATGGAACACTATCCACGTCCATGTCTGTACTACTTAAAGTAAGATTTCGGATGCATTCAAATCAAACAATGTGTTTTAATCCATTTATCTTTGAGCAACCTAAGAAGGAGTGGCTTACACAAAATGATGTTTCCTTTCAGGTGAATGGACGGGCTTCAGACTAACTCCAAAGAAAGTCTTCCTCGGTTGAAGATATTCATCCTGATGGCAAATTCCTTGTTCTGTGGTAGGTGAGTGAGTGTTACGCCATTTTTCGTTAAAAAAAGGTTTATTCATTGAGCTCTTGTATTGAGGGTGCTCTGCTTTGTTAGGAAAACATGGAGTTCGGTTTTGACTACAGGGATGGAACCACGTCTGCAGAGGATCGTTCAATTCGTTGTGGGTATCCAAATACCGGCATTTCGAGATCTGTGGAGCCATCTTGTTCTTTTCGCGTACAGAGGAAACGTTATTGGCCGTTGTCTGAGTCGAATTTGTTTTTTTGAGAACAGAAGGTCGAATGATTTCTGTTTGTGTCGAGGCTGTTACCTTTGTGTGGGGTACATGCTGACATGGATGGCAATACGCATCATGTTCGCTGCTTAGTTTTCGAGGTGGTGCATTTAATTTTGTCTTCGAGTTTCTTTCACTTTCTCTGGATTCGTTTGAGTATCTACTGCTCTGGTTGGAATTTTCGGAAGAAGCAGTTGAAACTGATTGTTCCGGTCGGAAGCTTCTAGCGTCTGAAACAACGTCCACTGCATAGCTTCTGCAAAGGAAGATGTCAGAAGTGTCGCTTCGAGCAGATGGTTCTCGAATTTTCTTTTTCTTAATTCTTCTATCGGCAATCTTACTTTTCTTTTCTGCATTGTCACCCTTTTGTCCTCCTCTACAAAATAAAAAAATACAAAAAAAAAAAAATTGTATATATTTCAATATGCAAAAGCATAAGTTAAAATACAAAAATAAACTTACTCTTGCGGAATGTCCCAAACACAGCAGCTACTTTTAAAACATTTGAAAAATAAAAAATTTGAAATGCTTTTTGTAAAAATAGCAAGCTGTTACTCATAGGGGTTTGAAACCACTTGTATGTTGATTGGATTATCATTAACATCCAGATAGATTTCCGGAATTTTATGGACTACCCAATACAAATACAAGAACATTCAAACTCTTAACAGTAGATAATATTAATTTTTAAAAATTGAAAGTCGATTTTGGGACACCCTTTACCAAATTATCATGTTTTATTATATGAAGGAAAAAAAAGTATTTGGTAATTGATCTTTCAACAAAATAAAATATCTATAATGAATTACAAATACTGATAATCAACACTGCCTTAAATGGTACATTGGTTACCCAGCAGCATAAATCCATTGACCAATAGCGGCTCGATACTGGACAATCTCAATGTGGACAGTAGTAAACTGTTAAAATTGAAATATAGTGTTATAAGGGGGGGAAAGGACGGAGGGATAACAAATATATTTTGTGATGGTTTTGAATTTTATATATATATATATAAAAAATAAAAATAAATAAAAAAATCTTGTATAACAAATGCTCGAGATTCCACTGTGCTACCGAGGCTGTTGCTTATACCGAGGTTGTTGCTTACATCGTATATTAGACAAAGTTTCAAATATTTTGAGTTCGAATGCAAATCGAAAATAAAATTCTATATTCATATGCTGCTTTAGTTATCAATAAAATCCCGCATGCATGACTATTTAGTAATCAGATCATCAAATAAAAATTTTGTATTAAAGTTGTAATAAATTTTGTAAAAATTTTGTTGTAAAGTATTAAATTTTGCTTCTGTGCTGCAAAGTACCGAACTTACCTGTAACGGCATCGTCTCCAAACCGCGAATCCCCCAATAACTATGGATACATTTAACACAATTAAAAAATAGAACACTGGATAATATACAATATTTTTGTAGCTGAAGGTTGTGCCAAACACCAACTTTTCAAGAAAATTTCCGAATTCGTACATTTTTTTATTAGGTTAAATACATAAAAGACAAAAAAAAAATTGTGTTTGAAAGCAAAGTATCTAAAATAAACGTTACAAAAATTTCAATTTGGCAACAATGATTTCCGTCACCATTTCCGAAATGACTCACTAAGCTATTGTTTGATATTTGTTTTATTTTTATTCTTAAACAATCAATTTCATCACATGCAGTGACATATGATAATGAAGATCACACTTTTTATCCGCTGTTACTTTAATTTACCCAACAATAAAAAAAATCATGTTTTTCAATTATTGTTACAAAAACGGCTCAAACGATTTTGATCAAAATCGCTTATATTGCCGCAAAATCGCTAATATCAAAATATCGCCAAACTGACCATTTTTTCTAAACGAACGATGAAAATATTAAAACGGTAAATGACACAAATTGACATCAGTGTTAAAGTGTAATTGAAAGTTGTGCGATATTCCACACCCCTAGTTTTAATTGCTCTAAATGTTTAATTAAATTGCTATTGTTATGATTGTCTCGTCTCTCGAAAGAACTCTATCACATCGCCACTTGGAATATCGCCAAGGAAGCTCTTATGAAAACACATTTATCATACTTTTCCAAAACGTTTATATTTGTCATGTTTTACGGAATGTCTAGGGTATTTTTTATAAAAAAAATTAACACTCTACTACACAGCAGGAGTACTAGCTTTTGCCGACGTTCAAAATTATGCGTGTAGTTTGTTAAATAACCAGAAAAATTAACTGAAACGCTGTATCAAAGGATAACTTTATCTGTAATTAAATTCATATATGATATATACAACTTTAACTTTAGGAATTCCAACCAGTTTTTCCAAGTATTACTCTCAAAATTTAATTCTTATTTAGAGATTGTACTCACCATGTATATTTTAATCCATCTCGATTTGGGAGAAAATCAATTTTGTGCAATAACATATTCACATCTACGTTCTTTTCAAAAAATTGTGTTGCTTAATTTCACTGCGTATGGAATAGGTGACGATCCCTTTGCTGCAAAATGTTCAGTCAGGATTACAGTAATTCCATTTTGGTTGTAGGTATTTTTGGTGAACACATAATCATATTTTTAACGTGCAATAGAAAACCTACATAGACTACTTAAAATTGGCGTTGAATGTAAAAACAGGATAATTTTAATACCTTGTCCAAGTAGCCAGCCTGTTTACTATTCTCTCGTGCAAAGCTTGTGATCTGATTAAAGTTTTTATACAAAAGTTCGTGAGCAATAAAATGTACAAATATCAGCTGCCAAAAAAAAAAAAAAATAATAATTTACACTATACCTACTCTTTAAAAAAAAAAAAGGATAAGATTATATGAAACTCGATTACTAAAACTTTACATTTTATTCAAAAAGCTGCACATAAAGGCTTCATAGATATCTCACAAGTATAATGAAATACGTACTCTTCTGTTAGACGGATACCAGTTGGCGTAGTTGGCGCCAGGTCTAAATGTTTACACGCCTATATGACGCGTAAATGTATCGCCAAGCCTAAATGTTTACGGTTTGTTATAGGGTTTTTATAGCAACCTTATAACGGTTTGTTATAGGAATTATAAATGGTTTGAAGGTTGTTAGTATAAATGTGTCATTGCTGCAATTTGACGGTTTTTATCTGATTTTAATCAAACGGAAAAGTACCGGAATAGTAAAACGCATCCTTTCCACTACAGAACTATCTTTCTTGCTCTTGAATGGTTATTTTTATTCAGAAACTTTAAAAAAAAAAATTCCAAGCAACAAAACCTGAGAATGAACATTTAATTAAGAGCTACCCTGTAAATTTTCAGTGCTTAATTTGTAATGTATTTTCGAGGTCAATTTTGTATGATTTTTTGATAAGTCGGCTTAGTTTATCTTCATAGATATCGCGGTAAGAATTATGTTAGTTCATCTTGTCGAAATCAGTTTAATCTTCTTAAAGTTGTCGAATAAAGCTTGGAGTCCACTATCTCTAAGCAGAGCAGATCAGAGCGGAGTGGATTAGAACCAATTACAAGGCTGCCAATGTCTACTATAGCAAGAGCCTCGAGCTACAATGGACGTTGACAGCCTTGTAATTGGCTCTAATCCACTCAGCTCTAATCTGCTCTGCTCTGCTTAGAGATAGTGGACGCCAAGCTTTAGACTTTTCAAGAATTAGTTCGAATAACGTGCTCATTAGTTCTCGTTTTATGATCATCTCATGCTCGTTATTATCAATTGGTTGCATGTTGCAAAACTATTACCGTTGTGGGATATGAGAGTGGTTTAGTTTTCTGTTGCAAAATGAATTTTGAAGCTTCCAAAACTATTTAATATTCAATACTGTTGTATAGATTTCTGTTAAAAAGTATCACCCTGATAAATAAAGTATACTTTTTTGTAAATTGTGTGCTTATCAAAGCTATAAAAAACATTTGTATCTATGTTTTAACACGATATGTACCGATTTTTTAAAATTCAACTGAAAATAATTTACGGTAACGACCGGTTTAAAATTATTTTCCTATCAGTAACGTGTCCACTTACCAATTACATCACCGAACCTAAACAACATGGTTTGCCTCATAACAGTAAGAAATATTGTTAAGTTATTTTGAATATGCGTTTTTTTTTTTTTTTTCCTGCAAGTTCTAGAAAGTTTGAAAAAATGCGCTAGAAAGTTTAACAAGAAAACTAATCATTACGATATGTTTGTGTGTAATATTTAAAAATTAAGTATGTGAGTAAGGGAACATTTTCAGTTTTCAGTAGAAACATTTTTCTCTGTGCACTTTTTTTTTAAAGTATTTGTTGAACTTTTATTGCAAAATGTCTTTTAAGCTTAAATTATTTGATAGTTGGTTCAACGTCCAGCTATTACTAAGTTAAATGCTACATTCGTTACAATTCCAAGCCCTGGCTTCACGTAATTTTACATTAAATGAAAAATAATTAAATCCTGTCCCTTATTCCATAACACAGTAAATTTTTTAAAAGGGTTATGGGTAACACTTCATTAAAACTGTATTCAATCTAACCTCAGGGAGAGAAATCCCTTACACAGAAAGAAAAGAAAATTCTTCTTTCTATGAAACTGAAATAATTGCTTTTCCAGAATTGTTGCTGCCTCGTGTTGATGAGTCGCATGACTTTTTACAGGAGAAAAAGGTTTCATTGCGTGACAACTCTCATCAACTTATATATAAAACAACAAAAAAAAGGTAAGAGAAGTGTGGAGTTATTTCTCTCCTGCTAAACCATAAAAGCAAATAAAAGGTCACGAGAATTTTCAAAGTAAATGGCCCGAAACAAGCGAAATGGTATCGCAAAATTAATCAAAAAGTAACTGGGTACTTTCCTTGTAACATTATAACTCCAGACGCTTTCGAATGAATCGCTTCTCTTGGAATGTGTTCCGAGAGCGTCAAGTTAAAAATCAGTAACCGAGACTAGATATAACGGCATTTTTATTGTTCTTATTGTTTTATTGCAATGAAAGGTCAGAGAGAAATATTTATTTTGTCATTCATGATATTTCAGTCAAAGTGGAATTTATTTTGACTGTTTTGCTTGCAGCATTAAATAACCCGGAACTTATGTGTTATAAATAGAAATACAAATTTTAAAACCAATAACAGACTCAGGGTCCAACAGAGTTGGTAGAGTAAAAAAAATACATGTATTTATGCATAAATAGAATTTCCATACATAATACAAAATACAAAAATTGATAAATAACTTAATAGAAGATACAGAATTTGAACACAATATAGAAACATCAAAATTGCATATATACTAAGTAATTAATTTTACAAAATTAACATAATTACACCACATACAATTTATACTTCAAAAAGTTACAGATCGCACACTAGAAGGTGCAAAGTGATTAAATTTTTTTCCAGCCTTGACTTTATAATGGACAATTCCCGCATTTTTTAAAAACGAGTGAAAATAGTTTATATTTATGAAGAATTTCTTTCTGCTTCCAAATATTTAAACAAAAGTTCTTTAAAAAAATCAGTTATTTAAAAAATTATTATTAAGAAAAGAAAATGTCCCAAAACCGAACCAAAACCAGTCGGATCAAAACACTCAACAAAATGTGTGACGTCAAGAGATCCTTCCGTTTCTATGGTTATCGTGAGATTTCTGCCAAATAGTTGGAGTTGGTAGACCATTGCCATATTCTGTACAGGTTGGCGAGATTTGCGAGAAACTTAAAAAACCGGTTTTCGCTGCCTTATTTCAAGCCAAAATGTTTGAGATGCCTTGACGTCACATTCAATTCGAGCCAAATGAATAGCTTTCTCACCGACGTCTAACAAGGGAACTTTGATTGCAAATTAAAAGAAAAGAAAAAGCGCATTGAGCAGAAATTTGTCTGTTTATGGCCTTTTCGAAACAATCCGAATTAAACTTTTTCAAAAAAATTAGAAATGCGGGAATTGTCCGTTGTATTTTCTAATGAAATGTTAAAATATAGTTATGTAATAAATTTCTGTTCCATTAAGTATTTCAAAACCTTTTAGCAACTTTTGTTTTCCAGTGATTTCTGTCACTTGTCTCCAATTTACATTTAATTGTCAAATTGGAGAAGGGGGGGGGGTGATGAAAGCGCACCTTCTTGCACCCTCCTGGCGGCGCCCATGTGAAAGGTCACTGTCACATTCTGATAAGCCAGTTTGTGTTTACACTGTAGCAACACTGGAACAATTTAGCATTTGAATGAGCATTATGCCTCCTGTCGGTCACAGAAGAGAGTAAATAAAAAAAAAATTGATCTATCGGAGTCGCCAGAGGCTGGAGGTGATCACGTGACAAACTGGCTTCCCCTCTGACTGGAATGAAACGCATACAATGCGCTGCCGTCTAATGACAGCCGATCTCAACAGATACACTGACTGATAATGACGTGTAAATCAACATTATCGAATGCAAGTTCTGTTCAAAGTATTCATGTCATAAGGTGGCTTTTCTTACTAAAATAATATAATGCAGCTCTATAACTTGGTAATTGACTATTTTCTTGTAGCTCGTGTAGTTTGTAGATATCAAAACTAACTCCTGAATTTGCCACAAACTGCCATTATAAGAAGTCTGAACAATAACTGCCAGCATATTAGTTTTAAGAGATGGCAAAGGACTTGGTCCTGTATATGGGATGGACCCTCTATTAGAGATATTTTATGTGTCTTTTTCCTCTTAAGCTTAAAATTGGTATAAAATATTATTAAAAAAAAAGAACGTGCCTCTCAGATTCATTATTCGACTTACAAATAACACAATAAAAATCAACAATTGAAATCAATTTTTATTGTACACAAAAAAGATATCTACCACCCAATTTATGGCAACTCTAAGCTTTTGTCAAAAACGAAGCGACGTTGGAAAAACAGGTGGTACGTTCTCTTACGTTTATTTCTTTCATTCCATTAGATAGGGTGTCGAAAAAGTATCTTATTTTCTGGCATGATATCATTTGGCGTCGATTGACATTTAATGCTGGAACAAACTTTTTCTACTAACCGAAACAGATTCATTATAAGCGTTTTGTAAACTTGATTTATTATTATATTGTTTAAAAGTTGAAACTTTCCTTTTTATGGAAAACATATTTTTAGAATAAAACTAATTATTACGAGCAAGTAAAATAATTCATTTTAATCGTGACTTTCTTTTTCGTGATTTACTGTTTCTAATAAGAAGTATTTAGTTTATGTAACAAATCAAAGAAATTACACAGTAGTAGCAGGGTTGTATCAAGAAATACGAAGAAACTCATTAAAAGTAAAGTAGGGAGTTTTCTACTCAATTCTTAATGAGTTTTTATTCCACCGTTTTCAGACATTTCAATGAAGTAGAAAGTTTTCTACTGTTTCTCTGAAAGTCTAAAAACAGTGGAATAGAAAGTTTTCTATTATTTCTCTGAAGTTCTAAAAAACAGTGAAGTAGAAGGTCTTCTACTATTTCTCTGAAAGTCTAAAATCAGTGGACTAGAAAGTTTTCAACTGTTTTCTGAAAGTCTAAAAACAATGGAATAGAAAGTTTTTATAATATTTCTCTGAAAGTCTAAACCAGTGAAGTATAAAGTTTTCTACTATTTCTCTGAAAGTCTAAAAACAATGGAGGATAAAGTTTTTGTACTATTTCTCTGAAAGTCTAAAAACAATGAAGTAAAAAGTTTTCTACTATTTCTCTGAAAGTCTAAAAACAATGGAGGAGAAAGTTTTATACTATTTCTCTGAAAGTCTAAAAACAATGAAGTAGAAAGTTTTCTACTATTTCTCTGAAAGTCTAAAAACAATGAAGTAGAAAGTTTTTATACTATTTCTCTGAAAGTCTAAAAACAATGAAGTAGAAAGTTTTCTACTATTTCTCTGAAAGTCTAAAAACAATGGAGAAGAAAGTTTTTATACGATTTCTCTGAAAGTCTAAAAACAATGAAGTAGAAAGTTTTTTACTATTTTTCTGAAAGTCTAAAAACAGTGAAGTATAAGTTTTCTACAATTTCTCTGAAAGTATAAAAGCAGTGGAGAAGAAAGTTTTTATACGATTTCTCTGAAAGTCTAAAAACAGTGAAGTAGAATGTTTTCTACTATTTCTCTGAAAGTCTAAAAACAATGAAGTATAAAGTTTTCTACAATTTCTCTGAAAGTATAAAAGCAGTGGAGAAGAAAGTTTTTATACGATTTCTCTGAAAGTCTAAAACAATGAAGTAGAAAGTTTTTTACTATTTTTCTGAAAGTCTAAAACAGTGAAGTATAAAGTTTTCTACAATTTCTCTGAAAGTCTAAAAGCAGTGGTGAAGAAAGTTTTTATACGATTTCTCTGAAAGTCTAAAAACAATGAAGTAGAAAGTTTTTATACGATTTCTCTGAAAGTCTAAAAACAATGAAGTAGAAAGTTTTTTACTATTTTTCTGAAAGTCTAAAAACAGTGAAGTAGAATGTTTTCTACTATTTTTCTAAAAGTCTAAAAACAGTGAAGTAGAATGTTTTCTACTATTTCTCTGAAAGTCTAAAAACAGTGAAGTAGAAAGTTTTCTACTATTTCTCTGAAAGTCTAAAAACAATGGAGGAGAAAGTTTTTATACTATTTCTTTGAAAGTCTAAAAACAATGAAGTAGAAAGTTTTCTACTATTTCTCTGAAAGTCTAAAAACAATGGAGGAGAAAGTTTTTATACTATTTCTCTGAAAGTCTAAAAACAATGAAGTAGAAAGTTTTCTACTATTTCTCTGAAAGTCTAAAAACAATGGAGGATAAAGTTTTTATACTATTTCTCTGAAAGTCTAAAAACAATGAAGTAGAAAGTTTTCTACTATTTCTCTGAAAGTCTAAAAACAATGGAGGAGAAAGTTTTTAAAAATATTCTTGTCTATCATTCTGTAACACTAACAACTTATAGTACAATATTGTTACATTAATCAGAGTTAAATGTAACAACATTGAACAATAAGTTGCTAGTGGCGTTTTAATTGTAATTGTTGCAATAGATTGCCTTCAAAAACTAGAACTACTAAAGACAATTGTTTTCTGTCAAATTAAACATCTTGACAAAACAAGTTAACATACTGAATCTGCAAGCTGGATTTCATCATAAAACTAATAAATACATTAAAACATATTTGAAAGTGCCTAAAATTTTAAGATTAAGATTAGCTTGTAATCAAACTCCGCATGTAAGTAACACTTGACTTCAATTCGTGAAGCAGAAGCTGGTTGAAATTTTTTTCATCACAATCATTACTAATTTCAACAATTTGCCAAAATTTTCATAGTAATTAGTAGCCTTACAAAGTATCTCGAAATGCTTTTCAATCATAGTGATGCCATACTTTAAATTTATCGCATCTCATTAATGGTTCCTTTACTTCCACACTGTTCTCAGTCGAAATGCAGATTCCTCAGATCAAACAACAATCCGTCCATTGGACAATTTCGATTAACAATGGCCTTTATTTGCATAACAGAGCGGTCCTGCGATTAGCGTCTTGAATCCCATAGCTTTGCTGTGTTGGCTTAGGTCATTGACCCACGACATCCGTAAGTAATTGCGTCTGTCGGTCCAAGGCTTAAGGGGTGTGAGTAACAACCAGTCAGAATGTGCTTATGAATGAGATTTGTGAAATATTATATATTTTTGAAAGCCATACCTTAACTCGCCTTCACTAGTGAAGTTTTATCTTAGTGGGACTATTGTCCGGCTTTTGTAAGATAGCCATTAAGAATATGTGTTATACCAGAATAGGGTGTATTACAAGTAATATTTAACTTCGGTACATAAAAGAAATGGTTCAATCATCCGATCGTTATCGCACGTTCCACTTAAAAACAAATTTAATTCCCATCTATAACTATTTTATCTCACTGTAACGAAATTATTGTCTATTTGATCAAAACAATTTTTTGCTAAAGCATCCTATCCATTCCGAATGTGTATTACTCCACTACTAACACTTTAAAAAATAAATGTGTATATCTTAAGTGTACGCATTTGAGTGTTGTTTTTATAGAGCTAATGTTTCATTTTTTTTTTTGCCACTATATCTGGCGGAGTACTATTTTAAAACATATAAATTGTATACTATGGTATAACATTAATTAAAGGCCATTACCAAAACTTGGATAGAAATAATGGTTATTTTTTCTTATTATTATTATTACTGTTATAGTAATTTTTGTAGTTTTTATGGTTGTTTTTATTATTACTGTTATTGTTGTTGCTGTAGTTGTTGTTGTTATTATTATTGCCATTTTTGTAGTTATTATTGTTTTTATTATTATTGTTGTTTTCATTGTTAAAGCGTAAACAGCTTTCGTTACGGGCGACGGGCCTCGATCCCTAGACCATTGGATCACGAGGCAGATGCTTTACCGCTGTGCAAAAGAGTACTCCAGTGCCCAGAAGCTTTATCTGTTATTTGAGGTCGCCACACAGCCTCCTCCCAGCGACGAAGGAGCGATACTGTTGTACTGATCTGATCAACGTCTGATCGGAGTTGGAGGTTTGGGATGCTTGTTGCATCGTTGTCTCCGCTGGTTGCGGTGTTGCACGCGAGTTGCGTATGTGATCACTTGTTGCTATGAAGTTTCTGCTTTTCAGAAGCGCCGATAGATGGCAGCATGATTCGTTTTAGTCCGATGTCAATAATAAAGCGTAAACAGCTTTCGTTGCGGGCGACTGGCCTCGATCCCTAGACCATTGGATCACGAAGCAGATGCTTTACCGCTGTGGAAAAGAGTACTCCGATGCACAGAAGCTTTATCTGTTATTTGAGGTTGCCACATTGTTATTATTATTGTTGCAGTGTTATAGTTATTACTATTATTCAATTTTTAAAAGCTAACTTATAAAAGCATTCTAAAGTGCAATTAAAAACATTTGTTTTCCCTTCAAAAGTTGTTAATGAACTTTTATTACTGTTACTGTACTTGCTATAAAAATTCATATTTTTAAAAGAAATAATTATATGGATAATATGGTCAAATATAATACAACCCATAAAAACAAAGTTTTTAATACAAATCCTTTATATGCATTGCCAATTTTTATGCTTGGTATTTGCATCCAATTTGCGGTAAGCTATGTAATAAACTACTTTTCAAAAAATTTCATTAAAATGGATGTGAATTTATGCATCCACTTCTATATATCTGTTATTTATTCTGATTTTTAAAAAAAATATTATTTATTAAAATAATTTTGGCGACAAGAAATAGTTTCAACAATAATTGGTTAAATGCTATTTCAGCGCGATTGGATGACGGTAAATTAGTTAATTAATACTCCGTAAAAGCGACTTTTTAGTGACAGCGACAGCCACTAAAATTTGATAGAATGCATTGTCATCGACATCTAATCTAACTGCCAACCCAATTGGATGGCGGAAAGGGGGTAAATTAGACCTCCGCAGGTTTGATCGACACACACAACCAATCACCTATACATACACATAAAATCGAAGTTAATATAAAGGATTTAAAAAGAAGCATTAGATCTAGGGGGCGGTAGGTTGATCTGTCTTAAGAGACATAACGGAGGCAAATTTGAGACAAGGCCGTAGACTGGACTCCTTTTCAGGCAAGATATTAGAGTTTTTCCCACATATAAAGGGGGGTTAATACTGGAAAAGTAACGCTTGTTAATTTAAGGTAGGTATGCGGTTGAAAAGCAGAAGAGTTGAAAACAGGTTGCAAAGCCACACTAAAGATCAACCATTACTGGTGTTTTGAAAACTTATTTCAAAACCTTCGTGATCTCAGTACAAGTTATCAAAATTTAGAATATTTGTTTCCCTTAGATAAAACTTTTGTTTATCATCAATAAATGAGTATAATTAATTCTGATCGAAGTGGTACAACCGTGAGTGAGGGAAGGTTTATATTAAGGAATAACAGCGAGAGTATGTACGAGAATTCGGAAATTATAACTTATATGTAGAGTCGATACTATATCGTTGCATAGAAAAAAATATTGATGTTTGATACATGATTTTTTTTTTTTTTTTTTTTTTTGATTTTCAATTTTGCCAGAAACAAAGTTTTTCGGGGCAAATTTTTACTTTTCATGATTGCTTTTTTGTAAGGTGACTACTTTTTAAATTGAAATGGATCAATAACAAAAAAAAAGTTATGTTTTCGCTTAATTGGTGCAGTGATTTTAAGAAAAATTTAGATAATTTTCAATAGCTTTTAAGTGTATGACAAAATATTGAATATTGGTGACATTTTAACTGTCTCTCAGCCAAGTTCAAACTTTAGTTTTGAAGTTTTTTTAAAGGGAAAAATCTCTCTCTATCTCTCTCTATCTCCTCTCTCTCTCTTCTCTCTCTTCTCTCTCTTCTCTCTCTCTCTCTTCTCTCTCTCTCTCTTCTCTCTCTCTCTCTCTCTCTAAAAGATGAAAATATTATTATTTTAAATACCGTTAAGTAACGTGTGCAAATAGTGTTTGAGATGAGAAAAAGATTTCGTTAAAGGAGCATTTGGAACACGAAAAGAAATTCAATTTCAAGCTATCAATAATTTGTTTTAATGTATATATTTATCTACCATTTGTATTAAAGATTGAAGCGGATAAATTAAGACCGTAAGTACAGTTGATTTAATTCCACCGACCGTAGAATATCCCTTTTCCTTTATTAGTCCTATTTTATCTGTTAAAGTAGCTGCTTGGATTTTTTATTTGTCTCAAACCTTCTTTACAATGGGATTTACAATAAACGTATAATTCTGAAATATTAAACACACTTAGTTTTGGCCTTCTAATTTTGCTTTTCATAAACACAGCTAGAGTTACCTAGGACTATTCTTATTATAACTGTTACAAAACTTTTACCACCGAGGCCGTTTATTAAATATTAACCTAAAAATTACTAAAAATTGTTCATTCAGTGCTTCGAAATTGAGAATGAGATATTCTTATTTACAATAATTCTAATTTGCTCTTGATCAAACTTTTTTCATAATTAAATCAGAAGTATGAATGCAAGTATATATATATATATATATATATATATATATATATATATATATATATATATATATATATATATATATATATATATATATATATATATATATATATATATATATATATATATATATACTTGCATTCATACATATGTGTATATAGAACAGTAGTGCTGTAAGAATTTTTTTTTTTTTTTTTAGGAGAGTTTAAATTATCATGAAAAAATATATTGTATGTATCTCCCTTTATAGTAAGTATCAAAATTTTCGAAAAAGATTTAAAAAATATATATATATGAATTTTCTTTTAGCCAACAAATCCACTTTTTCTTACAATTGCATTCCTACAGATTGTTGTTATATTTTATTGTTTTGAAAAAAAAATTAATAAAATATAATTTTTTTTATTTTATTAAGATAAAAAGAAAGTTCTAATTATTTTAGTATTCAGAAATGTTTTATATTGTTGAATATATAGTAATTATCACATTTCTAGTGTTGAAAATAGTGAAAGTAAGAACGCTGCTGTTAAGTAATGACAGCTCTTCAACAGGATCAAATACATTAAAAGAAACGTTGCTTTAAATAGAAAAACTAAAAGATCTAGAATTCTGCAAAAAAAAAAAAAATTATTTATAGAATGATTTATCAACGATAAATTGCGAAAGTGTGTGCATTAATTATGTTTTCTTTTGACTAGTTTATACTAAAGCACATTATTTTTCTTGGTTATTATTCAAAACTGTAAATATACAAT
Organism: Linyphia triangularis; assembly: GCA_963978545.1. Taxonomy (NCBI): domain Eukaryota; kingdom Metazoa; phylum Arthropoda; class Arachnida; order Araneae; family Linyphiidae; genus Linyphia; species Linyphia triangularis. Next base: position 9,058,149 of record OZ021722.1, on the reverse strand, counting down.
TTTGGGCATTTTAATAGACATCCAAGAACAAACAAGTTATATGTTAAACATTATTTTATTGATAACGGTAAACACAAAGAATGAAGTATGAAAAAAAAAAGATCCAATAAAAATAGTCAAAGCCATCGAGTATTTTTATTTATTTTTTTTTTTTTTTTAAATAGCCTAATCTACGATTTTACTTAGTAAAAAAATATGTTTCCTTATAAATAGGACATATGTTGAAAAATCTGATTTAAAAAAAAAAAAATTTATGCCTTACGCCAATTATGAACAATTTTCTTTGAAAGTACATATCCCAAAAAGCTTTGCAAATGTAGTTTCCGGTCGATAAAACGCGATTACCGAGAGATGGCGGCTCTTCTCTAGTCAAAAACTTTTCCCCAAGCTTTAACATTTCTTCCTTTGGCAACCGGAAAAAATCCTCTTGTAAACCGGATGTTACTTTCAGGATCTGTCGTCTGTTGAAAATTTAAAACAGCAATCAAAACAATTGCTGTATTATTACGAAATACTTGTTTCTATTGATTGACAACTCACTATATTACAAAAATTCCAACTCTCATCTGACCCGTTGTATCAATGACAATGTTTTCTTCCGGATTATTGCTTTGTGAACGTCAACTAAAACTATAATATTCGATTATTCCACGCTGAAAAAAGTACTTGCAACTCAACATGGTAAGTTCGTATTATTTTTGTTATGTTCCAATGTATCGCTAATATTTTGAGAGTAAAAGAATTTAGTTCTTGAAAATCGTCCTTGGAATCTTTTATTATAAGCGTTGGAATCGAATTGTCATTTTCGAATTTGATAAACATTTCGTAAAATTATTAGACGATTCCAATTACTTACAAAACTGATGCAATATATTAACTCGTAATTATTTTGCGAAAAACTTTTTATCTTGCGTTTCTTCTCTAGAATGAACAATGATTGTTGTAGAATTGGGTGAACATTTCTAACTAAGATTGAAACAAATTCTAGAAATTTGAACTATTGCTCATCACAACTGTTTGAATTTATTTTTGTTAAATAATTAAAAAAGATATAAATTGTATAATTCATTCCCCTACTCTTAGGATTGGTTAACAAACTCTCAAAAGTTTGTAAAAAGTAGATGATACCTATTTTAAATGAGGGGCAATGAATAAATTTCATAAAAGATTTCATCCAAAAATTGTATTTTATCCTTTTATTTAAAATGTCATTAATAATAAACTATCTATATAAGTTACAACTAACTTGAAATGTGAATGCAAAAGAGTGTTCATCAATATAGTGATAGTACTTAAATGCATTTTATGTTCAGCTAAAATTTACTTGTAATTGTTTAACAATTCAATTTTTATTTTGGTTTTTCTTTACATTGCACATCTTGAGAATAAGAATACATAATTCTTAATTGTTATGTTACATAATGTTTACTATACCCAATACCGACTCAAATATTAATCTGTAACATTTGCATTTAAATCGCACTTCTCTCCATATTGCACTTTATGACTGTAAAGAACCTATTATTAATGTTCAAAATCTAGCAAAAATATAATGCCTCTTATTGTTAAATGCTGGTTCATTTAAAATATCTGTTGCCTAACTATTTTCAATACCGTCAGTGAGTTTCACATCAGTGGAAACATAAAACTTGACAATCTTTGATTTTTTCAAAAAATTTATTTCATATGTATCTTCTTTGATTGCCATAATTTTTCCAATAAATTCTTGCTTTTTTTTTTTTTTTTCCCTAAATACTCTACTTTCACCCATGCACGCTAGATTTGTAGGCCCATTTTCATTGTTTTTTACTTTTAAGCCAATGCCTTATGATGTACAGTCAAACCTTGTTAATGTGAAGTCGATGAGGCCGCCGAAATTGTTTGCATTATCTGAATTTCATTAACCTTAAGTTTTAAGTACGGAGAACTGCTTATAGTTTGCGTTAAACTAAATTTCTTGTTTTAAAAGTGATTTCGTGCTAACGGGGTAATTTCTGATTCATTTTTTAACCTCATCATGACTTCTTCATTCGTTAAAGTTTTGCCACCTTTAGATTGGACATGTTAACGATTTAACTTTTTATACATGTTATTGTAAGACTCAAAGGTTTTGGAGGTATGGTACAAAATTGCTTAATAAGACAAAATCGTAATAACAATTGGAGACAAGTATTTTTTTGAAGTTAACTCTCTTTTGAATGATTGGTTGGTTTGTACGCACAATGACCTATTTTATGCACAATGACAGCTAATTAGACCGAGCTTAATGTGGATTCCAAACCACTATGAACATCCAGCCTTACCCGGTATTTGAACGTAGCACCTTTGGCATGTGATACCAGAGCATTAACCTCACAGCCATCAGGTGGGGGTCCTCCTTGGAATAGTGATAATATGACAGTGTCTAGTCCTGATTCTTTCCACAAAGAATTTTTAACTACCCATCTTAATATTTTTCAAAGCTTTAAATAATACCAAATTATTTTAATGCGGAGCTTCGAAACATATTTTTATTTTAATTTCTAAAAAATAAGACTTTACTCAGATAA